>CM035155.1:6301390-7036390 GCA_020205615.1 Panax quinquefolius | reverse complement strand
AATTATGATAAATCACAAGAGATCCAAAGTGAAACTCACCAAAGCCCAACAAAACCGGTCCAAATTGATATCAGGAATAGAAATGGGAGGCCCAATAAACACAAGTCCACTCAGGTGAAGATATTTAGACCAAAAAATAGACGAAACCTCTTCCCATTCACCATCATTGCTATGAATTAAATGTGTCGCCCTCGATTATCGTGTAACCGTCAGTATAAAAGGTAAACTTTACCAATTCTGACGGTTTTACCTGCCAATTTGAAATTTGAACCTTTGAGCTTTCTTCTCCTCTGCAGAACTTCTTCCTCTGTTTCACGAAATCTCAACAATGGTGACTGTGAATTCCAGCCAAAACTCTCCCAACCCAAACCCTAACCAAGAGGGTTCGAGTTCCAACCCCCAATCTTCAACAACTATGGGGGGAAATCCACCTCTGATCCCCTCTGCACCAGCTTCTGACTTCTTCAAGGACGGGGAACAATTCCCTCATGCCAACATCCCCTCCTCCGTCACGGAATCTGAGATACGTATCCTTCGGACTCGTTATCAGATTCCTGACATGTATGCCATAAGAGCTCCCGCTCTCGAAGAAAGATATATGTACCAAATGACCGGACGGTTGGGTCGCCCGTGCCATCACCTTCACGGAAAAGGGGTTCGCTTTACCTCTCCATGCTTTTGTCGTTACCCTCCTAGGGTTCATAGGAGTGGGCTTTGCTCAGTTAGTGCCCAATTCCTACATCCACATCCTGGCATTCATTGCCTTTTGTCATGAATTAGGGATTTCTCCCTCCATTGACATCTTCTTCACCATCTTCTCTGCCGGAAAGTCTCGAGAATGAGGCTTCAAAATGTTGAGTAAGCAGTCTCCCCGACCCAACACCAGATTCGAGAGAGAGACTTGATGGATACCCCTTCCAAAGCCAACGAGGTTTGTACGAGAAGTGGTTTTTCGTCCACGGACCCGAGATCTCTTCTCTTCCAGATTGGACTACCTCTGATCGGGTCTCTGCTGACTTTGGAGACATCTCCGAAGAGCGTGTGAGGGAGATGGCAGACTTTTTGAAGAAGATTCCTCCAAAAGAATGGAGTTTTACACTTCTGACCAAACAAGCCTGGCTATATGACCACAAATGTAAGTTTCGAACAACTTTGTAACATAATTTTTGAGATATATGAATGATACGGGTTCTAATATATGGTTTTTTGCAGTGTCTCTGATCAAACCAACTTCTTTGGAAGTGAAAGATCTGGAAGATTTTTTGGCAGGGAAGAATACGGATGCGAGCGAAGAGCATCCGACTGAAGAGTCTTCCTGGGCTGATCCCCCTGTCACCGATCCACCAACTACCTCCCTTCAAAATGATGAACCCCAAACTGATGAGCCCAACATACCCGAAGAATCCCTCAGACCCCGCCGAAGAAAAAGATCCGCCAAAAAATCCAAATCCACCCAACTGGATACAAACCTCGAAAGTGATCCAGAAACAATTCCCGAAGCAACCCCACAAACAGCCCCAGCATCCAACCCCAATCCTACACCCTCTGAATCTATCCCTGTGAGGAGGAGTTTGCTCGACATTCCTTTTCACGATAGGGCCAAGGTTCTTCGTGTGAAGAAGATAAGGGCGAGGATAACCCCCTGACTGCCGAAGAGTTCCGAGTTCCTTCATCTTCGGCTGACATCCCTCCGATAATCCCCACAGAAATCCATGTGCCTGATGATGAACCGACCGGATCTGTCCCCACTCCATCCCGAAAAAGGAAACATCCATCAGACAGCCACCCCGGTTCATCTTCTGCACCTTTGCCAACCCCCGAACCCACTCCTGCTCGGTCTCCTTCTCCCGAAACCATACATGTGGACTCCTCGCCAGTTCGCAATCAACCCCCGCCTTCCCCTCCAAGACAAACGACTGCCGAATTCCAGCAGGACGCTATGGCTTCTCCAACCATGTGGCCTCGATTTAATGCCCATTTTCCCTTTCAACTGTTCAACGCCTTCGTTCGTGAAACCGATGATCATCGGTTCGGGAACAGTTCAAACGGGGATTTACTCAGCGAGGGCATAAGCTACTTGGCGAAGGTAAAAGGTTCTCTTCTTTATTTTTGAATTTATCTTCATACTTATACATCTGAAAATTGATCAAATAATATTGGACATGCATAGTCGAATGTCAGTGTTGTTGGCGTCTTCGTCGAGGTCTCGAGGTAGAATCGAGGAAGAGGCTCGAGGAAGGAGAATGCCCTTCTGAAGTCTGCCTTGGCTAGGGAAAAGACTCAACGCGAATGCATTCTTCATACAAATGAAGGACTTCAAAAAGAGTTAGCCCAAGCCAAGGGAGATGTGAAGGCCTCCAATGAAGAACTAAAGTCAACCAAAGCACAGCACGAGGAGATCGTCAAAATGAATATTGACTTGGTTCAGAGGAGCGAGATAAGGATGGAGAAGATCAAGGAATTAAAGGCTGATGCTAAACTCCTGACTAAGACCATCCAAAAACTAGAGCTGGCAGAGACTCATCATCTGAATAAACGGCAAAAGCTTGAAGAAGAAATCCGAGAACTTAAGGCCCTTCGGGACCTTGGGCCTCCTCTGACCGATGATCTTCGCAAACAAATCTGTGAAGAGTATCGGAACTCGGATGAGATCAACGGGGAAATAATGAAGATATACTCTGAGAGTTACGAGCTGTGCCTGAGTCGTGGCAAGGAGAAGCTGATGCAGCCAACGCGGATCCATCTTTGCTCGACTCTTCAGATGACGAGGATGGCGCCTGAAGCTGATTTTTCCTTGGTTTTATTGAAGAATATTTATGAAGACTTCTGTTATGTTTCTTTCTTTAATTTATAGGACTTGTAAAAATTATCTAATATTGTAATTAGATTGAATATCAATGAAAAATGGTTTCATTCCTTATGACTTCTGTGAGACCCCAGATTTTATCAATAAAGAATTAAATTTTGTCGAAATAATTTTTTAATGTTATGGTGTGAATTTGAGATAATATTATAATTGTGGGTAGTATTTATAAATTTTACAAAGTATGCAAGTGGTTATATTATATTTGATTGGTCGGGGATATATTCGGTTTAGCGGGAATATTCAATACAACTACTCAATCATTGGTGGACCCCACAATGTAATTATTGTCGATTGAGAAAACGACAAAAATATTTTATTGAAATAACTATGCGGAGTTTTACTGGTTGATCTTGTTGAACTACTACTCGGTAGTAAAAAAATACGATAATATGTGTGGTTGCATAGTAGTAGACACGGTATTGATTATTGATGCTTATGTGAGAAGTCACCGGTTTGATTCCATTATCATCGATTAATAATATGAATTATTATAAGCGATAATGACGTTTTGTTTTATTCGTATTATTAACGTAATAAAAGCGAAACATCTTTTTTATATAAAATGAATACTTTATTAAAGTTATTCTATAAATAGAATATATTATATTTTATTATGCATAGTGTTGCATAGTGTTTTTGATATAGTGTTATATAGTGTTTGCATAGTAAAATGTTTTTATATAAATAGAATATATGATATTTTATTTAAATGATTTTTGCTTTAAATATGGACCGTCAGATTAAAGTAAATCAATCTGGAATGATTCATGGATTAATTACTATGCATTCTATTTTCCTATAAATAGAAGCTCATTCCTTCATTATTTTCTTATTTAATTCACTTTGAAACTCTAGAGAGAGAAATTATAGAGAGAAGTTTATAGAGAAAATCTATGAGAGAAAGAAGAAGAGTATTACAGTACTTCACTACTTTGATATCCGGTGTCTTTTACGGTAAGGATATTATTCTTTTGTATTCAAAAAGAGAACTTCATTATTCCATTTCTTTATTATTCATTGGAATAACTTTGTATACGTGGTTTACCCTATACTTGGTGATATTCTTCTATTATTCTCATTGGAACATCACGCTCGTGTGTTTTACAGGACACTGGTTAAAATCTTTATTATTATTACTGTTGGAATATCACGCTCGTGTGTTTTACACCGGACACGGGTTCCATTTTTATTATTCCGTCTTTATTATTACGCCGGAATATCCTCGCTCATAAGCTATCGCTGTGGGACTGGTTCCATCATTTATTATTCGCATTTATTATTCGTTGGAACATCCCGGTGTGAATTTCACACGACTGGTTCCGTTATTATTATTACATTGGAATAACTTTTGCTGTGCGATTACATCGCATGCATGGTGATTTCTTTTGTTATTCCATTCTTTATTATACCCGGTTAGTTAAAACTTTGACTTCTATACTCCATGAAATTAGTAGAATATCCTTGATATTTTGCGCTTCATCCAAAGATCCTTTCATGGAAATATTCTTCTCAAGATTCTTGAATTTTACTCTACAAAACAAAGATCATGTTGACAATTTGGACGTTAATAATTCCTGGATAAAATAATTCTTGAACTTGTTTTATTGAATTCTTATATCATTGTCATCATCCTCATGTTTATATTATGTTGAAAGTCATCTTTGGCTTACGTGCATAGATGGACTTAGTATGATTATGACCAGGGATCATTCGGTATAATCATGACTGTTATAAATGGTTGTGATAAAAGTCCTCAGTGGCCTGTAAAGCATTGATGAATAGTTTTGGTATGATTATGACCGGGGGTTTATTCGGTATAGTCATGACCATTGATGATTTAATGAAAATTCTTGGCCGTGATACGAGGGATGATTAGATGTGGTGGAATATTTATTAAAGTTGAGTCTCACTTATTATAATGATGATGAAAAACCTTTTAAATCATAAAAGATAGTAGATTTTATTTTCTACTTGACTCTTTTAATGGATTGCATATTCAGCCCGCAGATTAAACCGGTTGTCATTGTATTTTATCGGTTTAACATTGTTGAAGACTATTGATAATTTATTACGCATTATCTTAGTTATAATATTTCTTCTTGGGCTAGTTGAGCTCACCCTTTCTTTCTTTTGTTCTTCTTGAAATGAGAATATAAATTTGGGATGAGTCGGGAAAAAGAGTGATGGTCCCGAAGATAGATTATTAGTAGTCCTCACTATTCATTAAATAGTGTAACAATAAATGTAATGAGGACTCTTGAGTATGGATATTGTCTAAATGACAATATTCCTATTAGAACTCTCGGTTTATGTATTGTCGATAGTATATTACCTGACAGATGTATAATTAAGTTTGTATTTGAATTTATGTACCATGTAAGTGGCGACCCAAGATGGGTGACGTATACCTAATTTTGGGGGCGTCACACTTCGGTGCATTTACTTTCTACCAATACTTCAATATTAATTTAACTGAAAAGATGCACAAATTCTTTCATGGACTGAACTCGAACTGTTAAGTAACAACTAAACATGTCATATAACAGATAAGATGAAGTTAAAGAATGAGGCATTTCGAACTCAGCACTTAGAAAAAATTTTAGGTAATAAAGTAAAGGGATACTTATTAGTTACCGAAGTGTGAGACAGATCTGCTTCATTAGGAATTTGTTTACCCCGAAAGGCCTAACAAAATCAAAAGATGACATTTGCCTACCACGAAGGGCCTGACAAAGTCTAAGGATGACACTTGCCTACCACGAAGGGCCTGACAAGGTCTAAGTGTTGACAATTGCCTACCACGCAGGGCATGACAACGTCTTAAGGATGACACTTGCCTACCACGAAGGGGGGCCTGACAAGGTCTAAGTGTTGACAATTGCCTACCACGCAGGGCCTGATAACGTCTTAAGGATGACACTTGCCTACCACGAAGGGCCTGACAAGGTCTAAGTGTTGACAATTGCCTACCACGCAGGGCCTGACAACGTCTTAAGGATGACACTTGCCTACCACGAAGGGCCTGACAAGGTCTAAGTGTCGACAATTGCCTACCACACAAGGCCTGACAACGTCTTAAGGATGGCGTTTGCCTACCACGAAGGGCCTGACAAAACCCATAAGGTCCGCTTTACCATTAAGGCTACCATCGAATGGTCAAACGAGTCCACCGAACCTCCTAACACCATTGAATCGATCAAAGAACGAAGACAAGATTTGTTTGAGAAAAAGGGAACTTTTATTGATGATGACATAAATATTTCTGAGACTTCCAATGTAATCGACATCATTTTCTTTGAAAGTACTTCTTGAGAGCACTGCCGCATGCCAAGTATTCTTAATTCTTGACCCGTCTAATGCCTTCAACCGATAAGTCCCCCGCGGCTTGACTTCAATTGATTTCATACGGTCCTTCCCGGTTTGGCATCGGCTTTTCCAGATTCGAGGTGTAGATGCTTCGACTTCTCTGAGGACAAAATCTCCTACTTCAAACTTGCGAAACTTTACCCCCTTGTTATAATGCTTGGCCACTCTTCGCTGATAGGCTGCTAATTTGATTAAGGCTGTTTCTCTGACTTCCTCAAACAAATCAAGATTGGCCTTAAGCCCTTCCTCATTGTAGATCTCTTTGAATTGGCTAACCCGAAGACTTGGAGATCCAATTTCAACTAGGACTAAGACATCAGTACCATAAGCCAATCGAAGGTGAATCCCCGTTGTAGTCCTTGGAGTAGTTGGTAAGCCCATAACACGCTAAGTAGCTCTTACCGCCATCGCCCTTGGCTTCGTCAATCTGCGCTTGATCCCATTCGTGACGTTCATTGGTCACTTCAACTTGTCCGCTTGATCGAGGATGAGCTCTTTGAAGTCTTTCTATCTTTGGATCCCCAGTTCTTTCAAAAATGCTTCAAATTTCGATCCCACAAACTGACGTCTATTGTCCGATATTACCACCTTAGGAATCCCGAAATGAAATACTACTGATTCTTTCAAAAATTTCAAGCATTCTTGTTCCGTTATTGACCTAAGTGGCTTTGCTTCTACCCATTTGGTCATATAGTCGATGGCAACTATAACAAAACTGACTTGACCTTTTGCTTTCGGTAGTGGGCCCAGTATATCAACCCCCCAGACAGTGAAGGGTACTGTTAAAGAAATTTCATAACAAAAGAAGGCTACTGTTAAAGAAAGTACTTGCATTACAGAGTTACCCAAACAGTTGCTACTTATAGAAAATGGTTCATCCCCCTAATTAACAAAGCATGGCCAAGTCCAATTAGTCAAGTCCAAACGAAACTTAAAAATTTGTCAAAAAGTTACTCAGCGTATATTAGGTAACTACTACAATTATATACTACTACTAGTAGGTATGGTTCTTCTAATTGTAGCCATTATATATTTATATACTCCCTCCATTTCAAAACATAGTTAAGTTTGATATATTTTTCGTTTAAATACTTGGTGTTAAAATCATGTTAAAATCATGTATAGTAATTAAACTAAAGATAATTATATTTGGCATATATATTTACTAATGAGGTGTCATGATTAATATCGGATGTGTGTGTTACGGTGACAATACATAAAACTTTTATTCTCCAAAATATATGATTTTTATTGACTTTTTAAAGTCAATATATATATATATATATATATATATATTAACTTTGAAAAGGTAATTAATTATAAAATTTATTACTCCATAATTTTTAATTTTTTTTATTAATTTAAATTTAAAAATATTTTAAATTAATTTTGAAAAGTAATTAATAATCTTATGAAATGGGATATATAGAAGAGATAATGACTTGAAATGACAATTTTTGGTACAATTCAGCAGCGTTCTGTTGGTCACTTCAACTTGTCCGTTTGACTGAGGATGAGCTACTGAAGTCTTTCTATGCTGGATCCCCAGTTCTTTCAAAAATGCTTCAAATTTCGATCCCACAAACTGACGTCCATTGTCCGATATTACCACCTTAGGAATCCCGAAATGAAATACTACTGATTCTTTCAAAAATTTCAAGCATTCTTGTTCCGTTATTGACCTAAGTGGCTTTGCTTCTACCCATTTGGTCATATAGTCGATGGCAACTATAACAAAACTGACTTGACCTTTTGCTTTCGGTAGCTTCATTGTTTGTCGCTTTGAACTGAAATCGATGGCTGCGCACTTGAATCCTCCCGGATGGTCGAGAATAATCCTCGCTCCACCGACGTCTGTGGTAGAAGACCCATCTGCATCTGGCGTCCACGAACTCGCCTTCTTTGAAGAAGCGCAATCGCTTCTGTCCGATCCTTCAGCTTCTGCCACAACTTCAGAAAACGAGCATTCAACCACAAAATCAGCCAAGGCTTGCCCTTTGATGGTGGTTCGGGGATGATATTCAATGAAAAATTGGGACAACTCCATCGTCTATGTAGCTAATCTTCCCGATACCTCAGGTTTGCCCATAATCTTCTTCAAAGGCTGATCTGTGTATACTATTACCAATCTACCCTGGAACTATTGCCTAAGCTTTCGACTAGCAGTTATTAAAGCAAAAGCAAACTTTTCAATGTTCGGGTACCTTGTTTTAGCATTCCGAAGGACATGGCTTACATAATAAACCGGGTGCTGCTTACCCCCAACTTCACACACCAAAACTGCTCCTACTGCCAACGAACTAGCTGCTAAGTATAAATATAGAGGCTCAGCAGGAGCGGGCTTCACCAACAAAGGCGCCGAAGATAAGTAGGACTTGATGCTTTGGAAGGCGTCCTCACACTCCGAAGTCCATTGAAACGCCTTTGCATTCTTCGGCCCTTTCAATGTATCAAAGAACGGTAAACATCTTTCTGCCGACTTGGACATGAACCTCCTTAAAGCTGCAATCCTTCCAAATGACGTTGAACATCTTTAAATGACCGAGGGTCTTCATGTTCGGGATCGGCAATCTTCTCTGGATTGGCTTCAATTCTCTCTCGATCGACAAGATAACCTGTAAATTTGCCACCCCTAGGCAAGAAGGTGCATTTGGTGGGGTTCAATCTTAAATTGTGATGACGAATTGTTCGAAAGCATTCTTCTAAATCATCCGGATGTTTATGCACCAACATGCTCTTGACAATCATGTCGCCCACGACACCTCCACATTTCGCCCTTGGTGATATCTGAAGACATGGTTCATCATCCTCTGGTATGTGGCTCCGGCATTGATGAGGCCGAAAGTCATTTTCTTATAGGCATATACCGAACGATGCGTAATGAACGCCGTCTTCGGTATATCCTCTTCACACATGGAAATTTGATGATATCCAGAGAATGCATCCATGAAACTTAATAAAGCATACCCCGAAGTGGCATCGATGAGTTGGTCGATGTGGGGCAGCGGGTAGAAATCCTTTGGACAAGCTTTATTTAGATCGGTGTAATCGATGCAGACTCGCCATTTACCATTCTGCTTCTGGACCAGCACCACATTTGCCATCCATTGTGGGTAATCGATCTTGAAGATGAAGTCAGCTGCCAACAGTTTAGTAATCTCTTCAACAATGATTCGCTGACGTTCAGGTGCAAAGATCCTCCTCTTCTGTCGGACTGGTTTCTTTGACGGGTCCACCTCTAACCGATGCTCGGCCGATATCCCCGCTTACTCCGGATATCCCGAGGTTCCCATGCGAAAATGTCAACACATAGCATTGCGGGGAGCTCCATGAGGTTAAATTCGGAGAGGTTCCGCAGACCCGAACCTATTTTCACCGACTTGTTCGCCTTGCCCGGGATGAGCTCTATCTCCTCCATTTCTTCAGCTGGCATGACCAACGGTTCAGAACTACTCTCTGTGAAGGGTTCGATCTCTATTGCCATGGTCTGCTTCTGCTTCGATACTCCCACTCCCGAAGTGATCACAGCGTTCCTATAACACCTTCTGGCCAGATCCAAATCCCCTTTTACCTCGCCAACCCCATGAGCCGTAGGAAATTTGATTTTGAAATGAGGAATTGAGGTCACAGCTTGCAAAGCAATTAAAGTAGGCCTTCCCAAAATAGCATTATAAGCAGAATCTACATGCACAACATAAAATTTGCAAATAATTTCTACCGTTGGGGCCGTTAGAAGATATTTGGTAGTTCAATGGTTCCAAACCACCTGACCATAGGGTCGTTACTAAAACCATATAAAGGAGCCTCCTGTCCTATCTCCATCTTTCGCCCATCTAGGTGCATCCTCTGATAAGCGTGGGCATACAGAATATCTACAGAAGACCCATTATCTACCATCATTCGCTTCATATCCACCGAACCCACTTCATGTCGAGCGGCAAGACCAATGATCCTCGTATGCGGTTCGATGACTTCAAAGGTAATCTTCATCAAGAAAGGAGATTACCGTACTCGAATAAATTTATCGGTCTTTCGGGAGGTACCCGCCATCGACATAGCAGAATCCAAGTAACTTTGGCGCTTCTTTCCAACGAAGTTTGCTGGAAGTACCCCCTCATGATGACATCTATCACATGCCTTGCAGTCGTATTAGCGAGGCAACGCTTCTTTGAACCGGTTGAGCTACTAGAACGTGCCCCTACGTCTGCCATTGTTGATTAGTTAAGCGACCACATCTCGAATTAAAGCCCCCACTTGTACCTTTCTTTCAATAAAGTCCTTCAAACTAGCATACGATCGTTCAGATCATACGACCAAGCTTGATGGTAATCACAATACTTACGAGAATTCCCTTTTTCGGGCTTAATGTTATCTCGAGGTGGCTCAAGATAGGTTAATCCTTATCTCGATCCAAGATAACAATACCGTCTCGTATGTTGAGTCTTTGTGTACGTTCTATTCACTCTCACGAAATTTGGAGCGGACGAACGCCCTCCACCCCTATCTCCAATTGTTATATTTCTTGACCCGCCTTTCGTAGCGGTCTTTATTCCCTTCATTCTTTTTCCGGTCTCTATCGGTTCTGGCCCCGATCTGTCTCTCCTTGTTCCGGTCGAAGAAGGACGCTTGAGGTCATCCATGGCTTCCTCCACCACGATATAGCCTTCAGCTTTGTCGAAGGCTTCAACGAGACTCTTCAGGTGATGAAACATTAACTTCTTCACCAACTTCTCCGATTTGACCAGATCTAACCCATTCTGAAACAGTCCAACGGCTTGTAGATCGTTCAGATCTATCACTTGGCCGACTGCTTCACGGAACCGCTTCACATATTGGCCCAAAGACTCATTCGAATACTGTCGAACCTAAGCCAACGAACCGGTTGGTTTTTCCTTCTTTGTTGCTCCGGCGAGCATGAAACTTCTTGCATATGCCCCGCCCAAGATGAAATTGAATCGAGGGCAAAGTTCCCATCCACCTTGGGCATCCTTTACGGCGTTAGTAACAAAAGTATGACACTTTAGCAAAGATCGCTAAAGTCATAATAATCCATCGATCGATCGAACGCACCGATTGTGGTCATAGGATCCCCGATCCATCATAACTTTCGATATGGGGCAACTTGGTGGGGGTCGACTTTTTCTTTAAGAATCTCCGCGAAAAAGGGATGCCTTCTTTCCCGAAGTATCCTTCGTTTTTTGTACTTCGGCAAGCTGCTTCCGAAGTTCTTTTAACTCTTTAACCAGATACTCCACACCTTCTGGTTGAGATGATGCTTCTTTTTCCGGTGACTCCTTCCTCCTCTGAGTGGACCGGTTTCTTACAATAGAGCCTTCAACTCTAGAAGGACTTTTACGATGACGAGTGTCCACAGGGTGGTGTACCCTCAGTAGACTCTCGGGAGTACGATCTCTAGATATACTTCGTCTCTGAGCTCGAGCATTATGGCGAGAATGTGCAACAACAAGGGCTTTCTTTGTGGTCTCAGGAGTGTGATCTCTGGATCGACCTCTTCGTTCTTTCCGACCCTGCTCCTTAGAATCGACAGGGTGATGTGCCCTCTTCGATCTTTGAGGAGTAGGGCTTCGGGATCTTCTTCTTTCTCGAGTTCTACCAGAGACTCTCGTCCGAATGAGCAGGCTCTTTCCCACTCCGGTGTCCTTGCTTCTTGGATCGATCATAACCGAGCTCTTCGTCCCTCAACTCGCCATCCGCCATCTCGCTTCACCTATATATCTCGTCGTTGCTTTCACGAGTACTTCCATAGCTTCTATCCGCTTCATCCGCCATCTTAGCGGTCGTGAAGCTTTTTTGTCTTGGTCATCTCTCAGATCGAGTTCTAGGCGAGGTGCCTTCTACTCGTTTCCAACCACGGCCAGACGCTTTCTCCGTCGGGAAGACTAGCTCACGTTTAGCCTTGTCCACGCGCCCGGTAGAAAATCTTCATGTGATCGTTTGACGTTTGTCTTTGGCATGAACACTTATCACGGTCCTAAACGATCCTCGATGCAGACACTGGAAAGTGCCGATTCACCGGCGACCATCGTACCGCCCGCCGTGTGTAGGTGTTCTACTCTTTACCATGAATCTCGACGTAGAACAAACACCGCTCGTGATTGAAAAATACCGAGGACACTAGAACTCGACCCTCCTTCTAGCGCCAATGTTAACGCCAAGATCTTTCTCCACGTCCCAATCACCAAGACGCGTCGATATCACCCCGCATTCAACAAGTCAACACCAAAAGCTCGACGGCTTGACCGGTTTGGGATACTCGGCGTGAGAGTCGATGTCGGCGATCACAAGGTCAACAATGGAGAGAAAATAATGCCTAATGTCCGAGAGAGAATAATCATATGATTGCGTATAATAATTTTATACTTACCCTCTTTTGTGATCCTGGCCCCATACATACTCTCATCCCGGTTTACCGTGCCACCCATCATCTCCTGACACCTTTTCCCCCACTCCCGGTCATTTCGGTTGAAAGTATGTAGCCTACTCTCTCTCACCTGCTACCACTCTTTTTGCCATGGATCAATACGTGTAAGACCCCAACTTATTATAAATAAAATTTAATTTTCTCTATTTATTATTTTGAAATAGTAAGGGTTGATTTGATTAATGTGGATAGTTAGGTGTAAAATACGCAAATATTTCAAAATAAGCAAGTGGTTATAAAATATTCATTGTTGTCGCGGAATATTAGTTTGGTCGTTGAATATTCATACTGCTTGGGAATATTAAATGCGACGGTGCCAGAAAGCGACCATGTGGGCCCCATAATGGAAAGCGATTGGATGAAGAAAACGACAAATATAAGTTGTTTAAAAAATAACAGGCGTAGTTATTCACAGATTAATCTTTGTTAAAATACTAAATTGGTTAAAACACAAGAAGATACTTTGCGGTATTGCACCAATTATTGATTCTTACGTAAGAAGGCACTACTCAATAATGGTTACGTGTGAATTCTTGTTCAATATTTTATTGATTTAATAATTGTTGCGTTGATATTTTATATTCTTTGTTGTTTGATAATTGTCATTCACAATATTTTTCATTATCGAAGCAATAATTCATATTATCTGAATAATATTATTAGATAACATTATTGGCAATGTCTAGAAAGTTACATCTAAGGAGAGGTTTGGTCACCTAATTGCACGCCAAGAAGGAGAAATTCTTATTGAAAGCCCCTCTTCCTAGAGGCTATGCAGTTTGTCGATATTGTGATTACGTAATATTATTTGTGAATAATTAATTATTGATTCATATGATGAGGAAAATATTGATTTTATATGGATATAGATGAAGAAAAATTTTAATGTGACAATTGTTGAAAATTGAAATTTTATCTTTTCTAATAAGATAATTTATTTAAATGTATTATTATATTTTAATAATATAATAATAGTGATATTTTTACAACGAATGTGGGATATATGAGTATACGAGGAGGAAGAGTATTTTTGTTGCAATAAATGTTTAAAACATGTTAAACATGTCGATTGGACCCCATTTATCGATTGAAATTTGATTATATACTGTAAAATCGTCAGTTTGTGGATTTGGTCAATTTACATTTTGGAATTTGGAAAAACTTTCTTCGCAAAGTTGTAGAAAATTGAATTTCCTATAAAAATCGCGAGATTCGAAATTTTACGATAAAATGGCTATTTATTGTGAATTATTGAAGTTCCAAAGCTCAAAATAATTGATTTTTGGAAGTTTTAATTATTATTTTAAAGAAAAACGTTTTTTGCATTTAAGTGGGCTAACATGTGATATTAATTGTTGAAATCAGATCTTCAAAGGTAGGCTAAGGAAATTTATAATATATATTAATATTTTATTAAATTTTTCGCTTTGTGTTCTAAACATTTTCCTATAAATAGGGTCTTGGGTTAGAATTGAAAATCACACCGTAAACCTGAAGTTTTTTTCTCTATATTATCGAAGCGTATTCTTGTGAGTATTTTGAGTATACTTTGAGTATTGTTAGACGGTCTTAAGTTCCTTCAAAGACTATACCCAGTATTCCAAATTAAATACTTAATCTTTCGAGGTAAGGGATATTATTTTTTTTTCAGAATGATATTATTTCTTCAATATCATTATGTTGAAATATTGATCTGAAGTTTTTAACAAATTTGGAACTTTTGAATTGTGAGAGTTACTTATTCACGATATCTAGCCTTTATTCACGTATATGGTCTTATTCACGAATAATACGGCACTATTCGTGAAAAATAAAAAATTTCTTTTTCATTCAAAATATCTATTACGGATACTAGCTTTGATTGTATCCATGTTTTGATCATTCTTGAATTTTACACCACTTGTGATTATTTTTGAGGTATTTTGGACGTGGATAAAACAAAGTACGAATCCTTAATCCTTAATCCTTGTCATTTTGTTTCCTTTGGATTCGTTTCTTTAAAAATATTTTTCATCATCTTGATCTTAAATGATGATATTATGGAATATCTTTGGCTGTAGTGCAAAAGATGAATGATTTCGAAGAATATCTTTGGCCGTAGTGCAAAAGATGAAGCAGTGTTTAGATGAACATGACCGGTGATGAATATCTTTGGCTGTAGTGCAAAGATGAATATTTGATTCGGATATATATTGATTGATGTTACGAGGATAAAAGATGAGCGATGAACTTTTAAATTCATACATAGAAGATAGTAGTTTGCATTCTCTACTTAACTCTTCTAATGAATTATTATTTCCGCTGCGAATATTGATTTAAAATTTGTTGTCTATTGTATTCTATTAGATTTTTTTTCCTGTTGAAGACTAACGATAATTTGTTGTATATTATCTTAGTCATAATATTCTTTACTGGGCTAGTTGAGCTCACCCTTTTCCTTTTTGTTCCATTTTTTTCTTCTCGGAGGCGAGAATATAGTGAGTACGCAGTCGGGGGGTATGGAATGAAAGTTCTAGAGAGTTGTTTAGTAGTCCTCACCATTTTTGTAAAATAATGTATCAATAAATGTGATGAGGATTTATTTGAGTATATATATTGTCTAGAAGATAATATTTGTATTCAAACTCATAATTTTCTTGTTGTAATAATAAAGTTGTAGTTGTTTACGTACCATGTATTGACAACTCGGAATGGGTGATGTATACCTATTTTGGGGGCGTCGCGGTTGGTATCGAGCTTAGGATATGATCTCTGGCGGAGATCGAGAATAGAACTAGGAGGGGAGAGACGGTTAAATCCTTCGTTAGTGTGTCCTACTAAGCTTATTTGTTAGTTGGTCAAGATATATAGGGATATTATGTGATATATTGATTTCCTTAATTAACCCCTTGTTTATAGTGTATTTGAGAATGTCGATTGAGAATATTAACAATGGAAATGAGACCGTGGAGACGCATGTACTCACCAACGAGGAGAACGTGCAACAGGTGACAATGTTCCTCCTGTGAACAACAACCCAATCGAAAGCGAGATGATGAGCGAGGGGATGTTTAGAAGCTTTTGCAGATTCATGCAAAATCGACGAGGGAGACTCGTGTTCAAAATCTGAGGAGAAATGATAGCAATTCACGGGTTGTCACCAAGCGATTCAAAGAGTTGGGACCACGAATTTAAGGGAAAGCAGATCCGATCATGGCGGAAACATGGGTCAAGCAAATTACCAAGATATTCGATGTCTTGGGATGCGGAGAACGAAGGTTCCATTCGCCACCTTTATGTTCCGTGGTGAGGCGATCACTTGGGGAATCGTGAAGCGTACCCATCCGGTACCGCAGACTCAAGATGTCTTGGGAGACGTTTGAAACTATTTAATGACAAATACTTTCACGAAAGTGTTCGTTATATGAAGGAAGTGGAGTTCATCATATTAGAACAAAACAACATGGCGGTGTCTCGAAGACGAGGCAAAGTTTGCAGAGTTATCCGTGTTTGCACCTCATTTGGTGGAGAATGAGGAGCGTATGACGCGGATGTTTTCGAGAGGTTTGAAACCCGACATACGACAATATCTCATTTCTCATAAATTTTCTCTTTATTCGAGATGTTGTTAATGAGGCTCAATTGTTAGAGCGAGATAATTAGTATGTTCAACAAAGGGACTATAACCGAGGATCGTGCAGAGATAGCATTCAACGTAATAATGATAACCAAACGGAGAAAAAGCAGACGGACAAAATGGTAACCACTACGGTGGTAATCATGGCCATGAAAATAGAAGAAGTGAGTCGGGGAGGAGATTTTAAAAAGAGGAGATTTAACAACGACCATGTGAAGACGGCAGTCGAGTGACAAGAACAAATTGGTTCTAAGGGAGGAGAAACGACCACCGGCGTATATGCTACAAATGCGGAAAAGAGGGACATATCACCAAACCGCCCACAACAGAGTTCAAGGTATGCTATAATTGTGGAAAGGAAGGACATATCGCTTTTCGAGATTATGCAGTAGTGAAACCTTGTTCAATGGGGACGGTGACTCAAAAGATCATCCCGTAAAAGTCAAAGTCAACGGTTCCGGAAGAAGCGTTTATTGTGGTGGTCAAAATGCGAGGAACCCAAACGAGGTGATCACGGGTAAGCTATTTATAAATTCTTGCGAAGTTTATACCTTACTTGATACCGGTCTTACCCATTCATTTATCTCTCCTGCATGTGCTCAGCGTTTAAACTTGACTCAGAAGAAATTAGACTTTGACCTATCTGTGGAAACTCCGTTAGGAGAAACTTTCATCACATCCATTGTTTATAAATCTTGTTTGATTCAAGTTGGCACCATCACCTTACCACATTGACCTTATCTCTTTAAAGATACTTGCTTTTGATGTGATTTTAGGGATTGATTGGTTAACTAATCATCATGCCAAAATTGATTGTTTTCGTAAGGTTGTTATTTTTCATATTCTAACCAACCTGTTGTATTTAATTCAAGTAACTAAATCATTAAAATCAATCACCATCATATCTAATCATAAAGCTATTCGTTTATTGAAAAGCGGATGTCAAGCTTTCTTAGCCCATGTTATGGATTTGAATAAAGACACGTCAAATTTGAATAATATTCTGTTGTTATTGACTTTCCTGGACGTATTTTCGAAGAACTTCCCGATCTACCCCAGGCGTGAAGTTGAATTCTTTATTGATCTTGAACCTAGTACAAAGCCCATTTCTAAAACCCCATATCGAATGGCTCTATTGAACTTCGGGAGTTAAAGGTCCAACTACGAGGAATTGTTGGACATCGGTTTCATAAATCCTAGTACATCTCCTTGGGGTGCTCTGTTTTATTAAGTAAAGAAAAAAGAAGCGGGAGTATGCGACTTTGTATTGACTATCGGGGAATTGAACCATGTCACCATCAAGAATAGGTATCCTCTACCTCGTATTGATGACTTGTTTGACCGATTCTGAGGGCACAATTTTTCAAAAATCGATCTTAGATTACGGATATCATCAATTTGAAGATTAGAAGGCGAGGATATTCAAAGCGCGCTTTAGAACTCGATGCGGGCATTATGAATTCTTAGTCATGTCTTTCGGATTGACTAATGCTCCTGCGGCTTTCATGGATATGATGAACCGAGTATTCAAGGAATATTTGGATCGCTTTGTTGTTGTCTTTATTGATGACATCCTCATATATTCCAAAAGTCGTGAAGATCATGATCACCATTTGAAGTTTGGTACTCCAAAGGCTTCGTGAAAACAAACTATATGCCAAATTGAAGAAATGCGAGTTCGGCGAGGAAGTAGCATTTCTTGGGCACGTCAGTGTCAAAACATGGAGTATCCGTGGACCCGACGAAGATTGAAGCAATACAAAGTTGGGAGCAACAGAAGTCGGTGGATGAAATGCACGTAGCTTTAAGGTCTAAATGGTTATTATCGGAGATTCGTGGAAGGGTTTTCTCGAATCGCTACTCCATTAACCCAAATTAAACTCGGAAGGATACAAAATTCGTTTGGAGCGAAGAATGCGAGAAGAGTTTCCAAGAGCTTAAGAGGAGACTTATTTGGCGGCACCTTTTCTAACAATACCATCTGGTTCGGATGGATTTGTTATCTCAAATGATGCTTCGGAAAAGGGTTAGGATGTGTTCTCTCATGCAACGTGGGAAAGTCATAGCTTTATGCCTCATGACAACTTAAAGAGTATGAGAGGAATTATCCTACTCATGATCTAGAGTTAGCGGTGATGCTTTTTTGCGCTAAAGATATGGAGGCACTATCTATATATGGGGAGAAAGTGGAGATATATTCGGACCATAAAAGCCTTAAATATTTCTTCACTCAAAAGAACTCAACACGCTGGCAAATGACGTTGGCTCGAGCTATTGAAAGACTACGACCACACTATTCAATACCATCCCGGTAAAAGCGACGTGGTAGGGTGACGCATTGAGTAGAAGATCGTATACGGGGAATGAGTGCGATGATGTCAAGTATACGCATAGAACCAACTTTAATAGAAAAAGTTAAGGTTGCTCAAGCCAATGGGCGGGAGATGATGCGTATGAAGAAGAAAGTACAAGAAGAAGCTATTAGGAAGCGAGAATTGATGAAGAAGGAATACTTGAGTCCACTCTAGACTTTGTGTCCCTAACGACTCGATTTAAAGTACCAGATTATGATGGAGGCACACAATACACCATTTGCAATCCATCTGGAAGTACCAAAATGTATCGTGATCTTGACATACATTTTGGTGGAACAATATGAAAGAGAGAGATTGCAAAGTTTATCTCGATGTGTTTAACTTGTCAACGTGTAAAGCGGAGCATCTAGTACCTAAGGGTCCATTGCAACCACTTGAGATTCGAAATGGAAGTGGGAACACATTACCATGGATTTCATTCACGGGTCTTCTACGGTTTCTCAAGGCATCAATGCTATTTGGGTTATTGTTGATAGATTAACCAAGTCTCGCTCATTTCTTGCCGATCACGGAGACTTATTCCTTTGAACGTCTTCTTTAGTGTGTACGTGAATGAGATTGTGAGGTTGCATGGCATGCTGTATCCATAGTTTGGATCGTGACCCAAGATTCACTTCAAGATTTTGGGTTAGCTTGCAAAAAGCTATGGGCACGGATTTACGATTGATTCGGCATACCATCTTCAAAGCGGACGGACAATCGAAAGGACTATTCAAACTCTTGAAGATTTATTAAGACTCGTGTCCTGACTTTCAAGGCGGGTTGGGATAAGTATTTACCATTGGTGGAATTCTCCTACAACAACAGATTATCGAGCAAGTATAGGTGTGGCTCCATTTGAAGCATTATATGGACGAAAGTGTCGCTCTCCAGTATGTTGGGGACGAGGTGGGTGAAGCAACATTGTTGGGACCCGAAGTTGGTACGATATGACTACGAAAAAGATCCAAATGATTCGACAACGTATATAAACGCAGCACAAGATCGACAAAAGAGTTATGCGGATCTTCATCGAGAAAGGACGTGGAATTTAGTATAGGGGATCATGTATTGTTGCAAGTTGCTCCGTGGAAGGGAGTTACAAGATTTGGGAAGAGAGGAAAGCTCAATCCACGATTTATTGGTCCATTTCAAATTCTTGACCGAGTAGGAAATGTAGCCTATAGACTCGCGTTACCCTCGAGTATGTCTGCAGTGTTCATAATGTGTTTCACATATCTCATGCCGTAAATATGTGAAAGACCGAATCACGTTATAGAGTTAGAGCCGGACGAGATAGTAGAAGACTTAACGTATGAGGTGGTACTGTCAAGATCTTGGATAGGAAGGAGCATGTATCTACGCCGCATGAAAAGGTCATACCACAAGTTAAAGTTACGTGGAGGAATCATCTTTATAGAGGAAATGACACAGGAATTGGAAAGCGGAAATGAAAGCGAGGTATCCTCACCTTTTCAAAATACCGTGAATGACGTCAATTTTGAGGACGAAATTTCATAAGGAGGGGAGGTTGTAAGACCCCAACTTATTATTAATGAAATTTAATTTTCTATTTATTATTTTGAAATAGTAAGGGTTGATTTGATTAATGTGGATAGTTAGGGGTAAAATACGCAAATATTTCAAAATAAGCAAGTGGTTATAAAATATTCATTGTTGTAGGGAATATTCGTTTGGTCGTGGAATATTAAATCTTTGTCGAGAATATTAAATGCGACAGTAGCGACCATGTGTGGGCCCATAACTTGAAATCGATTGGATGAAGAAAAGCGACAAATATAAGTTGTTTAAAAATAACAACGTAGTTGTTACCATTAATCTTGTTAAAATACTCGGTGGTTAAAACACAAGAAGCTTACACGGTATTGCACAATTATTGATTCTTACGTAAGAAGGCACTACTCGATAATGGTTACGATAATTCTTATTCGATATTTTATTGATTTAATAATTCTTTGCGTTGATATTTTATATTCTTTGTTGTTTCAATAATTGTCATTTACGGTATTTTTTATTATCGAAGCAATAATTCATATTATCTGAATAATATTATTAGATAACATTATTAGCAATGACAATTGTTGAAAATTGAAATTTTATCTTTTTACGATATGATAATTCATTTAAATGTATTATTATATTTTAATAATATAATAATAGTGATATTTTTACAACGAATGTGGGATATATGAGTATCTGAGGAGGAAGAGTATTTTGTTGCAATAAATGTTTAAAACATGTTAAACATGTCGGTGGACCCCATTTATTGGTGAAATTTGATTATAGCTGTAAAATCGCTTGGTTTGTGGATTTCGGTCAATTTTTGTTTGGAATTTGGAAAAACTTTCTTCTGTAAAGTTGTAGAGAATTGAATTTTCTATAAAAAGTAGCGAGATTCAAATTTTTTGATAAAAGGGCTATTTATTGTGAATTATTGAAGTTCTGAAGCTCCGAAATAATTGATTTTTGGTAGTTTTAATTATTATTTTAAAGAAAAACATTTTTTTGCATATTAATTGCTGAAATCAGATCTTCAAAGGTGGGCTAAGGAAATTTATAATATATATTAATATTTTATTAAATTTTCTGCTTTGGTGTTCTAAACATTTTCCTATAAATAGGGTGCTTAGGTTAGAATTGAAAATCACACCAGAAACTGAAGTTTTTTCTCTCTATATTATCGAGCGTATTCTTGTGAGTATTTTGAGTATACTTTGAGTATTGTTAGACGGTGCAAGTTCCTTTAGTACTATACCCGGTGATTCCAAATTTGTAAGTACTAATCTTTCGAGGTAAGGGATATTTTTTTTTTCATAATGATATTATTTCTTCAATATCATTATGTTGAAATATTGATCTGAAGTTTTTTTAACAAATTTGGAACTTTTGGTGTCGGAGTTACTATTCACGTATACAAAGATTATTCACGTATCTGATCTTATTCACAAATACTGAAGACTATTCATCGAAAAATGAAAAAAAAAAATTAGTCAAAATATCTATACGGATACTAGCTTTGATTGTATCCATGTTTTGATCATTCTTGAATTTTACACCATTGTGATTATTTTTGAGGTATTTTTGGACGTGGATAAAACAAAAGTATCTAATCCTTAATCCTTAATCCTTGTCATTTTGTTTCACTTTGGATTCGTTTCTTTAAAAATATTTTCATCATCTTCAGTCTTAAATGATGATATTATGGAATATCTTTGGCTTTTGTAGTGCAAAAGATGAATGATTTTGAAGAATATCTTTGGCCGTAGTGCAAAGATGAGCAGTGTTTAGATGAACATGAATTAATGATGAATATCTTTTGGCCCGTAGTGCAAAGATGAATATTTGATTCTAGATATATATTGATTGATGTTCTGAGGGGAAAAGATGAGGCGATGAACTTTTAAATTCACACATAGAAGATAGTAGTTTGCATTTCTACTTAACTCTTCTAATGAATTATTATTTCATTGCGAATATTGATTTAAAATTTTGTTGTCTATTGTATTACTATTAGATTTTTTTTCCTGTTGAAGACTAACGATAATTTGTTGTATATTATTTTAGTCATAATATTCTTTAATGGGCTAGTTGAGCTCACTCTTTTCCTTTTTGTTCCATTTTTCTTCTCAAGAGGCTAGAATATAGCGAGTATGAGTGGGGTATGGAATGAAAGTTCTAGAGAGAGTTGTTTAGTAGTCCTCACCATTTTGTAAAATAATGTATCAATAAATGTGATGAGGATTTATTTGAGTATATATATTATGCAGAAGATAATATTTGTATTCAAACTCACGCTTTTCTTGTTGTAATAATAAAGTTGTAGTTGTTTACATCATGTATTGTATTTCAGAATGGGTGATGTATACCTATTTTGGGGGCGTCACAATCGAGTCTCATCCTCATTAATGCCATGCAGAAAGGTGGCAGAACATAGTAGTCAACTATCGTTTGGCATAATGATTCACGGTCAAAGTTGGGTTAAGTGATGACATTTGTATAATGGGCCAATTCAACGATAGTAGCTCAAATAATGGAAATGGCAAACGATTTGGATCCAACCGAAAGGACCCAATGAAATAATCAAATAACTGGTACCAAACCATTGTGACCAACTGAGGGACTAACAGCGTAACGTGATCCGAGGAGGGCTAAAATTAAGCCCAGTAAATAAGAAAAAAGGATTATACCAACAATAGGGATAGACGACTACAACATTCAAAACGTTGCAACTTTAGTAGAGGAAGGCTTTAAACAATTGCAGAAGGTCTGTGTGTGCGTGGTTTGATATCTTAAGAAGCCCAGTGATGTTGCGTGTTTTTCATTTAGATTGTGATAGTCAAGTCAGGCAAAGTAAGGGTCTCTCATTCTGATTATATTTAAATTGCAGGCAGAGAGAACACAGAAGAGTGAAGTGTGCCACAGTTCTTGTAATCATGCTAGTCCTCCTAATCCTCAAGCCTGTTGTTGCCTTTCCCAGTTCTTGGGCGGCACCGAGTATTGGCGTGCATTTTATGGCAGATTTTTGAAGAAAGCTTCACTTTTAGATGTTACAGTTGTTGAAATTTAGAAGAGAATGTATATTGTACACTTCATTTTTGGGTTTAGAAAGAACTACATTTATCTCGGGCACTGCATATTCTTTTGTCAGGGCTACATGAGTACAGGCTTCTCTGAAATCGAATGCCTTGACATACAGCATAAATTCTTTCATGTAACGATTCTTTACTGGCAATTAGGTCATCTAGTTACTTTTAATTTAAGCCAAATGACGAGATGAGCTTTCAGTCTACCATGAACAAGTAGTTTTACTGAGAATATCATCTGAAGGCAATGCCAATAAGTAATAACTATACACAGGACAAATCACAACATTAAGGATGAACCAAAAAAAGATACATTATATAGTTTAAAAAGAAAAAATAAAGAAAGAAAATGCAAAGTTTTGTCTCTCCTCGAAGAATTAAACCTGTATCTGCAGAAACATGACAACTACCAAAGCTATAACACAACTAAAAAAGATTGTTGCTGCACCTACACCATGACCCTTGCTTGGTAGTACAGAAGGAAGCGAGCACTCTTCGCCATTAAAATACACTTTACTCGGATACCCGTCCCCACGGAGCACATGGATTCCGGGCACAGTTTTCTTGGTAAACGATATCACCGACTGCTGAGAACCGGGAACTCTAGGATCTTTCCTCGGATTGTCACCATCTCTCTCCGCCACCAGATAATTTAATCCCGGAAGGCCCTGCAGAAATAGTGTCTGATTAGTACCCTCAACGGCACTTCCATTGAATGAGTAGGCCTTTTCAAAACCCCGCGGCATGGCCTTGTCCAATTGCACTGCAGCAAACCAATCCGCAAGGTTAGTCTCACCCCAGTTGAAAATTGTCATTCTCGCGGTCCATCCGCCTTTAAAATCACTAAGTAAATGCCAGTTGATGCTAACGCCACAATTATCCGGACAAGGCATTGGATTAGGCAATTTCCAATCGTTTATTTTACTAAACTCAAGTGCTAATTTAGTCCTATTATCAAATGGAACAAGTAGAGCATTAGATGGTAAAAGAAGTGCCGGTGTAGTAGCACTACACACATTGTTTAGGCTCGATTTGCAGCCACATGCACAAGTATTGCATGGAATAACTGAATCATTGTTAAATGATGAGAAGGATACGCAACATTTCGGGCTCTCCAACTTGGGACGTGTTATTTTGCACACCACTTGCCAACTAGCAACTGCAGCTGATTCTGAAGAAAGTCCATCAGGATTCGGAAACAGGGTCGGATTAACGCGAACCGGGGGGCCACATTGATAATCCGGGTTCCACGTGCTGTTAATTTTCCAGTTCTGGGGCGGAGTGAGTTGAGTCCGATTCAAATCTGGTGGCATTTTGTAAACTTGCATTTGGAAAATTGACATGGACTTGCTTGGATCCATTGTAGGAGGCAAAATTGTCCCGTTACGACAACAAAAGGGAAGCCTGCCAAGAATTGTATCGTTTGTCTTATCAAGTGGAAGGTCAATGATTGTTGGACGTCTTTGGCAATTTAAGGCTGTGGAAAAATCAAGGCCTTGGTAATATTGACCTTGCCGGCCATAGATGCATTCATTTGTGTCAACAAGGACAGGATATGCTCCTCTCATGGAGTTGATGAATTCATCTCTCATCCAGTCCCAGCTTAAGTGCCAATTTTCGAGACGGGCAATCGGGTTTTGGTTTGAGATTGTGACTTGTGCCAAGTAATTTGAGTCGTATGATTTGACCACGTCATACATTATACTTAGATCGCCATTTTGGAGGGGTTGGAATTTTTCTTCAACCTCTGTTGTGATGATGTTCGATGTCGCGCTATTGTCTTTAACGCAGCATACTTGCGTTACATTATTGTTCCCTGAGAAATTATAGGCAGGCAGGGATGAATGAATTTCAAGAAAAAAATATTTTGTTTAATATTTTCGATTACAACACAAATGAAATGTACAATGTGTATGATAAATTTTTTATTCTTTAATTTTCTGTTTTGTAAAGTTAGCTACATATCAATATTAATCCACACTAAGTTGCCACTATCACTCGTGATTAATTAGTTTTAGCAGTGCATCTGTTCAACTAATTTAAAACAAACCGTACCATATATTTGAAAGACATGCTCAAAAAGTCAAAATGATACTTTAACTTAATTTACGAGAAAGATTAGTTACCTTGATTTGAAGGATTAGTACAAGAAAATCCATCATTAGCAAGCCTAAGAGAAGCCGGCAAGAAAACATTCGGAGCTCCGAACTGGGTACCCACCAACTCCACCAGAGCTAGCATCTTATTATAATCTCTGGCAGTCTGAACCCCCGTCCTCAGGTTAGTGACCGGAAACCCAGCGAGAACGGCTCCACCACTGACGTTAGCCGGGAGTGAAGTGCCATCGGCAAGCACAGCATTAGAAGCAGAGACCAACAGCTCGTTGTGCTGAAACCCGACAAAGACCCGCCACGACTTGAGCTCTTCCATACCATTGTTGAGAACTGTAAGGGTGGATTGGAACCGGTAGGGTTGGCGGATCTGTTCGGCGGGGAGCATGATGGGTGGGATAATATACCCGGACCCGTAGGTGTAGGTTATGTGTATGGCGTTGCAGACATTAGGTGGATTTGGAGTTTGGGCTCGAGAGAGTCTTAATGTAGTGTGGAGTGAAATGGATATTATGAGAATTAGAAGTTTGCAGAGAGAATATCCATAGTGAAGTGTTGCCATTTTTTTTGGTTTGAAATATTAGTGAAGTAATTAGGAGAGAGAAATTATATATATATATAGAGAGAGAGAGAGAGAGAGAGATAATCAAGACTAAATCAAAGACACAGCTTGGTTAAAGCAGTTTGATATTCAAATGATGGTGTGCCGGCTTTGAGTTTGGGTTGACTGGGGGTGGAAATATGGCAGCAAAAGCCTGCATGAATCATGGCATGAAATGCAGAAATGGTCTCTCTCTCTCTCTTTTTATATTTATTTTTAAATTAATAAACCAATCATTGTTTTTTAACTTTCTTGGTTTATTTATCCAATTTTTTTGCCGTCTGGATTTTAGTTTGTAAAGTGGCCCCGTAGTGTGTGGGGGCCCAAATAATAATTAAAAAATAATTACACTATTAGTGTATTCATTAAATAATTATAAAAATAACGCAATTCACATTAATAACAAAATTTAAAATCAAGGAGAAATAACTGACATAATTAATAATTTAAATTCAAATATCCGGAATCTAATAACATAAACAAATTCAAATTCAAATCTTCATCTCCCTCACAGTAGCACTCGCTACTCCGTCGCGAATCTCCTTTTTCACAGGTTGCCTTCTCCTCCGCCGCTACTCTGCCACGAATCTCCGTTGTCCAAAACGCTAATGAGAAGAAGAAGATTCGCCCTACAAAAAGTTTAAAAATAAATAGATGTAATTTTTACTGTTCTGAATTTTTTTTATGATTATTTGGTTACCCACAAAAATTAAAATGGTTATTTTTGTATGAATGATTGCAACCAACTGCATCACATTCAAACTAAATTGGTAACTTAATAAAACTGAATTGGTTACCTTGGATTGAAGGTTTGACAACGTCATCTTCCTCATCCCCCTTCACCGGTAAAACATAGTGAGAGCCAACCATAAAATGGTCGATGGGATGGAGAAAGTAGGTGGATATTTGATTTTTCACAATTTTTTCATGTCCAGAAATTTCAATTCCAATATCATGTCCAAAGGAAAATAACAACACTGCATAGGAAAGAGAGAGATAAGAAAGTGATGTGTAATGTAATGTTGATAACCAAACTTTGGTACCAAATTAACCAAACTTTTATACCAAGGTAACCAAACCTCTATACCAAAGTAACCAATCTACCTCCACACCTGCAGTATGAATTAGTTATCTTGGTTTGAAAGTTTGGCAACCAGCTGCATGAAGGTTTGACTACCAACTGTATCACATTCAAAATAAATTGGTAACTTAATAAAATTGAATTGGTTACCTTGGTATGAAGGTTTGGCTACCCAATGCATGAAGGTTTGGCTTCCAACTACATCACATTCAAAATAAATTGGTAACCTAATAACACTGAATTGGTTACCTTGGTATGAATGTTTGGCTACCAACTGCACTATGAAAAAATTGCAGTATGGATATGTGTGACTCCCCCAAAATAGGTATACATCACCTATTCTGAGTCGCCAAATACATGGTACAAAATACAAATACAATCTTAAATATACAACAAGAGTTGTGAGTTTTAATACAAATATTATCTTCTAGACAATATCCACTCTCAGAATAAGTCCTCATTATATTTATTATCACACTATTTTATAGAATAGTGAGGACTACTAAGACACCATCTCGGATAGTCACTCCGTTCCCGAGCTAGTCAAATTTATGTTCTCATTTTTTAAAGAGACGGTGTGAAAGAAAGGGTGAGCTCAACTATCGATAAAAAATATTATGACTAAGATAATGCGAATAAATTATCATTAGTCTTCAACAATGTTAAAGCGATAAAATATAACAAACATCAAGTTTAAGCTGCGGTGAACAAGCAATCCATTAGAAGAGTCAAGTAGAGAATAAAATCTACCATCTTCTATGATTTAAAAAGATTTTCATAAACTCTTATCATTGGGACTCGACTACAATAAATAATCCACATCATCCCTGCACTATGGCCAAGGACATTTTTTTAGTATCACGACCACAAATTATCCATGAACTACGGGCCAAAGATAATCGTGTTTTCATCAACGGTCCTGATCATGCCATAAAATAATTCATCTTTGCACCCTTGGCCGAAGAGAATCCATAGCCATAATCATACCAAAAAGCGGCCCATGATGCACTACGGGCCAATGAGGACTTTTTCCACATCATTTATAACATTACGGCCATGATTATACGAATAATCCACGGTCATAATCATACCAAGTCCATCTATGCACTACAGCCACATATGACTTTCAACATAATATAAACATGAGGATGATGACAATGATATAAGAATTCAATAAAACAAGTTCAAGAATTAATTTATTCAGGAACTAATAACGTCCAAATTGTCAACATAATACTTCTTTGTAAAGTAAAATTCAAGAATGCTCAGAAGAATATTTTCATGAAAAGATATTGGATGAAGCGCAAATATCAAGGATATTCCACTAATTTCATGGAGTATAGAAGTCAAAACTTTAACCAACCACTACTAGAAAAATAAGAATACGTGACGAAATTTTGTGACAGTTTTTAAAAACAATCACAAAAGATAGTAATTTGTGATGAATTTTTTAAGCAATCACAAAATAATAGTATATATGATGGCTCTTAGTGATGACTAATCTTGTCATCAATGTATTATAATTGTGATGGCCATGCCAATCACACAAATTTTTTTACGTAAAATAAATTTTCTTTTTGTGACGCATTAAGTCATCACTTATAGATATACCCTTTTCGTGATTGCATTTAAGCTAACACTAATATTTTAATGTAAGAAATAATTAAAATAATATTTTGTGACGGTCGTGACAATCATTAAAAAAGATATATTTTTGTGATGACTTTTATTTGCAATTACAAAAAGAAGATATTTTGTGATGAAATTTTCAAGCCATCACAAAACAATAAAATATATGATGGCTCTTAGTGATGACTAATTTTACCATCATTATAGAGTATTTGTGACTGCCATTGCAATCACCAAATCTTATGTGGAACTAATTTTGTTTAGTAAGTCAACTCACATATGTTTCTTTTTATATCTTTTTTAAAAATTATAATCATGATCTGGACTTTGGTGTAGTGGTAATACTCGTTATTTAGTTTGTAAATGGGAGAGGGTTCGAATCCTACAAATATCATTTGATACAATTAATATAGATATAATTAATACAGTGAAATAAAATTCACGTACTTACATTTGATCCCTAAAATCTTATTTTTTTTGTGATGACTTTGACAATCACAATAGATTACGTGTTAATGTGATTGTATTAATCATCACAAAAGCACTAAGCGTTTGCGTGATTGTCAAAATTATCACGTAAAACCTTTCATGATGGGCGTATACAAGACGACCATTGTGATGCTTAAAGCCGTCACGTAAACCTTTCGTGATGGTTTTTCTACTTTTTGTGATGGATTTTGACCATCACAAATTACTATTTTTTTAGTAATGAACTGAGTATAATAAAGAATGAAATAACAAAAGAAATCACCATGCATGCGGTACTTCGCATAGACAGGTTAGTCCAACAGAATAATAAATAACGGAACTAGGTTAGGTGAAATTCGCAAGCGGGATGTTCAAACGAGAATAATAAAAAGCGGAACTGTGTGCGGCGTAAACGCTTGCAGATAGGATATTTCAACAGAATAATTAAGACGGAACCAGGTCCGGCGTAAAATTCACAGACAGGATATTCCAACAGAATAATAAAGACGGAACCAAGTCCGGCGTAAAACGCACAGACAAGATATTCTAATGAGAATAATAAAGGATGGAATAATGAAGAATTTCACCAAGTATAGGGTAGCTGGCGATCTGAGTTATTCCAATGAATAATAAATAATGGAATAACAGAAGTTCTCTTCATGAATACAAAAGAAATAATACCCCTTACCATAAAAAAAAATTGGATATAGGAGTAGTGAAGTAGCAGAATACTTTTCTTCTTTCTCTCTATAGTTTCTCTCTCTAGAGTTTCAGTGAATTTGTAAGAAATAATGAAGGAATGAGCTTCTATTTATAGAAGAATGGACTGAATAGTAACTAATCCATGAACGATCCAGATTGATTTACTTTTAAACGGACGATCCAGATTGGTTTACAATAAAATATAATATATTATATTTATAATTATATAATAAAACAAAATTTATATATATATATATAATATATATATATATATATATATATATACCATAATACTCCTCACGTGACAATCTCTGCCCCTTCCTCCAGGCAACCGTCCTTTTTTTTCAAGTAAAACAAATTTATATATATATATATATATATATATATATAATAATAATAATTATACTCCTTCCTTAATCAATCCCCCCCAATTCCTCAGTAACCAAAATTTCCTCCTCCCCAACTTTTTTTAATACACATGGGCCCCACTCATGACCCCTCACCTTTATTACATTAAAGAATTTCTCTCGATTATTTTGAAAAATGGGTAAATGAGGGTCCATAAAATAAGTAAAACCTCATAAAATCACCTTAATAATTTTAACAACATTTATCACCTTTATTATAATTCACAATATTAATCGACTGTGTCGCGTTCGAGGAAAGAGGGCTTTCAATAAGGATTTCTCCTATCGACGCCGCAATTAGGTGACCAAATCTCTCCTCGATGAACTTTAGACATCGTTAATATTGCAAATAATAATATTAATAACTCATCATCTCAATTATTGATTTAATAATATATAAAATATCGACAATAATTGAATAAAACTGAATGACTTCTCATGTAAGCATCAATAATCAATACCGTATCTTCTTTATGCAAACCGCAGCATTATCGTATTTTTTACTACCGAGTAGTTCAACAAGATTAATAGCAGTAAAACTTCCACCGTTATTTTCAATAAAATATTTTTGTCGTTTTCTCAATCAGACAATAATTCCGTTGTGGGGTCCATCAATGATTGTGTCGTCGTACAAATATTCCCTGTTAAAACGAATATTTCCCGACCAATCGAATATTATATAACAACTTCGTGCATTTTTTGCAAAATTTATAAATATTACCCACAACTATAACATTATATCAAATTCATTCCATAATATTCAAAAATGATAATTATAGAAAATTCATCTTTATTCATAAAAGTTGGGGTCTTACAATGTGGATTGGTTACCTTGGTATGAAAGTTTGGTTACCTTGGTGTGAAAGTTTGATTACCAACTGCACTATGAAAAAACTGAAGGTGTGGAGGTAGATTGATTACCTTGTTATGAAGGTTTGGTTACCAACTGAACTATGAAAAAACTGCAGGTGTGGAGGTGGATTGGTAACCTTGGTATGAAGGTTTGGTTATCTTGGTATGAATGTTTGGTTACCAATCTCTTCTATCATTTACTGATTTTGGATCAAATCCAATAATCAAGGTAAGCATTGGGACGAATATGCCACCACCACCAACACCGCCTACACTTCCAAATGCAGCTCCATATAATTCAATTACGAAACCGATAATAATTTGCCAATTAAATTTCATTTTCGGCCAAACATGTTGGTAACCTGATTGATATGTCTAAACTTATTTCAAAAAAATATAATATATACTAATATATAGAAAATTTGAAACTCTCATTTTAAGACCAAAATAATATTAATGATTAGTATATGTTATAGCCATCAGAGAACCACGAGGCATATTTTAAGGGTAAGCCGCTGCATATAAGGGTATCCAAACCTACTGCATATAAGGGTATCCAAACCTTCATTAGAGATTCATCGATTGACAGAAAAATAGTAATAAAATTCGAGAACACCACGAGGCAAAGCCTCTACCCATCCGCCTCTCTCTCCTCCCGTAGTAGAACCAGTCGACGGAGCTCAACACAGTAAACCACTGCGGCCTCTACGGGGAAAACCGCCGCCACTTTGGTTTATAGTAGAAAAAAAGAGGATGAAAAAAAAGAGAGAGAGAAACAGGAATAGAGATCAAAAATGGGTTTGCTGTGTTTGAATAAGAAAATAATAATTAACGGGAAGAGATAAGGGAGATAATCGTAGGCCACGATTAAAGGATACCCAAATGTATTAATTTTTTAAATAAATATGAAAAAGTGTATTATTTTGTAATTATTTTATCTATGCACTATTATTGTAATTATTTCTAAAAAAAATGTACTAAAATATGCAATTAATCCGTAAATTTATCTAATCGAATATCCACCCTCTTTTTTCTTGATTAAACCGATTCAATCATATTAGCAATGTAAATTGGACCAATTAAGCCCAATGTTCGATTTCTCGACCCACTAAACCCTCTAAAGTTTGTTTGAATTTATATTTGGAGCAAGTTGAATTGGGCTTGAATTAAAAAATTGAGTTATAAATAAAAGGGTAAATTACATATATTAGTACATTTTTAGAAATAATTACAAAAATCATACACCTATAAAATAATTACAAAAATATTATACTTTTCCATATTTATTTACAATAGTAGTGCAATTAGAATTCCTTAATTTAAGGGATTAGTATTAATGGGCTGATATGGCAAATCGGGTGGTTTTTTTTAAACGCGTGTTCCTATGTTGTTAAATCTTCTTTTTCTCTCAACTTCCATAATTTTCGTACTGGTATTTCTCTCTCTAAAATCTTCTTCTTCTTCATCATCTTCATCTTCATAGTTGTTAGACTAATTAACTAGATCTGCATACAAGGTTAATGAATATTTTTTTTCTTCTTCTTCTTCATCATAGTTGTTCGTACTGGGTGGCGTAATTTGGTTAATGAATATTGATCTCCTTCCATGATCTCTTTCCTTTATTTTTTTGATTATTTTTTAATTTACTTTTGCTGCACTTGTTGATTCACAGGTTGTTCAAGTTAGTGAAAAGAAGGTTTTGGATCAGAAAGCATACATGTTCTATTATTGAGATAATAGAAATTTTGCTTCAAACTTGTCTCTTGATGTTATTCGGAAAGAGATCATGGCGACAAATGTCATGGGAAGAAGCTCAAGTTCATAGCCAAAAGATATTTCCAAACAATTTTTTTTTAAAGGTGTGTCAATTTAAATTTTGTTATTGTTACTATCATATAACTGTTTGGTTACTTCTGCATTATGTTTTGGTTACTGTTAACTTGGGATTCAGATACCATTTTTGTTACCTTAATTTGGTATTTTGGTTACTTTTTTATGTTGTTATGTTTACCATGTATTTGCTTAGTATACATGGTTGACTAAACCTGATTTTGGTGTACATGTTGTTTATGTATTAGTTACCATTAATATATGTTTTGGTTACTAACATATAACTGTTTGGTTACTTCATTAGTATATTTTTTGTTACTGTTAGCTTATAATTTGGATACCATTCTTTTTCCCTCAATTGGGATTTTGGTTACTTTTATATGTTATTTTGGTTACAATGTATTTGCTTAGTATACATTGGTTGACTAAACTGAGTTTGGTCTACATGTTGTTTAGTATACTAGACCAATTTCTGGGGGCCTGATGTAATGCTTCCGTTGTAGCTACGTCAAGTAATAAAAAATAGATACTATCATATAACTGTTTGGTTATTTTTGCATTATGTTTTGGTTACTGTTAGCTTGAGATTCGGATACCATGTTTGTTACCTTGATTTGGTATTTTGGTTATTTTTTTATGTTGTTATGGTTACCATGTATTTGCTTAGTATACATGGTTGACTAAACTAGTTTTGGTGTACATGTTGTTTATGTATTGGTTACCATTAAAATATATTTTGGTTACTATCATATAAATATTTGGTTACTTCTTTAGTATGTTTTTGGTTACTGTTAGTTTCTGATTTGGATTCCATTTTTGTTTTCTTGAGTTGGGATTTTGCTTATTGTTTTTTATTGTTCTAGCACTACAACAAAAAGGCTTATCAAATGACCGATTATCGTGACGATAGTTTCTCGATCGCGAGATAGTTATCTATGACCGCATGCTTGATCATTGATAATCGTCGATAAAATCTGGTCATTTGGGATGCACATCGGTGACCACTATTAATGACGAGATATCTGCGGCCGTATGATGCGGTAATAGAAATGACAAATATCGATTCATTGGTGAAATCGACATGGTCGGGGCCAAAGATGGCGTGGTCGCGTGTCGTGACCATTATCGATGGCCGCGTCGTGCGGTCGGTCATTGATACATCTGCGTCGCTAATAACGTTCGGTGACGCGTCGCGATCGATTGATATAAAAAACTTTATTCTGACCCGATTTTTTCTTTGTTTTGCGAATTCCCAAAAACACCTTGTACTGTTTTCTACCGCTTTATATCCAACACACATACACACCAAGATAAACAACATCTGAAAACAATATAAACATCCATCGTCCACCAACACATACACCGAACTAGTATATAAACCTTTAAAACCAATATGATTTGAATAAATATAATAACATTTCAAAACTTGTTTAAGTAACATATATACAAACATCGAATAATGAATATACAAGTACAAGGTTATGTCAAGCGTCATCCCTCCTTGATCACCACTGTAATTAACAAAATAATAAAACAAGTTACAAATATAATAAATATGTTGATCTTGGTATATATTACGACAATACATACAACAAATTGATTTTATACCTCGTCGCCATCCCATCTTTGTCCTGCTTGCTGCTGCGCCGCTTCTTGCTTGACTAACTCCTCGGGATCAAGAGCCCCGGTGTGCCTGAGTATCTTTGAAGATTTCGATCTTGACATATAGCTCTCACGGTCGGTAGGAGTATGAACAATTTGGATGACTCGATGGCTAATGAATTTGGGTAGCGGAGTGTTTGCTGAGCCACTGAAGGATGGGCGTCGTCGTTGTCCTTGACCTTTAATGTAGTTCTTCTTCACAATGACGCCCTCTCCCCTGACTCTTGATCGATAGGCGGACGTGGAGTGCCTTGAGGATAGCGCTTCATTCGATAAGCGTTTATAAGTATCCTGTCATCATGTTAACACTTAAATAGTTAAAAATAATATTTTGTAAGTATTAATAAACAAGATCGGGTTGTTAAAACTTATTCGCTTATCTGGATAGCCTCGAGGCGGAACCATCACGGGTGGCGTACACATCCGACCGATGGATGGTGACGACCTTGAGGCTGAGACTCTATACAAAAAGCGACACAATATTACTAAGTAAAAATGGGATATTTTCTACAATTCATGATTGTAAACATATTAAAACTTGTAAATCGTGCGAGGCGTTGATATCTTTGCTTATTTGTGAAATCTTCTTGCCGCCTTGTATGTTCCTTTAGCCTTTTCGCCATCGGATACACGAAGAGGCTCTGTTGGTGGCGGCGGTCTTTCGTCTTTTCACCCGACTCTCGACTCTCCATTGGCACACATCTCGGCCCATATGGATTTGGGTGCACCACCGAGGGGCTATCTTTCGTGCATATAATCCTCTCCACGGCACGGATGGTCGATCTCGGCATTGTGAATGGCTTTTTGTCGTTCTTTATTCAAGTTGTCCTTAGTGCGGACCGCGCACTTTTGCCGAGAATAATGTACGAATCAACTTTGAAGCTGCGCGTCCTCCCATCTATCTGGTTTACGCAAATAAAAAACAATAATAACATTACTAAATAATTATCCTTTGAATATTATATTAATATTATTTATCGTAATTAAAAAAAAATATACGAAATTACGCTTGAAACGGCGTCCTTGTGGGCGATAGGTGTGCTTCCATACGTAATCACAGTGTGTAGGCCGATTACGTAAACACAATTTGTGATATGCACTTGACGATCTTATTATACGAAAAATCACTATAATATCTGACATCAATTAGCATATATTAAAGCAATTTATATCTAAGTTATAATATTTGTGAACATTTTTCAAACTTATACTTATAATACTTATAAAAAAATTTGCCATAGTCTCCCTATAATATAGACTAGCCACATACGCGACATGCGGCATGCATATATGGACATTTCTAGGCACCCAAGACACAAACCAAGAGAAATATACAAATTTTCAATACAATAAGACCAAAATAAAACATTACCGATATAATATCAATCAAAACATTACCGATATACAATAAATGGAATCTTAAATGCTTTTATATAAATGATATATGCGGGACGTCGTCTTTATTGGAGGAGAGGCGAATCGAATAAGAAATCGATCATCGGGATTAGTAGGGGCCTTGGGCACATTATTAGCCCCCCCTACCCAATGGCGCTTTTTCTGCTATTTGCTTGGAAGCCATCTGTATATTACAAATTTCAAGATGTTATTAGGAGTCATATTTGATTATATGTATATATGACAATAAACATAGCGATGATATAAACATGTATATATATGAATATAAAATGATGATAAACAAAAGTTGCATTTAAATAGTTTAGTACATAAACATGATGATGATATAAAAACATGTATTGCTAAACATACATTGCATGAGTTCAAGTGTCGATGTCGATTGAGAATCATCTTGTATCGTGTTGCTGATTCATAACCATCATACGCTTGATTACGTGTCGATTCGATTCGATAACTCTTCCTCCTCGATATCGATGTCATCGACACAAGTATTGACTCGGGATCTAATTCATGTGGTTCATCTCCACCATCTAGCTGGATTACTTCATTGTCGTCCTCCACATTTATTATAGTCGACTATGAAGCATCTGCTCTTGGTAAATCTCCCCATCGACTAATTTACCACGACTACGGCGGGAGTATAAATTACAACTTACCCGATCTGTGGCGGTCATCCCTTTTCTAACGGGACTAGGAGTGTAGTATACTTGTCTTTGTTTGAGTTGGTAAAACAAGCGGTTCGTTTAGATCTGTGAGACTATGGAGGTCGATATCGGCGATTCCATATGCATCGACACGTATCCCTTTTACGAATCAAACCAGCGGCACTTGAACAAGTGAATATGACCCCGTCGTGCCGCTTGTGTACGATGACTCTACGATTTCCTCAACTCCCCATAAAAGGCACGACCAAGCTCATTGTAACAATCTCCTTGGACACACACTCCGAGTTCGTTGTTTTTTCTGGCGCCCATATGCCTTTGTGTGAAATTCACAACCATTTATTTTGTAACCATTGCGGTGACTTGATCCTTATGCGGTCCCATAGCTAGGACTTGTACATTAATAGGAATCGTTGATCCCTCGGTCAAAGCCTACAAAAACTCCATCTTATTAAATGAAGTCATAGTTAACATATAAGTATATATATTATATATATATACACTACGTGCTTAAAAATTGAACTTACTTTGTCCTTTAGCCAAAGTGCAAAGTTTTATCCCGATTGATTTGAATATCTTTATCGGTTATGTCGGCATGCTTCACTTTTAACTCGTCATCGTACAATCTATACCATGTTATAAACATTAACATATTAGAATAAATTTTTAACTTAAAGATAAAATATCAAGTTTACATGTGTACCTCACAAATTAAATCGATCTCCTCACAATTGAGAAGAATGTAAGTATATGCGGCATGTAATTCTTGCTCGAGAGAGAATATCGCTTCCCTTTTCCATAAGCGGCGGGGACCAAATCTGAGAGCCGACCATTTAGTTCAACATTTCCCCCATCATCGTGTCTCGATACTCGATTGGCCTTTGTCGAAGACTTCATCAGGAAAATGATGCGAGACAAGCGTAGATATCTCATCAAAAGCTGTATGCCTCGCATATCGACCCCTCGACATAAGCTCTATTCTTCACCTTCCTCTTAAGGTTTCCCATCACCCTCTCGAAAGGGTACATCCATCTATATTGAAGCTGGACCCCCAACCACGAGCTTCATAGGGAAGATGGATTTGCAAATGCTCCGTGGAGTCGAAAAAAACCGGTGGGAATATTTTTCCGGTTTACGTGATCTCTATGATGTTCTTCTCAAGTACAAACATGTCCTTCTCATTCAATGATTTTGAACACAAGTCTTTGAAGAAAGCGACTAAGATCCGTCAAAGCATCCCATATTGGTTTATCAAGCGAGATCCGAAATCTTTATAGGCATGAGTCTCTCCATGAACACATGGTGATCGTGACTCTTCATCCCTTGCAATTTCCACCGTAACACACCTTGCAATGTTTGGCGCATATCCATACGGTAGTTTCGGAGACTTAACCCATGTGCACACATCTTGACTTTCTTTTTTGGATGATGTGTACCTTGCATGCGGTTTGACAATCTTACCATTAGGAGATTCATAAAGTTCTAATCCGGAATGACTTACAAATATCTTTCATGTCCAAAGCGTGCCTTATCGTTATCTTTTGTCTTCCCGTAACATTCATCACGAGTGTTAAACACATTGTCAAACACATTCTTCTCAATATGCATCACATCTAGATTATAGCCGAATCAAATTTGTAGACCCGATAAAGGCGATTCCCAAAAGATGCTTCTCGAACCCGGTTATGAGATTCACCAAACCCATTGATTATGTTTGTCGCATCAACCTTACCAAATGGGATAGCAGGCAATCTCATCACACGATCTCGCATCTCCGTTCAAACAATCGCATGATGCGGGCATATCATTATCTACTTTCCCTTTCTGAAGTGTTCTCTATTTCTTGAAGCGGGTGATCTACCCGGTGAAGGCAAGCGATGTGATCAAACCAACAAGGCTTTTCGACCTTTTGATAGATTAAGCGACTTTGTATGCTCCATACAATACGGACAAACCAACTTCCGTGTGTACTCCATCCATTTAACATACCATAAGGTGGGAAGTCACTTATAGTCCACATTGGCGCCTAAGGTTGAAATTTGTTTTCGTTGCAACATCCCAAGTCGTACTCCATCCTCCTCCTGATACCTTTAACTTCGTCTATAAGAGGTCTCAAGTAAACATCTAAGTTCTTTCCGGGACTCTTAGGACCGGGAATCTGAGTGAAAGAAATAAGTATGGGCATTTCTTACACATCGAGGAAGCAAGTTATGCGGAGTAACAATCGCGAGACTGACATAGTGCGGAGCAATTTGAGTGGCTAAGCAGTTGAAACCATCGGTGGACAATCCAAGCCTCACATTTCTAGGTTCAATGCAAATTCGGGATGTGCTAAGTTGAAATCTTTCCAAGCACCGCCCATCTGCGGGATGATTTAGTTCTCCATCTTTAATTTGGAGATTTGGCATGCCAACTTCGTATGTTGGTGATCTTGAAGACATGTACAATCTTTTTAGTCGATGTGTTATTGGAAAATACCTTAGAATCTTAAGCGGTATACTTGATTTTTTGTAGTCACACCCTCTTTATTAGGCCTAAGCCGATCATGGCGCAAAAGCGTGCACCTTATCATCTTGTCATTTTCCTTATAAAACAACATGCGATCGTTGGGACATGCATCGATCTTTTTGGTATCCAAGACCCGACTTCTTCACCATTTTCTTACAAAAGTAATAGTTACCGGGTAATTTCTCACCGTCGAGCAAATGACATACTCTTAATTGCCTTGAAGCGACTCAAAACACTTTCATGGCTCATGTTGTGATCGACCTTGATGTTAAGTAATGTCGCCAGCTGCAGACAATGTAGTGTGTTTGGTGCAACCATGCCACTGATGGCTTCTTACCCTCGTCTAACAACTTAAAAAGTCTTTGGCATCGAGAATTCATAGGTTGCTCTCTGCCTTGCTCCCAATCAAAAATCGGCCTGCTGATATCATGGACCATTTCATTCATACGATGAGTACTCTTGCCCGAATTGTGTACTTGTGTGATGCCACCATCTCTTCTCTGCCCATGTGCCTTACCGGCATTCTTCGTAATTTCTCATGAACCCGAAACAAGTAAATGATAGTTTACCGTGTCTCATCCATATAATTTACATTTTACACTTTAAACATGGACATCGTGTCTGCGACTTACCATTCATACATTACGGGTGACTATCGCGTACTCCAAAAACACTTGGCAACCGACTCTAAATTCAATTGTAGCTTTTATCTGGGTACTTGACTTTCGTCGTGCCATCCAATTCTGATGCGAATAGAGGTCCATGATTCCACGGTACCTATACTACGGAACAACATTATAAATGTTAACATATGACTTGAGCATACTTATAACCATATAACTTGAGCATACTTGTAAGCGTGCATATGATTAACATTTAAGCATACTTCTAAGCATATGACTTAAGCATACTTGTAACCATATGACTTGAGCATACTTGTAAGCATATGATTAACATGTTTGAGTATCTTGGAGATTCATTCATATCAACTAGTGTGCTAAAGGCGCTAACATGTTTTAAGATTATACCCCTCACGGTCCCTTTCATAATCTTTTATGTTTTGGGATAGTCATGACATGATTGAGCAATTTATAGCTTTTATAACATTTTATAGCTTTATTCTTGTATACATCGTGTTAAATACCCTTGTTTTTTTGTTATAGCCAAAAGCGGTCTCTTTATTGACTAAGTGTGTCTAGTTACCTTCTCTGTTGCACTAACGGTTCCTTAGCCTTTATCTATTTTGGCTTACTTGACCCCTAATAGCTTAGCATGCTAACAACCAAGCTTGGCTTGTACTGTGAGCTTGGCTAAGCTTGGCGTAACTTCTCTTTATCTGCAAATTATATCACATAAATCAGTTGAGCGTTATAATGCGGTTGACTCAACTAAATCATAATGAACACATAATGATAATATCGAAATGATAACAATTGAAAAGTTTCATTGAGCAATACCCTAAGATTCTAATCGCTAAAATATTCCCAATGCTTCCTTCGATATCTATTTGAACAATACCACGAAATCAAACTATTCAATCTAGCATACATATCAATCAAAACATTACCGATAAGCTAATTTCTATATATAGGAACAAATAACACAATCAGCAGAACCAATTCCATAACAACGAGCTTGGTTTGTACTGTGAGGCTTTGGCTAAGCTTGGCGTAGCCTCGTGTGGCCTCATGACCCCAAGCCCGACCCATCGCTCTAACATCCCTTAATAGGCTCTAGTGGATCACCGATAGGCTCGTTAATAGTATAAATGTTATGCAAATAACCCGACCATATAAAAAATTTACTTGAGTCTCCTGTAATATGGACTAACCACGTACGCGACGGCATGTATATAAGGTCATTTCTAGGAACACAAGACATAAACCAACGGTCCATATGAGATACCATAGGAATTGGATGGAAATTATGAACTTATCGAATCCTATGCTCATAAAAAAATTATTATCCATAAGCGGTTTTAATCTAGAGATTTACTACAAAAGAGTTTTGCGGTATCCCTGACATGTGAGGATCGAACTTGTAAACTTTGAAACCCGATCATTTTTCGTGGGAGCAATTATTCACGTTTTGATTCACATTATGATGTCGATGTCAAGTTCTCGATCTACAAATGATTTTTTCACAATGACCGATATAATTGGTTAAACTACTGAAACATAAACATGGGATTCACGAGTACATATCATATGTAATGACTTCTATAATAACCAATTTATTACTACCTCTATTGCACAAAAAGAATCCCAAAATATAAATTTTATACTAACTACAATCTAATACATTCATCCTATTACCCAAATCAAGTTACCCAAAATATAAATTTTATACTAACTCCATCCTATCACTAATCAAGTTACCCAATGACATAAATTAACAAAATCAAATTACCCAATCTGCTGCGTATTACCCGAATAAATTTTACTCTAATCAAAACTTATAAACCAATCATAATCATATTACCCAAAATATAATTTAAGCATGATAGCCATATTCATTCATTCATTCGACTCTTTGCGATAAATTAACTCTTAAAACACAAATTCGTAGCAAACATCTTGATTTGGAGAAGAACGAACAAAAATAACAAACAAAAAAAAATTAATGAAGAAGAACTTAAAAAGTAGCTCTTACCTCTACAATTAGTCTCTAATTTGAAGAAGAATGAGCGAAAATTGCTTCTCCTTCTTCTCTTCTCCCCTTTCTCTCTCTCTCTCTCTATTTTGGTGACCTCTTTTTTTTTTTTCTCTTAGTGTTACGTATCGGCGGTAGTTCTTGAATTCATTTAGTTTGATCGTGGCTATATCTGCGGCTATCGGTTAGCTTATGATTTGGATACCATTCTTTTCCCTCGATTGAGATTTTGGTTACTTTTATATGTTGTTTTAGAATTCTTACAATGTATTTGTTTGGTAAGCTGCATTTATGATATAAATATTGTTTTATATGAGTTCTTAATGATTTGTGTAAATCGATTTTTTATTATTTGCGGTTATGGAATCTTTACTTCTTATGAGGAATCTGATAGAAAATTCATTGGAAAAGTTATATATTGGTGTGACATAGAAGTCCGGCATTATTACAAGAAATTGAACCCAAGCAGGTTGAAGAAGTTTAAGACATCATTAGTTTGTGGATGTATTATTTTTATAAATAATAAACCCAAGTCATAATAAACCATGTATTTCTTAGTATACATTGATGTATTATTTTGTAAATTCCTTCAAATATATTCTACAAGGTTTATGCTTTATTCTATTTCTACTTTCATTTCCACAAACACATCTTACATGTTTTGGTTACTTTATATAACTATTTGGTTACTTCTTTATTATGTTTTAGTTCTATTGTTACCTTATGGTTTAGCTCTTATTATTGTGTCCTCAATGTGGGATTTCGGATACTTTTATTTTTTATTACGGTTAATATGTAATTGTTTAGTATACATGGATTACTAAATCGGATTTCATTACATGATATTTCGTTTTGGTTACCATTAAAACACATTACAAGTTCTTATCATATAATTATATGGTTATTGTTTTATTATGTTATATTATATTATTGTTATTAGTAAACGGATAATTACAAGCTTGTATCGAGACAAACATCAATTGTTAAATATACATATGTGAGTGTCCTATTTATCTACAAGCTTGTTAGTAACCAGATAATTATCATAGATAGTTAAAAGCTTGTTAGTAACCAGATAATTATAAGCTTGTATTAAGACTGTTATAAACTTGTATCAAGACTGTTATAAAGCTTGTATATGTTTACTTTATATTGATAACTCATGATGGAATCAAAAATTAAAATATTAATCAACATCAATTTTGGTTACTGTACACCATCAAAAATGTTACCAACCATGTGGTTAATAGTTACTAGCAATAAACAATTATATATTCTTGTAAACAATTAAATTTGTTGTATTGGTTACTGTCACTCTCCATTGTCTAACAACTGAATAAACATTGTAAAGAAACCAAATTAATATTAAACAGTAACCAAATTACATAATCTTAGTAACCAGAAAATAAACCAAATTTTTACATGCAATTTTGAAGGCATAAATGATGGAATTTGACCAAAAAACCCTGCAGTTCACCAGCAAAGCTGGTGAATTTTGATCGTTGACCCGTTTCCAATGAAATTAGGCTCCGAAATCGCCAAAATCCGACACTCCAATCTTGACATAAATTATCAAATTGCCACTTGATCAAATCTTTCCATAACTATAAAAACATCGATCTGCAAGTGTACATTAATATTATTAAAGAACGAATAAATATTATACGAGAACAAATTAAATAGTATCTGATAACCAATTTATATGTATTTAGTAACCAGAATATAAAATATATTTTCAAATGCATTTTACATTTTCAATCATACAACTGTATAATACATAACAACATTGTCAATCAAATTTTAGATTACAAGCGATATTCCACTGACCAGTATATCAGATGAAGCAACCTTTTAGTATGTTTTTGGTTACTGTTAGCGTATGATCTGTAAAGTAACCAACTCAATGTCAGAAAGTAACCAAACTACATAATGTTAGTAACCAAAACATGAACTGAGAGTAATATTATGCAGTAACCATTGCAATTTTTTACAGTAACCAAGTCAGCATTATTTACTAACCAAATCCAGATTAGACAGTAACCAACAGTTGCAGGAAAGTAACCAATGTATTTAATAAGTAATCATTAATATAAAAAACATCAGTAGAATAAACTTTAAAATTATAAAGCAAGCATATAAACATTATACAACAACCAAATCAATAATAAACAGTAACCAATTTATATGTATTTAGTAACCAGAGTATAAAACATATTTTAAAATGCATTATACATTCAACATTATACATTAATCATGACAACATTATACAGTAACCAAATCCATTTTAGATTGTAACCAACACATATTTATTTAGTAACCACAAGATAAATACATTTTGTATTGCATTTTATAATAAAAATAACAATTATAATTTATTTGTTACCAACTAAAAGAAAAGCTTTTGTAAGAATGTAACCAATGTAGATAACAAGTAACCATTAATATAAGAAACATAAGTATTAGTGTACATTAATATGCTTGAGAACCAATATTACGATAACGATTAATCTCCGCAGTAATTAAGTTTGCATTAGTCATTAACAAGTCGAATTAGTCAAGAACCAAGTCAAAGATTAGTCATTTAAATAATTTTATCTGATAACAAGTCAAGATTATAATTTTACACAAGAACCAAGTCAAGATTAGTCAAGAACCATTATAGTTTTACCACAGATAAGCAAGTCGGCATTAGTCAAGAATCAAAATAATGTTACATAGTAACCAAGTCGACGATTAGTCAATAACCAATTCAACATTAATTAGTAATATCATGCGATAACCAAGACAACATTAGACATAAATAACTAAAATGCAATAATAGGCAGTTTACACAAATAACAAGACATAATAGTCAGTAACCAAGATAACATTAGACAGTAACCAATTTTTATAACCTTAGTAACCATAATATACAACATTTTTTTAAATACATTTTGCAATCAAAACATTCATTATTCTTACTGTGTGACCATTTTAAGTGCAAAAAATTTAAGAAAGGTAACCAATATAGTAATTCGTAGTAACCATAGGTAACTATATGATTATAAATTTTAAACTCACATACCTCAGTATTTTGTATCGAAGTTGATGTTGATCTTGTATTCAACAATCACTGCAGTATTTAGTTACTGAACTTAAAGGCGTTGTTGATTTTGTATGCTATTTTTGATCTTAGAGATGCATCGCGACAACAGACTTCGTCTTCTCCAATTACGAGTTTAGTCGCGACAGGAGGTTTCGTCTTCTCTGATATCAGAGTTGTGTCGCGACAGAAGATCTTGTCTTCTCCGATTGATTTGGCGTTGATCTGTCTTCTCCGATTGATTTTCTTAGTTGCTTGAATTTAGGTGCGGCTGGTTACAAATATGAAAGAAAAATAACTGACGTGTATGAGTTAATGATACGTGATTTTAGGAATCCTAATATATTGTGTTTTGTTATTTTTGTAATTATTTTGTGTGTTTTATTTTTTTAAATACTTTCTAATTGTTGTATATTAGTGTTAAGGACCCTAAATAAAATACACATGAACTTCATCAATAAAGACTAAAGTGTTGGACATGTTACAAGTATAATCCAAAATATTCTACTATACAAGTAAAAATAATTATACACTTACTATTACATATTTAATTTACCAAATTATAAAATAAATAAAAAATATGTTTTCTGAGTAATGTAAAAGTTAGTTACTATGCTCGAAATCAGGTGGTCAGGAATCACTCTCCATGATTTGTTCTGGTTGATTGGTGGAACTAGCTAGTGCCCATCCATCCATCCATCCATCCAGTAGCTGTGACTCATGGGACAATTGAAGCTAGGCTAGGTTATAGCAGGAGTTAACATTTTATTCACAACCTGCAGATAAGTTTAAATTTATGGTCTTGATGATTCGCGGGTAATGTTAATATTGTTGAACATGGTTGTGATTGCGGTGGGCGTATTAGGACCATGTACAGCCCCTTAATTCCCAGAGTGGAGCAACCTACTTGGAGGTGTTTTGTTTAGTCTAGGATGATCTGCACTGTTGTTTACTTGCTTTGCGTTTACTTAAACCCACCCTCCCTCCCTCCCTCCCTCCCTCAGGTATGCAGAGCTACTACACATACATAGTTCATTAGTTTGCCTCTCCCGGGCAGCGCACTCTAGTCATTCAACTAGCACCAAGTTCCTCCACCTCATATAACATTTTTTTTCTTTCTAATGTGTGGAAAGAAACTTGGGTTGCTACTTATTTAGTTGCAACCTCTGCCCTCTTATCATTTGTCTTTATATAATTTATTTCTATAAATTCAGAGCACTTGATTGGTGTTCCAACAATAATATCCGAGCAGGAAATGAGACAAAAGTGTACGTCATTATTACTTAGCTAGCTTAATAATAGATATCCATAGCCATATGTATAATACTCACCTTGCCATGTGTCATTCATATCTTGTCTTCTTCGTATAAACGCAATGATTTCTATAAAATCGTGATAATGCTCCAAAATGACTGCTAAGCATTCTGGTTAGCAGCAGCAGCAGCAGCAGCAGCAGCAGCAGCTAGTAATTCTTATTTGTGGGTTGTTATGTTTGTAGGAAGAACAATTTGAGGTGGGGTGGGTCATATCATATGTAGATATGGTGTGAAACTGTGAATGGTCCCTCTCCCTCCTCAAAACAAAAGGGCTGTTTCAAGCTGTAAAAGGACTTGGACTATTTTGTGGGCTACATGTGTTTTGCTCTCATCCTTGTTCCTTTCTTTCCTCGCATAGTAGCAAGTAACAACTGACAGTTGAAGGGAAACAAGTGGGTTTCTTCCCCAAAAACGTGTCTGTGTTGTGTGAGTCAACGTCCGAATGGGAATGATACAAGCTCAAACAGCCCTTGCTGCTGCAGGAGGCAGGGGGACTTTATCTGATTCGTTGCAGCTGCCGTATCTTCTTCTTCCTTCATTTTAATGAGCATTAAAACACCATTTTTCACTCTTCCAGATTACTAGTGGGAACGTAAAAACTGGTGCATTTGTCATTATTAAAGAGAAGAAAACTGGAACACGGCAAGTTGTAACTTAGGATCGATAGTACCACCCCATTTATCCAATACCTAAATCAAAATTTAAGGAGAATTGGTTTCAAGTTGGGTAGGAAAGGATGAATTAAGGTCATGTATTCTTACTCATCAATCCAAAATTGCTGGAAGAAAATCCGGTTCAAAATCAAGTAATTGGTAATTTGGCAAATCTTTTGAATAACTAAATCCCGAGTAACTAATTTTTTTTGTTCATTTACCAAAAGTAAAGTCGGTTAGGGGACCAACAGAAGATGGGTTATGGGGTCTGGACAAGCTGTTATTCTCCACGAAATGGGCTTGAAAAGATTCTACTACCATCATAAAAAATGTCCACTCCACCCTTTCTCTTCTTCTTATCTTTTGATTTTAATGTTTCTTTTACTCTCTCTCTCTCTCTCTCATCTTTGGATAAGTGAAGCCACCTGCAACTCACAATCCACATGAATAACCTACTCCTCACTCTCCCTTAATTACTCCGTGAGTAGGTAGGGAATATTTATTTAGTGCTCTAGAATCCTCTAAATATTTCCTAATGTGAGCAAAAAGGAAATAAAACACCAAGGATTAGGAAGATGATATGATTAGTATAATAACCAAAATGAAGAAACAAAGCAGCCACACTAGTATTAATCAAATCTTGTTAAATGGAACCCCCTATTGTGTCAGTTGCAAAGTCTTAATCATCCTTTTAATTTAATCTAATCTAATACTAGAAGAAAAAAGCCAACACCTAAAAGAGACGACCAGCCAACAACAACAGGCCACTACAGCATTTTCTGTTTCTGTAATAACTTTTCTCTATAAAATAAACTCAAGAGAAAGGGGAAGGAGGGGGTGGGGGTTACGGTTAACAAATCCTAAGAATCTATAAATAACTAGTATCCGTTTGGTATGAAATTTATTTTTTTGGCAAGTTGATCAATTGATATATTGACACATATAGAAAATTTCATATGTGATTTAATAATCACATTAATCAATTGATTAACTTATCAAAAAAAAAACTTCGACCGGTCAACCACTTCCAAATAAATATATTAGATATGATGCTGCTGCTGCTGCTGTCACATTATGAAGAACTCTCTGAACAGACACGCCATGAAACAACTTGCCACGTGTGATGCCAGGACGCAAGGATTGGTCCTCACAAACATTTCTCTATCCTTTGGACATTAAAATAAAATACCTTGCTCTTTTCTAATACTAAAAGTGAATAATCGAATAAAATACACATGCCTGCAAACGAACCAACCGTTTGCTAATCGATTTGATTCGAGCTCGAGTTTGATATCTTGTCGAGTTCAGTTTGCACATGCACATGAGTTTACGTTCAACTACTTGATTAAATATGTTTGCGAACCATGTGATTCAGTTCGTTGGAGTTCGCGAACAATTCTGTTCGGTTCGAAAAGTTCAAGATCGATTTGAATAGTTCGATTTCTAACGTGAGTTATAATGGTTCGATTTCTTACATGTAAAATTTATTAACCGACTTAAAAGTTGAAAATATAATCAACTGACGTGGTTCATCAAAATTTTCGCGAACTTGATCACGTTCGCGAAAGAGCATGTATTCGTGAACGTTCGGGAATGGTATATTCGTGAACTCGATCATGTTCAACTATGTTTGCGAACTCGATCATATTCGCGAACAGCTAATGATCGAACTCACACATGAGTGTTGATTTGATCATGTTACTCGAATATATTCGAGTTCGATAAAACAGTGTTCGAGTTCAATTTGAATTCGACAAAGTTTGTATCGATTCGATTCGTTTGCAAGCTTATACACAGCCACACACATAGTTTGTATCAACCATCATGTAGCCGCCGCCAAAACAAAACAAAATAACGGGTTCCTCCCTCTCTGCAAAGCGTACGTGCTGCTCGGCACCCCTCCACAGTAGTAGCTTTGTTCTCTACTAATCAGCCTTCCACTAAATATTGGAAATGGGACAAAATCCAATTTTTGCGCCACTTAAAATTGTACGGAGTTACATTCCGATTCTCTTTATTCGCTTCTTCCTATTTCTACCTCTACATAACGTGGACCATATCATCTCCCCCGCCAAAACCAACATTTATCGCAAAACTCATGTGCAACCCTTCGCTAAATTAGTCCCCATCTCTCATCCCCACCCCCAAAATTGAATAGTTCAGCAAATTAAATTTTGATATTTTTTTCAAACTTTACCCTATAAATAAATGTGGATTCTATTTACTATTTATCTTTGTTTACTATTGTGAGATATCAAATATCCTCATAAAAATATCAATTCCCTTTAATTAAACTATTATTTCTTTTATGAGGACAAAATAATCAATAACTTTACCGGTACAAGATAGGTACTACTAATAAGTAATAACTATAATTTTCGTGCTGTAGTTAAAACAAGTTGGCCAACAAGAGCTGCAAATCTGACTAATTTATAGTAGTAGTATTTACCATTTGCAGGAATAATAAAATATGAATTTATGAGGAGTTCATAAGCATGTTCTTCAGATAGCATATTTACGTATAATGGTAAAATCATACCAGTCATACGGGTACCACGAAATGTGAAACAATTGAATCCAACATCCTTTTCTTCTTTTATTTTCAGAGGCATGAATAATAGAATAGAATACAAATGGCCTCAGCTCATGGTCACTTAAATAGCAAAAAAGAAAAATATAAAGCTGAACAGTAAAAGATTTTAAAAAATAATTATTATAAATTGATATTCATCTGCTGCTAACAAATAAAGAAACAAAAAACATTTACCGGCGAGGGTTCCATTCGGTACACATTTCACGTTGACTGCCCGTACAAGTCGTATGGGGCCCATAGAGAATCGAGCGGGCACGGTTGCTTCGAGTCGAGCCTGAGCCAGGGCTTGCCACTGCCGCTCCAGTGCAGCAGGCTCACCGGACCGGGATGAAGGTCACGGCAGCTGCCTCTCACGTTATCACCTCCCAATCCATGCTGATTCCACCTGTGTTCAATGGGCGCCACGTGTCCCGCAAAAACAAGCAGAAACGGAGGAAGCGACCCGAGCTCATAGATCCGACCGCTCTTCTGGAATTCCATCCATCTCTCGATCCTCTTCGTGTACCCGAACCGTCTCCACTTGACCAGATCTATCACCATCACGCCAGTGTTGAAGTAGCACGGATTCCGGCCGGAGAAAGTGTCGGAATACCGCCTGCTCGACCAGAAAGTAGCCGTGAAATACTTGGTGAAGTTCGCGTGGCAGTATTCCGGTGCTCCAATTGTCTTAGTTCCCAAGTTAGTACTCCAAAGCTTGGAAACATCATCGACGAGTACCAGATCGGAGTCCAAATATATAACTCTGCGAACGCAAGGCTCTAATAGATCAGCCAAGTAGTTTCTAGCATAGTTAAGCGGCTGTTCAAGCGCTTGCCGAACCGAAGTCGAGATTAAGCTCCTTACAATCTCCGGATCAAAGAAATAGACCTTGAACTTTAACTGAGGGAAAGTGGAGCGAACTAGGGTTTCGAGACTGGACTCTGAGACCAGGAAATGAAAGAATATGCTCTCAGGACACATTGAATGCTGTAAAATAGAGTAAACAGCGGCAATTGAGCCACGGAGATACTCAACATCGAGAGTAATTGCAACGTGGACAAGAGAGGGATCGCAGACGTCGATTTTCCCCAATTTTTTTCTGTTACTGGAGCTGCATTCTTCGGCATTGCGGAATGTGGATGCTTTTCGGAAGAAAACCCGATTCGGGAAGTCGACGGCCGGAATCTGACCGGGAAATCGGAGGTAGCCGTCGATATGAGAGGATCTAATGGCTTCGGCCGGCGGAAATGATTGAAAAGATGGAGATAGAACAATCATCAACATTGCTGCGGAGAAGAAGCCTGAGAATCTCATAACCCAGAGCATTTTCAGTCGGTAAAATCCTCTCCTATTTTTATTGGATTTAAAATCGAATCGATCTGATAAGATTAAAGAGACACAGGGGTTCTCTCAGGTCCACCAGAGTAAAAAATAGAATCGTAGTGCCTTTCCTCTAATTTCTTCTTCTCTCTCACTTCTTTTCCCTAATCGGATGCCGTAGAAAAGAAGCGATGTTGGATGAGAGAGGAAGTATAGAGAGAAGAATTCTTGAACCAAAACCCACAGAGAGAAGGATTCTGGCACTACTGTGCGCCGACGTGCGGTGCAGTCCAGTCTCTCTCCCCTCTGCTGACTTTCTCTCTCTTCTTTGAAGAAGGTGAAGAGGCAGTGCAGAGAAACCAAGTACAGAGAGGGATTTACTAATTACTACTACTACTTTTCCTTTTGTTTTTCAAGAGCATTGCATTTTCCACCATAGAATTAGATTCCAAATGACAGACAAGCATTGTAATTGTAATTGTACATTGTAATTGTTGAAAGATCAATTTTTTGAATTTATTTAATACACAACACGTATAGTGTATCTATAAAAGAAATTAAATAAAATATTAGTTGTATTCAGTTTTAAAAAGATTATGGTTTAAGATTTTTATATATAAATTAAGAAAATTATTTAATATTATTATTTAATAATTAAAATTTATTTAAAATTTTATAAAATTAAAACTATTAATACAAGAAAAAGAATTTTTTGGAATAATAAAAATAGACGAAAGTAATGAAAATAAATAAATAATTTATTTTGAAAAAAAATTATAAATAATAAATAAATTATAATAAATAAAAAAAATTTAAACGAGAATCGTTTAAGACGGAGGAAGAAAGAAAAACAGCTGGAGTTGCGTGGAAGCACAATGACTGACGTGCAAAAATCCTTGGGCCAGCACAGCACGTCTACACAACATGCTTACTCTATTAAATCAGAAATATAAAAAATGAAATGATCTGACCAAATATGTTTTTACGCTAAATTACGACCTATGCGAGAATTTATGTTATAAGAATAAATTTGTGTAATTATTTTTAATTTTTATTTAGGTATACATATCGTTGTAATTACTATAATTTTAGTGGAAAATTTTCTCAGTATAATGTATACGTGGACTTTTGTGTACACGTCACACATTTTATCATCGGTTTGGCTATTCAGATATGATAACCCAATTCTGAAACAATGGAAAAACTGGATCCAGTTAGTATGATGTGAATTTCTACGATAAGTTGATTTTTATCAAAATCTGATCTTGTCTGGCGCCGAAAAGATCATCATCGTCTAGCACAACATGATTATTATTGAAGATGAATAAATTTATCGTGAAATTACTTCACGCTAACTAAAAAAAAACTTGCTAATACGATTTAATCTCAATTTACTATCCTTTATGACTAATTCCTCCTCCAACTTACTCCCTCCGTTCCTAAAAGATTGTCGTTTTAGAAGAAAAAATTTGTTCTAAATGTTTTTGTTTTTATTTATTTTTAGGTAGAATAAATTATTTATTTTTTATATTAACCCTACTTTTCTCAGTATAATGTAAATAAATTCTCTTCCTTATATTAATAGTTTTCAACTTCCCGTAAAGGGGTAGTGATGAAATTTCAAATAAATTTTACTTGGTAAATGATATTTTCTTAATCTATGTGCCAAAACCTTAAACGATAATCTTTTAAGAACGGAGGTAGTATATGTTAACAGTCATCACTTTTAGGATTTTGGAAAAGGCAATCTTCCTGAAAGGAAAGGGAAAAGATTAATAAATGGAGTATTGAATTGGGTAAACACTTTTCTTAAATGTCCGAAATAAAATTGAATAATGTTAGAGACATAAATTATTCTACAAATATTTTATAAATGGCTAATGTGACATATTATTCCATATCAATATATTGTGTAAAACTGAAGACTATATTGAAACAATTTTTTGATCAATATACTAAAGTGAAGTATATCACATCCGCAATTTATAAAATAATTTGTATCTGTAGTATTACTCAATAAAGTTTACATAATAAAATTTTGTAACTTTATTCCCTTTTTTTTTGAATGTCCTAAACCTAAAGGAGAGAGGTCTACGTGCATCGACTAAGTTTAATTAGTTGATCAAGTGATAAAATTATGTAAGGAACTGAAGTCTGAATCAGTTCTAGCTCAATCAGTCTGACAAAACAAGAAAAAGAAGAATTATTTAAGAATGAAGAACAACAAGATGAGAAGGAAAGGAAACTGGAGATTAGAGAGAGATAAAGGGTAACAATTTCATTCATGCTTTCAACTGATTACAGCTGGCCCTTTTTATACAAAGGAAAAGAAGCACAACAATGACCGACTCAATCTAGCCTAACAATCCAACATATCACTGCTCTGCTAAACCATTTATTAAAGTAAAAGACTATTATACCCTTATTGACTCGCTGAACTTTCTAAATGAAACCAGCACTTCCTTACAAATTATGGACTGTAATATCTGAAAATTTTATTAACAAACAGAGCATTTAACCCACACTAATGGGTACGTACGGGACTAATTTGAGCCAAAAAGCTTGGATGATTTATAAATGTGTTCGTCAGACCAGACCGGCCCTTCACCACCTACATAAAATGTCTAGGCGGCTAGGCCAGCCTTACCTGGATACCACTTTCAAGTTTCAACCCCTGACATCGGGTCGCTCATGCGGATGGATAAATTTTATGCACGGAAAATCAACTACTAGTAATTCTAATATTAATTCATTAAAAATATAAATAGTATGTTAATTTTTGAATGTGTGTAAAAACTATACATGCATTGTGTTGGGTCATAATATTTCACTTATTAGGTCGAATGGATTGGGCCTATTTAACTGGTTAGTTCACCGAGTCATCGTTAATGAACCTTAGAGTTATTGGGTCCAGTCATTGTATTATCTTTGATTAATCCTTATAGTACTGGATCAGGTTAGTGGGCTGACCCATTAGATATTAAATATCTCTATCTTTGACTGGTAATGATGAAAAAGCATGATGGTTGACTGATATATCTGTCATGCATTAATGTGGATGGGATCCAGGAGGCGGATGACGAGAAAAAAATGACCCGGAGGTAGTGGGTGAACCGTATGCAGATGCGGTAGAAATCATGAGGATCGGGAAATGTCGACAAGACGGTAGTGGGTGGTACGATGGCCGCTAAAGAGTATATGATAGCAAGGAAGTCATCTAAGTGAAGGTAACTGATAATTTTATCTTTCTCAATAAACTAGATATTTTATCCTCCATTGTTAAGTTTGTGATCGCCTGTACTGACTCTCACGCCTGAGCTATCCCCCGACGGTCGAAGTCGTCAAGTTTTTGGTGTTGATCGTGTTTACTGTGCAGGATTAGGACGTCTTACGTGATTGGGACGTGGTAGAAGATCTTAGCGTTAACATTGGCGCTAGAAGGAAGGCTGTGTTCTAGTGTCTTGTATTTTTCAATCACAAACCTTTATTTGTTCTACGTCAGAGAAGATGGTAAGGAGTAAGCGAGATGCAGGAAGGACGGTATGAGGGTCGTGAGCTCATCCGTCCAACATATTTCTATTAAGGATCGTCTGGGTCCTTCAAAGAGTGCTCATGAGAGTGAGAGCACTGCTTCCAAGCGTGTTTCCAAGGGTTCTCGTTCGAGAGCTCATGGTAGAGCCAGACGGAGGTTGGTGTTTGTTGATGATAAAGGTCGTGACCAAGATCGAAGGCAGGTGGAGGGTTCACCACCTAAAACTCATCACCAAAGTGGTCGAGATGATAAAGCTGCCAAGTTGGCAAGGATGGCAGACGAAGCAGATAAAGCTTTAGAGGTTCTTCTGAAGCAGAGGGAGGATATAGCTGTGCAGATGCTTCGGATGGTCGATCTAAAGGACGAGACGTCCACCTATATTCAGTCCGAAAGGCGTAATAGGCATAAGGATGTACAACATTGGGAGGGGAAGGAGCCGGAGCATTCCGTGCATGTGTCTCGGGGTCAACCTTAGGAGAGAAGGAGATCAAGAAGCAGAACTCCTGAGATATCAAAGAAAGCACTTATTGTCATTGGTTCTCAAGGTCGAGATGGTGGCAGACAAAGGAGTAGGTCGAAGGAGTTTGTGCTAGAGAGTAGAAGAAGGGAGCAGCGTCGTGAATACTCTCATCGTGATGATAGGGTCACACGCCGAAGTAACTCCAGAAGTCCATCAAAGGCAGTGGTTTCCGATAGAGGAGGGCAGTCCATTCAGAAGAGGAAAAAATCGCTAGAGAAAGAAGTCTCCTCCAAACCTGAAGGTGTAGACTTTTTAGTTAAGGAGTTGAAGGAGCTTCGGAGCAGTTGGCCGAGGTTCAACAAGTGAAAGACACTCCGGGAAAAAAGGCGTCTCCTTTTTCCTCGGATATTCTTAAGGAGAAGGCAGACACCACCAAGAAGTTGCCTCACATAGAGAGTTACGATGGGTCCGGAGACCCTTATGACCATAGTCAGGCGTTCGATCGACTGATGGATTATTATGATTTCACCGATGCTGCCAAGTTCCATACATTCGTTACAATGTTGAGCTAGAAGGATGCAAGGCAGTGGATGAAAACTTTGCCTGCTGATTTAGTCTCGTCATGGTCCGAGCTATGTGACAAGTTTTATGCTTGTTTTGGGAGTAACCGAAGGAAGGGAAAGCCTACTGGTTCTTTGGCACAGGTCCGACAGTTCTTCAATGAATCTTTGGGTCTGTATGTGAAGCGATTCAGGGAAGCCGTTGGCCAAGTGTCCGACCTTAATGATCTTCAGGCTGTAGGGTTGTTTCAGAACGGGTTAGACCTGGTGAAGTCGGAGAAGTTGGTGAAAAAATTGATGTTTCACCATCCGAAAAGTTTGGCCGAAGCCTTTGATAAAGCCGAAGGTTACATTATAGTGGAGGAGGCTATGAATAGCCTGAAACGTCCTTCTTCGGACCGAATGAAGGAGGCAAATACTCCTAAAGCTGATGGTGATCAAAAGAAGGTGGGAGGGTATAATGATCGGCCAAAGGGCAGCTCGAAGAAGTACAACAACACATGGTGACAAGGAAGTAATCGCCCACCTGCTCCTGCCCAGAAGGTGACTAAGGTTTACACCAAACTGAACACGGATAGGTCGGTGATATTGGATCAGATCAGGAACCAGCCGTTCTTTGAACCACCTCGTGATAATTTTAAGCCAGGACATGGCAATGCTCGAAAATTTTGTGGCTATCATCAAACTGCAGGTCACGATACTAATGAATGTTGCAATTTGAAGGACTTTGTAGAAAGAAAGGTTCAAAGCGGTTTATTAGTTCAGTATGTGGCCGGGAGGGACCATCAGCAAGAGCAATAGAATGTTGACCATACTGTTCAGATGGTTCAAACGGTTCCGCCCGTGCAGCCTGCTCCAAATCAACCACCAAGGCACGTCGTTGATGTAATAACCGGTGGGACGACAGGGAAATTGGTAGGGAAAAAGAGGAGGGGATATCTGGATTCAGTCATGTCCGTGGCAGGTGTTCTCCCAAAGACCGATAGACCGTTTCCAGAGATAGTTATAGCTTTTACCGATGTAGATTATCCTTTAGAACCTATCGAACTTCATGAAGGAGCACTGGTGATCACTGCACAAGTGGGTTCGGTGGATGTGAAGCGTGTGATGATCGATAACGGGTCTTCTGTTGACATTCTATATGCTCATGCTTATCAGAGGATGCATCTTGATGGACGAAAGATGGAGGTGGGGTAGGAGGCTCCTTTATATGACTTAAGCAATGATCCGATCAAAGTGGCAGGCACTATTGAACTGCCAGTAATCTTCGGCACAGCTCCTCAGCAGGTAGAAATAACATGTAAATTTTATGTTGTGCATATAGATTCGGCTTACAACGCCATACTGGGTAGACCTACCTTGACTGCTCTCTAAGCAGTGACCTCCTTCCCTCATTTCAAGATCAAGTTCCTAACGGCACATGGAGTTGGAGAGGTAGCAAGGGACTTGGATCTGGCCCGACGTTGTTATTGGAATGTTGTTATAGCCTCAGGAGTAGGGGTCAGCAAGCAAAAGCAGACCATGGCGATAGAGATTGAGCCATTCACCGAGAGCAATTCGGAGACCTTAGTTATGCCTGCAGGAGAGACGGAGGAGATCGAACTGGTTCTTGGGAAGAAGGACAAGACAATGAAGATAGGTTCGGGTTTGCCGGAACCTTTTCGGACAAACCTTATGGAACTTCTTCACTGTTTTGCGGATATATTTGCATGGGAACCACAAGATATGCCTGAAATCAGCCGAAAGATAGCAGAACACCGGTTGGATGTAGATCCAACGAAGAAGCCAGTTCGGCAGAAGAGGAGGATCTTCGCACCTGAAAGACAACGGATCATTGATGAAGAGATTGTTAAACTAATAGCTGCTGAATTCATCTTTGAGATCGATTATCCGGAGTGGATGGCAAATGTAGTTGTGACGCCCCCAAAATAGGTATACATCACCCATTCTGAGTTGTCAATACATGGTACAGAAACAACTACAACTTTATTATTACAACATATAAACTGTGAGTTTAAATACAGATATTGCCATCTGCAGACAATATTCACACGCAAATAAATCCCCATCATAATTATTGATACATTATTTTACAAAATGGTGAGGACTACTAAACAACTCTCTCTAGAACCTTCATTCCATACCCCGACTAAGACTGCTACATTCTCCGCCTCCCGAGAAGAAAAATGGAACAAAAGCGGAAAAGGGTGAGCTCAACTAGCCCAAAGAAGAATATTATGACTAAGATAATATACAACAAATTATCGTTAGTCTTCAACAGGGAAAAATCTAATAGAATACTGATAGACAACAAGTTTTAAATCAATATTCGCAATGGAAATAATAATTCATTAGAAGAGTTAAGTAGAGAATGCAAACTACTATCTTCTATATATGAATTTAAAAGTTCATCGTCTATCTTTTATCCTCAGTAACATCAATCAATATACATCTAGCATCAAATATTCATCTTTGCACTCATGTGCCAAAGATATTCATCGATTAAGTCATGTTCATCTAAACACTGTTCATCTTTGACTACGGCCAAAGATATTCATCGAAATCATTCATCTTTACACTACGGATCAAAGATATTCAATAATATCATTATTTAAGACTCGAGGATGATGAAAAATATTTTTAAAGAAACGAATCCAGTGAAACAAAATGACAAGGATTAAGGATTAAGGATTCGTACTTTGTTTTATCCATGTCCAAAAATACCTCAAAAATAATCATAGTGGTGTAAAATTCAAGAATGATCAAAACATGGATACAATCAAAGCTAGTATCCGAATAGATATTTTGGATGAAAAGGAAAATTTTCATTTTTAGATGAATAATTAATAAATGATGAAAGTGAATAAGATAGTATCGTGAATAGTGCCATATCGTGAATAAGAACTCTAGACACTAAAAGTTTCAAATTTGATTAAAAGTTAAGATCAATACTTGGCATAATGATATTAGAATAAATAATATCATTAAAAAATAATATCTCTTACCTCGAAAGATCAAGTCTTTTAAATTGAAACAAGAATATAAATTTATGACTTGAACTTGCACCGTATAGCAATACTCAAAGTATACTCAAAATACTCACAAGATTATACTCGATAATATAGAGAGAGAAAACTTCAGTTTCTGGTGTGATTTTCAATTCTAACCTAAGCACCCTATTTATAGGAAAATGCAAAGAACACCAAAGCAGAAAATTTAATATAATAATAATATATATATACAAATTTGTCTACGCACCTAGAACCATCTGAATTCAGCAACTTGCATGTGTTTAATGAGGCTAACCAAATACAAAAACGTTTTTGTTAATTAAAACAATTAAAACTTCCAAAAATTAATTATTTCGGAGCTTCGGAACTTAAATAATTCATAATAAATAGGTCTTTTATCAGAAAAATTCAAAACTCGCGATTTTCCATAGGAAATTCCATTATCTACAACTTTACAGAAGGAAGTTTTTCCAAATTCCAAAATGTAAATTGACCGAAATCCACAAACCAAGCGATTTTCTGTGCTATAATCAAATTTCAGTCAATAAATGGGGTCCACCGACATGTTTAATGTGTTTTAAACATTTATTACAACAAAAATACTCTTCCTCCTCGTATACTCATATATCCCACATTCGTTGTAAAAATATCACCATTATTATATTATTAAAATATAATAATATATTTAAATGAATTATTTTATCAGAAAAAGGTAAAATTTCAATTTTCAACAATTGTCACATTAAAAATTTTCTCCATCTATATCCACATAAAATCAATATTTTCCTCATCATATGAATCAATAATTAATTATTCACAAATAATATTACAGAATCACAATATTGACAACCAGACAGTTCCCAAGAAAGAGGGGGCTTTCCAATAAGAATTTCTCCTTACTGGCGCGCAATTAGGTGACCAAACCTCTCCTTAGACAGAACTTTCTAGACATTGCCAATAATGTTATCTAATAATATTATTCAGATAATATGAATTATTGCTTCGATAATGAAAAAATACTGTGTAATGACAATTATTATTAAACAACAATGAATATAAAATATCAACGCAGTAATTATTAATCAATAAAAACTAAACTAAGAATTAATTCGTAACCATTATTGAGTAATGCCTTCTTACGTAAGAATCAATAATTGGTGCAATACCGTGTATCTTCTTGTGTTTTAACCAATTTAGTATTTTAACAAGATAACTCAGAATAACCTGTGAGTTATTTTTAAACAACTTATATTTGTCGTTTTCTTCATCCAATCGCCGTTATGGGGCCCACAAAAGACTACACCGTCGCATTTAATATTCCCAAACAATACGAATATTCCACGACCAAACGAATATTCCCCAAACAATAATGAATATTTTATAACCACAACGCTTATTCGAAATATTTACGCTTTTTACCCATAACTATCCACATTAATCAAATCAACCCTTAATATTTCAAAATAATAAATAGAGGAAAATAAATTTCATTTATTAATAATTTGGGGTCTTACAACCTCCCCTCCTTATGAAATTTCGTCCTCGAAATTGACGTACGTACCTGGTGTTTCGAAAAGGTGAGGATACCTCGCTTTCATTTCCGTTTTCAATTCCTGGTCATTTCTTCTATAGCATGATTCCTCCACAAAACTTTAACTTGTGGTATGACCTTTGCGCGTAGGACATGCTCCTTCCTATCCAAGATCTTAACAGGTATCTCCTCATACGTTAAGTCTTCAACTATCTCGTCCGGTTCTAACTCTATAACATGATTCGGGTCTTTCACATATTTACGAAGTACAGATATGTGAAACACATTATGAACACGAGACATACTCGGAGGTAACGCGAGTCTATAGGCTACATTTCCTACTCGGTCAAGAATTTAAAATGGACAAATAAATCGTGGATTGAGCTTTCCTCTCTTCCCAAATCTTGTAACTCCCTTCCATGGAGCAACTCGCAACAATACATGATCCCCTATACTAAATTCCATACTTTCGATGAAGATCCGCATAACTCTTTTTGTCGATCTTGTCGCTTTGTATATCGTTGTCGAATCATTTGGATCTTTTCCGTAGTCATACGTATCAACTCGGGTCCCAACAATGTTGCTTTCACCCACCTCGTCCCAACATCTTGAAGAAGCGACATTTTCGTCCATATAATGCTTGAATGGAGCCACACCTATACTTGCTCGATAATCTTGTTGTTGTAGGAGAATTCCACCAATGGTAAATACTTATCCCAACCGCCCTTGAAGTCTAGGACACGTAGTCTTAATAGATCTTCAATAGTTTGAATAGTCCTCTACGATTGTCCGTCTGGTTTGAGGATGGTATGCCGAATCAATCAGAACTGCCGTGCCCATAGCTTTTTGCAAGCTAACCCAAAATCTTGAAGTGAATCTTGGTCACGATCCAAAACTATGGATACTGAGCATGCCATGCAACCTCACAATCTTATTCACGTATATACTAGCAAGACGTTCAAGGAATAAGTCTCCCGTGTCGGCAAGAAATGAGAGACTTGGTTAATCTATCAACAATAACCCAAATAGCATTGATGCCTTGAGAAACCGTAGGAAGATAAAATGTGAAATCCATTGTAATGTGTTCCCACTTCCATTTCAGAATCTCAAGTGGTTGCAACGGACCCTTAGGTACTAGATGCTCCGCCTTTACACGTTGACAAGTTAAACACATTGAGATAAACTTTGCAATCTCTCTCTTCATATTGTTCCACCAAAATGTATGTCGAAGATCACGATACATTTTGGTACTTCCAAGATGGATTGCAAATGGTGTATTGTGTGCCTCCATCATAATCTTGTACTTCAAATTAGAGTCGTTAGGGACACAAAGTCTGGAGTGGACTCGATGTATTCCTTCTTCATCAATTCTCGCTTCTGGAATAACACCTTCTTGTACTTTCTTCTTCATACGCATCGCCTCGATTGGGTGGCTCGAAGCAACCTTAACTTTTCTATTAAAGTTGGCTCTGTCGTATACTTGACATCATCGCACTCATTCTCGCATATGATCTTCTACTCGAACGCGTCACTACCACGTTCGCTTTTCGGGATGGTATTGAATAGTGTGGTCGTAGTCTTTCAATAGCTTGAGCCAACGTCATTTGCCGCGTGTTGAGTTCTTTTGAGTGAAGAAATATTTAAGGCTTTTATGGTGCTGAATATATCTCCACTTTCTCCCCATATAGATAGTGCCTCCATATCTTTAGTGCGAAATGATTGCACGCTAACTCTAGATCATGAGTAGGATAATTCCTCTCATACTCTTTAAGTTGTCGCGAGGCATAGGCTATGACTTTCCCACGTTGCATTGAGAACACATCCTAACCTTTTGCAGAAGCATCATCAGAGATAACAAATCCATCCGAACCAGATGGTATTGTTAGAACAGTCTTGAAATGAGTCTCCTCTTGAGCTCTTGGAAACCCTTCTCGCGATTCCTCACTCCATACAAATTTTGTATCCTTCCGAGTTTAAATTTGGGTTAATGGAGTAGCGATTCAAGAAAAACCTTCCACGAATCTCAGATAATAACCAAATTTAAGCCCAAAAAGCTACGTCTTGACCACCGAACCGGTTGCTCCCTAACTTTGTATTGCTTCAATCTTGGCCGGATCAACAGATACTCCATGTTTTGACACCACGTGCCCATGGAATGCTACTTCCTCAAGCCAGAACTCGCATTTCTTCAATTTGGCATATAGTTGGTTTTCACGAAGCATTTTGAGTACCAGCTTCAAATGGTGCTCATGATCTTCACGGCTTTTGGAATATATGAGGATGTCATCAATAAAGACAACAACGAATTGATCCAAATATTCCTTGAATACTCGATTCATCATATCCATGAAAGCTGCAGGAGCATTAGTCAATCCGAAAGACATGACTAAGAATTCATAATGCACGTACTAGAAGTTCTAAAGCGTCTTTGGAATATCCTCGATTCTAATCTTCAATTTGATGATATCCGGAAACGAAGATCGATCTTTGAAAAAATTGTGCCCTGCAGAATCGGGTCAAACAAGTCATCAATACGAGGTAGAGGATACCTATTCTTGATGGTGACATGGTTCAATTTCGATAGTCAATACAAAGTCGCATACTCCGTCTTTCTTCTTTACGAATAAAAACAGGAGAACCCCGAGGAGATGTACTAGACGACAGAAACCGGATGTCCAACAATTCCTCGTAGTTGGACCTTTAACTCTCGAAGTTCAATAGAGCCATTCGATATGGGGTTTTAGAAATGGGCTTTGTACCAAAGTTCAAGATCAATAAAGAATTCAACTTCACGTTCGGGGTAGACCGGAAGTTCTTGAAAATACGTCGGAAAGTCAATAACAACGGGAATATTATTCAAATTTGGCGTGTCTTTATTCAAATCCATAACATGGGCTAAGAAAGCTTGACATCCGTTTTTCAATAAACGAATAGCTTTATGATTAGATATGACAATGATTGATTTTAATGGTTTAGTTGCTTGAATTCGCATAATAGGTTGGTTAGAATATGAAAACTAACAACCTTACGAAAACAATCAATTTTGGCATGATGAGTAGTTAACCAATCAATCCCTAAAATCACATCAAAGGCAAGTATCTTTAAAGAGATAAGGTCAAATGTAAGGTGATGGTGCCAACTTGAATCAAACAAGATTTATAAAGCAAAGTGGATGTGATGAAAGTTTCTCTAATCTGAGTTTCACAGAGATAGGTCAAAGTCTAATTTCTCCGGGAGTCAAGTTTAAACGTTGAGCACAAGTAGGAGAGATAAATGAATGGGTAGCACCCCAGATCAAGTAAGGTATAAACTTCGTAAGAATTTATAAATAGCTTTACCCGTGATCACCTCGTTTGGGTTCCTCGCATTTTGACCACCACAACAAATGCTCTTCCAGAACAGATTGACTTTGGATTTTTCGGGACGGTCTTTTGAGTCACGAATCCCTCATTGAACTAGGTTTTATTTACTGCATAATCTCGAAAGCGATATGTCCTTCCTTTCCACAATTATAGCATACCTTGAGCTGTTGTGGGCGGTTTGACCGATATGTCCCTCTTCCCCGCATTTATAGCATATAACCCGGTGGTCGTTCTCCTCCCTTAGAACCGCCATCACGCAAGACCGCGTAAATCTTCATATGGTCGTTGTTAAATCTCCTCTTTTTAAAATCTCCTCCCCGACTCGCTTCTTCTATTTTCATGGCCTATGATTACCACCGTAGTGGTTACCATTTTTGTCCGTCTTTTTCTTTCTCCGTGGTTATCGTTGTTTTTGTTGATCGCTATCTCGGTATGATCCTCGATTGTGGTCCCTCGGTTGACCGTGACTCGTTATCTCGCCTAATAATTGAGCCCTGCTTACAACATCCGAATAGAGAGAAAATTTATGAGAAATGAGATCTTCGACGTATGTCGGGTTTCAAACCTCTAAGAAGAATCGCACATCATCGTTCCTCATTCTCCAAAGAAATGAGGTGCAAACTGGATAACTCGCAAACTTTGCCTCGTCATCGAGACACCGCTCATGTTGTTTTGTTCTATCGATGAACTCCACTTCCTTCATATGACGAACACTTTCGTGAAAGTATTTGTCATTAAATAGTTTCAAACGCGTCTCCCCAAGACATGCCGAAAGGGTGGATGGATACGCTTCACGACTCCCACCAGAGGTCGCTTTCGCCACGGAACATAAAGGTGGCGAATGGAACCTTCTTTCTCCGTGCATCCCAAGACATCGAATATCTTGGTAATTTTCTTGACCCATGTTTCCGCCATGATCGGATCCGCTTTTCCTTAAATTCTCGTGGTCCCAACTCTTTGAAGCTCGCTTGGGTTGTGACAACCCGTGAATTGCTATCATTTCTCCTCGTATTTTGAACACGAGTCTCTCTCGTCGATTTTTGCATGAAGCGCAAAAAGCTTCTAAACATCCCTCGTTCATCATCTCGCCAATTGGTGTTGTTCATCAAGGAGAACATTGCCACTGTTGCACATTCTCCTCGTTGGTGAGTACAAGCGTCTCTACGATCTCATTTCCATTGTTAATATTCTAAGTCGACATTCTCAAATACTTTCATAAAATAAGGGTTAATTAAGGAAATCAATATATCACATAATATCCCTATATATCTTGAATTAACTAACAAATAAGCTTAGTAGGACACACTAGCGAAGGGATTTACTCGCCTCTCCTCCTAGATTTCTATTCCCCGATCTCCGCCAGAGATCATATCCCTAAGCTCGATACCAACTATGACGCCCCAAAATAGGTATACATCACCCATTCGAGTTGTCAATACATGGTACGTAAACAACTACAACTTTATTATTACAACATATAAACTGTGAGTTTAAATACAGATATTGCCATCTAGACAATATTCACACGCAAATAAATCCCCATCATAATTATTGATACATTATTTTACAAAAATGGTGAGGACTACTAAACAAAACTCTCTAGAACCTTCATTCCATACCCTGCACTAGTACTCGCTTACATTCTCGCCTCCTAAGAAGAAAAAAATGGAACAAAAGGAAAAGGGTGAGCTCAACTAGCCCATAGAAGAATATTATGACTAAGATAATATACAACAAATTATCGTTAGTCTTCAACAGGAAAAATCTAATAGAATACAATAGACAACAAGTTTTAAATCAATATTCAGCAATGAAATAATAATTCATTAGAAGAGTTAAGTAGAGAATGCAAACTACTATCTTCTATATATGAATTTAAAAGTTCATCGTCTATCTTTTATCCCCAGTAACATCAATCAATATACATCTGGAATCAAATATTCATCTTTTCACTACAGCCAAAGATATTCATCGATTGGTCATGTTCATCTAAACACTTGTTCATCTTTGTCATTTATGGGCCAAAGATATTCTTGAAATCATTCATCTTGCACTATGGCCAAAGATATTCAATAATATCATCATTTAGGACCGAGGATGTTGAAAAATATTTTAAAGAAACGAATCCGGTGAAACAAAATAACAAGGATTAAGGATTAGTACTTTGTTTTATCCATGTCCAAAAATACCTCAAAAATAATCATAGTGGTGTAAAATTCAAGAATGATCAAAATATGGATACAATCAAAGCTAGTATCCGAATAGATATTTTGAATGAAAAGGAAAATTTTCATTTTTCGATGAATAAGTGTCGATGATTCGTGAATAATACCGTATAACGTGAATAAGTGCCATATACGTGAATAGTAACCCAGACACTAAAAGTTCTAAATTTGATTAAAAGTTCATATCAATACTTCTTAAGATAATGATATTAGAATAAATAATATCATTAAAAAAAATATCCCTTACCTCGAAAGATCAGTACTTCTAGCTGAAACACCGAATATAGGCTATGACTTGAACTTGCACCGTATAGCAATACTCAAAGTATACTCAAAATACTCACAAGAATACGCTCGATAATATAGAGAGAGAAAAATTTCAGGTGATGGATCTGTATAGATCTGTATAGATCTCATCCTTAATATTTGTTCTTTTGTTTCACTAGATTCGTTTCCTTTAAAATATTTTTCATCATCCTCAGTCCTAAATGATGATATATTCTTTGAATATCATTGGCTTGTGAAGTGCAAAGATGAATGATTTTTTGATGAATATCTTTGGCCCGTAGTGTAAAGATGAACAGTGTTGAGATGAACACGACTGATCGATTAATATCTTTGGCCCGTAGTGCAAAGATGAGCAGATGTTTAGATGAATATGACCCGGTGATGAATACTTTGGCTCAGAGTGCAAAGATGAATATTTGATTCGAGATATATATTGATTGATGTTACGAGGGGATAAAATATCGACGATGAACTTTTAAATTCATATATGTAAGATAGTAGTTTGCATTCTCTACTTAACTCTTCTAATGAATTATTATTTTTCATTACAAGATTGATTTAAAACCGGTTGTCTATTGTATTCTATTAGATTTTTCCTCGTTGGAGACTAACTATAATTTGTTGTATATTATCTTAGTCATAATATTCTTTATTGGGCTAGTTGAGCTCACCCTTTTCTTTTTGTTCCATTTTTTTCTTCTCGGAGGCTAAAATATATAGTAGTACTTAGTCGGGGTATGGAATGAAGGTTCTGTAGAGAGTTGTTTAGTAGTCCTCACCATTTTGTAAAATAATGTTACAATAATTGTGATGGGGATTTATTTATATGTGGATATTGTCTAGAAGACAATAATTGTATTTAAACTCACAAGATATATGTTGGTCGTATTTTGCACGACAAATGTAATAATAAAGTTGTAGTTATTTCGCATCTACGATTTGGAGACTCGAGAATGGGTTGGATGAAATGGACCTATTTTGGGGGGGCGCCATGAAAAGTGTTTGACTTCAATGGCTTGGTTGCTTGAATTGAATAACAAAAGTTGCTTAGGAATATGAAAACAAACAACCTTACGAAAGCAATCAATTTTGGCATGATGAATAGTTAACTAATCAATCCTTAAAATCACATCAAAAGCAAGTATCTTTAAAGAAATAAGGTCAACAGGTAATGTGATGGTGCCAACTTGGATTAAACAAGATTTATAAATAGTGGATGTAATAAAAGTTTCTCCTAACGGAGTCTCCACAGATAAGTCAAAGTCTAATTTCTCTGGAGTCAAGTTTAAACGTTGAGCACAAGCAGGAGAGATAAATGAATGGGTAGAACCGGTATCTAATAAGGTATAAACTTCGCAAGAATTTATAATTAACTAACTCATGCTAACTTCGTTTAGGTTCCTCGTATTCGACCGATCCACGACAAACGCCTTCCAGAAGATTGACTTTGACTTTTTCGGGATGACCTTTTGAGTCACCATCCTCATTGGATCGGGTTTCACTACTCAGATAATCTCAAGCGATATGACCTTCTTTTCCACAAATATAACATACCTTGGAAGGCTGTGAACAGTTTGGACTTATATGTCCCTCCTCTCCGCATTTGTAGAATCTAACTGGCGGTCATTCTCCTCCCCTAGAATTTGTTGCTGGTGCTGGTGCTGCTGCCGACATCTTCCCATTATCGTTAAATATTCTCTTCCTGAAATTTCCACTTGAGTTATTTCTTCTATTATCTTGGCCATGATTACCACCAAAGTGATTACCATTTCTGGCACGATAATTTCCTCCACGATGGTTATCCTTGTTCTGATGACAGTTGCCATCGGTACGATTATCATCGAGTTGTAGGTCGTATTCTTCGATTGAGCTGACTCATTATCGCGCTTCAATAACTGAGCCCTATTCACAATATCTGAATATAGAGAAAATTTATGAGAAATGAGATATGGACGTATGTCGGGTTTCAAACCTCTCAAAAACATCCGTGTCATACGTTCCTCATTCTCCACCAAATGAGGTGCAAACTTGGATAACTCCGCGAACTTCGCCTCGTACTGGGACACCGTCATGTTGTTCTGTTCTAGTCTAATAAACTCTACCTCCTTCATATGACGAATACTTTCAGGAAAGTACTTATCATTGAACAGTTTCTGAAATATTTCCCAAGACATATTGAGTGCGGCAGGCTGGGTACGCTTCACAGATTCCCACCAGTAATCTGCCTCATTACGGAACATAAAGGTGGCGAATGGAACCTTCTGTTCCTCCGTGCATCCCAAGACATCGAATATCTTGGTAATTTACTTGACCCACGACTCCGCCTTAATCGGATCCGGCGTTTCCCAGAATTCTGGTGGTCCCAACTCTTTGAACTGCTTGGCTATGATAAACCGTGCGTTGCTATCATTTCCACCTGTATTTTGTACACGAGTCTCCATCTTCTGATTTTGCATGAACTGCAAAAAGCTTCTAAACATCCCGTCGTTCATCGTCTGATCAGTGGTGTTGTTTACAGGAGGAACATTATCTTCCTATTGCACGTTCTCCTGATTGTTGAGTAAAGGTGTCTCCACGGTCTCATTTACTCCACTGTTAACATTCTCAGTTGCCATTCTAAAATACTGCCATAAAACAAGGGTTAACTAAAGAAATTAACATATCACATAATATCCTTATATTCTGACCAACCAACAAATAAGCTTAGGTAGGACACACTAGCGAAGGATTTACTCGTCTCTCCCCTCCTAGTTCTATTCCCCGATCTCCGCCAAAGATCATATCCCTAAGCTCTGATACCAACTGTGACCCTCCCAAAATAGGTCCATTCCATCCAACCTATTCTGAGTCGCCAAATACATGGTACAGAAACAACTACAACTTTATTAATACATTTATCGTGTAGAATACGACAACACATATACTGTGAGTTTAAATACAAATATTATCTTCTAGATAATATTCACACCCAAATAAAGTCCTCATTACAATTATTGATACACTATTTTACAGAATAGTGAGGACTACAAAAACAACTATCTTGAACCATCACTCCACACCTCGACTAGTTCCCGCTATATTCTCACCTCCTGAGAAGAAAAATTGAACAAAAAGAAAAAAGGTGAGCTCAACTAGCCCAGTAAATAATATTATGACTAAGATAATGTACAACAAATTATCGTTAGTCCTCAACAGGGAAAAATCTGATAGAATACAATAGACAACAAATTTTAAATCAATATTTGCAGCGGAAATAATAATTCATAGAAGAGTTACGTAGAGAATGAAATCTACTATTATCTATGAATTTAAAAGTCCATCATCGATATTTTATCCCTATAACATCAATCAATATTCATCTTGAATCAAATATTCATCTTTGCACTACAGACCAAAGATATTCATCAATTGGTCATGTTCATCTCAACACCTGTACATTTTTGCACTACGGGCCAAAGATATTCATAAGAAAATCAACCATCTTTGCACTACAGGCCAAAGATATTCAGTAATATCATCATTTAGGACTGAGAATGATGAAAAATATTTTAAAGAAAACGAATTCAGTGAAACAAAAGAGCAAATATTAAGGATTCAGTATTTTTAGACAATCTAAGTTCAAAATACTCCATAATAAACTATTGTGGAGCGTAATTCAAAAAATGAAGATCAAAACATAGATCCAATCAAAGATAGAACCATAACAGACAATCTTGGACACGAGAAAAAGAAAATTTAATTTTTCGTGAATAAGTCAGATATCGTGAATAGTGTCGATACGTGAATAAGAATCTCAAACACTAAAAGGTAGAAATTCCATAAGAAAAATTATCATGCTTCGTGAATAGTACTCGTGAATAGTAACTCGTGAATAGTAACTCCAACATGAAAAGATCAGAATTTCACAAGAAAAATCTTACCAATATTCTGGCATAATGATATTGAAAGAAATAATATCATTTCTAAAAAAAAATAATATCCCTTACCTCAAAAGAATAAGTACTTACAATTTGAAATATCGATATAACGTCAAGGAAACTTGACCGTGATAGCAACACTCAAAGTATCAAAATACTCACAAGAATACGCCGATATAATATAGAGAGAAAACTTCAGATTTACGGTGTGATTTTCAATTCTAACCTAAGCACCCTACTTATAGGAAAATGCTTAGAACACCAAAGTAGAAAATTTAATAAAATATTAATATTTATTAAATATTCATACACACCATTTGAATTCTCATTTCAGCACATTTACCATAGCCCACCAACTCACAAAACTTACAAAAAACGTTTTTCTTAAAAAAATAATTAAAACTTCCAAAAATTAATTATTTCGGAACTTCAGAACTTCAATAATTCATAATAAATAGCTCTTTTATCAGAAAAATTAGAACCTTATTTCTTTTTCATAGGAAATTTCAATCTCTACAACTTTGTAAGTTTAAGTTTTTCCAAATTCCAAACAGAAATTGACCGAAACAATTTTACAGGCTTTAATCAAATTTCAGTCAAGAAATGGGGTCCACCGACATATTTAACATGTTTTAAATATTTTTAGTAACAAAAATACTCCTCCTCCTCATATACTCATATATCCCACATTCATTGTAAAAATATCACCATTATTATATTATTAAAATATAATAATATATTTAAATAAATTATTTTATCAGAAAATATAAAATATCAATTTTTCAACAATTGTCACTTTAAAATTTTCTCCATCTATATCCACATAAAATAAATATTTTCCTTATCATATAAATCAATAATTAATTATTCACAAATAATATTACAAAATCACAATATCGATAAACTGCGGGAATAGTTCAAAGAAAGAGGGGCTTTAATAAGGATTTTGTGGCGCCCCAAAATTAGGTATACATCACCCATCTTGGGTCACCACTTAAATGATCGTAATTTAAATACAACTTACTAATATAAGCTGTAGGTATAATATCGACATAAAGCGTGAGTTTAAATACAAATATAAATCTACTAGATATTATACAAACTCAAAAAGGAGTCCTCATTACAATTATTATCACACTATTTCACGTAATAGTGAGGACTACTAATGTTATCTTGTGACCATCACTCGTTTCCGACTCGCGTCCAATTTATATTCTCATTTCAAGAGAACGGTGAAAGAAAAGGTGAGCTCAACTAGCCCAAAGAAGAAATATTATGACTAAGATAATGCGAGAATAAATTATCAATAGTCTTCAACAATGTTAAACCGATAAAATACAATAGACAACCGGTTTAAGCTGCAATTTAATACGCAATCCATTAAAAGAGTCAAGTAGAAAATAAAGTCTACTATCTTTTAGGTTTTAAAGGTTTTTCATCATATAGCCGAGACTCGACTTTAATAAATATTCCACATCATCGAATCACCCCGCACTACGGCCGAGGATATTCTTTAGTATCACTACCACAATTATTCATGCACTACTACCAAAAATATTTGTGTATTCATTAATGGTCATGATCATGCCAACAATCGTCCATCAATGCACTACTACCAATCGAGGATTTTACCACATCATTTGTAACATTACGGCCATGATTACAATCGAATAGTCTCTCGGTCATAATCATACCAAGTCCATCTATGCACTACTGAGCCCGAGATGACTTTAAAAAATATAAACATGAGGATGATGACAATGATATAAGAATTCAATAAAACAAGTTCAAGAATTATTTTATCCAAGAATTATTAACGCCCAAATTATCAACATGATCTTTGTTTTGTAGAGTAAAATTCAAGAATGATTAGAAGAATATTTTCATGAAAAGATATCTTTGGATGAAACGCAAATATCAAGGATATTCCACTAATTTCATGGAGTATAGAAGTCAAAGTTTTAACCATTTGGGTATAATAAAGAATGGAATAACAAAAGAAATCACCATGCATGCGATAGAAGCATCGCAGACGAAGTGTTATTCAGCAAGAATAATAAATAACGGAACCAGTCGGTGAAATTCACACCCCAAGCGGGATGTTCCAACAGAATAATAAAGATGGAACCGGATCCGGTGTAAAACACACGAGATAGGATATTCCAACGTAATGATAAAGGCGGAACCAGTCAGGTGTAAAACACATGAGATGAGGATGTTCCAATGAATAATAATAAAGACGGAACCAGTCCGGTGTAAAACACACGCGACAGGATGTTCCAACAAAATAACAAAGGCGGAACTAGGTCAGGTGTAAAACACATGCATGAGGATGTTCCAACAGAATAATAGAAGAATGTCACCAAGTATAGGGTAAACCACGATACAAAGTTATTCCAATGTAATAATAAACAATGGAATAACAATGATTTCTCTTCATGAATAAGAAAGAATAACACCCCTTACATTTGGTAGGAGATTGAATCTTGCTAAAGAAGCAGTAAGTAACAAAATACTCTTCTTCTTTCTTATTCTCTACTATACTCTCTCTCTATAGCTTGAATGAATTAAGTGAAAAAATAATGAAGCCCTAGGCCTCTATTTATAGAAGATTTCTTGTTTAGCACCGTGTGAAAAGGCAAGTGGGCTCAATGTGACGACTAATGATGTGAAAAAGAAAAGTGGTTTGGCCTTTGTAATGTGAAACGCACAAGTGGTTCGGCCTTCAGTAATGTGAAGCGACAAGTGGTTCGACGTCTGCGGTAAAGGTAATTACTATTAACGAAGGTAAAATACTATCGACGAAGGTAAATACTATTCACAAGGGTAATTACTTATCGACGAAGGTAATTACTATCGATTTAAGGTAAATACTATTCACAAGGGTAATTATTATCGACGAAGGTAAATACTATTGTGAAGAGACTCTTAGATGATGACATATATGAGCCCCCATAAAATAATCAAACTTACCACAAATCATTTTTTTTCATCAACACATATTTAATCTTTCAACAATTATTAATCATTTATAACTCGTCGTCTCAATTATTGATTTAATACTATATCATATTATATAGATGACACTTTGTGACAATAATTGAATCAATAATATAAGAGATATGATGCAAAGAATTATCAGTAGCAATAATTGAGCATAGGTGAAGTGACTTCTCACGTAAAGATCAATAATCAATACCGTAGTGCTACTTACGCAACCACGCCGTAGACATCGCATTTCTTTTACCAGGGTAGTTCAATGCTTTTTAACAGTAACACCTCCGCCGTTATTTTTATAAAATATTTTTGTCATTTTCTCAATCCGACAATAATTACATTGTGGGGTCCACCAATGATTGAGCCATTATCATTTAATATTCCCTAACAAAAAGAATATTCCCCACCAAACTAATATTTTATAACAACTTGCATACTCTGCAAAATTTATAAATATTACCCACAACTATAACATTATATCAAATTTATTCCATAATATTCAAAAATAATATTTATAGAAAAATTCATCTTTATTTATAAAAAGTGGGGTCTTACAACCTCCCTTCTTATGAAATTTAGCGCCTCAAAATTAGGTACGTATCGCACGGTATGTCGAAGAGGTAAGGATACCTTAATTTCATTTTGATTCTAACTCCCAAGTCATTTCCTCAACATCGTGGTTCCTCCACAAAACTTTGACTTAAGGTATAACCTTCGAGCGTAGAATATGTTCCTTCTTATCCAAAATTTGAACAGAACCTCTTCATACGTCAAATCTTCCGCTATTTCGTCAGGTTCTAACTCAATAATATGGTTCGGGTCTTTCACATATTTACGTAACATAGATATGTGAAAAACGTTATGAACACGAGACATATTTCAAGCAGTAAAAGCGAGTCTATAGGCCACAGTTCCTACCGATCGAGGATTAAAATGGACCGATGAATCGAGGATTAAGTTTTTCTCTCTTTCCAAATCTTGTAACTCCTTTCCATGGAGCAACTCTTAACAACACATGATCTCCTATATCGAATTCCACGCCCTTTCGATGAAGATCAAGATAACTCTTTTGTCGATTTTGTGAGATTTTTATCGTTGTCGGATCATTTGAATCTTTTTTCGTAGTCATACGTACCAACTCCGGTCCCAACAACGTTGCTTCACCCACCTCATCCCAAAGATACTTGGAGAACGACACTTTCTTCCATACAACGCTCAATGAAGCCATGCCAATACTTGTTTGATAACTGTTGTTGTAGGAAAACTCCACCAATGGTAAGAACTTGTCCCAACTCCCCCTTGAAATCAAGGACACACGAGTCTTAATAGATCTTCAAGAGTTTGAATAGTCCTCTCCATCGTCCGTCCGGTCGAGGATGATATGCCGAAGCTAAATCGTAAAGTCTGTGCCCATAGCTTTTTGCAAACTAACCCAATATCGTGAAGTGAATCTTGGGTCTCGATCGTAAACTATGGATACCAAGATACCATGCGATCTTACAATCTCGTTTATGTACATACTGAGCAAGACGTTCAAGTGTATAAGTTTCTCGATCGGTAAGAAATGAGCGGACTTGGTCAATCTATCAACAATGACCCAAATCGCATCAATGCCTTGAGAAACCTTAGGAAGACCGATAACGAAATCCATGGTAATGTGCTCCACTTCCATTCGGAATTTTAAGTGGTTCAGTGATGGACCTTTTGGTACTTGATGCTCCGCTTTAACTCGTTGACAAGTTAGACACCTTGAGATAAGCAAGTATTTATCTCTCTTTATATTGCTCCACCAAAATGTATGACGAATATCATGATACATTTTGGTACTCCTGAGATGGATTACAAATGGTGTGTCATGCGCCTCCATCATGATATTATACTTTAAATCGTGGTCGTTAGAACACAAAGTCCGGAGTCGACTCAAGTATTCCTTCTTCATCGATTCTTGCTTCCCAAGATAGCACCTTCTTGCACTTTCTTCCTCATACGCATCGCCTCCGTGTCTATAGCTTGAAAGCGACTTTAACTTTATCGATTAAAGTCTGTTCTACTCAGTATACCGCTATCATCATCACACGCGTCGTCCTCGAGTCTTTAACTCTATCTCCATCCTTTGCAAGTCACACAAAATGGGCCTGCGTTGACAATATCGCACTCAGACTTGCATATGATTTTCTACTCAACGCGTCACTACCACGTTCGCTTTTCCAAGATGGTATTGGATGGTATGATCATAATCTTTCAACAGTTCAAGCCAACGTCGTTGTCGCGTATGTTGAGTTCCTTTTGAGTGAAGAAATATTTGAGGCTTTTATGATCCGTAAAGATCTCCACTTTCTCCCCATACAAGTAATGCCTCCAAATTTTAAGTGCAAGAAGATAAATAACGCTAACTCTAGATCATGAGTAGGATAATTCCTCTCATATTCTTTGAGTTGTCGCGAGGCATAGGCTATAACTTTTCCATGTTGCATAAGAACACATCCCAACCTTTGGCTCAAGCATCATTTGAGATGACAAATCCTCCGAGCCAAATGGTATTGTCGTAACAGTCTTTGAAATAAGTCTCCTCTTGAGTTCTTGAAAACTCTTCTCACATTCTTCGCTCCAACCGAACTTTGTATCTTCCGAAGTCATTTGAGTCGATGGAGTAGCGATTCGAGAAAATCCTTCCACGAATCTCCGATAATAACCAAATAAACCGAGAAAGCTACGACTTGATCCATCGATTTAGGTTGTTCCAGCTTTGAATAGCTTCAATCTTTGATGGGTCAACAGATATTCCATGACTTGATACCACGTGCCCAAGGAATGCTACTTCTTCAAGCCAGAACTCGCATTTCTTCAACTTGGCATAAAGCTTATATTCACGAAGCTTTTGGAGTGTCAGCCTCAAGTGTTGCTCATGATCTTCACGGCTTTTGGAATAAATAAGGATGTCATCAATAAAGACGACCACAAAGTGATCTAAATATTCCTTGAATACTTGGTTCATCATATCCATGAAGGCAGCAGGAGCATTAGTCAATCCAAAGGACATGACTAGGAATTCATAATGCCCGTATCGAGTTCTGAAAGCCGTCTTTGGAATGTCAGCGTTTCTAATCTTCAATTGGTGATATCCGGAACGAAGATCAATCTTTGAAAAGAATTTGGCTCCTTGCAACTGGTCAAACAGGTCATCAATACGTGGCAATGGATACCTATTTTTGATGGTGACATGATTCAACTCCCGATAATCAATACAAAGTCGCATACTCCCATCTTTCTTCTTCACGAATAGAGCAGAGCACCCCAAGGAGAAGTACTAGACGAATAAAGCCAATGTCTAACAATTCCTGCAGTTGGGTCTTTAACTCTCGAAGTTCAATAAGAGCTATTCGACATGGGCTTTGAAATAGGTTTTGTATAGGGTTCAAGGTCGATACAAAATTCAATTTCACGCCTGGGTAGGCCAGAAGTTCTTCTGGGAATACGCCAAGAAATTTATTAACAATAGGAATATCGTTTAAACCGACGTATTTTTATTTAAATCATGATATGAGCTAAGAAAGCTTGACATCCGCTTTTCAATAAACGAATAGCTTTATGGCTTGAGATAACCGTGATTGATTTTAATGGTTTGGTCGTTTGAATCAAGATAATAGGTTGATTAGGAATATGAAAGCTAACAACCTTATTTAAAACAATCAATTTTGCATGATAAGTAGTTAACCAATCAATCCCTAGAATCACGTTAAATGCAAGTATTTTTAATAAAATAAGATCGACGTGTAATGTGAGGGTACCGATTTGAACCAAACAAGACTTATAAAAAAGTGGATGTAATGAAGGTTTCTCCCAACGGAGTTTCCACAGATAAGTCAAAGTCTATTTTCTCCGAGTCAAATTTAATCGATGAGCGCAAGTAGGAGAAATAAAAGAATGGGTAGAACCCAGATCAAATAAAGTATAGACTTCATTAGAGTTTATGATAAGCTTACCCGTGATGACCTCATTCGGATTCCTTGCTCTTTGGGAGGTCACAACAAATGCTCTCCTCAGACTAACGGTTTTGAATTTTCTCGGGATGGCCTTTGGTGCCTCCATCCTAGCTGAATTTGTCTTCAGAAACAACAAAATCGAAAGCTAAGTGACCTTCTCTTCCACAATTATAACACGCTTTTGACTGGCATTTACGCAGCTTTGATCGATGTGTCCCTCTCCTCCGCATTTGAAGCATATGATAGGTGGTCTTTCTCCTTCCTTAACAATGGGTCTTTGGTCGACTTCTTTCCACCATTGTTGAATCTCCGTTTCTTGAAATGTCCATTCTTATTGTTTTGGCCCCGAATACCAATCAAGTGGTTACCATATCCGCCCGTTGATTCCCTCCACGCTTGTTGTCACCGCTTCGATGACTACTCTCATTGGTATTATAATTTTTTCTACCGCTCTCTTTAGTTGTGTTGACTCATTATCGCGTTCCACTAATCGAGCCCTATTTACAACATCTGAATACAAACACAGTTTATGAGAAATAAGATGTTGACGATCTCCGCTTCAAACCTCCTAAAAACATTCGCGCCCATTCTCTTCATTATCCACCAAGTGGGACTATGAACCGTGATAACTCCGCAAATTTTGCCTCGTACATGCATTACGGTCGATTGTTTTGTTCCAACTTGATAAATTCCACCTCCTTCATGTATGGCGAATACTTTCGTGAAAGTATTTGTCGTTGAATGACTCCCGAACTTCTCCCAAGATATCTTCAAGACAAAGAAGTTGAGTACGCTTTTACCGATTCCCACCAAGAATCCGCTCTCTGCAAGAACATAAAAGCTAAGAAAGGAACCTTTTGCTCCTCTGAGCATCCCAAGACATCAAATATCTTGGTAATCTGCTTTATCCATGCTTCCGAGAAGTGGTTTTGGCTCTCCCTTAAACTCCGGTGGTCCCCCTTGAATTATTTAGCGGTGATCGCCCGAGAGTTTTTCGTGTTTCCACCTACGTTTTGGACAAGAGTCGTTCTCGCCTGCTGTTGCATAAATTGCATAAAGCCTCTGAACATTTGATCATTCATCATTTGGTCAGTGTTATTGTTTGCATGAGGATTGTCGCCTTCACGATGCACATTATCCCGATTATTGATATGTGGTGAATCAACGATCGTCAAGCGCCCATTGCTATTCTCAACATTCTCGGATGTCATTTTCGAGACATCGCCACAAAACAAAAGGTTAATTGACATGTAACAAATTATCCCTATCTTCCGACCAATCAATAAAATAAGACATAAACTTAGGTAGGTCATACTAACAAGGTATTCCCGTCTCTCCCTCCTAGTACTATTCTCACATCTTAGCCAGGATCATATCCCTAAGCTCGATACCAACCGCGACGCCCACAAAATTAGGTATACATCACCCATCTTGGGTCGCCACTTATATGGTACGTAATTTAAATACAACTTACTAATATAACTGCTGTGGTATGCACAACGACGTACATAAATCGTGAGTTTAAATACAAATATCGCTCTACTAGATATTATACAAACTCAAAAGGAGTCCTCATTACAATTATTATCACACTATTTCACAGAATAGTGAGGACTACTAATGCTATCTTCAGACCATCACTGCGTTTCCGACTCGTCCCAATTTATATTCTCATTTCAAGAGAACGGTGAAAGAAAGGGTGAGCTCAACTAGCCCAAGAAGAAATATTATGACTAAGATAATGCGTAATAAATTATCAATAGTTTTCAACAATGTTAAACCGATAAAATATAATGATGTACCAGCTTTAATCTGCAAATGAATACGTAATCCATTAAAAGAGTCAAGTAGAAAATAAAGTCTACTATCTTTTAGGTTTTAAAAGGTTTTTCATCACTATTATAATCGAGACTCACTTTTAATAAATATTCCACATCATCGAATCACCCTCGCACTACTACGGCCAAGGATATTCTTTAGTATCACGCCACAATTATTCATGCACTACTGCCAAGAATATTTGTGTATTCATTAATGGTCATGATCATGCCAACAATCGGTCCATCAATGCACTACTACCAATCGAGGATTTTTACCACATCATTTGTAACATTACGGCCATGATTACACCGAATAGTCTCGGTCATAATCATACCAAGTCCATCTATGCACTATGTGCCACAGATGACTTTAAAAATATAAACATGAGGATGATGACAATGATATAAGAATTCAATAAAACAAGTTCAAGAATTATTTTATCCAGAATTATTAACGCCCAAATTATCAACACGATCATTGCTTTTGTAGAGTAAAATTCAAGAATGATCGGAAGAATATTTTCATGAAAAGATATTGGATGAAACGCAAATATCAAGGATATTCCACTAATTTCATGGAGTATATAAGTCAAAGTTTTAACCAACTGGGTATAATAAAGAATGGAATAACAAAAGAAATCACCATGCATGCGATAATCGCACAGAAAAGTTATTCCAATGAATAATAAATAACGGAACCAAAGTCGGTGAAATTCACATCGGCTGTGGATGTTCCAACAGAATGATAAAGATGGAACTGATCCGGTGTAAAACACATGATAGGATATTCCAACATAATGATAAAGACGGAACCAGTCCGGTGTAAAACACATGCATGTGATGTTCCAATGTAATAATAATGAGCGGAACCGTGTCCGTGTAAAACACATGCATGTGATGTTCCAACAAAATAACAAAGATTTTAACTAGGTCCTGTAAAAACACATGCATGTAGGATGTTCCAATGTAATAATAGAAGAATGTCACCAAGTATAGGTAAACCACGATACAAAAGTTATTCCAATGTAATAATAAACAATGGAATAACAACAGTTCTCTTCATGAATAAGAAAGAATAACACCCCTTACATTTGGTAGGAGATTGAATATCGCAGCAGCAGTAAGAACAAAATACTCTTCTTCTTTCTTTCTTATTTCTCTATACTTTCTCTCTATAGCTTGAATGAATTGCGTGAAAAATAATGAAGCCCAGGCCTCTATTTATAGAAGATTTCTAGCTTAAGACCGCCGTGTGAAAAGGCAAGTGGGCTCGACGACTAATGATGTGAAAAGAAAAGTGGTTTGGCGCTGTAATGTGAAACGACAAGTGGTTCGGATCAGAATGTGTGAAACGACAAGTGGTTCGGACGTCGGTAAAGGTAATTATTATTAACAAAGGTAAATACTATCGACGAAGGTAAATACTATTCACAAGGGTAATTACTATTGACGAAGGTAATTACTTATCGCGAAGGTAAATACTATTCACAAGAGGGTAATTACTATATCGACGAAGGTAATTACTATCGACGAAGGTAAATACTATCGACGAAGAGACTCTTAGATGATGACATACGAGCCCCCATAAAATAATTAAACTTACCACAAATCATTTTTTTCATCAACACATATTTAATCTTTCAACAATTATTAATCATTTATAACTCGTCGTCTCAATTATTGATTTAATACTATATCATATTATATAGATGATACTGTGACAATAATTGAATCAATAATATAAGAGATATGATGCGTAATTTATCAGTAGTAATAATCGAGCATACCGTGGTTGACTTCTCACGTAAAGATCAATAATCAATACCGCAAGTGTCTTCTTATGCAACCCACGCCAGACATCGCATTACTTTTACCATAAGGGTAGTTCAACAGCTTTTAACAGTAACACCTCCGTAGTTATTTTTATAAAATATTTTGTCGTTTTTCAATCCAAATAATAATTACATTGTGGGGTCCACCAATGATTTAGCCATTGTATTTAATATTTCCTAACAAAAAGAATATTCCCCACCAAACGTAATATTTTATAACAACTTGCATACTTTGCAAAATTTATAAATATTACCCACAACTATAACATTATATCAAATTTATTCCATAATATTCAAAAATAATATTTATAGAAAAATTCATCTTTATTTATAAAAGCTGGGGTCTTACAGATTTCTCCTTACTGACGCGCAATTAGGTGACCAAACCTCTCCTTAGATAGAACTTTCTAGACATTGCCAATAATGTTAACTAATAATATTATTCAAATAATATGAATTATTGATTCGATAAAGGAAAATACTGTGCAGTGACAATTATTGAAACAACAATAATATAAAATATCAACGTAGCAATTATTGAATCAATAAAATAAAATATTGAACAGTAATTACTGTAACAATTATTAAGTAGTGCCTTCTTACATAAGAATCAATAATCAGTGCAATACCGTGTGCTACTACGTTTTAACCACCGAGTATTTCAACAGTATTAACGGTAATAACTACGCCGTTATTTATAAACAAATTATATTTGTCATTTTTTTCATCCAATCGCTTTCCGTTATGGGGCCCACACAAGGCTGCGCCGTCGTACGAATATTCCCCGACAACAAGAATATTTAACGACCAAACGAATATTCCCTGACAACAATGAATATTTTATAACCACTTGCTTATTTGAAATATTTGTGCATTTTACCCATAACTAACCACATTAATCAAATCAACCCTTACTATTTCAAAATAATAAATAGAGAAAATTCAATTTTATTAATAATAAGTTGGGGTCTTACACATCCTTTGTGCCATTCTTTGTTGCTGGATGGGGTGGAGACTAACGAACGTCTCTCGAACTTCTCTCCTGTCTTCGGGGACTGTTTACTTATGGCCTTGAAACCCTTCTCCCGAGTCTGGCCGATCTTGTAGATGGTGAAAAGAAGTCCGGAGTAGGTTCAACGCCCAGCTCGTGGCAGAAGGCAATAAAGGCAAGAATATGGATATAGGAATTTGGCACCAGTTGGGTTACTATAAAAGCATGGAAAGGGAACTGGATCCCCTTCTCAAGAATAGTCACCGGAACGGCCGTCCATTCTTCTGGCCATTGATACATTCGTTCCTCAGACTTGGGTGCTCTCACCAGATGAGTGTCCCGGATGTGACAACGAGTTTGAATCCTCTTCAGATCAATTTCAGTAACTGTCGACGGAGTGTTGGCATGGGCATAACGTTCCTTACTCCTAAAGAATGCAGGAGGGTTAGGGAGGGGTTTCGTTGATGGATTCTTACCAGGAGTTGGAATTTTCGGGTTTGAGCTTGATGCCTCTTTATTGGGGCTTGGATTCGGTGGAACGGTGTTAATTGGGGTCACATAAAGAGGAGAGCTCTGATTTGTGTTTAGGACCACCATTGTTGAGATTTTGCAGAGAAGGGCAGAAAAGTTCGAGAGAGAAAAAGAGAGCTCAAACGTCTGAACTTCAAATTGGCAGGTAAAACTGTCAAATTTGGGGAAAATTACTTTTTATACTGAAGGTTACACGGTATACGAGGGCAGCACATTAATTGACATTAATGATCAAGAATTCAAATGGGCAGCGTCCAATTCAAGATTCAGATATTAACCGGGTTAGGCCTCTCATTTGGGTTTTCGGTTTTTAATTTGTCTTATGATTTTAATTCATTTTTGTTTGGGAATTGATAAGTTATTTTGGGCCTCTTCTAATCTTACCAAATTCTTCTTATCATGGACTATTTATAGTTTCCTATTAAACAATTTGTTTAATAAAAAACTAGGGGGCAATGTTGGGTCATGATATTTCACTTATTGGGCCGAATGGATTAGACCTATTTAACTGGTTAGTTTGCCGAGTCATCATTAATGGACCTTAGAGTTATTGGGTCCAGTCATTGTACTATCCTTGATTAATCCTTATAGTACTAGATCGGGTTAGTGGGCTGACCCATTAGATATTAAATATCTCCATCTTTGACTGGTAATGATGAAAAAGCATGATGGTTGACTGATATATCTGTCATGTATTAATGTGGATGGGATTCGGAGATGGCCGGCGATGGAAAAAAAAGTGACCGGAGGTAGTGAATCAGATGCGTATGCCAATGGCAGAAACCATCGTGATCAAATGTGTTAGACAAAGTAGTGGGTGGTACAGATGGCGGGCTAGAGAGTATATGATAGCAAGGAAGTCATCCAAGTGAAGGTAACTGATAATTTTATCTCTCTCAATACACTAGATATTTTATCCTCCATTGTTAACCTTGTGATCGCCTGTACTGACTCTCACGCCTGAGCTATCCCCCGACGGTCGAAGTTATCAAGCTTTTGGTGTTGATTGTGTTTACTGTGCAGGATTAGGACGTCTTACGTGATTGGGACGTGGTAGAAGAACTTGGCGTTAACACATTGTATTGATTTAATATTGTAAAATCATAAAATTTTATACACGCAAAAATTACTAACAGTAAATGTGACGCCCCCAAAATTAGGTATACGTCACCCATCTTGGGTCGCCACTTACATGGTACATAAATTCAAATACAACTTATTAATATAACTGTACGTGGTACAATACGACATAAATCGTGAGTTTGAATACAAATATTGTCTACTAGATATTATACAAACTCAAAAGGAGTCCACATTACAACTATTATCACACTATTTCACGAATAGTGAGGACTACTATTGCTATCCTCCGGACCATTACTCGCTCCCCGACTTCTCGGCTATGTTCTCATTTCAGAAGAGAACGGTGAAAGAAAGGGTGAGCTCAACTAGCCCAAGAAGAAATATTATGACTAAGATAATGCAGAATAAATTATCATTAGCCTTCAAATGATGTTAAACCGATAAAATACAATAGACAACCGGTTTAAGCTGCAGCAATGAATATACGCAATCCATTACAAGAGTCAAGTAGAGAATAAAATCTACTATCTTTTAGGTTTTAAAAGGTTTTCATCAATTTTTTATCGCCGAGACTCGATTTTAATAAATAAACCACCACATCTAATCATCCTCGTACTACCTGGCCAAGGATTTTCATCAAATTATCAATGGTCATGACTATACCGAGTCACCCCCGGTCATAATCATACCAAAAACTATCCATCAACGCATTACAGCCATCGAGGACTTTTATCACATCATTTATATCAAGCCATGATTATACCGAATGAACCCTGGTCATAATCATACTAAGTTCATCTATGCACGTAAGCCAAAGATAACTTTCAACATAATATAAACATGAGGATGATGACAATGATATAAGAATTCAATAAAACAAGTTCAAGAATTAATTTCTCTAGGATTTATTAATGTCCAAATTGTCAACAAGATACTGTCTTGTAGAGTAAAATTCAAGAATGATCAGAAGAATATTTCCATGAAAAGATACTGGATGAAACGCAAATATCAAGGATATTCTACTAATTTCATGGAGTATATAAGTCAAAGTTTTAACCATTTGGGTATAATAAAGAATGGAATAACAAAAGAAATCACCACGCATGCGGTATTTTGACAGACATGTGTTATTCCAATGTAATAATAATAATGTAACCAGGTCGGTGAAATTCACACCCAAGCGTGGATGTTCCAACAGTAATAATAAAGATGGAACCGGATCCTGTAAAAACACACAGATAGGATATTCCAACAGAATGATAAAGATTTAAACCAGTCCGGTGTAAAACACATGCATACCGATGTTCCAACAGTAATAATAATAAAAAGCGGAAACCAGTAGGTGTAAAACACATGCATGTGATATTCCAATGTAATAATAGAAGAATGTCACCAAGTATAGGGTAAACCACGTGATATCTGATTATGTATAGGGCATGTGGCGATACAAAGTTATTCCAATGTAATAATAAAGAATGGAATAACAGAGGATTTCACCAAGTATAGGGTATGCCACAGATACAAAAGTTATTCCAATGTAATAATAAGGAATGGAATAATCAAGTTCTCTTCATGAATACAAACGAATAATATCCTTTACGGTACAAAAATAATATTCCCTACCTTAGAAGAACCTGAATATTGGCAAAGTGAAGTGAAAGTAGAATACTCTTCTTCTTCTCTCTCTATATTTTTTCTCTATAGCTTCTCTCTATAATTTCTCTCTAGAGTTTCAGGTGAATACGTAAGAAAATAATGAAGGAATGAGCTTCTATTTATAGGAAAATAGAATGCATAGTAATTAATCCATGAACGGTCCAGATTGATTTACTTTAATCGACGGTCCATATTTAAAGCAAAATCTTTTAAATAAAATATAATATATTCTATTTATATAAAACATTTTACTATGCAAACCCTATGCAACACTATGCAAAACACTACGCAACCCTACGCATAATAAAATATAATATATTCTATTTATAGAATAACTTTACTAAAGTATTCATTTTATATAAAAGATGTTTCGCTTTTATTACGTTAATAATACTGAATAAAACAAAACGTCATTATCGCTATAATAATTCATATTATTAATCGGATAATAATGGAATCAAACCGAGTGACTTCTCACATAAGCATCAATAATCAATACCGCAATGCTACTATGCAACCACACGTGACATCGTATTTTTACTACCGAGTAGTTCAACAAGATCAACGGTAAAACTTCCGCCGTTATTTCAATAAAATATTTTTGTCGTTTTCTCAATCCGACAATAATTTCATTGTGGGGTCCACCAATGATTGAGTCATTGTCACGAATATTCCCGCTAAACCGAATATTCCCCGAACCAATCGAATATAATATAACCACTTGCGATACTTTGCAAAATTTATAAATACTACCCACAACTATAATATTATCTCAAATTCACACCATTATATTAAAAATTATTTCACAAAATTTAAATCTTTATTAATAAAAAACGGGGTCTCACAATCTCCCTCCTTATGGAATTTCGCCTCGAAATTAGTGGTACGACACGGTATGATAAGAGGTGAGGATACCTTGAATACATTTATCGTTTAAAATATTAAATTCATCTTCAAATCGTACCAAAGCTATTCATTAACAATTCATCTTTGCACTACTAAAGCAAAAGATATACAAATCAGAAACCAATAATCTTTGAGACGCAAATTTAATAGTATCACGACCACTTAATTATCCATGCACCAACGCCAAGGATATTCGTGTTTTCAATTACTATCATAATTATACCGAATAATCCTTGGTTATAATCATACCAAGTCTATCAATGCACTACTACCAAAGATGATTTTTACCACATCCATGAATTAATATTTCATCACGAGACTCATTTCAATAATTAATTCATATCATCGAATCATCCTCGCACTACTGTGCCAATGATATTCATTAGTATCATGCACCATGAATTATCCATGCACTACTGACCCAAAGATAATCGTGTATTCATTAAGATCACGCACCACAAATTATCCATGCACTACTACCAAAGATAATGTGTATTCATTAGATATCACGACCATAAATTATCCATGCACTACTACCAAAGATAACGTGTATTCATTAGTATCACGACCACAAATTATCCATGCACTACTACCAAAGATAATTGTGTATTCATTAGTATCACGACCACAAATTATCCATGCACTACTACCAAAGATAATTGTGTATTCATTAAGTATCACGACCACAAATTATCCATGCACTACTACCAAAGATAATTGTGTATTCATTAGTATCACGACCACAAATTATCCATGCACTACTGCCAAAGATAATTGTGTTTTCAATTACGGTTATGATCATAGAACAATCCTCGGTCATAATCATACCAAGTCCATCTATGCATTACAAGCCACAGATGACTTTCAACATAATATAAGCAATGAGGATAATGATATAAAGAATCAATCAAATGAGATAAAGGATAAATATTAAACATTTATAATATAATTTATCCAGATTCAAGAATATCCCCATGTTATCAATCACTTAATAATCTCATAATCTAATATCATTAATATTATAACAATTTTTAATCACTTCTTAAATTTATAAACAATTTATCTCAATTGTTTACGCTTTTACCATATAATGCATTTAATCATTCAAAAATGTCATACTCATAAGATATCATCACCAATTATCAAATCCCTCAAAAATATGCATATACTCTATATAGGATTCTCTAGCCATAAAATCCTATTTTCAACTTTGTTACTTCACATAACATATTTAACTCATATGTTCAGTAATTAAACTATTTTCATGAAAATACCAAATTAGTCCCAAAATATTTCTTTTCTGGGATTTAGCATAATATAGTCCCATAATGAAAATATATTTTTTCTAAATTTTAAAATTCATTTACTATTTTTCAAAAATTAATTTCTAATTAATTCCTTAAGAAATTAGCTACCTCAAGTTTAACTCCAAAATTCCCAAATCTTGGCAGGACCTTAAATATGTTAACGTGAGCTTCTAGTTTAAATTTCATGGTCATCTGAGTTATAGAACTCCGGTTATTGCATTTTCATCGAAAAAACCTAAATATTGAAATAGTCATAACTTGCTCATTTTAAGTCGTAATGAGCTCATTTTTGGACAGGAGGTACTTTTATACCATATACTTTCATGTCCCAAAAGGCCAGAATTTTTCTCATAATTTAAGTAGCCGAAACAGCCCCTCTAAAATCATGGCAGCAGCTTTTTTTTGGTTTTTGCAGCTTTGCACTCCTTTGCTAAAATCAGTCCACACAAAATCTACAACACCTTTTCCAGTAATTCCACTTGGATTAGTTAGGTAACTCATAGATCTAACTCTAGGACTTGACCTCATTCAAAATTCAAAATATAATAGGAGATATGGTCAATTGAATTTCATGTTACGTTTTTCACCAAAATCTGATTTTCAACTCTTTGTGATTTCTAAGAAACTTTCATGTTTTCACATAATAACCAACATAACTCATCATAACACTTACTAATACTTCATATACCCATGATTTTCATTAGTCCAATGCTTTTATTACGACTTTCATCATAATCCTCGTAAACAGATCCTTTTAGTTGAAGAAATATTTGAGGGTTTAAGAAATGAATTTTTGTATTGGGGTGACGCCCCCAAAATTAGGTATACGTCACCCATCTTGGGTAGCCACTTACATGGTACATAAATTCAAATACAACTTACTAATATAACTGTCGTGTACAATACGACATAAACTGTGAGTTTGAATACAAATATTGTCTACTAGATATTATACAAACTCAAAAGGAGTCCTCATTACAACTATTATCACACTATTTCACAGAATAGTGAGGACTACTATTGCTATCCTCTGGACAATTACTCCGTTCCCCGACTCGTCTCGCCTATGTTCTCATTTTCTCAAGAGAACAAAGTGAAAGAAAAGGTGAGCTCAACTAGCCCAAGAAGAAATATTATGACTAAGATAATGCGTAATAAATTATCATTAGCCTTCAACAAGTGTTAAACCGATAAAATACAATAGACAACCGGTTTAAACTGCAATTGAATATGCAATCCATTAAAAGAGTCAAGTAGAGAATAAAATCTACTATCTTTTAGGTTTTAAAAGGTTTTCATCAATTTTTTTTATCACGAGACTCACTTAATAAATAAACCACCACATCTAATCATCCCCGCACTACACGGTCAAGGATTTTCATCAAATTATCAATGGTCATGACTATACCGAGTCACCCCGGTCATAATCATACCAAAACTATCCATCAACGTGCATTACAGGGCCATCGGGGACTTTTGTCACATCATTTATATCAAGCCATGATTATACCGAATGAACCTCGGTCATAATCATACTAAGTTCATCTATGCACGTAAGCCAAAGATAACTTTCAAACATAATATAAACATGAGGATGATGACAATGATATAAGAATTCAATAAAACAAGTTCAAGAATTAATTTTCTAGGATTTATTAATGTCCAAATTGTCAACAAGATAATCGTCTTTAGAGAGTAAAATTCAAGAATGATCGGAAGAATATTTCCATGAAAAGATATCTTTGGATGAAACGCAAATATCAAGGATATTCTACTAATTTCATGGAGTATAGAAGTCAAAGTTTTAACCAATGGGTATAATAAAGAATGGAATAACAAAAGAAATCACCATGCATGCGATTATCAGATAGACAAAGTTATTCCAATGTAATAATAATAATGAGAACTGGTCGTCGTGAAATTCACACCGACTGCGGGATGTTCCAAATGTAATAATAAAGATGGAACGGATCAGGTGTAAAACACATGTATAGGATATTCTAATGTAATGATAAAGATTTAAACCAGTCCGGTGTAAAAACACATGCATGTGATGTTCCAATGTAATAATAATAAAGATTTTAACCAGTCCTGTAAAAACACATGCACAGGATGTTCCAATGTAATAATAGAAGAATGTCACCAAGTATAGGGTAAACCACGATACAGATTATGTATAGGGTATGCCGCAGATACAAAAGTTATTCCAATGAATAATAAAGAATGGAAATAACAGAGAGATTTCACCAAGTATAGGGTATCTTGGCGTATACAAAGTTATTCCAACAGTAATAATAAGGAATGGAATAATCAAGTTCTCTTCATGAATACAAACGAATAATATCCCTTACGAAGTACAACAAATAATATTCCCTACCTTAGAAGAATCAATATTGGCAAAGTGAAGTAGCGAGAATACTCTTCTTCTTTCTCTCTATAGATTTTTCTCTATAGCTCTCTCTATAATTTCTCTCTCTAGAGTTTGGTGAATACGTAAAGAAAATAATGAAGGAATGAGCTTCTATTTATAGAAAAATAGAATGCATAGTAATTAATCCATGAACGGTCCAGATTGATTTACTTTAATCGATTTCATCCATATTTAAAAGCAAAATCTTTTAAATAAAATATAATATATTCTATTTATATAAAAATATTTTACTATGCAAACACTATGCAACACTACGCAAAACACTACGCAAAACACTACGCAACACTATGCATAATAAAATATAATATATTCTATTTATGTAATAACTTTAATAAAGTATTCATTTTATATAAAAAGATGTTTCGTTTTATTACGTTAATAATAAGAATAAAACAAAACGCCATTATCGCTATAATAATTCATATTATTAATCGACAATAATGGAATCAAACCGAGTGACTTCTCACATAAGCATCAATAATCAATACCGTGCTACTACGCAACCCATACGTATCAGTACTTTTACTATCGAGTAGTTCAACAAAGATCAACGGTAAAACTTCCGCCGTTATTTCAATAAAATATTTTTGTCGTTTTCTCAATCCGACAATAATAATTACATTGTCCATGGGTCCACTGATGATTGAGTAGTGCATACGAATATTCTCTTGCTAAACCAAATATTCCCCACCAATCGAATATAATATAACCACTTGCATACTTTGCAAAATTTATAAATACTACCCACAACTATAATATTATCTCAAATTCACACCATAATATTAAAAATTATTTCGACAAAATTTAAATCTTTATTGATAAAATCTGGGGTCTCACAAGAAACATGTAAGACCCCAACTTATTATTAATGAAATTTAATTTTCTATTTATTATTTTGAAATAGTAAGGGTTGATTTGATTAATGTGGATAGTTAGGGGTAAAATACGCAAATATTTCAAAATAAGCAAGTGGTTATAAAATATTCATTGTTGTGGGGAATATTCGTTTGGTCGTGGAATATTCGTATTGTTCGAGGAATATTAAAGACGACTATTTAGTGACCGTGTGTGGAGCCCCATAACGGAAAGCGATTGGATGAAGAAAACGACAAATATAAGTCAAGTTAAAAAATAACGGCAGTAGTTATTACAGATTAATATTGTTAAAATACTCTATTGGTTAAAACACAAGATATTACCAGTATTGCACCAATTATTGATTCTTACGTAAGAAGGCATTATTCAATAATGGTTGCTGATGAATTATCGCTCAAAGATTTTATTTTATCGATTCAATAATTCTTTGCGTTGATATTTTATATCATTGTTGTTTCAATAATTGTCATTACACAAGATTTTCATTATCGAAGCAATAATTCATATTATCTCGAATAATATTATTAGATAACATTATTGGCAATGTCTAGAAAGTTCATCTCAAGGAGAGGTTTGGTCACCTAATCAAGGCGCCAAGTAAGAAGAAATTCTTATTGGAAAGCCCCCTCTTTCTGAGGAACCGTCGGTTGTCAATATTGTGATTCGTAATATTATTTGTTAATAATTAATTATTAATTCATATGATGAGAAAAATATTGATTTTATGTGGATATAGATGGAGAAAATTTTAATGTGACAATTGTTGAAAATTGAAATTTTATCTCGATAAGATAATGTATTATTATATTTTAATAATATAATAATGGTGATATTTTTACAACGAATGTGGGATTTATGAGTATACGAGGAGGAAGAGTATTTTTGTTGCAATAAATGTTTAAAACATGTTAAACATGTTGGTGGACCCCATTTATTGATGAAATTTGATTATAACTTTATAAAATCGCCTCGCTTGTGGATTTGGCCAATTTCTCGATTGGAATTTGGAAAAACTTTCCGCAAAGTTGTAGAGAATTGAATTTCCTATAAAAACTCGTGAGATTCGAATTTTCTGATAAAAGGGCTATTTATTATGAATTATTGAAGTTCAAGCTCAAATAATTGATTTTGGAAGTTTTAAATATTTATATTCACAAAATGTTTTTTGTGTTTGGTGGGCATCTTTAACACATGTCATGTTGCTGAATTCAGATGCTTGATGCGAGGAGGATGTAGAAAAATTATAATATTAATTTATTAAATTTTCTGCTTTTGGTGTTCTAAGCAATTTCCTATAAATAGGTGCTTGGGTTAGAATTGAAAATCACACTTTAAATCAAGTTTTCTCTCTATATTATCGCGTATTCTTGTGTGAGTATTTTGAGTATAATTTGAGTATTGCTATACTAAGTGCAAGTTCAAGTCATAGCTTTATATCCCTGTTTCAAATTTGTAAGATCGATCTTCATGCGAGGTAAGGGATATTATTTTTTCGTAATGATATTATTTCTTCAATATCATTATTTGAAATATTGATCTGAAGTTTTTATCAAATTTGGAACTTTTGGTGTCTGAGTTACTATTCACGATACTAAGACTATTCACGATACCATACTATTCACGAATCACGACACTATTCATCGAAAAAATGAAAAATTTTCTTTTCGTCCCAAAATATCTATTCGGATACTAGTTTTGATTGTATCCATGTTTTGATCATTCTTGAATTTTACACCATCGCGATTATTTTTGAGATATTTTGGACATGAATAAAACAAAGTACTTAATCCTTAATCCTTAATCCTTGTCATTTTGTTTCATTGGATTCATTTCTTTAAAAGTATTTTCATCATCTTCATCTTAAATAATGATATTATGGAATATCTTTGGCCCAGAGTGCAAAGATGAATGATTTCGAAGAATATCTTTGGCCCTGTAGTGCAAAGATGAAGCAGTGTTTAAATGAACATGACTAATGATGAATATCTTTGGCCAGTAGTGTAAAGATGAATATGTGATTCCAGATATATATTGATTGATGTTACAGGATAAAAGATAGAGCGATGAACTTTTAAATTCATACATGGAAGATAGTAGTTTGCATTCTCTACTTAACTCTTCTAATGAATTATTATTTCCATGTAATATTGATTTAAAATTTGTTGTCTATTGATTCTATTAGATTTTCCCTGTTGAAGACTAACGGTAATTTGTTGTATATTATCTTAGTCATAATATTCTTTCTTGAGCTAGTTGAGCTCACCCTTTTCCTTTTTGTTCCATTTTTCTCGGGGAGGCGAGAATATAGCGATGAGCACTTAGCTAGGGGGTATGGAATGAAGGTTCTAGAGAGAGTTGTTTAGTAGTCCTCACCATTTTGTAAAATAATGTATCAATAAATGTGATGAGGATTTATTTGAGTATAGATATTGTCTAGAATATAATATTTGTATTTAAACTCACAGTTTTACTGTTGTAGTAATAAAGTTATAGTTGTTTCTGTACCATGTATTGACAACTCAGAATGGGTGATGTATACCTATTTTGGGGGCGTCACAAAACATCAACAAAATCATGTTAAATAGAATTAAGAAGTACACTAAAATTTATTATTCCAAACAAAAAAGTTCAATCTTTGGCAAATAAATATTATGAAATTTTACAAGCATTATTTTCATATATACTAGTATATATACTGTCATAAATTAAAAAAAAAAAAGTTCTGATTTTGGTATAGGGCATAAGGAAAATTTAGTAAGTATAATATTTGTTACTTTGAGGTTGTTTATATTGTCAGAGGAAATATATATTTTGTTAGAAAATACGAAGACCAAGGGATATATAAATATATATAGGGGTTCCATCCACAGCAACCGGTTGCTGTAAAGCAACCCCTTTTTTGGCCTGTTAAATTTTTTTATATATATTTTTTTTTCAAATTTTAAATTTCAATGCAGACAAAAAGGGTTGCTCCACAAAGAACCGGTTGTTGTGGATGGAACCCCATATATATATATATATATATATATATATATATATATATATATACTGTGGACGTAGCTTTAATAAAAGAGTGATATTTAAAGAGAATGCTAGATAAAGGGAATGCTCTTGATCCTTACTCTATATATATATATATATATATATATATATATATATATATATATGAAACTGATCTATAGTTAATGTTGTCAATTTAAGGTTATCTTTATAACACATCGTGACTGTCCATCTGTACATCAAATGGTTATACAGTCCTCGTCCGCAGTATTAAACTGCGAACATGACAGATGACCAAAATACGCCTAATTGTAAAAGTCATTCGTCCACAATATTAAACTGCGGATGCTAGGTATGACTGGCCAATTGAGAAAAGATGATAGGATCCATCGTGATTTGGAGAGACTTTTACAAGGAGGATATTTTAGATATTTGTCTCGTCCACGGTATTAAACTATGAAATACTGAAAACTAAATTGCGAACAAAACCTCTATTAAACCGTTAGATCATTGAATGAACGCTCACGATGTGTTGTAAAGATAACCTTAAATTGACAACGTTGACTATGGATCGGTCCCCATATATATATAAGACTTATCTGTTGTATGCCAAAGTTAAAATTAAATTAAGAAAATTAATATCTTAAAATTAGTACTTGGTATTATGTCCTTAATACAATTATGTCCTCCTTATGGGTGCTTAGAGTTAACGACATTTATCTCCCATGATATAATGACAATGACAATGTGTGTTATAACAACACTACAAATAACACACGCTACGAACCAAATCAAATGCTCATAACTCTCTTTCAAAATAAACTATAAAAGACTTATTAAATTGAAGACTCAAATGACTTAATAATGCTTGAATGCTTGGAAATAGAATAAATGAAATGGTTGCCCCCTAGACTATTTATAAGAGGGTTTAGTGACCCATCAAAAGGGACACAACTCCTTGAAAAAGCACGATTATCCAAAAAATGACGTAATTTTTGGGTTTAGCAAAAATGGGGCGTTCGTTCAGGCGAAAAGCGACGTAGTTTTGGACTTGCAAAAAAGAACTCGTCTGTTCAGGCACAAAACGACGCAATTTTGGGCTAGATCATCCAGGTAGCGACGACACAGTTTCATTCACTTGATAATAAATATATATTGGTACGAAGTAAAACAAAAGTTACATAAATTTTACCGAAAAAGTTATATACAATTATCCAGAACCGCGAGCCTCAAGACATTAGCCCGCCCCGAACTAGCCGACGCGGTTCAAACCAAGCCTTGGTTAAGTCTTTTCTATTCTACAAAAGTGGGGTGCCCCTTGTTCCCAAACCCAATAACAATTCTATTGTATATAAACTCATTCAAACTTTAGTTATTAATCGATGAGAGATTTAACTTCCCACAAGTATTTATTATTATTTTTAAGTGTGATTTTTGGTAGTTAATTTTTCATTCATTATCTTATGAATTTGAGTTTCTAAATACTTAATTTTAATTTACTCATGTAGTAGAAAACATTGATATGTGAATTTACTTTAAATGATTAATGAAAGCCACTTTAAATTTGGCTCGAATTCTATCATATTTTATAATTATTTTAACGATATTTTACGCTTAAACAATATTTATTACTTTAGCAATATCATTATTACTCTGGTAATATTAATTACTTAATTTTATTTTGTCATTGAATTTTAAGTGAAGAAAAGAGAATAGATTTTTTGTCTTTTTCTTTCTTTCTTTCTTTCTTTCTTTTTTTTATTTCTTTCTTGTTCTTTAGCTAGTTTCTTTCTTTTTCTTTCCCCTCAAAGAATATTTGTTTTGTGGCCAAAATAACTTTTCTCATAACTGAAACTTTCAAGACACCCTTCTTTGTTATTATATATCATCAGTTCTCCTTTAAAGAAACAAATTTGAAGACTTCCCATTTTTTTTTTGTTTTCCTTATGTGAGTTAAATTCTTCATAAAAAAATGGAGAAACACACTAAAGAGTCTGATGACCGAGACCGTTAAATAATAATTTTAATGTGAGAATAAGTATAAGCTAGAAAATATGTTAACAATGAAAAGACGTTAATACTTTAGTGCTTAGGACATAATCGTGTATTTATAGCCTTTTCACCTCATTTCATCACATTCATCCCCCCAATAGAAATAGTAGTCGTGTATTTATAGCTTTTCCACCTCATTTCATCACACCCGTCTTTAAGTAAAAATCACACCCGTCCTCCAGTAAAAATAAAACTTCTTATGACATCATAGAAATCAATCTTTGAAGTCAATTCGAATTGTTCTCAATCAGAATACAAATTCTTTAAAAATTAAGTCTCCTAATTTGAATGTACCGTCACATAAGATAAACTCCATCAAATCTATCCGGCTCACAAAACTGTTTTTTCCCCATAGCCTCTCCAAATTAGGCAGCGCCAATGTTCTCCACATCTTAGTCAATTCATTATAGCCGTTGGGGTGGCAGTCCATTTCATCCTTGTTTTTTAGCTTATTGACCCTAGTACACTAGTTCCTTTTAACTTTTTATTCTTCAATTAATTTATTTTAATTCATCAAAAAGAATAAGATTACTTATTTTAAATTTACTACACATGGCAATAGAGACTACTACTTAATTCTAAATAATCAACATTCTTGATCAAAGTAAATATAATAGTGGTTAAAGGCTAATAGCCTTACTTGTTACTCAAATTTTTAATTGAAAAATAATATATATCGTGAATCTTTATATCAATCTTATAATTTTTATAAATAATTAGATAGACTTAGGCTTTACTATGGTTATGGGTTGGTTTTGGTTTTTAAAATATGGTTATGGTTTAAATTAAGAACTAAAACCATATTAACCATTTTTAATATGGATAATGTGGGTTGGAACCATATGGTTATGGTTAAAAATCATATTAACCATTTTAATATTGTTATGGGTTATGGGTTTTATGAAGACCTGATTTGACACTAATATTATGTGATTATGTATATACCCCTTACCTGTGACGCCCCCAAAATAGGTATACATCACCAATTTTGAGTCGTCAATAACATGGTACAGAAACAACTATAACTTTATTAATACAACATAAACACTGTGAGTTTAAATACGAATATTGCCACCTAGACAATATTCACACCCAAATAAGTCCTCATTACAATTATTGGTACATTATTTTACAAAAATGGTGAGGACTACTAAACAACTTTCTAGAACCTTCATTCCATACCCGACTAAGACTCGCTACATTCTCGCCTCCCCGAGAAGAAAATGGAACAAAAAGAAAAAGGGTGAGCTCAACTAGCCCAGTAAAGAATATTATGACTAAGATAATATAGAACAAATTATCATTAGTCTTCAACAGGGAAAAATCTGATAAAATACAATAGACAACAAGTTTCAGATCAATATTCGCAGCGGAAATAATTATTCATAGATGAGTTATGTAGAGAATAAAATCTACTATTATCTATGAATTTAAAAGTCCATCATCAATATTTTATCCCTGTAACATCAATCAATATACATCTTGAATCAAATATTCATCTTTGCACTACAGGCCAAAGATATTCATCAGTTGGTCATGTTCATCTCAACACTTGTACATCTTTGCATTACAGCCAAACATATTCATCATAAAATCATTAATCTTTGCACTACAGGCCAAAGATATTCAATAATATCATCATTTAGGACTGAGAATGATGAAAAATATTTTAAAGAAAACGAATCCAGTGAAACAAAAGAATAAATATTAAGGATTCGTATTTCGGTTTATCCATGTCCAAAAATTCCTCATAAATAATCATAGTGGAGTAAAATTCAAGAATGATCAAAACATGGATACAATCAAAGCTAGTATCCATAATAGATATTTTGGACGAAAAGGAAAAATTTCATTTTTTGATGAATAGTGACGTATTCGTGAATAGTGCCGTATACGTGAATAGTAATTCCAACACAAAAAGTTTCAAATTTGATTAAAAATTTAAACCAATATTTCAGCGTAATGATATTGAAGAAAATAATATCATTTAAGAAAAAAATAAAATCCCTTACCTCGAAAGAATAGTACTTCTGGCTGGACTACTAGATATAGTGCTGAAGGAATTTGCACCGTATAGCAACACTCAAAGTATTAAAATACTCACAAGAATACGCTCGATAATATATAGAGAGAAAACTTTGGTTTCTGGTGTGTTTTTCAATTCTAACCTAAGCACCCTATTTATAGAAAAATGCTTAGAACACCAAAGCAGAAAATTTAATAAAATAATATTATTCATAATAAAATTCTACTCCTTCTTAGAAATTAGATCTTAGCATTTGCCACATGCCCACCTTCTAGAAAAAGTAAGAAAACGTTTTTCATAAATAAAATAATTAAAACTTCCAAAAATCAATTATTTTGGAACTTCGGAGCTTCAATAATTCATAATAAATAGCCCTTTTATCAGAAAAATTCAAACCTTATGTCTTTTCCATAGGAAAATTCATTCTCTACAACTTTGCAGAATAAAGGTTTTCCAAATTCTAAACAGAAACTGACCGAAATCCACAAACAGGTGATTTTACAGGCTTTAAACAAATTTTAGTCAAGAAATGGGGTCCACCGACATGTTTAACATGTTTTAAATATTTTTAGTAACAAAAATACTCCTCCTCTTCATATACTCATATATCCCACATTCATTGTAAAAATATCATCATTATTATATTATTAAAATATAATAATATATTTTAATGAAATATTTTATCAGAAAGGATAAAATATTAATTTTTCAACAATTGTCACTTTAAAATTTTCTCAATCTATATCCACATAAAATGAGTATTTTCCTTATCATATAAATTAATAATTAATTATTCATATATAATATTACAGAATCACAATACTGACAACCATGCAGTTCCCAGGAAAGAGGGGGCTTTCCAATAAGGATTTCTCCTTACTGGCGCGCAATTAGGTGACCAAACCTCTCCTTAGACAGAACTTTCTAGACATTGCCAATAATGCTATCTAATAATATTATTCAAATAATATGAATTATTGATTTGATAAAAGAAAATACTGTGCAGTGACAATTATTAAAACAACAATAATATAAATATCAACGCAGCAATTATTGAATAGTGCATTCTTACGTAAGAATCAATAATCGGTGCAATACCGTGTGCTACTGTGTTTTAACCACCGGGTATTCCAACAGTATTAACGGTACAACTACACCGTTATATATAAACAACTTATTCTTATCGTTTTCTTCATCCAATCGTTTTTCGTTATGGGGCCCACACAAAGCTGCATCGTCGTACGAATATTCCCCGACAGTAAGAATATTCCATGACCAAACGAATATTTCCCGACAACAATGAATATTTTATAACCACTTGCTTATTTGAAATATTTACGCATTTGTACCCATAACTAACCACATTAATCAAATCAACCCTTACTATTTCAAAATAATAAATAGAAAAAATTTAATTTTATTTATAATAAGTTGGGGTCTTACAACCTCCCCTCCTTATAAAATTTCGTCCTCGAAATTGACGTACGTACCTGGTGTTTCGGAAAGGTGAGGATACCTCGCTTTCATTTCCGTTTCCAACTCCCAGGTCATTTCCTCAATAGCATGGTTCCTCCACAAAACTTTAACTTGTGGTATGACCTTTGTACGTAGGGCATGCTCCTTCCTATCCAAGATCTTGACATGTACCTATTCATACGTTAAGTCCTCGGCTATCTCGTCCGGTTCTAACTCAATAACGTGGTTCGGGTCTTTCACATATTTACAAATCACAGATATATGAAAAACATTATGAACACGAGATATACTTGGAGGTAACGCGAGTCTATAGGCTACATTTCCTACTCGGTCAAGAATCTGAAATGGACCAATAAATCATGGATTGAGCTTTCCTCTCTTCCCAAATCTTGTAACTCCCTTCCATGGGGCAACACGCAACAATACATGATCCCCAATACTAAATTCCACGTCCTTTCAATTTTATCAATTAGATGATTGAACTATTTTTTTTTTCGATTTCATTCAATTGGGCCTGCCACGTCAGAAATTGCTGACGTGGCATCCTAATAAGCTAAATGAGTGCTTATGTGTAAAAAGAATACATATTCAGGGCCGGCCCTGAGTTTTTCAGGGCCTAAAGCGATAAAAAAAAAATTGGACCCTTTGCGAATTGCTATTAAGATAGGTATAAAAAAAACTAAGAACTTTCTCTAAACAAAAGAGCATATGTAAGACCCCAACTTATTATTAATGAAATTTAATTTTTTCTATATATTATTTTGAAATAGTAAGGGTTGATTTGATTAATGTGGATAGTTATGGGTAAAATACGCAAATATTTCAAAATAAGCAAGTGGTTATAAAATATTCATTGTTGTCGTGGAATATTCGTTTGGTCGTGGAATATTCTTCTTTGTGGGAATATTCGACGACAATGTTGCCAGATCTTTTGTGGGCCCCATAACTAGAAAGCGATTGGATGAAGAAAATGACAAATATAAGTTTTTAAAATAACTCACAGAAGTTGTTATTCAACTAATAATACCGTTAAAATACTCGGTGGTTAAAACACAGTAGCACACGATATTGCACAAATTATTGATTCTTACGTAAGAAGGCATTACTCAATAATGGTTACAGTAATTATTGTTCAGTATTTTATTGATTTAATAATTGTTGCGTTGATATTTTATATCACATTGTTTCAATAATTGTCATTACACAATTATTTTCATTATCGAAGCAATAATTCATATTATCCGAATAATATTATTAGATAACATTATTGGCAATGTCTAGAAAGTTTCGCTCGTCTAAAGAGGGTTGGTCACCTAATCTTGTGGCCAAGAAGAGAAATTCTTATTGAAAGCCCTCTTTTCCGGGAACCGCACTCGTTGTCAATATTGTGATTCAGTAATATTATTTGTGAATAATTAATTATTGATTCATATGATGAGGAAAATATTGATTTTATGTGGATATAGATGGAGAAAATTTATAATGTGACAATTGTTGAAAATTGAAAATTTATCTTTTTCGATATAAAATAATTCATTTAAATATATTATTATATTTTAATAATATAATAATGATGATATTTTTACGATGAATGTGGGATATATGAGTATATGTGGAGGAGGAGTATTTTGTTACCAAAATATTTAAAGCATGTTTTATATGTCGGTGGACCCCATTTCTTGATCGAAATTTGATTATAACAGTAAAATCGCTTCGCTTATGGATTTTTGGCCAATTTCTATTTGGAATTTGGAAAAACTTTCTTCTCAGAAAGTTGTAGAGAATTGAATTTCCCATAAAAAAATGCGAGATTCGAATTTTCCGATAAAAGGGCTATTTATTATGAATTATTGAAGTTCAAGCTCCAAAATAATTAATTTTGAAGTTTTAAATATTTTCTTACATAAAAAGTTTTTTGATGTGTGATGTGACGCCCCAAAATTAGGTATACGTCACCCATCTTGGGTCGCCACTTACATGGTACATAAATTCAAATACAACTTACTAATATAAGCTGTCAGGTATAATACTGACATAAATCGTGAGTTTGAATACAAATATTGTCTACTAGATATTATACAAACTCAAAAGGAGTCCTCATTACAACTATTATCACAATATTTCACGTAATAGTGAGGACTACTAATGTTATCCTCTCTCGGACCATTACTCTGCTCCCCGACTCGTCTCTAGCTATGTTCTCATTTCCAAGAGAACAAAGTGAAAGAAAGGTGAGCTCAACTAGCCCAAGAAGAAATATTATGACTAAGATAATGCAGAATAAATTATCATTAGCCTTCAACAAATGTTAAATTGATAAAATACAATAGACAACCAGGTTTAATCTGCAATGAATATGCAATCCATTAAAAGAGTCAAGTAGAGAATAAAATCTACTATCTTTAGGTTTTAAAAGGTTTTCATCAATTTTATCATTGAGACTCAAACTTAATAAATAAACCACCACATCTAATCATCCATGTACCACTACCAAGGATTTTCATCAAATTATCAATGGTCATGACTATACCGAATCACCCCCGGTCATAATCATACCGTAAACTATCCATCATTGCATTACAGTGCCACCGAGGACTTTTATCACATCATTTATAACAAGCCATGATTATACCGAATGATCCTCGGTCATAATCATACTAAGTTCATCTATGCACGTAAACCAAAGATAACATAATATATCATGAGGATGATGACAATGACATAATAATTCAATAAAACAAGTTCATTTAATTAATTTATTCAGAATTATTAACGCCCAAATTGTCAACATGATATCGCTTTTATAGAGTAAAATTCAAGAATGATCGTGAGAATATTTCCATGAAAAGATCTTTGGATGAAACGCAAATATTAAGAATATTCTACTAATTTCATGGAGTATAGAAGTCAAAGTTTTAACCAATTGGGTATAATAAAGAATGGAATAACAAAGGAAATCACCATGCATGCGATGCTTGGCATGAAAAGTTATTCCACAGAATAATAATAACGGAACGGTCGTGAAATTCACAACAGCGGGATGTTCCAAGAATAATAAAGATGGAACCGGATCCGGTGTAAAACACGAGATAGGATATTCTAACGAGAATGATAAAAAGGCGGAACCAGTCCGGTGTAAAACACATGCATGGATGTTCCAATGAATAATAAAGAGCGGAACCAGTCCTGTAAAACACATACATGAGCGGATGTTCCAAATGTAATAATAGAAGAATGTCACCAAGTATAGGGGATTCCGCATATACAAAGTTATTCAAACAGAATAAATAAGAATGGAATAACATAAGAATTTCACCAAGTATAGGGTATGCTGGCAGATACTGAAAGTTATGTATAGGGTATGCCACTTTTACAAAAGTTATTCCAATGTAATAATAATGAATGGAATAATGATGTTCTCTTCATGAATAAGAAAGAATAATACTTCTTACGGTACAACAAATAATATCCCTTACCGTAAAAAGACCTTTGGATATCAAAGTAGTGAAGTGCGAATACTCTTCTTCTTTCTCTCTATAGATTTTCTCTCTATAGCTTCTCTCTATAATTTCTCTCTCCGAGTTTCAAATTGAATTCGTAAGAAAATAATGAAGGAATGAGCTTCATTTATAGGAAAATAGAATGCGCATAGTAATTAATCCATGAGCGGTCAGATTGATTTACTTTAACTGACGGTCCATATTTAAAGCAAAATCTTTTAAATAAAATATCATATATTCTATTTATATAAAAACATTTTACTATGCAAACACTACGCAACACTATACAAAACACTATGCAACACTATGCATAATAAAATATAATATATTCTATTTATGAATAACTTTACTAAAGTATTACATTTTATATAAAGATGTTTCATTTTATTACGTTAATAATACGAATAAAACAAAAGCGTCATTATCGCTATAATAATTCATATTATTAATCGACAATAATGGAATCAAACCGAGTGACTTCTCACATAAGCATCAATAATCAATACCGGTGCTACTATGCAACCACACGACATCGTATTTTTTTACTACCGAAAGTAGTTCAACAAGATCAACGGTAAAACTTCCGTAGTTATTTCAATAAAATATTTTTGTCGTTTTTTCAATCAAGCGACAATAATTACATTGCTAGGGTCCACCAATGATTGAGTAGTTGCACAGACGAATATTCCTCGCTAAACCGAATATTCCCCGACCAATCGAATATAATATAACCACTTGCATACTTTGCAAAATTTATAAATACTACCCACAACTATAATATTATCTCAAATTCACACCATAATATTAAAAAATTATTTCGACAATATTTAAATCTTTATTGATAAAATCTTGGGTCTCACATGTGAGGCATGTGTTCAATTGCTGAATTTCAGATTCAAAGGTGTGCGTAAAGATTATATATATATATATATATATATATATTAATATTTTAATAAATTTTCTACTTTGGTGTTCTAAGCATTTTCCTATAAATAGGGTGCTTAGGTTAGAATTGAAAATCACACCAGAAATTGAAGTTTTCTCTCTCTATATTATCGAGCTTATTCTTGTGAGTATTTTGAGTATTCTATTATCTGTGCAAGTTCAAGTCATAGCCTATATCCGGTGTTTCAACTAGAAATACTGTCTTTGTGAGATAAGGGATATTTTTTTTTCGTAATGATATTATTTATTCAATATCATTATCTTTGAAATCTCGATCCAAGTTTTTATCAAATTTAAAACTTACGTGTCTGAGAGTTACTTATTCACGATACACTGGACTATTCACGTATCTCATGATTATTCACTTAATACTAAGACTATTCATCGAAAAATGAAAATTTTCCTTTTCGTTCCAAAATATCTATTGTGGATACTAGCTTTGATTGTATCCATGTTTTGACCATTCTTGAATTTTACACCACTATAATTATTTTTGAGTTATTTTTGGACATGGATAAAACAAAGTACGAATCTTTAATCCTTAATCCTTGTCATTTCGTTTTCTTTGGATTCGTTTTTTAAAAATATTTTCATCATCCTCGATCTTAAATGATGATATTATTGAATATCTTTGTCCGTAGAGCAAAGATGAATGATTTTCGATAAATATCTTTGGCCCAGAGTAAAGATGAACAGTGTTTAGATGAACATGATTAGGTGATGAATATCTTTGGCTTTTGTAGTAAAAGATGAATATTTGATTCCGATATATATTGATTGATATTACAGGGATAAAAGATAGAGCGATGAACTTTTAAATTCATACATAGAAGATAGTAGTTTGCATTCACTACTTAACTCTTCTAATGAATTATTATTTCATTGCGAATATTGATTTAAAACTTGTTGTCTATTGTATTCTATTAGATTTTTCCTGTTGAAGACTAACGATAATCTGTTGTATTTATCTTAGTCATAATATTCTTTCTTTGGGCTAGTTGAGCTCTCCTTTTTCTTTTTGTTCCATTTTTCTTCTCGAGGAGGCGAGAATGTAGCGAAAGTACTAGATGCAGGTATGGAATGAAGGTTCAGAGAGTGTTGTTTAGTAGTCCTCACCATTTTGTAAAATAATGTATCAATAATTATGATGGGGATTTATTTGCATGTGAATATTATCTAGATGGCAATATCTGTATTTAAACTCACAGTTTATATGTTTTAATAATAAAGTTGTAGTTGTTTCTGTACTCATGTATTGACAACTCAGAATGGGTGATGTATACCTATTTTGGGGCGCCACGGTTGGTATCGAGCTTAGGGATATGATCTCTGGCGGAGATCGGGAATAGAACTAGAAGGGAGAGACGTGTAAATCCTTCGCTAGTGTGTCCTACCTAAGCTTATTTGTTAGTTGGTCAATATATAGGGATATTATGTGATATATTGATTTCCTTAATTAACCCTTGCTTTTATGGCGAAGATTTGAGAATGTCAACCGAGAATATTAACAATGGAAATGAGACCGTGGAGACGCCTTTGTACTCACCAACAAGGAGAACGCGCAACAGTCGACAATGTTCCTCCCATGAACAACACCACCGAAAGCAGATGATGAATGAGAGGATGTTTAGAAGCTTTTTGCAGTTCATGCAAAATCAGACGAGGAGACTCGTGTTCAAAATCTGAGGAGGAAATGATAGCAATTCACGAGTTGTCACACCAAGCGATTCAAAGAGTTGGGACCACGAATTTAAGGGAAAGCGAGATCCGATCATGGCGAAAACATGGGTCAAGCAAATTACCAAGATATTCGATGTCTTGGGATGCACGAGGAACAGAAGGTTCCATTCGCCACCTTTATGTTCCAGGGTGGCGAGCATCTCGGTAAGAGTCGTGAAGCGTACTCCATCCAAACCGCACTCAAAGATGTCTTGGGAGATATTTCAGAAACTATTTAATGACAAATACTTTCCTGAAAGTGTTCGTCATATGAAGAAAATGGAGTTCATCAGATTAGAACAAAACAACATGACGGTGTCTCAGTACGAGGCAAAGTTTACAGAGTTATTCAGGTTTGCACCTCATTTGGTGGAGAATGAGGAACGTATGACGCGGATGTTTCTTAGAGGTTTGAAACCCGACATACGCGGATGTTTGCAGAGTTATCCTGGTTCCATTGTTTATTATTCCGCATTTATTATTCTCGTTGGAATATCCTCATCGCGGTGTTTTACACCGGACTGGTTCCATTGTTTATTATTCAAAGATTTATTATTCTCGTTGGATCATCTCGCTTGTGTGAATTTCACCGACTGGTTCCGTTATTATTATTACATTGGAATAACTCGCCATCATGTCAAGCACCGCATGCATGGTGATTTCTTTTGTTATTCCATTCTTTATTATACCCGGTTGGTTAAAACTTTGACTTCTATACTCCATGAAATTAGTAGAATATCCTTGATATTTGCGTTTTCATCCAAAGATCTTTTCATGGAAATATTCTTCCGATCATTCTTGAATTTTACTCTACAAAACAAAGATCTTGTTGACAATTTGGACGTTATTAATTCCTCGGATAAAATAATTCTTGAACTTGTTTTATTGAATTATTATGTCATTGTCATCATCCTCATGATATATTATGTTATCTTTCGCTTACGCATAGATGAACTTAGTATGATTATGACCGAGGATCATCCGGTATAATCATGGCTTGTTATAAATGATGTGATAAAAGTCCTCAAGTGGCTCAGAATGCAATTGATGGATAGTTTTTGGTATGATTATGACCGGGGTGATTGGTATAGTCATGACCATTGATAATTTGATGAAAATCCTTGACCGTGGTACATGGATGATTAGATGTGGTGGTTTATTTATTGTTCGAGTCTCAACGATAAAAATTGATGAAAAACCTTTAAAACCTAAAAGATAGTAGATTTTATTCTCTACTTGACTCTTTTAATGGATCAGATATTCCTACCGCATTAAACCGGTTGTCTATTGTATTTTATCGGTTTAACATCATTGAAGGCTAATGATAATTTATTCTCGCATTATCTTAGTCATAATATTTCATCGGGCTAGTTGAGCTCACCCTTTTCTTTCTTTCACCGTTTCTCTTGTGAAATGAGAACATAGCTTGGATTTAGCCTGGGAACGAAGTAATGGTCCAGAGGATAGCATTAGTAGTCCTCACTATTCGTGAAATAGTGTGATAATAGTTGTAATGAGGACTCCTTTTGAGTTTGTATATAATATCTAGTAGACAATATTTGCTTTCAAACTCACAGTTTATGTCGTATTGCATACCTACGCTTATATTAGTAAGTTGTATTTGAATTTATGTACCATGTAAGTGGCGACCCAAGATGGGTGACGATATACCTAATTTTGGGGGGCCAGTTGGTATATCGAGCCATAAGTGTGAAGAGCCCCGAGCCTCTATTTGGTGACTTCTGTTGATGGGGAATGCGCAAGCCGGACTCTCGTAGGGGACGCCCGCCTTTCTAAGTAAAAGTCGACAGTACCAATGTGAGGTCTTGACACAAGTTGGTGTCTAGAGTCACGCAGTTGGTATCGAGCTTAGGGATATGATCCCCAAGAAGATGCTAGATAAGAACTAGGAGGGAGATGGGAATTCCTTCGCTAGTATGACCTACCTAAATTTATTTGGTATTTAATTGGTCGATCCGAGTATAGGGATAATATGTGATATATTACTTAACCCTTGTTTTGTGCGGTGTTTGAGAATGGCATCCGAAAATCTTTGAGATAAGCAATGAAGCACATGAGAGTGTTGATTCAAATTTCAAATAAAAGGTAACGACCAACAACACGATAATAATCATCTTTGGTGGCAACAATTTGTCGTAACAATGATAACCATCGTGGGGAAATTATCATGCTAAGAATGGTAACCACTTCGGTGGTAATCATGGCAAAGATAATAGATGTGGAAATTGCAAGAAGAGAAGGTCATTTAGCTCAATTTTGTTGTGCACCAAAGTCAAGTCTAGTCTGGATTGCGGCACCAAAGGTGGATATGAACAAAACAAAGTCGTTGGTTTTAGGAAGTGCATTTTCATGACTTCTCAAAAAGCGAGAAAGTAAACCGAACGAAGTTAGCACGCGGGTTAGTTAATTATAAATTAAGTCTATACCTTATAAGATACTCGGTTCTACCCATTATTTTATCTCTCTTGCTTGCGCTCAACGTTTAAATTAGAGACCAAGAAGTTAGACTTTGACTTATTGGTTGAAACTTCGTTGGGAGAAACCTGTTACCTCCAATCGTTTATTAATCTTGTTTGATTCAAATAAACACTTTCACGTTACCATCTATCTTATCTTTTGAAAATACTTGCCTTTGATGTGATTTTAGGAATCAATTGGTTAACTACTCATCATGCTTTTTCGTAAGGTTGTTAGCTTTTATATTCATAACCAACTGTTGCAGCGAATTCAAGTAACCAAACTACTAAAGTCAATTATTGTCATATCAAGCCATAAGTAAAGAGCCCCGAACCTTTCGTTGTTGACTTCCTTGTGTGGAATGCACCGAGGCCAGACTTTCTCTAGGCGACATCATGAAAGAAGATGGCGAGTTGATAGGCATCATTATGAGGTGCTATCTAGGTTAAAGGATAGAAGTCACAGTTGGTATCAATGTGACGTATTATCCAAGTTTTGGATGAGAGTCACAGTCTTGAATGATATTTCTATCATTAATAAATTTCTTAACGTATTCTTGAAGACTTTCTAGCCTACCCTAGAGCGTGAAATCGAATTTTGTATTGAATTCCAAGATAAAAAACCCATTTCTTAAACCCTCAAATATTTCTTCAACTAAAAGGATCTGTTTACGTGGATTATGATGAAAGTCATAATAAAAGCATTGGACTAATGAAAATCATAGGTATACGTGGTATTAGTAAGTGTTATAATGAGTTATGTTGGTTATTATGAGAAATCATGCAAGTTTCTTAGAAATCACAAAGAGTTGAAAATCAGATTTTGGTGAAAAACGTAACATGAAATTCAATTGACCATATCTCCTATTATATTTTGAATTTTTGAGTGTGGTCAAGTCCTAGAGTTAGATCTATGAGTTACCTAACTAATCCAAGTGGAATTACTGGAAAAGGTGCTGTAGATTTTTGTGTGGACGGATTTTAGCAAAGGAGTGCAAAGCTGCAAAAATCGAAAAAGTTGCTGCCATGATTTTAGAGGGGCTGTTTCGGCCACTTAATTTATGAGAAAAATTCTGGCCTTTTGGGACATGAAGGTATATGGTATAAAGTACCTCCTGTCCAAAAATGAGCTCATTCTCGACTTAAAATGAGCAAGTTATGACTATTTCAATATTTAGGTTTTTCCGATAAAAAACGCTATATAACCGGAGTTCTATAACTCCGATGACCATAAAATTTAAACCGGAAGCTCACGTTAACATGTGTAAGGTCCTGCCAAGATTTGGGAATTTTGGAGTTAAACTTGAGGTAGCTAATTTCTTAAGAAATTAATTAGAAATTGATTTTTGAAAAATAGTAAATTAATTTTCAAAATTCGAGAAAATATATTTTCATTATGGGACTATATTATGCTAAATCCCAGAAAAGAAATATTTTTGGGACTGATTTGGTATTTTTCATGAAAAATAGTTTAGTTCTTAACATATGAGTTAAATATGTTATGTGAAGTAACAAAGTTGAAAATAGGATTTTATGGCTAGAGAATCCTATATAGTAGTATGTGCATATTTTTTTGATGAGGAATTTGATAATTGGTGATGATATCTTATGAGTATGGCATTTTGAATGATTAAATGCATTATATGGTAAAGCGTAAACAATTGAGATAAATTGTTTATAAATTTAAGAAGTGATTAAAAATTGTTATAATATTAATGATATTAGATTATGAGATTATTAAGTGATTGATAACATGAGGATATTCTTGAATCTGGATAAATTATATTATAAATGTTTAATATTTATCCTTTATCTCATTTGATTGATTCTTTATATCATTATCCTCACGCTTATATTATGTTGAAAGTCATCTGGCCTCAGAAGTGCATAGATGGACTTGGTATGATTATGACCGAGGATTGTTCGGTATAATCATAACCGTAATTGAAAACACGATTATCTTTGGTAGTAGTAAGCATAGATAATTTGTGGTCGTGATACTAATGAATACACGATTATCTTTGGCCGTAGTGCATGGATAATTTGTGGTCGTGATACTAATGAATACACAATTATCTTTGGTCGTAGTGCATGGATAATTTGTGGTCGTGATACTAATGAATACACAATTATCTTTGGCCGTAGTGCATGGATAATTTGTGGTCGTGATACTAATGAATACACGATTATCTTTGGCCGTAGTGCATGGATAATTTGTGGTCGTGATACTAATGAATACACATAATTTGTGGTCGTGATACTAATGAATACACAATTATCTTTGGCCGTAGTGCATGGATAATTTGTGGTCGTGATACTAATGAATACACGATTATCTTTGGCCGTAGTGCATGGATAATTTGTGGTCGTGATACTAATGAATACACGATTATCTTTGGCCGTAGTGCATGGATAATTTGTGGTCGTGATACTAATGAATACACGATTATCTTTGGCCGTAGTGCATGGATAATTTGTGGTGGTCGGATACTAATGAATACACAATTATCTTTGGCCGTAGTAGTGCATGGATAATTTGTGGTCGTGATACTAATGAATACACAATTATCTTTGGCCGTAGTGTATGGATAATTTATGGTCGTGATCTTAATGAATACACGATTATCTTCGGGTAGTAGTGCATGGATAATTTGTGGTCGTGATATTAATGAATACACAATTATCTTTGGCCGTAGTGCATGGATAATTTGTGGTCGTGATACTAATGAATACACGATTATCTTGGCCAGTAGTACATGGATAATTTGTGGTCGTGATACTTAATGAATACACGATTATCTTTTAGTAGTAGTGCATGGATAATTCGTGGTCGTGATACTAATGAATATCCTTGGCCGTAGTGCGAGGATGATTCGATGATATGGATTAATTATTGAAGTGAGTCTCAAAGAATGAAATATTAATTCATGGATGTGGTAAAAAGTCATCTTGGTAGTAGTGTATTGATAGACTTGGTATGATTATGACTCAAGGATTATTCGGTATAATCATGATAGTAATTGAAAACACGAATATCCTTGGCGATTGGTGCATGGATAATTCGTGGTCATGATACTATTAAGTCGAGTCTCAAAGATTATTGGTTTTGGTTGTATATCTTTGGCATGTAGTGCAAAAGATGAATTGTTAATGAATATCTTTGGTAGGATTGCAAAAATGAATTTAATGTTTTCAACGATAAAGGTATTCAAGGTATCCTCATCTCTTTATCATATCAGCACGTACCCTAATTTTGAGGGCTGAAATTTTATAAGGAGGGAGATTGTGAGACCCCAGATTTTATCAATAAAGATTTAAATTTTGTCGAAATAATTTTTAATATTATGGTGTGAATTTGAGATAATATTATAGTTGTGGGTAGTATTTATAAATTTTGCAAAGTATGCAAGTGGTTATATTATATTCGATTGGTCGGGGAATATTCGGTTTAGCAGGGAATATTCGTACAACGGCTCAATCATTGGTGGACCCCACAACAGAATTATTGTCGGATTGAGAAAACGACAAAAAATATTTTATTGAAATAACGGCGGAAGTTTTACCGTTGATACTGTTGAACTACTCGGTAGTAAAAGTACAGTAATACGTGTGGTTGCATAGTAGCACACGGTATTGATTATTGATGCTTATGTGAGAAGTCACTCAGTTTGATTCCATTATTGTCGATTAATAATATGAATTATTATAGCGATAATGACGTTTTGTTTTATTCGTATTATTAACGTAATAAAACAGAAACATCTTTTATATAAAGCGAGAATACTTTATTAAAGTTATTCTATAAATAGAATATATTATATTTTATTATGCATAGTGTTTTGCATAGTGTTTTTTGCATAGTGTTGCATAGTGTTTGCATAGTAAAATGTTTTTATATAAATAGAATATATGATATTTTATTTAAAAGATTTTGCTTTAAATATGGACCGTCAGATTAAAGTAAATCAATATGGACCGTTCATGGATTAATTACTATGCATTCTATTTTCCTATAAATAGAAGCTCATTCCTTCATTATTTTCTTACTTAATTCTTTGAAACTCTGTAGAGAGAAATTATAGAGAGAAGCTATAGAGAGAAAATCTATAGAGAGAAAGAGAAGAGTATTCGGTACTTCACTACTTTGATATCCAAAGTGTCTTTTTACAGAAGAGGGTATTATTTGTTGTATTCGTAAGGGATATTATTCGCTTTGTATTCATGATGAGAACCTCTCGTTATTCCATTCATTATTATTCATTTGAATAACATGTAAAAGTGGTATACCCTATACATAACCCGTATATGCGTACATACCTATACTTGGTGAAATCCTTATGTTATTCCATTCTTATTTATTCTGTTGGAATAACTCAGATACTGCTGAATCCCCTATACTTGGTGATCTTCTTACATTATTCCATTCTTTATTATTCCGTTGGAATATCACTGTATGCAATGTTTTACACGGACTTGGTTCCATTGTTTATTATTCCGCATTTATTATTACATTTGGAATATCACGTCTGCGTGTGTTTTACAGGACTGACCGGTTCCATTGTTTATTATTCAAGCATTTATTATTCATTGGATCATCATCACATGGTGTGAATTTCACCTGACCTGGTTCCGTTATTATTATTCTATTGGAATAATCTGTCTATGCGAAGTACCGCATGCATGGTGATTTCTTTTGTTATTCCATTCTTTATTATACCCAGTTGGTTAAAACTTTGACTTCTATACTCCATGAAATTAGTAGAATATCTTTGATATTTGCGTTTCATCCAGTATCTTTTCATGGAAATATTCTTCTGATCATTCTTGAATTTTACTCTACAAAACAGTATCTTGTTGACAATTTGGACGTTATTAATTCCTGGATAAAATAATTCTTGAACTTGTTTTATTGAATTATTATGTCATTGTCATCATCCTCATGATATATTATGTTATCTTTGGCTTACGTGCATAGATGAACCTAGTATGATTATGACCGAGGATCATCCCGGTATAATCATGGCTTGTTATAAATGATGTGATAAAAGTCCTCATTGGCCTATAATGCAGTGATGGATAGTTTTTGGTATGATTATGACCAGGGGTGATTCGGTATAGTCATGACCATTGATAATTTGATGAAAATCCTTGGTGTGGGTGCGAGGATGATTAGATATTGTGGTTTATTCATTAAACCGAGTCTTAATGATAAAATTGATGAAAATCTTTTATATCATAAAAGATAGTAGATTTTATTTTCTACTTGACTCTTTTAATGGATTGCTTATTCCGCTGCGGTTAAACTTGTTGTCTATTGTATTTTATCAGATTAACACTGTTGAAGGCTAATGATAATTTATTCTGCATTATCTTAGTCATAATATTTCTTACTGGGCTAGTTGAGCTCACCCTTTCTTTCACTGTTCTCTTCGGGAAATGAGAACATAGCTGGGACCAATCGGGGAACGTAAGTAATGGTCCAGGAGGATAGCATTAGTAGTCCTCACTATTACGTGAAATAGTGTGATAATAGTTGTAATGAGGACTCCTATTGAGTTTGTATAATATCTAGTAGACAATATTTGTTTTCAAACTCACAGTTTATGTCGTATTGTACACGACAGTTATATTAGTAAGTTGTATTTGAATTTATGTACCATGTAAGTGGCGACTCAAGATGGGTGACGTATACCTAATTTTGGGGGCATCACAGTTATCCAGGTTTGCACCTTATTTGGTGGAGAATGAGGAACGTATGACGCGGATGTTTCTTAGAGGTTTGAAACCAGGCATACGTCAGTATCTCATTTCTCATAAATTTTCTCTCTATTCAGATGTTGTAAACAGGGCTCAATTATTAAAACGAGATAACGAGTACGGTCAACCGAGGGACCACAACCAAGATCATACCGGGGATAGCAGTAAACAAAACAACGATAACCAGCGGAGAAAGAAAAAGACGGACAAAAATGGTAACCACTCTGGTGGTAATCATGGCCATGAAAATAGAAGAAGCGAGTCAGGAGGAGATTTTAAAAAGAGGAGATTTAACAACGACCATGTGAAAGAAGAAGCGTCGTGCAAGTAATGGTTCTAAGGGAGGAGAACGACCACCGGCATTATATGCTATAAATGCGGGAAAGAGGGACATATCAGTCCAAACTGCCCACAACAGTTCAAGGTATGCTATAATTGTGGAAAGGAAGGACATATCGCTCGAGATTTTACGGTAGCGAAACCTAGTTCAGCGGGGACGGTGACTCAAAAGACTGTTCCAGAAAAGTCAAAGTCAACTGTTCCTGGAAGAGCGTTTGTTGTGACTGGTCAAAATGCGAGGAACCCAAACGAGGTGATCACGAGTAAGCTATTTATAAATTCTTGCAAAGTTTATACCTTACTTGATATCGGTGCTACCCATTCATTTATCTCTCCTGCTTGTGCTCAACATTTAAACTTGACTACGGAGAAATTAGACTTTGACATATCTGGGGAAACTCCGTTAGGAGAAACTTTCATCACATCCACTGTTTATAAATCTTATTTGATTCAAGTTGGCACCATTACCTTACATGTTGACCTTATCTCTTTAAAGATACTTGCTTTTGATTTGATTTTAGGGATTGATTGGTTAACTACTCATCATGCCAAAATTGATTGTTTTCGTAAGGTTGTTATTTTTCATATTCCTAACCAACTGTTTATGTAATTCAAGCAACTAAACCATTAAAATCAATCACCATCATATCTAATCATAAAGTTATTCGTTTATTGAAAAGCGGATGTCGCTTTCTTAGCCCATGTTATGGATTTGAATAAAGACACGTCAAATTTGAATAATATTCTGTTGTTATTGACTTTCGACGTATTTTCGAAGAACTTCCGGTCACCCCCGTAAGCGTGAAGTTGAATTCTTTATTGATCTTGAACCTTGTACAAAGCCCATTTCTAAAACCCCATATCGAATGGCTCTATTGAACTTGAGGAGTTAAAGGTCCAACTACTGAGGAATTGTTGGACATCGTTTCATTCGCCCTAGTACATCTCCTTGGGGTGCTCTTGTTTTATTCGTAAAGAAGAAAGAGCGGGAGTATGCGACTTTGTATTGACTATCGGAATTGAACCATGTCACCATCAAGAATAGGTATCCTCACCTCGTATTGATGACTTGTTTGACCGATTCTGAGGGCACAATTTTTTCAAAGATCGATCTTCGATTACGGATATCATCATTTGAAGATTAGAGGCGAGGATATTCCAAAGGCGCCTTTAGAAATCCAGACGGGCATTATGAATTCTTAGTCATGTCTTTCGGATTGACTAATGCTCCTGCGGCTTTCATGGATATGATGAATCGAGTATTCAAGGAATATTTGGATCAATTATTTGTTGTCTTTATTGATGACATCCTCATATATTCCAAAAGCCGTGAAGATCATCATGAGCACCATTTGAAGCTGGTACTCCAAAGGCTTCGTGAAAATAAACAATATGCCAAATTGAAGAAATGCGAGTTCTGGCTTGAGGAAGTAGCATTCCTTGGGCACGTGGTGTCGAAACATGGAGTATCTGTTGATCCGGGAAGATTGAAGCAATACAAAGTTAGAGCAACCAAGTCGGTGGATGAAATCGTAGCTTTTGGGCTTAATGGTTATTATTGGAGATTCGTGGAAGGGTTTTCTTTAATCGCTACTCCATCTTGACTAACTCGGAAGGATACAAAATTCGTATGGAGCGAGGAATGCGAGAAGAGTTTCCAAGAGCTCAAGAGGAGACTCATTTTAAGACTGTTTCTAACAATACCATCCGATGCGGATGGATTTGTTATCTCTGACGATGCTTCAGCAAAGGGTTAGGATGTGTTCTCATGCAGCGTGAGAAAGTCATATCCTATGCCTCGCGACAACTCAAAGAGTATGAGAGGAATTATCCTACTCATGATCTAGAGTTGGCGTGATCGTTGCGCTTAAAGATCTGGGAGGCACTATCTATATGGGGAGAAAGTGGAGATATATTCAGACCATAAAAGCCTCAAATATTTCTTCACTCAAAAGGAACTCAACATGCGGCAACGACGTTGGCTCGAGTTGTTGAAAGATTACGACCACACTATTCAATACCATCCTAGAAAAGCGAACGTGGTAGCTGACGCGTTGAGTAGAAGATCATATGCAGGAACGAGTGCGATGATGTCAAGTATACGCATAGAGCCAACTTTAATAGAAAAGTTAAGGTTTCTCAAGCTACTGGGCGGTGATGCGTATGAAGAAGAAAGTACAAGAAGGTGTTATTCCTAAGCGAGAATCGATGAAGAAAGAATACTTGAGTCCACCTGCACTTTGTGTCCCTAACGACTCGATTTGAAGTACAAGATTATGATGGAGGCACACAATACACCATTTGCAATCCATCTCGAAGTACTAAAATGTATCGTGATCTTGACATACATTTTGGTGGAACAATAAGAGAGAGATTACAAAGTTTATCTCGATGTGTTTAACTTGTCAGCGTGTAAAGGCGGAGCATCTAGTACCTAAGGGGTCCATTGCGTAACCACTTGAGATTCCGAAATGGAAGTGGGAACACATTACCATGTATTTCGCTACGGGTCTTCTTACGGTTTCTCAAGGCATCAATGTTATTTGGGTTATTGTTGATAGATTAACCAAGTCTCGCTCATTTCTTGCCGATACGGAGACTTATTCCTTGAACGTCTTGCTAGTATGCAGACGTGAATGAGATTGTGAGGTTGCATGGCATGCCTGTATCCATAGTTTTGGATCGTGACCCAAGATTCACTTCAAGATTTTGGGTTAGCTTGTAAAAAGCTATGGGCACGGATTTGCGATTTAGTTCGGCATACCATCTTCAAACGTACGGACAATCAGAGAGGACTATTCAAACTCTTGAAGATCTATTAAGACTCTTTGTCCTAGACTTCAAGGGCTGTTGGGATAAATATTTACCATTGGTGGAATTCTCCTACAACAACAGTTATCAGACAAGTATAGGTGTGGCTCCATTTGAAGCATTATATAGACGAAAGTGTCGCTCTCCAATATGTTGGGATGAGGTGGGTGAAGCAACATTGTTGGGACCCGAGTTAGTACGTATGACTACCGAAAAGATCCAAATGATTCGACAGCGTATACAAAAGCAGACAAGATCGACAAAAGAGTTATGCAGATCTTCATCGAAAGGACGTGGAATTTAGTATAGGGGATCATGTATTGTTGCGAGTAGCTCCATGGAAGGGAGTTACAAGATTTGGGAAGAGAGGAAAGCTCAATCCACGATTTATTGGTCCATTTCAAATTCTTGACCGAGTAGGAAATGTAGCCTATAGACTTGCGTTACCTCCGAGTATGTCTCGTGTTCATAATGTGTTTCACATATCTGTACTTCGTAAATATGTGAAAGATCCGAACCACGTTATTTAGTTAGAACCGGACGAGATAACCGAAGACTTAACGTATGAGGAGGTACCTGTTAAGATCTTGGATAGGAAGGAGCATGTCCTACGCGCAAAGGTCATACCACAAGTTAAATTTTTGTGGAGGAATCATGCTATAGAGGAAATGACCTGGTAATTGGAAATGGAAATGAAAACGAGGTATTCTCACCTTTTCGAAACACCAGGTACGTACGTCAATTTCGAGGACGAAATTTCATAAGGAGGGGAGGTTGTAAGACCCCAACTTATTATTAATGGAATTTAATTTTTTCTATATATTATTTTGAAATAGTAAGGGTTGATTTGATTAATGTGGATAGTTACGGGTAAAATACGCAAATATTTCAAAATAAGCAAGTGGTTATAAAATATTCATTGTTGTTTGGGGAATATTCGTTTGGTCGTGGAATATTCTTCTTTGTTGAGGGAATATTCGTATGAATGGTAGCGATCTTTTTGTGGGCCCCATAACTAAAAAGCGATTGGATGAAGAAAACGACAAATATAAGTTGTTAAAAAATACTTGGCGTAGTTATTAAGTTAATCTTGTTAAAATACTCGGTGGTAAAAACAAGAAGGTTGCGGTATTGCACCAATTATTAATTCTTACGTAAGAAGGCATTACTCAATAATGGTTACGAATTAATTCTCATTCGATATTTTATTGATTTAATAATTCTTTGCGTTGATATTTTATATTGTTGTTGTTTGATAATTGTCATTACATTATTTTTCATTATCGAAGCAATAATTCATATTATTTGAATAATATTATTAGATAACATTATTGGCAATGTCTAGAAAGTTACATCTAAGGAGAGGTTTGGTCACCTAATTGCACGCCAGTAAGGAGAAATTCTTATTGGAAAGCCCCCTCTTTCCTTGGAACTGCCTGGTTGTCAATATTGTGATTCTGTATTATTATTTGTGAATAATTAATTATTGATTCATATGATGAGGAAAATATTAATTTTATGTGGATATAGATGGAGAAAATTTGTAATGTGACAATTGTTGAAAATTGAAAATTTATCTTTTTCTGATAAAATAATTCATTTAAATATATTATTATATTTTAATAATATAATAATGATGATATTTTTACGATGAATGTGGGATATATGAGTATATGTGGAGGAGGAGTATTTTTGTTACCAAAAATATTTAAAGCATGTTTTATGTGTTGGTGGACCCCATTTCTTGACTAAAATTTGATTATAGCCTGTAAAATCGCCCGTTTATGGATTTCGGTCAATTTCTGTTTGGAATTTGGAAAAACTTTCTTCTGTAAAGTTGTAGAGAATTGAATTTCCTATAAAAATTGCGAGATTCAATTTTTACGACAAAAGGGCTATTTATTATGAATTATTGAAGTTTCGAAGCTCCAAAATAATTAATTTTTGAAGTTTTAAATATTTTTTACAAAAAAGTTTTTTGCATGTGTGAGGCATGTGTTCAATTCTTTGAATTTCAGATTCAAAGGTGTGCGTGAAGATTATATATATATATATATATATATATATATATTAATATTTTAATAAATTTTCTACTTTGGTGTTCTAAAGCATTTTCCTATAAATAGGGTGCTTAGGTTAGAATTGAAAATCACACGAAGCTCAAGTTTTTCTCTCTATATTATCGAGTGTATTCTTGTGAGTATTTTGAGTATATTTTGAGTATTGCTATATCGGTGCAAGTTCAAGTCATAGCCTTTATATCCAGGTGTTTCAACTAGAAATCTTGTCTTTGTGAGGTAAGGGATATTTTTTTTTGTAATGATATTATTTCTTCAATATCATTATCTTTGTAATATTGATCTGAAGTTTTTATCAAATTTGAAACTTTTGGTGTGTGAGTTTTATTCACGATATCTTGACCTTTATTCACGATATCGGTGATCTTATTCACACGAATACTACGACTATTCATCGAAAAATGAAAATTTTCCTTTTCGTTCCAAAATATCTATTGTGGATACTAGCTTTGATTGTATCCATGTTTTGATCATTCTTGAATTTTACACCACTATGATTATTTTTGAGGTATTTTTGGACATGGATAAAACAAAGTACGAATCCTTAATCCTTAATCCTTGTCATTTTGTTTCACTGGATTCGTTTCTTTAAAAATATTTTTATCATCCTCGGTCTTAAATGATGATATTATTGAATATCTTTGGCACTGTAGAAAAAGATGAATGATTTCGATAAATATCTTTGGCCGTGTAGTGCAAAGATGAGCAGTGTTTAGATGAACATGACTAAGTGATGAATATCTTTGGCTCTGTAGTGCAAAGATGAATATTTGATTCGGATATATATTGATTGATATTACGGGGATAAAAGATGAGCGATGAACTTTTAAATTCATACATAGAAGATAGTAGTTTGCATTCTCTACTTAACTCTTCTAATGAATTATTATTTCATCGCGAATATTGATTTAAAACTTGTTGTCTATTGTATTCTATTAGATTTTTCCCTGTTGAAGACTAACGATAATCTGTTGTATATTATCTTAGTCATAATATTCTTTACTGGGCTAGTTGAGCTCACCCTTTTTCTTTTTGTTCTATTTTTCTTCTCAGGAGGCGAGAATGTAGCGAGTACTAGTCGGGGTATGGATTGAAGGTTCTAGAGAGAGTTGTTTAGTAGTCCTCACCATTCTTGTAAAATAATGTATCAATAAATATGATGAGGATTTATTTGGGTATAGATATTGTCTAGAAGATAATATTTGTATTCAAACTCACAGTTTTACTGTTGTAATAATAAAGTTGTAGTTGTTTCTGTACCATGTATTGACAACTCAGAATGGGTGATGTATACCTATTTTGGGGGCGTCACAGCATAAATACGAAAGAATACCAAATATAATAACCGACTATTTCAATATTTTCAAAGCATCATTCAGATATCACATTATCACTCATTCAAAAAAGTAATCAGTTCAAAGACATAATATCTTCAACAGAGGGGTGGATGATATCATCAATAGCTCCTCTTGAATAACACTCACTTATAATGGGCAAATTATAAATAAAGAAGCATAAAATTTTATAGTTCAGGTAATGGAATGTAACCTTACTGAATTTTAAATAGTTTCACAGAGATCAATCAGGGGGTAACATCAAATAAAAATTGTTAATGGAATTATTAAATTACAAAAGGAACACATATATACAGTGAGCGATAGCAGGAAATTCAGATGCAGTAATGTATACATACTTCTTTTTCGTGAAATTGATTCCAGAAATTGAGATTTCGCTATCAGTAGATATGAGTTTTGTGAAAATAAATGGTTTAGATATTTTCGAGAATTTTATAGGGTATTCACTAATATTGCCAAAAAATAACAGGGAGAAAACATTAAACTGATGAATGGATTAATCCAGGGAGGACTTATAAAAAGTATATGAAAATAAGATATGGTGAGGAGGAGATTGAGGCTTTGAGGTTTCTTGGGCTAAGGTATGTACTAAGTAAAAGGAACAATTTGCAAAAGGAGTACATCTCTTGTTTAAAAACTAAGAAAAAGAGATATAAGAAAAAGGGGCTCTAAAAAATTTTGGCTTGGGCTTTGCTTAGAAGTAGTAAGTTTATATATATTTTTAATGAGATCAAAGGACAAAAAAGTAAAATAACAAATAAAACAACTAAAAATTACACAAATAAAATAAATTAGTTGTATAATTATTTATTTATAATTATATAAATAAAATAAATTGTTTATATAATTATTATATAAATAATATAATAATTATTTTATTAAAATAATTATTTTATTAAAAAAGCGCATTTTATTATTTTTTTATTAAAAAATCTATGTTTAATATTAATGATAATAAAATTAAAAAAAACGCAGATTTTTTGTAATAAAAAAATGCGCTTTTTTGTAATAATAAAAAAAGCGCAATTTTTTAAAAAAATAAAAAAACGCAGCTTTTTTTAATAAAAATAAAAACGCAGATTTCTTTTTAATAAAATAAAAAAAATTATTTTATTAAAAAAAATAAACAACGCTCTCTTATTTTTTTAATAAGAATAATTATTTTTTATTTTATTAAATAAAATAAACGCAATTTTTTTTAATAAAAATAATTATTTTTTATTTTTATTAAAAAAAAAAGCTGCTTTTTTTTTTTTTTAAAAAGCTGCATTATTTTTATTATTACAAAAAAACTACGTTTTTTATTATTACAAAAAATTGAGTTTTATTTTATTTTATTATCATTAATATTTTTATTTTATTGTCATTAATATTAAAATACGCTTTTTTTAATAAAAAATAATAAAAGCTATTTTTTTTTAATAAAAATAATTATTATTTTATTTATATAATAATTATATAAATAATTTATATTATTTATGTAACTATAAATAAATAATTATACAACTAATTTATATTATTTGTGTAATTTTTAGTTGTTTTATTTGTTATTTTACCTTTTTGTCCTTTGATCTCATTAAAATATATATTCTTTTTTACATAAGCACTCATTTAGCTTTATTATTAGATCTTGTGGCGCCCCAAAATTAGGTATACATCACCCATCTTGGGTCGCCACTTACTATGGTATGTAATTTAAATACAACTTTCTTAACATAAGCGTAGGTATGTATAATACGACATAAAGCGTGAGTTTAAATACAAATATCGTCTACTAGATATTATACAAACTCAGCTCAAAGGAGTCCTCATTACAATTATTATCACACTATTTTACGTAATAGTGAGGACTATTAATGCTATTTTCGGGATCATCACTCGTTTCCCAGGCTCGTCCCGCCTATATTCTCATTTCCGAAGAGAAACGGTGAAAGAAAGGGTGAGCTCAACTAGCCCAAGAAGAAATATTATGACTAAGATAATGCGAATAAATTATCAATAGTCTTCAACAATGTTAAAGCGATAAAATACAATATACAACCGGTTTAATCTGCGGCGGAATATCGCAATCCATTAAAAGAGTCAAGTAAAAATAAAAAGTCTACTATCTTTTAGGTTTTAAAAGGTTTTTCATCATCATTATAATTTGAGACTAAACTTTAATAAATATTCCACACCATCGAATCACCCTCGCAGACTACGGCCGAGGATATTCTTTAGTATCCGACCACAATTATTCATGCTTAACTACGGGCCAAGAATATTTGTGTATTCATTAATGGTCATGATCATGCCAACAATCGTCCATCAATGCACTACTACCATCGAGGATTTTTACCACATCATTTGTAACATTACTTCATGATTACACCGAATAGTCTCTGGTCATAATCATACCAAGTCCATCTACGCACTACTGCCATACAGATGACTTTTTAAAAATATAAACATGAGGATGATGACAATGATATAAGAATTCAATAAAACAAGTTCAAGAATTATTTTATCCAGGAATTATTAACGTCCAAATTATCAACATGACATCTTTGTTTTGTAGAGTAAAATTCAAGAATGATCGGAAGAATATTTCCATGAAAAGATCTTTGGATGAAACGCAAATGTCAAGGATATTCCACTAATTTCATGGAGTATAGAAGTCAAAGTTTTAACCAATTTGGGTATAATAAAGAATAGAATAACAAAAGAAATCACCATGCATGCGATAGATCGCATGTGAAAAGTTATTCCAATGAATAATAAATAACGGACCGAAGTAAAACAGAAACGCACGTGATGGATGTTCCAACAGAATAATAAAGAATGGAACCAGTCCGACGTAAAACACACGGACGGATGTTCCACAGAGAATAATAATAAAGGCGGAACCAGTCCGTTGTAAAACACATGTATATGATGTTCCAGCAGAATAATAATAAAAAGCGGAACCCGGTCCGGTGTAAAACACAGAGCATGGATGTTCCAATGAATAATAGAAGAATGTCACCAAGTATAGGGTAAACCAGCGCATACAAAAGTTATTCCAATGTAATAATAAGCGATGGAATAACAACAGTTCTCTTCATGAATAAGAAAGAATAACACCCTTACTTTTGGTAGGAGATTGAATATCTGCTTGAAGTGTAGTAATAAAAATACTCTTCTTCTTCTCTCTTATTCTCTCTATACTTTCTCTCTATAGCTTGAATGAATTCGTGAAAATAATGAAGCCCTGAGCCTCTATTTATAGAAGATTTCTAGCTTAGCACCGCCGTGTGAAAAGGCAAGTGGCTTGACGACTAATGATGTGAAAAGAAAAGTGGTTTGACGCTTTTGTAATGTGAAACGACAAGTGGTTGACGCTTTTGTAATGTGAAACGACAAGTGGTTCGACGTCTGCTAAAGGTAATTACTATTAACGAAGGTAAATACTATTGACGAAGGTAAATACTATTCACAAGGGTAATTACTATTGACGAAGATAATTACTATCGACGAAGGTAAATACTATTCACAAGGGTAATTACTATCGACGAAGGTAATTACTATCGATTGTGAAGAGACTCTTAGATGATGACATATGAGCCCCCATAAAATAATCAAACTTACCACAACTCATTTTATTTTTCATCAACACATATTTAATCTTTCAACAATTATTAATCATTTATAACATCGTCTCAATTATTGATTTAATACTATAACATATTATCTGTAAGATCTTTGTGACAATAATTGAATCAATAATATAAGAGATATGATCGCGTGAATTATCGTAGTAATAATTGAGCGTAGGTTGGTGACTTCTCACGTAAGCATCAATAATCAATCTAGTGCTGCTACTATCAAACCACGCAGTATTCGCATATTTTTACCACCGGGTAGTTCAACAGTTTTAATTCAGTAACACCTCCGTAGTTATTTTTATAAAATATTTTTTGTCGTTTTCTCAATCCGACAATAATTACATTGTAGGGTCCACCAATGATTGGTAGTTATGCGAATATTCCCTAACAAAAAGAATATTAACCAAACGAATATTTTATAACAACTTGCATACTTTGTAAAATTTATAAATATTACCCACAACTATAACATTATATCAAATTTATTCCATAATATTCAAAAATAATATTTATAGAAAAATTCATCTTTATTTATAAAAGCTGGGGTCTTACAGATGCCAAGTCAGCAATTTCTGACGTGGCAGACCCAATTGGATGAAATCGAAAAAAATTAATAGTTCAATCATCTAATTGACAAAATTGAAAGGTGGATCACTAAAATGGAATATGACCTATAGTTTAGGGTAGTAAATCATATTTAAGTCTTATTTTTATGATGTGGACCGTATAACTTCCAATTAAGAGTAAAATAACCAAATAAAAAAATATATCAATTTCAAATTTATAATTAAGTAAACAAAATATCTATCTATATAATAAAACCAAAACAAAACAAAAAGACTAAATTGAGTGTGTGAGATTAGAGTAATCAAAGTTAGTTAGTACCACAAATTGAGTCAGTGTCCTCCTATACATTTTTTTATCAAACAGTAAAAAGACTAAATTATATTAAAATTTATAATATGTTACAAAAAGTTAAAAGATTACAATAATTAGAACTGAAATGATAATTCTTTCTTTGAGCAAAAGAACACCTAATTTGAACGAGCAGTGCAAATCACACTAAAATTTGAACAATTTGATAAGTCAAAGTGTACTACTACGTCTAGCCAAAAGACTTGATAATAATAAAGCTCTTTCAAAAAAGGAAAAAGAAATCACAAATCTAATAAAGAAAACTGTTTGAAACTTGTGATTCATAACATGTGAAATCATTTGAAAAAGACTATCGTCGCTTCACCGCTTCGGTAGCGGGACGCTACTGGGTGAAGGTTTGGAGTGGCGCGCGGTGGCGCCGATCTTAGGTAAAATTCTTTGCTTGTGTAGCGAGTACGCATCAACTGAACACTACTAATAATGGTAATGACCCATACGTTGCTTACTGAAGATCCGAGAGGACATTATGGGTAATTGATACATAATATGAAATAGAGTTAGAATAGGATTAGTAGGTATAAATATTAGGAATCATTAATAAACAATAAGTCGCGGCCTGTGGAGTAGTCAAATTAGAGAACCACGTAAGTTTCTGTGTCTGATTCTTAATTCTCTATTGTTTGTGTGCGCGTTTGTGATTCTATATTCTAACAAAAACAAGTTTCACACAAAAACGAAAAATTATTATTAAACAATAATGAAAAAAGAAGAAGAAGAGATCTAGTGGAGAGGAGACCCTTGTTAGCTAGGGTTTTTGGGTAAAAAGAAAAATGAGAATACTACTATTCTAGACCTAACAGGCACGCAATCTAAAATAAAAGGAAAAAGCTCGTCAAAAGTCACCTTGAACAATCCTAATAACTTGTAGTATATAATTATTTTATGATGTCACGTCGTCTCCACATATCGATGACTCGCACGCCCGGGAAAAACCTTTGTTGAAGGAATAAGTATAAGCATTTAGAGCATTAACAATATTTGAGGGACATTGTATTCCAGAGACTGAGTGACTGACTGAGGGAGTGAGTGAGCGAGCTCAAGAGAAGATACCCCTTACCTTTGTTTCATATATGTATAGAAGGAGAAAGTCCCTCGGGATTTGGCACTATGTGGAGCACATGGCCCTTATGTATTGGGCAAGCCCAATTAACAATATTATATAACAAATTGATATTTTTACATAAAAAATTAAGGATGAATTACATATTCTATTATATTTTTAAAATTAATTATAATAATAGTACCCTCATAAAATCTTTACACAACTAATACACTTTCATATTTATTTACAATACTAGTGCAATTAGGATTCCTTAATTTAGGAAATTAGTATGCAATTAGGATTCTTTAATTTAGGGCTTCTTCTCTCTCATCTATAACAATTGAATTTAGTCATCACCCTTCTTCTTCATTTAACGTATTCTTTTTCTCTCTCTCTCTATATATATATAGAAACATTTTATTTCTCATACACTGCTTCAACCAAGGCCCTTACATTGCTTCAACCAAAACATTTAATCACATTTTTTTTAAATCAGACCTCAAGTTGCTTATGAAAAATTACTATAAAAAGCTCGTGGCACCCGTGACTGAAGGATTTCATGTGCCGCCCCGCCATAAACAACATTGCTTCATTAGTAACGATGCTTCAACCAAGGCCCTTACATTGCTTCAACTAAGGCTTCAATGCCGTCCACCGATTCTCTTCGAAGGATTTCTTGGTGGAAATATGATTTTTGTGTGGAATTTCTTGTGAAGAAAAGTCAATCCGACAAGGCGAAGTGGAGAATATCTGCGGAATATATTGGTTCACGGCGGAGAAGAAGAAGCAGCGGTAATGGCAGCCTCAATCTTTGTCAGCAGAGGCGGGGAGGCGATATGCAGATGAGATTGACAAAGTCCATTATGATGTGTTGAATGTGTTCATTCAAATACTGAATGATGGTAACCAAACTTTCATACCAACAAAACCAAACTGGTCATATCAAAGTAACCAATCAACCTCCACACTTTAAATTTTTTTTTAGTATGATTGGTTACCAAACCTTCGGATCAAGGTAAGCAAACCTTCGTACTCAAGGTAACAAAACCTTCATACCAAAGTAACTAATTCACATCCACACTGCAGCTTTTTCATAATGCGGTTGGTAGCCAAACCTTTCGCACAAGGTAACTAATTCAATTTTATTAAATTACCAATTTCGTTTGAATGTGATGCGCTTGGTAGATAACCACCATTCACAAAGGTAACCATTTTATTATTTATGAGTAACAAAATAGTTATAAATTTTTTTCAGAACATTAAAAGTTACATCTATTTATTTTTAAACTTTTTGTAGGGTGAATCTTATTCTTATTCTCATTGGCGTTTTGGACAACGGAGATTCGCGGCGTTGTAGCAGCGGAGTATGTGAGGTGTAGCGGCGGTGTAGCGGCGGACTATTATTTCAAAGTGTATGTGAGGGAGATGAAGATTTGAATTTGAATATTTAAATTTGAATTATTATTTTGAATTTGAATTTGTTTTTGTTGTTAGATCCAAATATTTGAATTTGAATTATTAATTATAGCAGTTATTAGTCCTTGATTTTAGGTTTCCTTATTAATGTGAATTGTACTATTTTTGTAATATGTACAATTTTTTTGTAATTATTTAGTTGATGCACTTTTCTTATAATTACTTTCTATTTGTTGTATACTTATGTAAAGTTAACCCAAAAATTAATATTTCTACGTACTCTCTCTCATATAAAACATAAATAATAAGTGGATCTTATAAAAATATTATTTTAATATGTAGAAATATCAATTTCCTATTATATATCCTACCAATTATTATGTAAAGATTGCTTTTATAACAGTGATTAGAACTTTCTACAACTTGAGCTAGCAAGCTGCACTTCACTCTAAATTATACTCCTACTAAACGTGGTGCAGAAAGTTTTTGGGAAAGGTATGAACAACTGAACACTATGCATTAATCTTCAATCATCCTCTATTTTTAATTTAATCTAATTTTTATCGTTTAATTATTTCTTTTATATTTAATCAAAATATGCTACTTAAATTTTCATTTAAATAGGTCTTTGAGTTTTGTAATTAATTTCTTTTTAATTATTTTATTTAGTTAAATATTTATAAGAAAATTTATTTTATTATTGTAAGGACGTATTTGCCTTTCTATTAGGAGAGAAAATAGTTTTGTTTTGGAATGAACTATTTTGCTATTATAAAACTCACATGACATGTACATGTCTTGCTAATTTTGACCAAAATTTGTTAGAATGAACGATTTTATAAAAAAAATTAGACATTAATTATGACATTACAAAAATTAAAATATTGACATCTATATTGCAAATAAGTGTAAAACATGAGGGGACAATTTACACAAACACTAAACACCATTGATGTCTTGATTATATTCCTCCCTTATCTTCTTTCTAATTAATATCCTTCTACTTGGACCACGATACTTCAAAGGAAGGTTTAGAATTTGAATGAGTTATAAATTATAAATATATAGCGAAATGATATGTTTGATAATTGTTTATTTAAAATATTTGAATACGATATAATTTTTTATTTTAATCTTTTAGATTATTATGAACAAATTTATTATGTAATTATAAATAAACAATGTTATTTAAGAAAAATTAAATATAAACTTGTGAACAATTTCTTTGGAGTATACTATTAGTAATACACTAATTTTATTCAACAATATTCTATTAGTCCCTAAAACCAAAATAAAAGATTACAACAACATTCATTAAATTGATTATTGACCAATTTGTAAAAGAAAATAAAAATAAAAAACAAATTGTAAACAACCAAATTTGTTTAAAATAGTAAAAAAAGATGGATATTAAATGTAGTTTTTAATTGTCTATGAGGGTGGGTAGGTAGGTAGGTAAAAATATCATTCAGTACTACTTTTTACTGATTCAACTATAATTTTTTAGATGAATCATTTAGACACATTCAGAGTTTAAAAATTATACAACAAACTATTTGAATGACTTAACCGGACTCATTCATATGTAAATAAACAATCCATTAGTTGACGAAGTTTATGAATAGACTATATTGATAAAGGTTGTTTTTTGTAATAGAAAGTGGTAAATAGTAGGGGTGCTCATCGATAAAAAATCGAACCGGTACCGAAAAAATCAAACCGGTATCGATTTAAAATTACCGAAAAAAACAAACCAAAAGCCGCATTCTTAATTATCGGTTTGCATTTGGAGTTCGATATAAAAAATCGGTATCGGTTTTTTCGGTTTGATTTTCGGTTATATCGCATGCATGGTAATATATATAATTATTAATAAATAATAATAATTAAATAAATTTATTTTAATATATTAACAATTTTTTTTTAAAACTAAGAAAAAGAAATCATCAACAATTATATATCATATACTGTTCGTCTTGTAGAAATCATATACAATTGTTGTTGTAGACTGTAGTTGGCTTGTTGTTATATGATTATATATTTATATCATACTGTAGTTTGCTTGTTGTTCTACATATTTTGGTTTGAATTTTGATTATATATACCTTACTTGACGTCTTCTAATAACTTTTATCGCTAGAATAAAAACATAAAATTAAGTAATTAGTAATTCTACATTACTCAACAATTTGCAGCCCATTATTTTGTTCTCGTGAATGTAAGCATTATGAAATAGTGATTATTGTTATTAACTCGAGTAAAAAAATGAGATCCAACTACGTACTAATAATATACCACATCCGCTCTGAATTATAAAATTGACTTTTAAAATAAGGTATTTTTAAATTTAAATTTAAAATAATTCATTAATAATAATAAACGAGTAATATTTTTTATATATAATTTAAAAATTGTATCGGCTAAAATTAAAAAAAGAAAAAGAAATTATTTTGGAAGGAGTATATAAAGTTCAAATACTGTATTAAAACTAGCAGGTGTTCTCTATCCTCCTCCTTAGTACATAAGTAGACACTAGACAGTAGTAGACTAGTAGTGGAATTAGCACTTAGCAGGTGTTTGACGTTCTTGCATCAAAGCTGCTCGAGCTAACAGTATAGTATTGTTGACTAAAGAAGCATCAAATGCATTGTAGTCATGAAATAGTGATTATTGTCTCTTCAATCTCTCTCTTCCACTCTCCTCCACAGAACAAGAATGCAAATCCATGTAAATTTCGGTTTTTTTTCGATTTTTCGGTTTTACCGAATTCCAAATTCTCATTACCGCTACCGGTACCGAAAAGTATAAAAAAACCGAAATCGAAAAAACTGAAATCGAAAAAAACCGGTACCGTCGGTACCGATTCGGTAAAAAAACCGAAAAATCGAATTTTTTGAGCACCCCTAGTAAATAGCAATTTATGGAGTACTAATATTGTAATAAGTATTTATTTTCTGACCAAAGAATTTATTTAGGCGGTACATTGTACGGTTGTAATGGGCCATAAAATAACAGCACAACTTCATTTATAGCAAGCCTAGCGCATTGTTATCTTCGCTAAGCCCAAATTATTTGGAATACAGGTTTTGATATTCTTTCAAATTTATTCTCATCATTTGCAAGTCCAAGGACTAAAATTTACTTGAATATAAGAATATTATTCAATTTAATATATTGACCTCAAATTATAATTTTTATCCAATACAGCCCAAAAAGCTAGTCACATCCTGTGGCACAGGTGAATTGGCCTTTGATTTAGATAAGTATAATGGGTTAAAGTTCAAATGCCTTTTAGTTCTAGAGAGACTAATCAGCCCAATAAAGTAGTAATGTCCACAAAAAAAATGAAGGTAAAGTAATCAGCATCTACTTACTACAATGGCCCTACACCGACAAAAAATTGATTTTGATTTGGTTGAGTTAGTCTTACAAAATATGGATATTCTTCTATTAAAAATTAAAATTATATAATATGCTTTTAATATTTGTAAATTTTATTTCTTGAGGCTGGAGGATGAATTACTCTCTAATTTATTTCCTTCTCTATTTAATTTCTTTAATGCAGACATAACATTACATGTTGGTGATGAAAAAAAGAGAGAGAATGATTATTTTATACTATTTTTTTATTTTTTTTTATTATCAATAATGATATCAATGAGTAACAACTATAAATAGGAAGCAATGATACTCTCTAGAAATTAAAGCATTTAATAAACTCCGTATAAACATAACGTGCCTATTCATTGGGCGTAAAATGTTGGTTGCATTAAATTGATCCTAATCCTCGTCACTAGCCTCTTTGGATGCCCGGATTGACCTCCGATGGTCCAGTCCAGTTCCAAAAATTTTATATCACATAAAAATTGGATATAAATGTATTTAAATTTTATTTATTTATATTTTAACCTTCAATAATAGATAAAAATATACTACCTCCGTTCCTTAATATAAGGTAAATATTGTTAAATAGTTTATTATATGGAGTATTATTTAATACGTATATTATTAATTTAGTCACCAAATTACATCATTTTGTATTACTTTATAGTATTGCTTTCGTTCTAAGTTATAAAATTAATATTGCTTTTAAAAAAGTCAATCTAAAACATTTACACATGTAAAATTGGTATTTAATTCATCTAAGTTTCAACGTGGATTGGAGTGTGTTAAATTAGAAAAATAAAGAAAAAATAGAAAGAAAAGTACTACTACTTGAATTAGTTTGACAGCTGTGAGAGTGAAAGTGTAATACGCAAGCAATTGAGATAGAGTAATTATGTAGCCTAATACTTTCGGAAGTGGTTAGCATGAAATTTATTTTTGAGTAAATTGATTAATTGAGTAATATAATGCTAACATGTAGACGAGGTTCTATGTGTATCAGCATTCTATTAGTTAATTAACCAATTTAACAAAAAATAAACTGCATGCTAACCGAATTCCTAATACTCCACTACATAATAATTAATGGAGCATCAAAACAACCACCTTAATACATACATACATACATACATACATAGAGTATATACGTAAGCTAATAATTAATCTATCTATCTGGCACTTTATTTTGCATGCACGTTATCAGATATGATTCTTGCTGAATTAATTAAGAACATGCAGGTGTGCTGATTTTGGATTATTCTTGTCATCCATGAGGATGAGGATGCATGCTAAGCTCCCTAGTTTAAGCACCTGCACAATTAATAATACATATGACTGACTATTAATGTAGTACAGTATTAGTATTATAATACCATATGTTTCCTACCTTTACTATGTTTCATTTAGGCTTACGGTAAGAGCTAGCATAATAATAATACCTTCTTCTTTTTCTTTCTTTTTTTCATACTAATATTCAACGTTTGCATCTTTTAAGGAGAGTAAAAAAGTTTACTTACCTAAATTACCTACTCTTACTAACTTTAACTTTCAAAAAAGAAAGAGATCAGACCTACTAATTAAAATTTTTTTTTTTAAGGAATTAAACCGGTAAGCTATATATATATATATATATATATATATGAAAGTGACAATCATACTCGATCAGGCAGTGAAAGCTATATAACTAGTGAAAGGTTGACATCATACTCGATCAGGCAGTCAAAGCTAACTAGTGAAAAGTTGACATCAGATAATTAAGAAGCAATTCAACCTTCATACAACTTAATTAATTTCACTATATGACTTTAGTATATCAATTTAGTTAATTATACTGTCCTTTTTTAATATTATTTCTTTTAAATTTAATAAATTTATATTTTGTCCCACATAATTTATATGATGTAACGTATATGTCACTATAGATGTTAGAATTTATAAAGCAAAATTCTTTTTAAAAGATAAGGAGTACGTAAAACAAATTATTATTATTATTATTATTATTGGACCACCCATATATACCGGAATTTCATCCGCAAAAATGGCATGAGTAGAGTAATATACCATAATACCAATATCATCATTCACTCTCCGAGCGCGTGACTATACTCTACTATAATATATCCTAAAATTTCTATTAATTTTAAAATAAAATGTTACGATTGTGGATATATATAATGAAATCAGTTCACTCCAACATTAAATTAGAGGTTGATATGTTAAAATATATATATACAACGGCGGAACTAGGGGGCGGGTGGGGGCATCTGCCCTCGGTAGCAGGCGGAGGCAGAACTAGGGGCGGCGACGGAGGCGGGGGCGGGCGGCGGTAATCCAAAGACTCGTCGTTTTATATATCCCACCACATTTGCACTACCATTTTGATGTCTTTTCTGCCCATGTTCTCTTCTTTTCCCGTGTACCTCCATGGCTTCGAGCCGGCAGCACAATAGTGAACCACTTTCATTTGGTCTACCTCTATGTTCTCCGGGTGGCGCCATAGCATGGTGACTTTCTAGCCTTTGATGAAAAAGGAAAATGACTGAATTAGCCTTGAAAGTACTACCTGTTCAGCAAAGGAGCTAGGAGGGGTAGTCTTGACAGAACTGAGGAGATCATCATAGGTGGATAGATTGGGCTCATAGACAAACATGGCAGCATTGAAGTAAAGAGGGGGCTTGTGAAATTTGTCTTTTAAAATTGTGCACATGTTATGTTTGATAAATGTTCTCTAAGAGATTGTCAAGCATAAATAAGAAGATTTGGTCAAGTTTGTGATTAAGAAATTCTTTATACATGTTTTATAAAGTAAGTCAACTTGTTATAAATAAATGTTTTATAATGTTTGATAAATGTTCTTATAAAACCTATCTAAGATGCTTGTTTTAGTAGGTTTATATTTTTTAAAAATAGTATGATATGCCTTCTACAACATATTAAAAGTTGGTTTATATTGTATGTACGGCTTGAAAGATAGAAAATCGCAAAGTAACTACTATTGGATGTTAGAGTTCTTTCAATTAATTGATTTTTTGTTGGGCCGCTAATATATTTTTCATTTTTTTCAATCTGGGTCAAAATCAAACCCAAGGACCTTAACTCGCTCTCATGCCATTTATAACTTTTCTGGCGTGCTTTGCTTTCGAGGACCTCCGTGTAGCGCCTCAAATTTTGACCCCCCTCAATTTTGGTTCTGGTTCCGCCACTGTATATATATATAATTATTTAATGATATTTTAGTAATTATCACCTTCAAAATATCATAAATATAAATAGTACTTATAATGTCATTTCCTTAGCTATAAATTCATAGTTAAATTATAAAATATTATAAGTGCATGATAACAAATTTACTTTGGATTGTCTTGATATAATACAAAGTATGTATTAATTGAGTTGAATACAATATGATTTGTTTATCGATTCTAAGAAACTAAAATTAATATTACACAAGTGATCTTTTTCTGGTGAAAAATATAATTTTTATAAGAAAAACATATCAATAACACAAGGTTTCTTCATATAATGGCCTTGTTGAAATTTATTTGAAGCTGTTTATACAATATTTTAAAAAAATAACTTGAAAAGTAATGTTTGTATCAACTAACTAATTTCAAGTAAGCTATAATTAATTTGATTACAACAATGAACAAAATTTAAATATATTTTCCAACTAATAGCTAGTTTGCTGAATATATATTTTAAGTAAATATATATATATATATATATATATATATATATATATATATATATATATATGCTTAATTACCAAATATATATAACAATTTATTAATGAAATAAGTTGGTTTAAAAAAATTGCAACAAATTAATAACATATAGTAATCAAACTTATTAAATAAATTGTTTTAAATTAGTACTTTTAAATTGCCTTATTAGTAGTATTTGATTGCATTCAATTTTTCTAAACAATTAATTAATAAATAAATACTCCCTTCAAAAAAATTTGTCTCATGATCAACGGCAACGCAACACCGATTGGAGTTGGGAGGAGTAGATCGCGAACACATCACACATGGCGCGTGGACGGAGGATCGGTTTCTTTAACGTCAAAGTAAAATAATCAGATGGTGGGGTGGTGTGTATCTAAATCCTGCACATGCATTGATTAAACACAACTGCATTTCCCCAAACAAACAAAACCAGCATCCATCCCATTAATGAATATTGAATCACCACCACCTCCCCCATCTATCGCCCACCCTCTCTCTCTCTATATGTAATATGTATGTAATGTACTCACAACAAATATATTACTATTACTATTTATATATATACACTACTTAGAGATATACATAGAGGGGAGGAGCGAGGAAGAAATTAATAATTAAGGATGGAAGGGGTTTCAACAACAGTATGCAAGAGGTTGAAAGGTTACTGGAAAAGAAGAGGATACGAGCGCCTCACCGCAACCGGCCGGAGACAGAATAGGCCGTCGGAGGAGTTGGGCTCCGCCGGCTCCAACCGGAAGAGGCGGTGGAGGGTAAAGATTACACCTAAGCTAAAACTGAGCTTCTTCTCGCCCAAGAAGTTATTCACCGGGATACGAGACGCTTACGTCAACATGATGCTGAGAATTGCTAATTCCAGAGCGGTTGGTGTTAGCGGGTACGGTAACGGGTTTGGAGGGGAGGGTTGTTTTGTCACCCGGCCGGTGAAGGAGTACGATGAGAAAATATTAGTTGAGCTGTACAAGTCGATTTTGATGGCTCAGCAGAGCCAGTTGGTGCCCCGTGATGCCGCCCGAATTGGGTCGGAGATGGTTTGTCGACGCCCGACGGTAACTGTAATGAAATACTAGGAAATTAAGAGAAATTTTTCTTTATGATTTGTGTTTTTTTCAAATAAAAATAAATTACTATTATTACTCTACTGAATGTCTCTCGTAATAACTGCAATACTAGTGCTAGTACTATGATGATGTTAGTTTAGACAGCGTTATGGGAATGGGGCCATCATTTATTGATCATCAATACATACATTCAATCAAAAAAAGAGGATCTTTATGATTTACGAAAAAAAAAAAAAACCTTTATGTATTCATTCATTTGCATATTATATGCCCAAGTTATTTATGTTCTCTTATTTCCAAATAACTTTTACTGTGTGAATTAAGAAGCCACTCTCATCTCTCTCCTTTCTGCCAACAACTTACCTCCTCCTTGTTATATGGAGTATTTTGCAAATCAAAAATAATTTCAAGTGGTAACCAATAATTATAATTTAATTGAAAACTTTTTGTTATATACATTATTCTCCAGTGCTCCACTAGTTCACTTCCTATATATTATATGCCCACGTACCTACCACCGCACGCTACCAAAGTCGATACCAACATCGCTGGGGTCATATCATATAAAAGTCTTCTTCTTTTTCAATTATTAGAATATACGTATTTGCGCGCTCTTTCTTGGTGTATAATCAATACTAGTAAAGTGAATCAGGTTAGTATAAAGTTTATTTTAAAATATTAATACATATAAATTTTTATCTGTATGTTTGCACTCTATTAATCAATTAATCAACTTACTTAAAAATAAATTTTATACTGAAATAAAGTGTATCTCTTGGATTGGATGGCAGACAATACATAATGAAGAATAAATAAAGGGATTTTGAGATATGAGAAAAGGTGCGAAGGAAACCATCACTTCACTTGATAATCAACTAGTAGTAATAAATTCATTCTACACAATACTTAACCCAACACACACACACACATATATATAGAAAAATATATGTACACAGTTGTGTATTACACAGTAAATTATGGCGACGATTTTTTGAATTATAGCTACGGTTTCACCCGTCGTCATAGCTATTCTAAATTATGACCATAGTTTACCGTCGCTATAGCCTAAAAAATCTCTAAAAAATCTGTCGCCATAGCCCTATTGTATAATACACAACTGTGTGTGTGTATATATATATATATATATGTATCATTAGAAATACCAAGGCAGGACAATGCCTTGACATATTTTTTAACTTGTTGGACGACGGAAGTATGAACGTCAGTCCAAGGTGGGGGATTGCTTTGCAAACGCTGAAAGAGAGGTTTGCAAATCTTTCCGAAATTCTTGTAAAACTTGCTATATAATTTAATGAGCAAGAAATCTCTGCGGTTGGGTTTTATTGGTTATCTTATCTCGGGAACTTGTCGTGAATTGAATAGCTTCGTTCAATAAATTTGAACTTGTCCATTGAAGATATTAAGACCAAGAAACCGTATTCGGACACAAGCAGTCGCATTTGGAAGGAGAAATGTGACACCCCAAAATTAGGTATACATCACCCATCTTGGGTAGTCGGATCGATGATATGTAATTAAATACAACTTACTTAATATAAGCGTAGTGTCAATACGACATAAAGCGTAAGTTTGAATACAAATATTGTTTACTAGATATTATACAAACTCAAAAGGAGTCCTCATTACAATTATTATCACACTATTTCACGAGAATAGTGAGGACTACTAATCTTATCCTGCGGACCATTACTCCGTTCCCGACTCGTCCCGGCTATGTTCTCATTTCACAGAAGAGAATAAAGTGAAAGAAAGGGTGAGCTCAATTAGCCTGAGAAGAAATATTATGACTAAGATAATGCGAATAAATTATCATTAGCCTTCAACGATGTTAAAGCGATAAAATATAATTAACATCAAGTTTAAGCTGCGGTGAACAAGCAATCCATTAAAAGAGTCAAGTAGAAAATAAAATCTACTATCTTTTATGATTTAAAAGGTTTTTCATCATTGTTATATTGAGACTAAACTTTAATAAATAATCCACATCATCGAATCACCTCGCACTACGTACCCGAGGATATTCTTTAAGATTACGACCACAATTATTCACGTACCTACGGGCGAGAATAGTTGTGTATTCATTAATGGTCATGATCATGCCAACAAATCATCCATCAATGCACTACTACCATCGAGGATTTTTTACCACATCATTTGTAACATTACGGCCATGATTACACCGAATAGTCTCTCGGTCATAATCATACCAAGTCCATCTATGCACTTCTGAAGCCATGGATGACTTTCAACATAATATAAACATGAGGATGATGACAATGATATAAGAATTCAATAAAACAAGTTCAAGAATTAATTTATCTAGAACCAATAACATCCAATTATCGACACAATCTTGCTTTGTAGAGTAAAATTCAAGAATACTTAGAAGAATATTTCCATGAAAGGATCTTTGGATGAAGCGCAAATATCGAGGATATTCCACTAATTTCATGGAGTATAAGTCAAAGTTTTAACCAAGTGAGTATAATAAAGAATGGAATAACAAAAGAAATCACCGTGCACGCGATAGGCCTTACAGTGAGTTATTCCAACAGAATAATAAATAACGGAACGGTCGGCGTAAAAGCATGCAGACGAGGATATTCAACGAGAATAATAAAGAATGGAACCCGGTCCCACAGAAACACACCTGACGAGGATATTCCAATGAATAATAATAAAGGCGGAACCGGTCGGTGTAAAACACTATGACGAGGATGTTCCAACGAATAATATAAGAATGTCATAATGTAAGAAGATCACCAAGTATAGGGGATTAAGCGTATCTGAGTTATTCAAAGAATAAATAAGAATGGAATAATATAAGATTTCACCAAGTATAGGGTATGTCGTATACACGAGGTTATGTATAGGGTATGCCACTTTTACTGAGTTATTCCAACAGAATAATAATGAATGGAATAACTGAAGTTCTCTTCATGAATAAGAAAGAATAACACCCCTTACAGGTACAACAAATAATATTCCCTACCTTAGAAGAACTGAATATTGGCAAAGTGAAGTAGCGGAATACTTTTCTTCTTTTCTCTATAGTTTTCTCTCAGAGTTTCAATTGAATTCGTAAGAAAATAATGAAGGAATGAGCTTTATTTATAGGAAAATAGAATGCATAGTAATTAATCCATGAGCGGTCCAAATTGATTTACTTTTAATCGACGGTCCATATTTAAAGCAAAATCTTTTAAATAAAATATAATATATTCTATTTATATAAAAATATTTTACTATGCAAACATTATGCAAAAATCTTATGCAACACTATGCATAATAAAATATAATATATTTTATTTATAGAATAACTTTAATAAAGCATTACATTTTATATAAAAGATGTTTCTGTTTTATTACGTTAATAATACGAATAAAACAAAACGTCATTATCGCTATAATAATTTATATTATTAATCGATTAATAATGGAATCAAACCGAGTGACTTCTCACATAAGCATCAATAATCAATCTGAGTGTCTTCTTATGCAACCACACACGTATTCTTGTTGTGACGCCCCAAAATAGGTCCATTCCATCCAACCCATTTAAAGTCGCCAAATACATGGTATGAAATAACTACAACTTTATTATTACAACATATAAGCGTGAGTTTAAATACGAGATATTGCCATCTAGACAATATCCACACGCAAATAAATCCCCATCATAATTATTGATACATTATTTTACAAAAATGGTGAGGACTACTAAACAACTCTCTCTAGAACCTTCATTCCATACCCCAGACTAGTACTCATTACATTCTCGCCTCACGAGAGAAAAATGGAACAAAAAGGAAAAGAGTGAGCTCAACTAGCCCGGTAAAGAATATTATGACTAAGATAATATACAACAAATTATCGTTAGTCTTCAACAGGAAAAATCTAATAGAATACTGATAGACAACAAATTTTAAATCAATATTCGCGTGAAATAATAATTCATTAGAAGAGTTAAGTAGAGAATGCAACTACTATCTTTATGTATGAATTTAAAAGTTAAATGCGTCATCTTTTATCCTGTAACATCAATCAACATACATACGGAATTAAATATTCATCTTTTTTCTGGGCCAAAGATATTCATCATTTGGTCATGTTCATCTAACACACTGCTCATCTTTGCACTACTGGCCAAAGATATTAATCGATCGGTCGTGTTCATCTCAACACATATTCATCTTTACACTCTGGCCAAAGATATTCTTGAAATCATTCATCTGACCTAAAGCCAAAGATATTCCATAATATCATCATTTAAGATGAAGATGATGAAAATATTTTTAAAAAACGAATCAAAGTGAAACAAAATGACAAGGATTAAGGATTAAGGATTCGTACTTTGTTTTATCCATGTCCAAAAATACCTCAAAAATAATCATAGTGGTGTAAAATTCAAGAATGATCAAAACATGGATACAATCAAAGCTAGTATCCTGATAAATATTTTAGACGAAAAGGAAAATTTTCATTTTGCGGTGAATAGTGCCGTGATTCGTGAATAGTGTCGATATCGTGAATAGTCTTAGTATCGTGAATAGTAACTCAACAAAGAAAAGATAGAAATTCCAAAAAAAACATCTTCACGCTTCGTGAATAGTACTTTCGTGAATAGTAACTCATGAATAATAACTTCGTGAATAGTAACTCATGAATAGTAACCCCGACATGAAAAAGTTCCAAATTTGATAAAAGTTTCAACCAATATTTCAAACATAATGATATTGAAGAAATAATATCATTTGAGAAGAAAATAACATCCTTACCTCGAAAGACAAGATCTTCTAGTTGAAACAGGATATAAAGGCTATGACTTGAACTTGCAATCAGTATAGCAATACTCAAAGTATACTCAAAATACTCACAAGAATACGCTTCGATAATATAGAGAGAGAAACTTGATTTACGGTGTGATTTTCAATTCTAACCTAACACCCTATTTATAGGAAATTGCTTAACAGAAACAAAGTAAAGAAAATTGAATATAATAATATTATATATAAACAAAATTTATCGCCCACATCTTGAATCTGAATTCAGCCACCATGCACATGTTAAATATGCCCACAACATATAAAAAACGTTTTTATTAATAAAATAAATAAAACTTCCAAAATCAATTATTTGAACTTCGTAACTTCAATAATTCATAATAAATAGCCATTTTATCAGAAAATTCGAATCTTGCGACTTTTTATAGGAAATTCAATTTCTACAACTTTGTAGAAGAAAGTTTTCCAAATTCCAAGCAGAAATTGGAAGAAATCCACATACGGATAATTTTACAAGTTTATAATCAAATTTCGGTCAAGAAATGGGGTCCACCGAGCATGTTTAACATGTTTTAAACATTTATTGCAACAAAAATACTCTTCCTTCTCGTATACTCATATATCCCACATTCGATTTGTAAAAATATCATAGTTAATATATTATTAAAATAATATATTTAAATGAATTATTTTATCGAAAAAGATAAAATATTAATTTTCAACAATTGTCATTTTAAAATTTTCTCCATCTATATCCACATAAAATCAATATTTTCCTCATCATATAAATCAATAATTAATTATTCACAAATAATATTACTGAGAATCACATTATTGACAACCGTAGGTTCTAGGAAACGGGGCTTTCCAATAAGAATTTTCTCCTTCTTTGTGCCTTGAATTAGGTGACCAAACCTCTCCTTAAGCGAGAACTTTCTAGACATTGCCAATAATGTTATCTAATAATATTATTCGAGATAATATGAATTATTGCTTCGATAATAAAAAATCTTTGTGTAATGACAATTATTGAAACAATGAAGAATATAAAATATCAACGCAACAATTATTGAATCAATAAAATAAAAATCTTGAATAGTAATTCTTCGTAACAATTATTGAGTAGTGTCTTTTTACGTAAGAATCAATAATTGGTGCAATACAGGTGTCTTCTTGTTCAACAACGCGTATTAGTGTGTTTTAACCGTAGGGTATTCCAACAAGATAATAAAGAATAACTACTGTAGTTATTTATAAACAACTTATATTTGTCGTTTTCTTCATCCAATCGCTTTAGTTATGGGGCCCAAAAAGAAGCTACTGCGCCAGTCATACGAATATTCCCCGAGCAGATGCGAATATTTCACGACCAAACGAATATTCCCCGACAATAATGAATATTTTATAACCACTTACTTATTCGAAATATTTGTGTATTCTACCCATAACTATCCACATTAATCAAATCGACCCTTACTATTTCAAAATAATAAATAGAGGAAAATAAATTTCATTTATTAATAATTTGGGGTCTTACAACCTCCCTCCTTATGAAATTTCGTCCTCGAAATTGACGTCACGTCTTTGTGTGTTTCAAAAGATGAGAATACCTCGCTTTCATTTCCGTTTCCAACTCCCGGTCATTTCCTCGATAGCATGGTTTCTCCACAAAACTTTAACTTGTGGTATGACCTTCGACGTAGGACATGCTCCTTCCTATCCAAAATCTTGGCAAGTACCTCTTCATACGTTAAGTCTTTGGCTATCTCGTCAAGGTCAACTTCAATAGCGTGGTTCGGTCGTCCACATATTTACGTAACATCGATCACGTGAAAAGCGTTATGAACAAGCGTCGTACTTGGCGGTAAAAGCGAGTCTATAGGCCACGGTTCCTATTCGATCGAGAATTTAAAATGGATTAATAAATCGAAGGTTTGAGCTTTCCTCACCTCACCGATTCTCGCTTTTGAAATAACAACTTCTTGCATCTTCTTCTTCATATTCATCACCCAAGGTGTGTAGCTTCAAGCGACTTTAACTTTATCGATTAAAGTTGATTATACTCGTATATCATCACGTGGGTACCTAGAGTTTTCATCTCTATCTCTATTATTTGTAAATTATACTGAAATTAGTCTTTGACAATATCATTACTCGTACTTTATATCGATCTTCTACTCAACACATCGCCTACCACGTTCGCTTTTCCAAGATGGCATGGTCGAACATGTGTTGAAATGAGTCTCTCTCTTGAGTTCTTCAAGCTCTTCCCACATTCCTTGCTCCATTCGAATTTTGTATCTCTACGAGTCACCACGTTAATGGAATAGCGATTCGAGAATATCCTTCAACGAATCTCCGATAATAACCAACTAAGCTGAAAGCTACGTATTTCGATTCTCGAGCTTAGGTTGTTCTCAAGCCGTGACTCATATCCCAACCTTGGATAAGACGTTTTCAATGACACTATCGGTTTACTATCGCATGCGAATATGGTGTCCCCTACGGAGATGCGGCTTTGGTGCATTCCACAAAGGAAGTCACCGGATAAAGGCTCGGTACTAAATTTATAGTTGAATTTTTAACTCTGAAGTTCAATAGAGCCATTCGATATGAGATTTTAGAAATGAGTTTTGTCTCGGGTTCAAAGTCGATACAAAATTTAATATCGATCTTTGAGAGTAAACCAAGAAATTCTTCAGAAATACGTCGGGAAAAATAAATAACAACAGGAATATTATTCAAATCGGCGTGTCTTTATTGAATCCATACGTGGACTAAGAAAACTTAACATCCGTAATAAACGAATGACTTCATGGCTTAATATGAAAATGTTTGACTACAATGGTTTGATTGCTTGAATTCGAGTAATGAGGTTGCTTAGGTGTAAGACCCCAAAATTTTTAAATAAAAGGAATTTCCTTTATTTATTATTTTGAAATAAGTAAGGGTTGATTTGATTAATGTGGATAGTTAAGGGTTAAATACGCATAAATATTTCAAAATAAGCAAGTGGTTATAAAATATTCATTATCGTTGGGGAATATTCGTTTGGTCGTGGAATATTAAATATCGTCGGGGAATATTAAATTTGACACAAGTATGACCATGTGTGGGCCCCATAACGGAAAGCGATTGGATGAAGAAAGCGACAAATATAAGTTGTTTTTAAATAACAGGCGTAGTTGTCATTGCAGATTATCTTGTTGGAATACCGGTGGTTAAAATACACTAAACGCGTTGTTGGCGATTTACTGCGGTATTGCACCAATTATTGATTCTTACGTAAGAAGGCACTACTCAATAATGATTACTGATAATTCATTATTCGAGTATTTTATTGAGTTAATAATTCTTTGCGTTGATATTTTATATTATTTTGTTGTTTGATAATTGTCATTACTAAAGTATTTTCATTATCGAAGCAATAATTCATATTATCCGAATAATATTATTAGATAACATTATTGACAATGTCTAGAAAGTTATCTAAGGAGAGGTTTGGTCACCTAATTGCGGCCAAGAAGAAGAAATTCTTATTGAAAGCCCCTTTCACTGAAGCTGCACGGTTGTCAATATTGTGATTCTGTAATATTATTTGTGAATAATTAATTATTGATTTATATGATGAGGAAAATATTGATTTTATGTGGATATAGATGGAGAAAATTTTAAAATGACAATTGTTGAAAATTAATATTTTATCTTTTTTGATAAAATAATTCATTTAAATATATTATTTTAATAATATATTAACTATGTGATATTTTACAACGAATGTGGGATATATGAGTATACGAGGAGGAAGAGTATTTTTGTTGCAATAAATGTTTAAAACATGTTAAACATATCTGTGGACCTCATTTATCGTGAAATTTGATTATAAACTGTAAAATCGACCGTTTGTGGATTTGGTCAATTTCTATTTGGAATTTGAAAAAACTTTCTTCTGCAAAGTTGTAGAGAATTGAAATTCCTATAAAAACTCATGAGATTCGAATTTTCTGATGAAAGGGCTATTTATTATGAATTATTGAAGTTCCGAAGCTCCGAAATAATTGATTTTTGGGAGTTTAAATTATTTTTGTTAAGAAAAACGTTTTTTGTATTTTTTTTGGACATCATTAACATGTGTGGCTGGTGTTTTGACCAAAAGATGGGCTAAGAAAATTTGTATAATTATATTAATATTATATTAAAATTTACGCTTTGGTGTTCTAAGCAATTTCTATAAATAAGGTGCTTAGGTTAGAATTGAAAATCACACCGTAAAGCCAAGTTTTCTCTATTTCTCTCTCGATATTTTGAGCGTATTCTTGTGAGTATTTTGAGTATACCTTGAGTATTGATATACGGTGCAAGTAAGTTCATTCAGTTATTATTCCAAATCAATCGCTTCTTTTGAGGTAGGGGATATTATTTTTTTCGTAATGATATTATTTTTCAATATCATTATCTTTGAAATGTTGATCTGAAGTTTTATCAAATTTGGAACTTTTTTCATGTGGGGTTACTATTCATGAGTTCTTATTCACGAGTTACTATTCATGAGTTACTATTCACGAGTTCTATTATTCAAGTACTATTATTAAGCGTGAAGATGTTTTTGTGGAATTTCTATCTTTTGGTGTCTGAGTTACTATTCACGATATACGGCATTATTCACGATCTGGCACTATTCACGTATACGGTACTATTCACCGAAAAATAAAATTTCTTCTTTTCGTTCAAAACATCTATTCTGGATACTAACTCTGATTGTATCTATGTTTTGATCATTCTTGAATTTTACACCACTATGATTATTTTTGAGGTATTTTTGGACGTGGATAAAACCAAGTACGAATCCTTAATCCTTGATCATTGTCATTTTGTTTCATTGGATTCGTTTCTTAAAAAAAAAAAAAAATATTTTCATCATCCCTCGCCTTAAATGATGATATTATGGAATATCTTTGGCTGTGAGTGCAAAGATGAATGATTTCTTAAGAATATCTTTGGCACAGTAGTGCAAAGATGAATGATTTCTGAAGAATATCTTTGGCCCGTAGTGCAAAGATGAACAGTGTTTAAATGAACATGATTAATGATGAATATCTTTGGCTCTGTAGTCTGCAAAGATGAATATTTGATTCTAGATGTATATTGATTGATGTTGCGAGGATAAAAGATAGGCGATGAACTTTTAAATTCATACATAGAAGATAGTAGTTTTGTAACGCCCCCAAAATAGGTCCATTCCATCCAACCCATTCGAAGTCGCGCCAAATATATGGTACGAAAAACAACTACAACTTTATTACAACAATTGTCGTGTAAAAATACAACAACACATATGTTGTGAGTTTGGATACAAATATATACCAAGCGTGATGACGTCACAATGACACCTTACATAAAGGTATAGTCAAAAGCTGTTTTAGAAATTAGAATCTTTGGGAAGTGCTCAAGAAAACCTTCGTACATGGGAGGCCATGCTTTTAGGTTATGGTAGATATCATATGGCTGGCAGAATTATCCTTGGTTGACCTGATAGACCCCAAAGAGAAAGCGAGAAGATTACTATCATATTCTTCCCAATGGTGAGTCTTCTCTTGACATATCATTATCTCCACTGTCTCTAATTGGGTATTATACTCCAAACAAACACCAAGATTATATAGGTAGTGCTTGTAAATATACTCAGCAAGTGGATGAGCACAACCATGTCTTATGATGACACGAGGTTGTATGTCATTAACATCTTGTATGATAGTGGCAAAACACCCTTCCAAGTTAAATTCACCTCACCCTCAACATCTATAGACCACTATTCTATTCCCTCGCTATCCCCCGCTTGACCCAGCTACACTTTTATTACCTGAAAGGAATTGCGAAACAAAAGGGTGAGCACAACTAGCTCAGTAAAGAATATTATGACTAAAGATAAATAAATTATCAATAGTCTTCATCAGTAATAAATCAGAGATTTAGAACATATGGTAGATGATAAAACTTTTCAACCATAGTTGCAGCGGAATGAGCAATCCATTAGAAGAGTCAAATAGACTATAAAGTCTATTGTCTTCTCCACGTTAAAAGTCCACCAACAATGTTTTATCCCTATAACATCAATCAACAATTCCTGTCCACAATCACGTGTATAACTCATAATCGTAATTGTAGTCCTAAATTCCTTTCCTCATCCAAGACAAAGATAATTTTCATCACTTGTCTTTACCTGAAACATCAAAGATCATGGTTATACCAAATCACAGTTTATGTTCATAATCATACTAATAAATTCATCTTTGCACCACGGCCAAAGATATTCATCAACAGTTCATCTTTACACTACAGGCTAAAGATATTCATCAACAGGTCATCTTTGCATTACGAGCCAAAGATATTCATATATCAAAGAAATACATAATCATTTCAGAAGTTATATAACAATAATTATAACCATGTTGATCGATTCACCTTTGCACTTAAGTTAAAAATATTCAATTGTAAATTCAATGGTCATGATCATACCAGTCACAATTCAACTTTTTCCCTACTGGCCAAAGAGAACCCTAGTCATGATCATACCAATAATCTACCCATCTTTACACTCGAGTGAAAGAGAATATCATCATTAGGTTTATAAAATGTTATATATGATAATAAAATCAATATAATCAAAACATCTAGATTTAATCTCAAGAGTAATATTCATAAATCAACTATAATTTGGTTAGAAAAAAGAAACCAATTTTTAAGTGAATAAGTACCCGTATTCATACATAGATCTTGTATCGTGCATAAGTAACCTCGAATTACGAAAAAGATAAAGTTTCATAATAAAATTCATATCCATATTTATAACACCTTAATCCAAATGTTATAAATCACTTAGAAATCTCATAATCTAATATTATTAATATTATAATAATATTTTAATCATTTCTAAAACTTATAAACAATTTATTTAAATTGTTTACACTTTACTAATTAATGCATTTAATCATCATAAAATGCCAAACTCATAAAATTTCATCACCAATAACCAAAACCCTCATCAAAAATCTGCATATACCTCATATATGATTCTCAAACCATAAAATCATATTTTCTAATTTTCTTACTTCACATAACATATTTAATTCATTTACTCATAACTAGAACATTTTCATGAAAATACCAAATCAGTTCAAAAAATATTTCTTTTCTGGGATTTAGCATAACATAGTCCCATATTGAACATATATTTTTCTCAGAATTTTAAAAATTCATTTACTATTTTTCATATGGCCAAAACCACCGAATATTTAAACATTTATCATAAATTATACTTTTATCCAAAAATTCTGAAATTAATACGGTATACTGATATTATATAGATGTACTCCCAATAAAAATTTCATCAATTTTAGAGTTAACCACAAGGAGTTATAAGCGGTTACTTTTAAAATAGTATTTTCTCATAAAATCCATAACTCCTAATCTATACATCCAAAAATCACCATTTTTGGACACAATCTACAAAACTCATCAAAATATCATTTCAAATTTTTCCAGAATTTTTGAAGATCCAGAAAAATTTCGAAACTAAAAACATAATAACCCTTAAAATCCCTTACTATCCCTTACCTCAAAAGAGCAATACTTCTGACTGGAATAACGCTGAACGAACTTGCACCGTATAGCAATACTCAAAGTATACTCACAAGAATACGCTCAATATATCGAGAGAGAAATAGAGAGAAAACTTCAGTTTCTGGTGTGATTTTCAATTCTAACCTAAGCACCTTATTTATAGAAAAATGCTTAGAACACCAAAGCAGAAAATTGAATATAATAATATTATTTATAAACAAAATTCCTTAGCCCACAATCTGATTTCAGCCATTAACATGTGCAAGTGAGGGCCACCAAAGTACAAAAAACGTTTTTCTAACAAAAAATCATTTAAACTCCAAAAATCAATTCAGACCAGATATACCGAAACTTTAATAATTCACAATAAATAGCTCTTTTATCAGAAAATTCGAATCTCGCTACATTATATAGGAAATTCAATTCTCTACAACTTTGCAGAAGAAAGTTTTTCCAAATTCCAAGCAAAATTGAAGAAATCCACAAGCAAGCGATTTTACTGTTTATAATCAAATTTGATCAAGAAATGGGGTCCATCGACACACAAAAACATGTGTTAATCATTTAATGCCACAAAAATACTCTTCCTCCTCATATACTCATATATCCCACATTCATTATAAAAATATCACCGAATTAATATATTATTAAAATAATATATTTAAATGAATTATTTTATCGAAAAAGATAAAATATTAATTTTCAACAATTGTCATTTTAAAATTTTCTCCATCTATATCCACATAAAATCAATATTTTCCTCATCATATAAATCAATAATTAATTATTCACAAATAATATTACGAGAATCACAAGTCTGACGTGCAACGGTAGTTCCCAGGAAGAGGGGCTTTCCAATAAGAATTTCTCCTTCTTGGTAGCATGATTAGGTGACCAAACCTCTCTTTAGACAGAACTTTCTAGACATTGCCAATAATGTTTTCTAATAATATTATTCAGATAATATAAATTATTGCTTCGATAATAGAAAATACTGTGTAATGACAATTATTGAAACAACAATGAATATAAAATATCAACAATAAAGAATTATTAACTCGATAAATAATTGAGCAAGAATTACCGTAACAATTATTGAGTAATGCCTTCTTTAAAAAAAAATTATCATGCTTCATGAATAGTACTCGTGAATAGTAACTCGTGAATAATAACTCATGAATAGTAACTTCGTGAATAAGAACTCATGAATAGTAACTCGTGAATAGTAACTTCGTGAATAGTAACTCATGAATAGTAACTCATGAATAGTAAAAAAATTGAATACTTTTATTTCATAAAATTCGGGGTCTTACAATCTCCCTCCTTATGAAATTTCGTCCCGAAATTTACGCACAGTATTTCAAAGAGTTGAGAATACCCTTTTTCATTTTCGATTCTATCTCTCCCGTCATCATGATTTCTCCATTGCTTCATCTCCGTATTTGAGGATATCATTCTAGAATCTGACTTCAAAACAAGGGTTAATTTAACAAATTAACATATCACATAATATCCTCGATATTATGGTCGACGACCAACAAATAAGCTTAGGTAGGACACACTTGGCGAAGGATTTACTCATCTCTCCCTCCTAGTTCTAATCCCGATCTCCGCGGAGATCATATCCCTAAGCTCGATACCAAATGTAACGACCCCAAAATAGGTATACATTCCATCCAACCCATTCTCGAAGTCGCCAAATATATGGTAACGAAAAAACAACTACAACTTTATTACAACAATTGTCGTGTAAAATACAACAACACATATGTTGTGAGTTTGGATACAAATATATACCAACATGAATGACGTCACAATGACACCTTACATAAAGGTATAGTCAAAAAGCTGTTTTAGAAATTAGAATCTTTGGGAAGTGCTCAAAGAAACCTTCGATACATGGGAGGCCGTGCTTTTAGGTTATGGTAGATATCATATGGCCGCAGAATTATCCTTGGTCAATCTAATAGACCCTAAAGAAAAACGAGAAGATTACTATCATATTCTTCCTAATGGTGAGTCTTCTCTTGACATATCATTATCTCCACTTTGTCTCTAATTGGGTATTATACTCCAAACAAACACCAAGATTATATAGGTAGTGCTTGTAAATATACTCAAGCAAGTGGATGAGCACAACCGTGTCTTATGATGACACGAGGTTGTATGTCATTAACATCTTGTATGATAGTGGCAAAACACCCTTCCAAGTTAAATTCACCTCACCTCAACATCTATGTACCACTATTCTATTCCTCGCTATCCCCCCACCCCGAGCCTACACTTTTATTACACGAAAGGAATTGCGAAACAAAAGGGTGAGCACAACTACTAGCTCGATAAAAGAATATTATGACTAAAGATAAATAAATTATCAATAGTCTTCATCAAGTAATAAATCGGAGATTTAGAACATATGGTAGATGATAAAACTTTTCAACCATAGTTAAAATGGAATGAGCAATCCATTAGAAGAGTCGAATAGACTATAAAGTCATTGTCTTCTCCACGTTAAAAGTCCACCAACAATGTTTTATCCCGTAACATCAATCAACAATTTCATCCACAATCACGTGTATAACTCATAATCGTAATTGTAGTCCTAAATTCCTTTCCTCATCCAAGACAAAGATAATTTTCATCACTTGTCTTTACGAAACATCAAAGATCATGGTTATACCAAATCACGGTTTATGTTCATAATCATACTAATAAATTCATCTTTGCACTACGGCAAAGATATTCATCAACAGATTCATCTTTACACTACACAAAGCTAAAGATATTCATCAACAGTCATCTTTGCATTACTGAGCCAAAGATATTCATATATCAAAGAAATACATAATCATTTCGGAAGTTATATAACAATAATTATAACCGTGTTGATCGATTCACCTTTGCGACTTAAGTTAAAAATATTCAATTGTAAATTAATGGTCATGATCATACCAAATACAATTCAACTTTTTCCCCATCGCCAAAGAGAACCCTAGTCATGATCATACCAATAATCTACCCATCTTTACACTCAGTGAAAGAGAATATCATCATTAGGTTTATAAAAATGTTATATATGATAATAAAATCAATATAATCAAAACATCTAGATTTAATCTCAAGAGTAATATTCATAAATCAACTATAATTTGGTTAGAAAAAAGAAACCAATTTTTCGTGAATAGTACCCGATCGATTCATACATAGTAATCGTATCGCATATAGTAACCTAAATAACTAAAAGATAAAGTTTCATAATAAAATTCATATCCATATTTATAACACCTTAATCCAAATGTTATAAATCACTTAGAAATCTCATAATCTAATATTATTAATATTATAATAATATTTTAATCATTTCTAAAACTTATAAACAATTTATTTAAATTGTTTACACTTTACTAATTAATGCATTTAATCATCATAAAATGCCAAACTCATAAAATTTCATCACCAATAACCAAAACCTCATCAAAAATCTGCATATACCTCATATATGATTCTCAAACCATAAAATCATATTTTCTAATTTTCTTACTTCACATAACATATTTAATTCATTTACTCATAACTAGAACATTTTCATGAAAAATACCAAATCAGTTCCAAAAATATTTCTTTTCTGGGATTTAGCATAACATAGTCCCATATTGAACATATATATTTTTCTCAGAATTTTAAAATTCATTTACTATTTTTCATATGGCCAAAACCACCGAATATTTAAACATTTATCATAAATTATACTTTTATCCAAAAAATTCTGAAATTAATACGGTATACTGATATTATATAGATGTACTCCCAATAAAAATTTCATCAATTTTAGAGTTAACCACAAGGAGTTATAAGCGGTTACTTTTAAAATAGTATTTTCTCATAAAATCCATAACTCCTAATCTATACATCCAAAATCACCATTTTTGGACACAATCTACAAAACTCATCAAAATATCATTTCAAATTTTTCCAGAATTTTGAAGATCCAAAAAAAATTTCGAAACTAAAAACATAATAACCCTTAAAATCCCTTTCTTATCCCTTACCTCAAAAAAGCAATACTTCGATTTGGAATAATATTGAACTAACTTGCACCGTATAGCAATACTCAAAGTATACTCACAAGAATACGCTCAATATATCGAGAGAGAGAGAAATAGAGAAAACTTCAGTTTACGGTGTGATTTTCAATTCTAACCCAAGACCTTATTTATGTAAAAATGCTTTAGAACACCAAAAGCAGAAAATTGAATATAATAATATTATTTATAAACAAAATTCCTTAGCCCACAATCTGATTTCAGCCATTAACATGTGCAAGTGAGGGCCACCAAAGTACAAAAAACGTTTTTCTAACAAAAAATCATTTAAACTCCAAAAATCAATTCAGACCAGATATACCGAAACTTTAATAATTCACAATAAATAGCTCTTTTATCAGAAAATTCAAATCTCGCTACATTATATAGGAAATTCAATTCTCTACAACTTTGCAGAAGAAAGTTTTTCCAAATTCCAAACAGAAATTGACCGAAATCCACAAACCAGGCGATTTTACAAATTTATAATCAAATTTCAGTCAAGAAATGGGGTCCACTGACACACAAAACATGTGTTAATCATTTAATGCCACAAAAATACTCTTCCTCCTCATATACTCATATATCCCACATTCATTATAAAAATATCACCGTTAATATATTATTAAAATAATATATTTAAATGAATTATTTTATCAGAAAAAGATAAAATATTAATTTTCAACAATTGTCATTTTAAAATTTTTCTCCATCTATATCCACATAAAATCAATATTTTCCTCATCATATAAATCAATAATTAATTATTCACAAATAATATTACAGAATCACAAAGACAGCAACCAAAGTAGTTCCAGGAAAGAGGGCTTTCAATAAGAATTTCTCCTTCTTGGTAGCAAGCAATTAGGTGACCAAACCTCTCTTTAGACAGAACTTTCTAGACATTGCCAATAATGTTTTCTAATAATATTATTCAGATAATATAAATTATTGCTTCGATAATAGAAAATACTGTGTAATGACAATTATTGAAACAACAGGAATATAAAATATCAACGCAAAGAATTATTAACTCAATAAAATAATCGAATAAAGAATTATCGTAACAATTATCGAGTAATGCCTTCTCACTGAAAAAAAAATTATCATGCTTCATGAATAGTAGATCGTGAATAAGTAACTCGTGAATAGTAACTTCATGAATAGTAACTTCGTGAATAGTAACTCATGAATAGTAACTCGTGAATAGTAACTCGTGAATAGTAACTCATGAATAGTAACTCATGAATAGTAAAAAAATTGAATACTTTTATTTCATAAAATTAGGGTCTTACAATCTCCCTCCTTATGAAATTTCGTCCCACGAAATTTACGTACACAGTATTTCAAAAGAGTTGAGAATACCTTGTTTTCATTTCGATTCTATCTCCCCCGTCATCATGATTTCTCCATTGCTCATCATCTCCCGTATTTCGGATATCATTCTAGAATACGACTTCAAAACAAAGGTTAATTTAACAAATTAACATATCACATAATATCCCGATATTATGGTGACGACCAACAAATAAGCTTAGGTAGGACACACTAGCGAAGGATTTACTCATCTCTCCCTCCTAGTTCTAATCCCGATCTCGCTGGAGATCATATCCTAAGCTCGATACCAAATGTAACGACCCCAAAATAGGTATACATTCCATCCAACCCATTTCGAGTCGCCAAATATATGGTACGAAAAAAACAACTACAACTTTATTACAACAATTGTCGTAAAATACAACAACACATATGTTGTGAGTTTGGATACAAATATATACCAAGCGTGATGACGTCACAATGACACCTTACATAAAGGTATAGTCAAAAACCTTTTAGAAATTAGAATCTTTGGGAAGTGCTCAAGGAAACCTTCGTATATGGGAGGCCATGCTTTTAGGTTATGGTAGATATCATATGGCCGCATGTAATTATCCTTGGTTGATCTAATAGACCCTAAAGAAAAACGAGAAGATTACTATCATATTCTTCCCAATGGTGAGTCTTCTCTTGACATATCATTATCTCCAATTGCTCTCTAATTGGGTATTATACTCCAAACAAACACCAAGATTATATAGGTAGTGCTTGTAAATATACTCGGCCAAGTGGATGAGCACAACCGTGTCTTATGATGACACGAGGTTGTATGTCATTAACATCTTGTATGATAGTGGCAAAACACCCTTCCAAGTTAAATTCACTCTCCCTCAACATCTATAGACCACTATTCTATTCCCTCATTATCCCCCTTGACCCAAATTTACACTTTTATTACCGAAAGGAATTGCGAAACAAAAGGGTGAAAGCACAACTAATTTCAAAAGAATATTATGACTAAAGATAAATAAATTATCAATAGTCTTCATCAAGAATAAATCGAGAGATTTAGAACATATGGTAGATGATAAAACTTTTCAACCATAGTTGCAGTGGAATGAGCAATCCATTAGAAGAGTCGAATAGACTATAAAGTCTATTATGCTTCTCCACGTTAAAAGTCCACCAACAATGTTTTATCCTCGTAACATCAATCAACAATTCTCGCCCACAATCACGTGTATAACTCATAATCGTAATTGTAGTCCTAAATTCCTTTCCTCATCCAAGACAAAGATAATTTTCATCACACTTGTCTTTACCGAAACATCAAAGATCATGGTTATACCAAATCACGCTTTATGTTCATAATCATATTAATAAATTCATCTTTGCATTCACTACAAAGATATTCATCAACAGATTCATCTTTACACTACACAAAGCTAAAGATATTCATCAACAGTCATCTTTGCATTACGAGCCAAAGATATTCATATATCAAAGAAATACATAATCATTTCGAAGTTATATAACAATAATTATAACCATGTTGATCGATTCACCTCAGACTTAAGTTAAAAATATTCAATTGTAAATTCAATGGTCAGTGATCATACAAATCACAATTCAACTTTTTCCCTCATCTTGCCAAAGAGAACCCTAGTCATGATCATACCAATAATCTACCCATCTTTACACTCAAGTGAAAAGAATATCATCATTAGGTTTATAAAATGTTATATATGATAATAAAATCAATATAATCAAAACATCTAGATTTAATCTCAAGAGTAATATTCATAAATCAACTATAATTTGGTTAGAAAAAAGAAACCAATTTTTAAGTGAATAAGTACCCGTATTCATACATAAGATCAGATATGCGTGCATAGTAACCTCCACACTAAAAGATAAAGTTTCATAATAAAATTCATATCCATATTTATAACACCTTAATCCAAATGTTATAAATCACTTAGAAATCTCATAATCTAATATTATTAATATTATAATAATATTTTAATCATTTCTAAAACTTATAAACAATTTATTTAAATTGTTTACACTTTACTAATTAATGCATTTAATCATCATAAAATGCCAAACTCATAAAATTTCATCACCAATAACCAAAACCCTCATCAAAAATCTGCATATACCTCATATATGATTCTCAAACCATAAAATCATATTTTCTAATTTTCTTACTTCACATAACATATTTAATTCATTTACTCATAACTAGAACATTTTCATGAAAAATACCAAATCAGTTCCAAAAATATTTCTTTTCTGGGATTTAGCATAACATAGTCCCATATTGAACATATATTTTTCTCAGAATTTTAAAAATTCATTTACTATTTTTCATATGGCCAAAACCACCGAATATTTAAACATTTATCATAAATTATACTTTTATCCAAAAATTCTGAAATTAATACGGTATACTGATATTATATAGATGTACTCCCAATAAAAATTTCATCAATTTTAGAGTTAACCACAAGGAGTTATAAGCGGTTACTTTTAAAATAGTATTTTCTCATAAAATCCATAACTCCTAATCTATACATCCAAAAATCACCATTTTTGGACACAATCTACAAAACTCATCAAAATATCATTTCAAATTTTTCCAGAATTTTTGAAGATCCAGAAAAATTTCGAAACTAAAAACATAATAACCCTTAAAATCCCTTACTATCCCTTACCTCAAAAGAGCAGTACTTACATTTGGAATAATTATTTGAACGAACTTGCACAGAGTATAGCAATACTCAAAGTATACTCACAAGAATACGCTCAATATATCGAGAGAGAAATAGAGAAAACTTGAGCCGGTGTGATTTTCAATTCTAACCTAAGCACCTTATTTATGAAAAATGCTTAGAACACCAAAAAGAAAATTGAATATAATAATATTATTTATAAACAAAATTCCTTAGCCCACAATCTGATTTCAGCCATTAACATGTGCAAGTGAGGGCCACAAAAAGTACAAAAAACGTTTTTCTAACAAAAATCATTTAAACTCCAAAAATCAATTCGCACCAGGATATACCAAAACTTTAATAATTCACAATAAATAGCTCTTTTATCGAGAAAATTGAATCTCGCTACATTATATAGGAAATTCAATTCTCTACAACTTTGCGAGAAGAAAGTTTTTCCAAATTCCAAGCAGAAATTGACCGAAATCCACAAAACAGGCGATTTTACAAATTTTATAATCAAATTTCATCAAGAAATGGGGTCCATCGACACACAAAACATGTGTTAATCATTTAATGCCACAAAATACTCTTCCTCCTCATATACTCATATATCCCACATTCATTATAAAAATATCACCGTTAATATATTATTAAAATAATATATTTAAATGAATTATTTTATCGAAAAAGATAAAATATTAATTTTCAACAATTGTCATTTTAAAATTTTTCTCCATCTATATCCACATAAAATCAATATTTTCCTCATCATATAAATCAATAATTAATTATTCACAAATAATATTACAGAATCACAAAGTCTGAGCTGACAGTAGTTCCAGGAAAGAGGGCTTTCAATAAGAATTTCTCCTTCTTGGTAGCCGCAATTAGGTGACCAAACCTCTCTTTAGAGCAGAACTTTCTAGACATTGCCAATAATGTTTTCTAATAATATTATTCAGGATAATATAAATTATTGCTTCGATAATAGAAAATACGTGTAATGACAATTATCAAACAACAAAGAATATAAAATATCAACGCAAAGAATTATTAACTCAATAAAATAATTGAACAAAGAATTCATCGTAACAATTATTGAGTAATGCCTTCTTCTGAAAAAAAAATTATCATGCTTCATGAATAGTACTCGTGAATAAGAACTCGTGAATAAGAACTCATGAATAGTAACTTTCGTGAATAGTAACTCATGAATAGTAACTCGTGAATAAGTAACTCGTGAATAGTAACTCATGAATAGTAACTCATGAATAGTAAAAAAATTGAATACTTTTATTTCATAAAATTCGGGGTCTTACAATCTCCCTCCTTATGAAATTTCGTCCCCGAAATTTACGTACCAGTATTTCAAAGAGTTGAGAATACCTTGTTTTCATTTCGATTCTATCTCCCCGTCATCATGATTTCTCCATTGCTTTCATCTCCCGTATTTGGATATCATTCTAGAATACTGACTTCAAAACAAGGGTTAATTTAACAAATTAACATATCACATAATATCGATATTATGGTGACCAACAAATAAGCTTAGGTAGGACACACTAGCGAAGGATTTACTCATCTCTCCCCTCCTAGTTCTAATCCCGATCTCCGCCAGAGATCATATCCCTAAGCTCTGATACCAAATGTAACGACCCCAAAATAGGTATACATTCCATCCAACCCATTCTGAGTCGCCAAATATATGGTACGAAAAACAACTACAACTTTATTACAACAATTGTCGTGCAAAATACAACAACACATATGTTGTGAGTTTGGATACAAATATATACCAACTGTGACGCGTCACAATGACACCTTACATAAAGGTATAGTCAAAAACTGTTTTAGAAATTAGAATCTTTGGGAAGTGCTCAAGGAAACCTTCGTACATGGGAGGCCATGCTTTTAGGTTATGGTAGATATCATATGGCCACGTAATTATCCTTGGTTGACCTAATAGACCCTAAAGAAAAACGAGAAGATTACTATCATATTCTTCCCAATGGTGAGTCTTCTCTTGACATATCATTATCTCCACTGTCTCTAATTGGGTATTATACTCCAAACAAACACCAAGATTATATAGGTAGTGCTTGTAAATATACTCGCAAGTGGATGAGCCTGACCATGTCTTATGATGACACGAGGTTGTATGTCATTTAACATCTTGTATGATAGTGGCAAAACACCCTTCCAAGTTAAATTCACCTCACCTCAACATCTATAGACCACTATTCTATTCCTCGCTATCCCCGCTTGACCCGGCCTACACTTTTATTACCGAAAGGAATTGCGAAACAAAAGGGTGAGCACAACTAGCTCGATAAAGAATATTATGACTAAAGATAAATAAATTATCAATAGTCTTCATCAAGAATAAATCGTAGATTTAGAACATATGGTAGATGATAAAACTTTTCAACCATAGTTGCGTGGAATGAGCAATCCATTAGAAGAGTCAAATAGACTATATAAAGTCTATTATCTTTCCACGTTAAAAGTCCACCAACAATGTTTTATCCACCGTAACATCAATCAACAATTCCTCGCCCACAATCACGTGTATAACTTCATAATCGTAATTGTAGTCCTAAATTCCTTTCCTCATCCAAGACAAAGATAATTTTCATCACTTGTCTTTACAAACATCAAAGATCATGGTTATACCAAATCACGGTTTATGTTCATAATCATACTAATAAATTCATCTTTGCACCACTACCAAAGATATTCATCAACAGATTCATCTTTACACTACAAAGCTAAAGATATTCATCAACAGTCATCTTTGCATTACGAGCCAAAGATATTCATATATCAAAGAAATACATAATCATTTGAAGTTATATAACAATAATTATAACCATGTTGATCGATTCACCTTTGCACTTAAGTTAAAAAATATTCAATTCAGAATTAATGGTCATGATCATACCGGTCACAATTCAACTTTTTCCTCATCGCCAAAGAGAACCCTAGTCATGATCATACCAATAATCTACCCATCTTTACACTCAAGTGAAAGAGAATATCATCATTAGGTTTATAAAATGTTATATATGATAATAAAATCAATATAATCAAAACATCTAGATTTAATCTCAAGAGTAATATTCATAAATCAACTATAATTTGGTTAGAAAAAAGAAACCAATTTTTCGTGAATAGTACCCCGTATTCATACATAGTACTGTATACGTGCATAGTAACCTCGACACGAAAAGATAAAGTTTCATAATAAAATTCATATCCATATTTATAACACCTTAATCCAAATGTTATAAATCACTTAGAAATCTCATAATCTAATATTATTAATATTATAATAATATTTTAATCATTTCTAAAACTTATAAACAATTTATTTAAATTGTTTACACTTTACTAATTAATGCATTTAATCATCATAAAATGCCAAACTCATAAAATTTCATCACCAATAACCAAAACCCTCATCAAAAATCTGCATATACCTCTATATATGATTCTCAAACCATAAAATCATATTTTCTAATTTTCTTACTTCACATAACATATTTAATTCATTTACTCATAACTAGAACATTTTCATGAAAATACCAAATCAGTTCCAAAAATATTTCTTTTCTGGGATTTAGCATAACATAGTCCCATATTGAATATATATTTTCTCAGAATTTTAAAAATTCATTTACTATTTTTTCATATGGCCAAAACCACCGAATATTTAAACATTTATCATAAATTATACTTTTATCCAAAAATTCTGAAATTAATACGGTATACTGATATTATATAGATGTACTCCCAATAAAAATTTCATCAATTTTAGAGTTAACCACAAGGAGTTATAAGCGGTTACTTTTAAAATAGTATTTTCTCATAAAATCCATAACTCCTAATCTATACATCCAAAAATCACCATTTTGGACACAATCTAAAACTCATCAAAATATCATTTCAAATTTTTCCAGAATTTTGAAGATCCAGAAAAATTTCGAAACTAAAAACATAATAACCCTTAAAATCCCTTCTTATCCCTTACCTCAAAAGAGCAATACTTACATTTGGAATAATTTGAACGAACTTGCACCGATATAGCAATACTCAAAGTATACTCACAAGAATACGCTCAATATATCGAGAGAGAAAGAGAGAAAACTTTGGTTTTCGGTGTGATTTTCAATTCTAACCTAAGCACCTTATTTATAAAAATGCTTAGAACACCAAAGCAGAAAATTGAATATAATAATATTATTTATAAACAAAATTCCTTAGCCCACAATCTGATTTCAGCCATTAACATGTGCAAGTGAGGGCCACCAAAGTACAAAAAACGTTTTTCTAACAAAAAATCATTTAAACTCCAAAAATCAATTCAGACCAGATATACCGAAACTTTAATAATTCACAATAAATAGCTCTTTTATCAGAAAATTCGAATCTCGCTACATTATATAGGAAATTCAATTCTCTACAACTTTGCAGAAGAAAGTTTTTCCAAATTCCAAACAGAAATTGACCGAAATCCACAAACGGGCGATTTTTGTGCTATAATCAAATTTCGATCAAGAAATGGGGTCCATCGACACACAAAACATGTGTTAATCATTTAATGCCACAAAAATACTCTTCCTCCTCATATACTCATATATCCCACATTCATTATAAAAATATCACAATTAATATATTATTAAAATAATATATTTAAATGAATTATTTTATCGAAAAAGATAAAATATTAATTTTCAACAATTGTCATTTTAAAATTTTCTCCATCTATATCCACATAAAATCAATATTTTCCTCATCATATAAATCAATAATTAATTATTCACAAATAATATTACGAGAAATCACAAGAGCAACGGTAGTTCCTCAGGAAGAGGGGCTTTCAATAAGAATTTCTCTCTCTACATGGTAGTGATTAGGTGACCAAACCTCTCCTTAGATGCAGAACTTTCTAGACATTGCCAATAATGTTTTCTAATAATATTATTCAGATAATATAAATTATTAGCCGATAATAGAAAATATCGTAGTAATGACAATTATTGAAACAACAAAGAATATAAAATATCAACGAAGCAATTATTAACTCAATAAAATCGAATAAAGCGGTAATTATCGTAACAATTATTGAGTAATGCCTTCTTCTGAAAAAAAATTATCATACTTCATGAATAGTACTCGTGAATAGTAACTTCGTGAATAGTAACTCATGAATAGTAACTCGTGAATAAGAACTCTCATGAATAAGAACTTCGTGAATAGTAACTCATGAATAGTAACTCATGAATAAAAAAAAAATTGAATACTTTTATTTCATAAAATTTGGTCTTACAAGTTTGCATTCTCTACTTAACTCTTCTAATGAATTATTATTTCATTGCGAATATTGATTTAAAATTTGTTGTCTATTGTATTCTATTATATTTTTCCTGTTGAAGACTAACGATAATTTGTTGTATATTATCTTAGTCATAATATTCTTTCTTGAGCTAGTTGAGCTCACCCTTTTCCTTTTTGTTCCATTTTTCTCGGGAGGCGAGAATATAAGCGAGTACAGTGGGGTATGGAATGAAGGTTTTAGAAAAGGATTGTTTAGTAGTCCTCACCATTTTGTAAATTAATGTATCAATAAATGTGATGAGGATTTATTTGAGTATAGATATTGTCAGAAGATAATATTTGTATTCAAACTCACGCTTTTCTTGTTGTAATAATAAAGTTGTAGTTGTTTACATACCATGTATTGACAACTCAGAATAGGTGATGTATACCTATTTTGGGGGGCGTCGCGATTAGTATCGAGCTTAGGGATATGATCTCTGGCGGAGATCGGGGAATAGAACTAGGAGGGAAAGGCGAGTAAATCCTTCGCTAGTGTGTCCTACCTAAGCTTATTTGTTTGTTACTGGTCAAGTATATAGGGATATTATGTGATATATTGATTTCCTTAATTAACCCTTGTTTTATGGCGGTATTTGAGAATGTCGATTGAGAATATTAATGATGGAAATGAGACCAGTGGAGATGCTCAGACTCATCAACGAGGAGAGGAAGCGTGCAACAGTGGCAATGTTCCTCCTGTGAACAACACCATTGAGCGAGATGATGAGCGAGGGGATGTTTAGAAGTTTTTTGCAGTTCATGCGAAAATCGACGAGGAGACTCGTGTTCAAAATCTGAGGAGAAATGATAAGATTCACGGGTTGTCACGATGCAAAGCGATTCAAAGAGTTGGGACCACCGAATTTAAAGGAAAGCGGATCCGATCATGGCGGAAACATGGATCAAACAAATTACCAAGATATTCGATGTCTTGGGATGCACTGAGGAACAGAAGGTTCCATTCGCCACCTTTATGTTCCGTGGCGAAGCGGACTCATTGGTGGGAATGCGTGAAGGCGTACCCATCCACCGCTTTTCGGCATGTCACGGGAAGCGTTTGAACTATTTAATGACAAATACTTTCACGAAAGTGTTCGTTATATGAAGGAAGTGGAGTTCATCGATTAGAGCAAAACAACATGGCGGTGTCTCGATGACGAGGCAAAGTTTGCAGAGTTATCGAGTTTGCACCTCATTTGGTGGAGAATGAGGAGCGTATGCGGATGTTTCTTAGAGGTTTGAAACCGGCGTCGTCGCCAAGATCTCATTTCTCATAAATTTTCTCTTTATTCGGATGTTGTAAAGCAGGGCTCAATTATTAGGCGAGATAACGAAAGTACGGTGTTGAGGACCACAACCGAGGATCGTGATCGAGAGATAGCGATCAGCAGAATAATGATAACTGCGGAGAAGAAAGCAGAGCCGGACAGAAATGGTAACCACTCGGTGGTAATCATGGCCATGAAAATAGAAAAGCGAGTCGGGAGGAGATTTTAAAAGAGGAGATTTAACAACGACCGTATGAGAGACATGCGGTTAAGAAGAATCGGTTCTAAGGAGGAAACGACCACCGGTCATATCTGCTACAAATCGGAAAGAGGGACATATCGGTCAAAGCGCCCTACAAGATTCAAGGTATGCTATAATTGTGGAAAGGAAGGACATATCGCTCGAGATTATACGATGCGAAACCTAGTTCAGTGGGGACGGTGACTAAAAAATCATCCCGAGAAAAGTCAAAGTCAGCGATTCCGGAAGAAAGCGTTTGTTGTGATTTGGTCATAATGCGAGGAACCCAAAGCGAGGTGATCACGGGTAAGCTATTTATAAATTCTTGCGAAGTTTATACCTTACTTGATATCTGGGGTGCTACCCATTCATTTATCTCTCTGCGTGTGCTCAACGCGTTTAAACTTGACTCAGAAGAAATTAGACTTTGACCTATCTGTGGAAACTCCGTTAGGAGAAACTTTCATCACATCCCTTTGTTTATAAATCTTGTTTGATTCAAGTTGGCACCATTACCTTACACATGTGACCTTATCTCTTTAAAGATACTTGCTTTTGATGTGATTTTAGGGATTGATTGGTTAACTACTCATCATGCCAAAATTGATTATTTTCGTAAGGTTGTTAGTTTTCATATTCCTAACCAACTTGTTGTTATGCAATTCAAACAACTAAACCATTAAAATCAATCTTCATCATATCTAATCATAAAGCTATTCGTTTATTAAAAAGCGGATGTCAAGCTTTCTAGCCCATGTTATGGATTTGAATAAAGACACGTCAAATTTGAATAATATTCTGTTGTTATTGACTTTCTGACGTATTTCCGAAGAACTTCCGGTCTACCCCGAGCGTAAAGTTGAATTCTTTATTGATCTTGAACACAGTACAAAGCCCATTTCTAAAACCCCATATCGAATGGCTCTATTGAACTTGAGGAGTTAAAGGTCCAATTCTGAGGAATTGTTGGACATCGGTTTCATTAAATCTAGTACATCTCCTTGGGGTGCTCTGTTTTATTTGTAAAGAAGAAAAAAGCGGGAGTATGCGACTTTGTATTGACTATCGGGAATTGAACCATGTCACCATCAAGAATAGGTATCCTCTACCTCGTATTGATGACTTGTTTGACCGATTCTGAGGGGCACAATTCTTTTCAAAAATCGATCTTCGTTACGGATATCATCGGTGAAGATTAGCGCCCGAGGATATTCAAAGGCGCCTTGAGAACTTCGGTATGGGCATTATGAATTCTTAGTCATGTCTTTCGGACTAACTAATGCTCCCTGCAACTTTTCATGGATATGATGAGCCAAAGTATTCAAGGAATATTTGGATCGGTTTGTTGTTGTCTTTATTGATGACATCCTTATATATTCCAAAAGTCGTGAAGATCATGAGCACCATTTAAATTTGGTACTCGAAGGCTTCGTGAAAACCAACTATATGCCAAATTGAAGAAATGCGAGTTCGGCTCGAGGAAGTAGCATTCCTGGGCGCGTGGGTGTCGAAACATGGAGTATCTGTTGATCCGTGAAGATTGAAGCAATACAAAGTTAGGAGCAATAGAAAGTCGGTGTTGAAATGCGTAGCTTTTGGGCTTATTTGGTTATTATCGGAGATTCGTGGAAGGTTTTCTCGAATCGCTACTCCATTAACTCAAATTAACTTCGGAAGGATACAAAATTCGTTTGGAAGCGAAGAATGCGAGAAAAGTTTCCAAGAGCTTAAGAGGAGACTTATTTGGCACATTCTAACAATACCATCTGGTTCGAATGGATTTGTTATCTCTGACGATGCTTGAGCAAAGGGTTAGGATGTGTTCTCATGCTGGCGTGGGAAAGTCATAGCCTATGCCTCATGACAACTTAAAAGAGTATGAGAGGAATTATCCTACTCATGATCTAGAGTTAGCGGTGATCGTTTCGCGCTTAAAGATATGGAGGCACTATCTATATGGGGAGAAAGTGGAGATATATTCGGACCATAAAAGCCTTAAATATTTCTTCACTCAAAAAAAGAACTCAACATGCGGCGTGACGTTGGCTCGAGCTATTGAAAGACTACGACCACACTATTCAATACCATCTGGTAAAGCGAGCGTAAGTAGGCGGCGCATTGAGTAGAAGATCATATGCGAGGAGCGAGTGCGATGATGTCAAGTATACGCGTAGAGCCAACTTTAATAGAAAAAGTTAAGGTTGCTTTCGAGCCGCAGACCCGGGAGCCGATGCGTATGAAGAAGAAAGTACAAGAAGGAGCTATTAGGGCGAGAATTGATGAAGAAGGAATACTTGAGTCCACTCTGAACTTTGTGTTCCTAACGACTCGATTTGAAGTACAAGATTATGATGGAGGCACACAATACGCCATTTGCAATCCATCACGGAAGTACTAAAATGTATCGTGATCTTGACATACATTTTGGTGGAACAATATGAAGAGAGAGATTGCAAAGTTTATCTCGATGTGTTTAACTTGCCAACGTGTAAAGGCGGAGCATCTTGTACCTAAGGGTCCGTTGCAACCACTTGAGATTAGGAATGGAAGTGGGAACACATTACTATGGATTTCGATTACGGGTCTTCCTACGGTTTCTCAAGGCATCAATGCTATTTGGGTTATTGTTGATAGATTAACCAAGTCTCGCTCATTTCTTGCCGTCACGGAGACTTATTCCTTGAGCGTCTTGCTAGTATATACGTGAATGAGATTGTGAGGTTGCATGGCATGCTTGTATCCATAGTTTGGATCGTGACCCAAGATTCACTTCAAGATTTTGGGTTAGCTTGCACAAAGCTATGGGCACGGATTTGCGATTTAGATTTTCGCATACCATCCCCAAAGCAGACGGACAATCGGAGAGGACTATTCAAACTCTTGAAGATTTATTAAGACTCGTGTCCTAGACTTCAAGGGCGGTTGGGATAAGTATTTACCATTGGTGGAATTCTCCAACAACAATGAGTTATCGAGCAAGTATAGGTGTGGCTCCATTGAAGCATTATATGGACAAAATGTCGTTCTCGATATGTTGGGATGAGGTGGGTGAAGCAACATTGTTGGGACCCGAGTTAATACGTATGACTACCGAAAAGATCCAAATGATTCGATAACGTATACAAAAGCGGCACAAGATCGACAAAAGAGTTATGCACGGATCTTCATCGAAAGGGCGTGGAATTTAATGTAAAGGGGATCGTGTATTGTTGCGAGTTGCTCCATGGAAAGGAGTTACAAGATTTGGGAAGAGAGGAAAGCTCGATCCACGATTTATTGGTCCATTTCAAATTCTTGACCGAGAGTAGGAAATGTAGCCTATAGACTTGCGTTACTCTCGGTATGTCTCGTGTTCATAATGTGTTTCACATATCTCGTACTTACGTAAATATGTGAAAGACGAACCACGTTATTGAGTTAGAACCAGGACGAGATAGCCAGAAGACTTAACGTGTGAGGAGGTACTGTCAAGATCTTGGATAGGAAGGAGCATGTCCTACTGTATGAAAGGTCATACCACAAGTTAAAGTTTTGTGGAGGAATCATGCTTATAGAGAAATGACACAGGGAATTGGAAGCGGAAATGAAAGCGAGGTATCCTCACCTTTTGAAACACGAATCGTCACGTCGATTTCGAGAGGACGAAATTTCATAAGGGAGGGAGGTTGTAAGACCCCAAAATTTTTAAATAAAAGGAATTTCCTTTATTTATTATTTTGAAATAGTAAGGGTTGATTTGATTAATGTGGATAGTTAAGGGTTAAATCATGCAAATATTTCAAAATAAGCAAGTGGTTATAAAATATTCATTATCGTCGGGGAATATTCGTTTGGTCGTGGAATATTAAATCTTTGTGGGGAATATTAAATGCTGACAGGCGCTTGACCGTGTGTGGGCCCATATGCTGAAAAAAGCGATTGGATGAAGAAAGCGACAAATTTAAGTTGTTTTTTAAATAACTGGCGTAGTTGTTGCTTAATTATCTTTGTTGGAATACCGGTGGTTAAAATACACTAATTGTCTGGCGTTGTTGGCGATTTGCATATTGCATGCTTCAATTATTGATTCTTACGTCGAAAAGGCACTACTCGAATAATGATTAATTCTTTAATTTGATATTCATAGATTTTATTGACAATGTCTAGAAAGTTATTATCTAAGGAGAGGTTTGGTCTAGAAAGTTAATTCACAGAGAGGTTACTACAGTAGAAGAGAAATTCTTATTGGAAAGCCCCTCTCTCACAGGGCGCACGGTTGTCAATATTGTGATTACGTAATATTATTTGTGAATAATTAATTATTGATTTATATGATGAGGAAAATATTAATTTTATGTGGATATAGATGGAGAAAATTTTAAAATGACAATTGTTGAAAATTAATATTTTATCTTTTACGATAAAATAATTCATTTAAATATATTATTTTAATAATATATTAACGGTGATATTTTTACAACGAATGTGGGATATATGAGTATCGAGGAGGAAGAGTATTTTTGTTGCAATAAATGTTTAAAACATGTTAAACATGTCGGTGGACCCCATTTATTGGTGAAATTTGATTATAGCAAAATAAAATCGCTTGGTTTGTGGATTTCGGTCAATTTCTATTTGGAATTTGAAAAAACTTTCTTCTGCAAAGTTGTAGAGAATTGAAATTCCTATAAAAACTCGCGAGATTCGAATTTTCTGATGAAAGGGCTATTTATTATGAATTATTGAAGTTAGAAAGCTCAAAATAATTGATTTTGGGAGTTTAAATTATTTTTGTTAAGAAAAACATTTTTTGTATTTTTTTTTGGACATCATTAACATGTGTGGCTGGTGTTTTGACCAAAAGATGGGCTAAGAAAAATTTGTATAATTATATTAATATTATATTAAAATTTCTGCTTTGGTGTTCTAAGCAATTTCCTATAAATAGGGTGCTTAGGTTAGAATTGAAAATCACACCAGAAACTGAAGTTTTCTCTCTATTTCTCTCTCGATATTTTGAGCGTATTCTTGTGAGTATTTTGAGTATACTTTGAGTATTGATATACGGTGCAAGTTCATTCAGCGTTATTCCAGTCAGAAGTACTGCTCTTTTGAGGTAAGGGATATTATTTTTTTTCGTAATGATATTATTTCTTCAATATCATTATACTGAAATGTTGATCTGAAGTTTTTATCAAATTTGGAACTTTTTCATGTCGGGGTTACTATTCATGGGTTACTATTCATGAGTTACTATTCACGAGTTACTATTCATGAGTTACTATTCACGAGTTCTTATTCAAAGTACTATTAATTGAAGCGTGAAGATGTTTTTGTGGAATTTCTATCTTTTTGGTGTCGGAGTTACTATTCACGTATATCGGCATTATTCACGTATCTGGCCACTATTCACGATATCTGGTCTTATTCACTTAGAAAAATAAAATTTCTTCTTTTCGTCCAAAACATCTATTACGGATACTAACTACGATTGTATCATGTTTTGATCATTCTTGAATTTTACACCACTATGATTATTTTTGAGGTATTTTGGGCGTGGATAAAACCAAATCTGAATCCTTAATCCTTGATCCTTGTCATTTTGTTTCCTTTGGATTCGTTTCTTTAAAAAAAAAAAAAATATTTTTCATCATCCTCGGTCTTAAATGATGATATTATGGAATATCTTTGCTTTGTAGTGCAAAGATGAATGATTTCTTAAGAATATCTTTGGCACGTAGTAGTGCAAAGATGAATGATTTTGAAGAATATCTTTGGCCGTAGTGCAAAGATGAGCAGTGTTTAAATGAACATGACCGATGATGAATATCTTTGGGCTGTAGTGCAAAGATGAATATTTGATTCTAGATGTATATTGATTGATGTTACGGGGATAAAAGATGAGGCGATGAACTTTTAAATTCATACATAGAAGATAGTAGTTTGCATTCTCTACTTAACTCTTCTAATGAATTATTATTTCAGCTGCGAATATTGATTTAAAATTTGTTGTCTATTGTATTCTATTATATTTTTCCTGTTGAAGACTAACGATAATTTGTTGTATATTATCTTAGTCATAATATTTTTTCTTGAGCTAGTTGAGCTCACCCTTTTCCTTTTGTTCCATTTTTCTCGGGAGGCGAGAATATAAGCGAAGTGCAAGTGGGGTATGGAATGAAGGTTTTAGAAAGGATTGTTTAGTAGTCCTCACCATTTTGTAAATTAATGTATCAATAAATGTGATGAGGATTTATTTGAGTATAGATATTATGCAGAAGATAATATTTGTATTCAAACTCACGCTTTTCTTGTTGTAATAATAAAGTTGTAGTTGTTTACGTACCATGTATTGACAACTCGAATAGGTGATGTATACCTATTTTGGGGGCGTCACATTAGGAATATGAAAACTAACAACCTTACGAAAGTAATCAATTTTGGCATGATGAGTAGTTAACCTTAAAATCACATCAAAAGCAAATATCTCTATAGAAATAAGGTTAACGAGTAATGTAATAGTGCCAACTGAATCAAGCAAGATTTCTAAACAACGGATGTAATGAAAGTTTCTCTAATGAGTCTCCATAAATAAGGTCAAAGTCTAATTTCTCCGTAGTCAAGTTCAAGCGTTGAGCGCAAAGAAAGAGAGATAAAAGAATGGGTAGAAACCGGTATCTAGTAAAGGTATAAACTACGCAAGAATTTATAATTAACTAACCGTCTTAACCGTTCGGGTTCCTCGCATTTTAATTGGTCACGACAAACGCTCTTTCAAGAACCATTGACTTTGACTTTTACGGGACATCCTTTTGAGTCACCATTTCATTGGATTTGGGTTTTCGATATCGTCAATCTCGGCGATATGTCCTTCTTTTCCACAATTATAGCATACCTTAAAGCTTGTTGTGGGCGGTTTGAATGATATATCCCTCTTTCCGCATTTGTAACATCTGACCGGTGGTCTTTCTCCTCCCTTGGAACTAGTTCTTCTTGGCCTTGGCGTCTTCAAATGGTCGTTGTTGAATCTCCTCTTTTAAAATCTCCTCCCGGCTTCTTCTATTTTCATGGCCACGATTACCACGAGTGGTTATCGCTTTGTCTGTATTCTTCTTTCTCCTTTGGTTATCGTTATTACGATTAATCGCTATATCTTGGTATGATCTGGTTATGGTCCCTCGGTTGAGCGTACTTCGTTATCTCATTTCTAACAACTTTGAGCCACATTGACAACATCTGAATAGAGAAAATTTATGAGAAATGAGATCTTGGCGTATCTTTGGGTTTCAAACCTCTCGAAACATCCGCGTCATCGTTCCTCATTCTCCACCAAATGAGGTGCTGAACACGGATAACTCCATGAACTTCGCCTCGTCTTTGGGACACCGTCGTGTTATTACTGCTCCGGTCTAATAAACTCCACTTCCTTCATATAATGAATACTTTCGGGAAATACTTGTCATTAAGCATTTTCAAACGTCTCCCATGACATCTTTGAGTGCTTGAAATTTGGATGGAGTGCACGCTTCATAGATTCCCACCCGATGTCTGCCTCGTTCACGGAACATAAAAGTAGTGAATGGAACTTTCTCGTTCCTCCGTGCATCCCAAGACATCGAATATCTTGGTAATTTGTTTAACCCACGTCTCTCGCCTTAATCGGATCGGCTTTCCCGAATGCAGTGGTCCCGACTCTTTGAAGCTGCTTGCATTTGTGACCACCCGTGAATTGCTATCATTTTCTCACGTATTTTGAACACGAGTCTCCTAAATGCGATTTTGCATGAAGCTGCAAAAAAAACTTCTAAACATCCCTCGTTCATCATCTGCTTTCGGTGGTGTTGTTCACGGGAGGTACATTGCCGACTGTTGCACGTTCTCCTCGTTGGTAAATACGAGGCATCTCCACGGTCTCATTTATTCCCTTTGTTAATATTCTCGATCGACATTCTCAAATCTGTCATAAAACAAAGGTTAATTAAAGAAATCAATATATCACATAATATCCTATATCTTAATCAACTAACAAATAAGCTTAGGTAGGACACCTTTAGTGAAGGATTTACTCGTCTCCCCTCCTAGTTCTATTCCCGATCTCATGGAGATCATATCCTAAGCTCGATACCCGATTGTGGCGCCCCAAAATAGGTCCATTCCATCCAACCCATTACGAGTCGCCAAATACATAGTGCGAAATAACTACAACTTTATTAATACAACATATAAATCTGTGAGTTTAAATACAGATATTGCCATCTAGACAATATCACACATGCAAATAAATCCCCATCATAATAATTGATACATTATTTTATAAAAATGGTGAGGACTACTAAAAAACTCTCTCTAGAACCTTCATTCCATACCCAAACTAGTACTATTTACATTCTCGCCTCACGAGAAGAAAAATGGAACAAAAAGGAAAAGGGTGAGCTCAACTAGCCCGGAAAAGAATATTATGACTAAGATAATATACAACAAATTATCGTTAGTCTTCAACAGGAAAAAATCTAATAGAATACAATAGATGACAAATTTTAAATCAATATTCGCAATTGAAATAATAATTCATTAGAAGAGTTAAGTAGAGAATGCAACTACTATCTTTATGTATGAATTTAAAAGTTAATCGTCTATCTTTTATCCTGTAACATCAATCAACATATACATCGGAATCAAATATTCATCTTTGCACTACTGAATGAAGATATTCATCATTGGTCATGTTCATCTAAACACACATTCATCTTTACTCTGGGCCAAAGATATTAATCGATCGGTCGTATTCATCTCAACACTGTTCATCTTTTTACTACTGGGCCAAAGATATTCTTGAGAAATCATTCATCTTTGCACTCTGAGGCAAAGATATTCCATAATATCATCATTTAAGATGAAGATGATGAAAAATATTTTTAAAAAAGCGAATCCGGTGAAACAAAATGACAAGGATTAAGGATTAAGGATTCGTACTTTGTTTTATCCATGTCCAAAAATACCTCAAAAATAATCGTAGTGGTGTAAAATTCGAGAATGATCAAAACATGGATCTGATCAAAGCTAGTATCCACAATAGATATTTTTAGGCGAAAAGGAAAATTTTCATTTTCGATTGAATAGTCTTAGTTGCGTGAATAAATGAATAGTGAATAGTGTATATCGTGAATAGTAACTCAGACACCAAAAGATAGAAATTCCACAAAAAACATCTTGGCGCTTACGTGAATAGTACTCGTGAATAGTAACTTCGTGAATAGTAACTTCGTGATTTAGTAACTTCGTGAATAGTAACTCATGAATAAGTAACTCGACATGAAAAAGTTCTAAATTTGATAAAAGATCCAACCAATATTTGACATAATGATATTGAAAAAATAATATCATTTGAGAAGAAAATAACATCCACTTACCTCGAAGGCGATCTTACAGTTGAAACAGGATATAGGCTATGACTTGAACTTGCACCGTATAGCAATACTCAAAGTATACTCAAAATACTCACAAGAATAAACTCGATAATATAGAGAGAAAACTTGAGTTTACGGTGTGATTTTCAATTTAACCTAAGCACCTATTTATAGGAAATTGCTTAGAACACAAAAGCGAAAATTGAATATAATAATAATATATATAAACAAAATTCATACAACCACATCTTGAATCTGATTCAGCCACCATGCACATATTAAATATGCCCACAACATATAAAAACGTTTTTATTAATAAAATAAATAAAACTTCCAAAAATAAATTATTTGAACTTGAACTTCAATAATTCATAATAAATAGCCATTTTATCAGAAAATTGAATCTCGCAACTTTTTATAGGAAATTCAATTCTCTACAACTTTGCGAAGAAAGTTTTCCAAATTCCAAAGCGAAATTGGTACGAAATCCACATACGGACAATTTTATAAGTATAATCAAATTTCGGTCGAGAAATGGGGTCCACATAAACATGTTTAACATGTTTTAAACATTTATTGCAACAAAAAATACTCTTCCTCTCACAATATACTCATATATCCCACATTCGTTTTGTAAAATATATCACAGTTAATATATTATTAAAATAATATATTTAAATGAATTATTTTATCGGAAAAAGATAAAATATTAATTTTCAACAATTGTCATTTTAAAAATTTTCTCCATCTATATCCACATAAAATCAATATTTTCCTCATCATATAAATCAATAATTAATTATTCACAAATAATATTCTGAGAATCACATTATTGACAAACTGCGAGTTCAGGAAAGAGGGGCTTTCGATAAGAATTTCTCCTTCTTGGCGGCATGATTAGGTGACCAAACCTCTCCTTAATGCGAGAACTTTCTAGACATTGCCAATAATGTTATCTAATAATATTATTAGGATAATATGAATTATTGCCGATAATAAAAAAATTGTGTAATGACAATTATTGAAACAACAATGCAATATAAAATATCAATATGACAATTATTGAATCGATAAAATAAAATCTTGAGCGATAATTCTTTGTAACAATTATTGAGTAGTGCCTTCTTATGTAAGAATCAATAATTGGTGCAATCTGGTGCTACTCTTGTTCAACAACGGCGTATTAGTGTGTTTTAACCACGGGTATTCCAACGATGATACTTGATAATAACTACTGTAGTTATTTATAAACAACTTATATTTGTCGTTTTTTTCATCGACGCAATCGCTTTAGTTATGGGGCCCACAAAATTTGCCGTCGCATTGAATATTCCCAAAGCGATCTGAATATTCCACGACCAAACGAATATTCAAACGATAATGAATATTTTATAACCACTTACTTATTCAAAATATTTGTGTATTTTACCCATAACTATCCACATTAATCAAATCGAATACTTACTATTTCAAAATAATAAATAGAGGAAAATAAATTTCATTTATTAATAATTTGGGGTCTTACAATTTGTACTTTTACTACTACCGAGTAGTTCAATGATGATCAACCGGTGAAAAACTCTAGTTATTTGATAAAATATTTTTGTCGTTTTTCAAATGATATAATAATTTATGGGGTCCACCAATGATTGAGTAGTTATACGAATATTCCCCGCTAAACCGAGATATTCCCAGCCAATCGAATATAATATAACCACTTGCATACTTTGCAAAATTTATAAATATTACCCAACTATAACATTATATAAAATTTATTCCATAATATTCAAAAATAATATTTATAGAAAATTCATACGTATTTATAAAAGTGGGGTCTACTGACCTCCCTTCTTATGAAATTTCGCCCTCGAAATTAGGGCAATACTGGTATGTCGAAGAGGTAAGGATACCTTGACTTCATTTGATTCTAACTCCCAAGTCATTTCCTCAACATCGTGGTTCCTCCACAAAACTTTGACTTTGAGGTATAACCTTGGGGCGTAGAATATGTTCCTTCTTATCAAAATTTGAGCGGGAACCTCTTCATACGTCAAATCTTCCGCTATTTAAATCTAGGTTCTAACTTCGATAATATGGTTCGGGTCTTTCACATATTTACGTAACATGGATATGTGAAAAGCGTTATGAACACGAGACATATTTGGCGGAAAGCGAGTCTATAGGCCACGATTCCTACTCGATCGAGGATTAAAAATGGACCAGATGAATCGAGGATTAAGTTTTCCTCTCTTTCCAAATCTTGTAACTCCTTTCCATGGAGCGACTCTTAACAACACATGATCTCCTATATCGAATTCCACGTCCTTTCGATGAAGATCAAAGATAACTCTTTTGTCGATTTTGTGAGAGGTTTTTATCGTTGTTGGATCGTTTGAATCTTTTCCGTAGTCATACGTGCCAACTCGGGCCCCAACAACGTTGCTTCACCCACCTCATCCCAAAGATATCTGGAGAGCGACACTTTCTTCCATACAATGCTCGAATGGAGCCATGCCGATACTTGCTTGATAAGCTGTTGTTGTAGGAAAACTCCACCGATGGTAAGAACTTGTCCCAACTCCTTGAAATCAAGGACACGAGTCTTAATAGATCTTCAAGAGTTTGAATAGTCCTCTCCATTGTCCGTCCGTCGAGGATGATATGCCGAAGCTAAATCGTGAAGTCCGTGCCCATAGCTTTTTGCAAACTAACCCATAATCGTGAAGTGAATCTTGGATCTCGATCGGAAACTATGGATCTGAGGCGTACCATGCGATCTTACAATCTCGTTTATGTGCATCTGAGCGAAGGCGTTCAAGTGTATAAGTTTCTCGTATCGGTAAGAAATGAGCGGACTTGGTCAATCTATCAACAATGACCCAAATCGCATCAATGCCTTGAGAAACCTTAAGAAGGCCGTGCTTGAAATCCATGGTAATGTGCTCCCACTTCCATTACGGAATCTCAAGTGGTTCTGATGGACCTTTTGGTACTTGATGCTCGCTTTAACTCGTTGACAAGTTAGACACCTTGAGATAAGCAAGTGCTTTATCTCTCTCTTCGTATTGGTCCACCAAAATGTATGGCGAATATCATGATACATTTGGTACTCCCGGGATGGATTGCAAATGGTGTGTTGTGTGCCTCCATCATGATATTATACTTTAAATCGGTCGTTAGGAACACAAAGTGCAGGAGTTGACTCGAAGTATTCCTTCTTCATCGATTCTTGCTTACGGCATAGCACCCTCTTGCACTTTCTTCCTCATCACGCATCGACTCAGTGTCGTAGCTTGAAGCGACTTTAACTTTATCGATTAAAGTCGATTCTACTCGTATATTCGCTATCATCACATGCATCCACAGAGTCTTTAACTCTATCTCCATCCTTTGCAAGTCACCACAAAATGGGCCTGCGTTGACAATAACACTTTTCGTACTTGCATATGATCTTTACTCAATCGTCATTTACCACGTTCGCGTTTTTTCGAGGATGGTATTGGATGGTATGATCATAATCTTTCAGCAGATTCAAGCCAACGTCGTTGTCGCGTGTTGAGTTCCTTTTGAGTGAAGAAATATTTGAGGCTTTTATGATCCGTAAAGATTTCCACTTTCTCCCCATACAAGTAATGCCTCCAAATTTTAAGTGCAAAAGACAACGGTTTGCTAACTCCGGATCATGAGGTAGGATAATTCCTCTCATATTCTTTGAGTTGTCGCGAGGCATAAAGCTATAACTTTTTCATGTTGCATGAGAACACATCCCAACCCTTTGCCAAAGCATCATTTGTAGATGACAAATCCCCTCCGAGCCAAATGGTATTGTCGAGCAGTCTTTGAAATAAGTCTCCTCTTGAGTTCTTGAAAACTCTTCTCACATTCTTCGCTCCAATAGAACTTTATATCTTTTCGAGTCAATTTGAGTTAATGGAGTAGTGATTCGAGAAAATCCTTCCACGAATCTCGATAATAACCCGGCTAAGCAAGAAAGCTACGTGCTTGGTCATTTGATTTAGGTTGTTTCGACTTTGAATAGCTTGATCTTTCTTTGGGTCAACAAATATTCCATGACTTGGTACCACGTGCCCAAGGAATGCTACTTCTTCACCCGAACTCGCATTTCTTCAACTTGGCATAAAGCTTATATTCACGAAGCTTTTGGAGTGTCGACCTCAAGTGTTGCTCATGATCTTCACGGCTTTTGGAATAAATAAGGATGTCATCGATAAAGGCGACCACAAAGTGATCTAAATATTCCTTAAATACTCGGTTCATCATATCCATGAAATGGCAACAGAGCATTAGTCAATCCAAAGGACATGACTAGGAATTCATAATGCCCGTCTGGGAGTTACGAAAGCCGTCTTTGGAATGTCGGTGGTTACAATCTTCAATTGGTGATATCCGGAGCGAAGATCAATCTTTGAAAAGAATTTGGCTCCTTGCAATGGTGGTCAAGCGGTCATCAATACGTGGCAATGGATACCTATTTTTGATGGTGACATGATTCAACTCCAGATAATCAATACAAAGTCGCATACTCCCATCTTTCTTCTTCACGAATAGAGCAGGAGCACCCAAGGAGAAGTACTAGGGACGAATAAAGCCGATGTCTAACAATTCACGTAGTTGGGTCTTTAACTCACGAAGTTCAATAGAGCCATTCGATATGGGGCTTTGGAAATAGGTTTTGTCTAGGGTTCAAGGTCGATACAAAATTCAATTTCACGCTACGAGGGGTAGGCCGGGGAAGTTCTTGAGAATCGTCGGAAATTTATTAACAATAGAAATATCGTTCAAAAGCGGCGTATTTTTGTTTAAATCGTGACACGAGCTAAGAAAGCTTGACATCCGTTTTTCAATAAGCGAATAACTTTATGGCTTGAGATGACCATGATTGATTTTCATGGTTTGGTCGTTTGAATTCGCATAATAGGTTGATTAGGAATATGAAAGCTAACAACTTACGAAAACAATCAATTTTTGTATGATAAGTAGTTAACCAATCGATCCTAGAATCACGTCAAATGCAAGTATTTTTAATGAAATAAGATCGACGAGGTAATGTGAGGTACCGATTTGAACCAAACAAGACTTATAAGCAGTGGATGTAATGAAGGTTTCTCCAACGAAGTTTCCACGAGACAAGTCAAAGTCTAATTTCTTGAGTCAAATTTAATCGATGGCGCAAGTAGGAGAAATAAAAGAATGGGTAGAACCGGTATCAAATAAAGTATAGACTTCATTAGAGTTTATGATAAACTTACCGTGATGACCTCATTCGGGTTCCTTGCTCTCAGGATGTCAACAAACGCTCTCCTTTACCTTCTGGGTTTGACTTTTTACGGGAATGACCTTTGGTGCCTCCATCCTAGTTGAATTTGTCTTGATAAGCGACAAAATCGAGCTAAGTGACCTTCTCTTCCACAATTATAACATGCTTTGGAATGGCGTGCGCGCGATTTTGGTGATGTGTCCTCTCCTCCGCATTTGAAGCATATGATAGGTGGTCTTTCTCCTTCCTTAACAACGGGTCTTTGGTGTTGACGTCTTTCCATCATTGTTGAATCTCCGTTTCTTGAAATGTCCATTCTTATTGTTTTTTGTACGATTACCACCGAAGTGGTTACCATATCTAACTTTGTTGATTCCTCCACGTTTGTTGTCACCACTTGATGACTACTACTCATTTGGTATTATAATTTTAATTTGCTCTCTTTTAGTTATGCGTTGACTCGTTATCGCGCTCCACTAACTTGAGCCCTATTTACAACATTTGAATACAAACACACGGTTTATGAGAAATAAGATGTTGGCGTATCTCGACTTCAAACCTCTTAAAAACATTCGCGCCATTCTTTCTTCATTATCCACGAGTGGGACCTTAAGCCGTGATAACTCCGCAAATTTTGCCTCGTATTGACGACACGGTCATATTGTTTTGTTCAACTTGATAAACTCCACCTCCTTCGTATGGCGAATACTTTCAGGAAAGTATTTGTCGTTGAACGCCTCTCTGGAACTTCTCCCAAGATATCTTCAAGACAAAGGGTTGAGTCGTTTTACCGATTCCCACCGATGTCTGCCTCTCTCCATGCAACATAAAAGCGGCAAAAGGAACCTTTGCTCCTCGGAGCATCCCAAGACATCAAATATCCGGGTAATCTGCTTTATCCATGCTTCCGCCAGGAAGTGGTTTTGGCTCTCCCTTAAACTCCGGTGGTCCCAGCTCCTTAAATTGTTTAGCGGTGATGGCGAGAGTTTTTCGTGTTTCCACCTACATTTTGGACAAGAGTCGCTCTACTTTCTTTGTTGCATAAATTGTATAAAGCCTCCGAACATTTGATCATTCATCATTTGGTCGGTGTTGTTGTTTGCATGAGGATTGTCGCCTTCTTGATGCACATTATCACGATTATTGATATGTGGCGAATCAACGATCGCTTTGTGCTCCATTGCTATTCTCAACATTCTCGGATGTCATTTTGAGATCATTGCCATAAAACAAAAGTTAATTGACGTGTAACAAATTATCCCTATATTACGACAGACCAATAAAATAGCACATAAACTTAGGTAGGTCATACTGAAGGTATTCCCGTCTCTCTCCCCTCCTAGTACTATTCTCACATCTTAGCGAGGATCATATCCTAAGCTCGATACTGTACCATGGCGCCCCCAAAATTAGGTATACATCACCCATCTTGGGTAGTCGGATCGTGGATGTAATTAAATACAACTTACTAATATAAGCGTGGTATGTACAATACGACATAAAGCGTAAGTTTGAATACAAATATTGTTTACTAGATATTATACAAACTTAAAAGGAGTCCTCATTACAATTATTATCACCTTTATTTCACGCGAGAATAGTGAGGACTACTAATGCTATCCTCACGGACCATTACTCAGTTCCCCAGCTCGTCCCGGCTATGTTCTCATTTCTGAAGAAAAACGGTGAAAGAAGAAGGTGAGCTCAACTAGCCCGAAGAAATATTATGACTAAGATAATGCAGAATAAATTATCATTAGCCTCCAACGAGTGTTAAAGCGATAAAATATAATAAACATCAAGTTTAGCTGCGGTGAACAAGTAATCCATTAAAAGAGTCAAGTAGAAAATAAAATCTACTATCTTTTATGATTTAAAAGGTTTTTCATCATTGTTATAATTTGAGACTAAACTTTAATAAATAATCCACATCATCGAATCACCCCGCACTACGACGAGGATATTCATTAGTATCACGACCACAATTATTCATACACTACGGGCGAGAATAGTTGTGTATTCATTAATGGTCGTGATCATGCCAACAAGCGTCCATCGATGCACTACTGCCCATCGAGGATTTTTTACCACATCATTTGTAACATTACGGTCGTGATTACATTGAATAGTCTCTGCAGTCATAATCATACCAAGTCCATCTCATGCACTTCTGAGGCCACAGATGACTTTCAACATATAATATAAACATGAGGATGATGACAATGATATAAGAATTCAATAAAACATGTTCAAGAATTAATTTATCTAGAAACCAATAACATCAATTTATCAACATGATATCGCTTTGTAGAGTAAAATTCAAGAATCTTTGAGAAGAATATTTCCATGAAAGATCTTTGGATGGGCGCAAATATCGAGGATATTCCACTAATTTCATGGAGTATAGAAGTCAAAGTTTTAACCATTTGAGTATAATAAAGAATGGAATAACAAAAGAAATCACCATGCATGCGAGCCTTGCATGAGCGAGTTATTCCAACGAGAATAATAAATAACGGAACCGGTCCGGCCAGAAAAGCGCATGTGAGGATATTCCAGCGAATAATAAAGAATGGAACCGGTCCGTGCGTAAAACACATGCAGATGAGGATATTTCAGCAGAATAATAATAAAAAGCGGAACCGGTCAAGGTGTAAAACACATGCACGAGGATGTTCCAAAAGAATAATAGAAGAATGTCATAATGAAGAAGATCACCAAGTATAGGGGATTAGCGTATCTGAGTTATTCCAATGAGAATAAATAAGAATGGAATAATATAAGGATTTCACCAAGTATAGGGTATGTCGTATGTATACGAGGTTATGTATAGGGTATGCCACTTTTACAGGAGTTATTCAACAAGAATAATAATGAATGGAATAATGTAAGTTCTCTTCATGAATAATAAAGAATAACACCCCACTACAGGTACAACAAATAATATTCCCTACCTTAGAAGAATGAATATTGGCAAAGTGAAGTAGCATAATACTTTTCTTCTTTTCTCTATAGTTTCTCTCTCAGAGTTTTCGGTGAATTCGTAAGAAAATAATGAAGGAATGAGCTTCTATTTATAGGAAAATAGAATGCATAGTAATTAATCCATGAAGCGGTCAAATTGATTTACTTTAATCGGACGGTCCATATTTAAAGCAAAATCTTTTAAATAAAATAAAATATATTCTATTTATATAAAAACATTTTACTATGCAAACATTTATGCAAAACACTATGCAACACTATGCATAATAAAATATAATATATTTTATTTATAGAATAACTTTAATAAAGTATTACATTTTATATAAAAAGATGTTTACATTTTATTACGTTAATAATACTGAATAAAACAAAACGTCATTATCATTATAATAATTTATATTATTAATCGACAATAATGGAATCAATTGAGTGACTTCTCACATAAAGCATCAATAATCAATACCGTGTCTTTCTTATCGACCACACGTACATCGTACTTTTTACTAAAGAGTAGTTCAACAAGATATCAGCGGTAAAACTTCCGTTATTTCAATAAAATATTTTTTGTTTTCTCAATCAAGACAATAATTACATTGTGGGGTCCACCAATGATTGAGTAGTTTATGCGAATATTCCTGCTAAACCAAGAATATTCCCCGACCAATCGAATATAATATAACCGCTTGCATACTTTTGCAAAATTTATAAATATTACCCACAACTATAACATTATATCAAATTTATTCCATAATATTCAAAAATAATATTTATAGAAAATTCATCTTTATTTATAAAAAGTGGGGTCTTCTGAGAAAAACAAGACCATTAAGTTTAACGGTTTGAAGAACGATTTTAAATGTTTTTCGTGTTCTTGATAGTCTTGGAATAAACAAGAATATCATCGATATAAACAACAATAAAATGGTGAAAGGGTTTAGTATGTCATTGAGAATATTTTGAAATTCATTGGGAGCATTTTTAGGCCAAATGCTTCGAACATTCCATTAAGTAGTGTCCAAATGGAGTGGTGAATCTTTGTTTTGTACCTATCCTCCGGATGAATGGCAATTTGCGAAACCGGATTTAAGGTCAAATTCTATGAAAATGGTGGCATTACTTAACCTATTGATAAAGGTCGTCTTTGTTGGGAAGGGGTACCTAATCCATTCTAAGACCTTGTTGATGGTTTGTAATTGATAACTAAAGCGAGGTACACCTCCCACGTTATTCGTGCAAAAGTGTCTAAAGTCATTCTATCGAGCCATACGCTTTCAAGTCGGAAGAAGATTTCAAAAAAGTCTAAGTTAAAAACCAGTCCTCCTCTAGGTTCTTCTGCTGTTCAGTAGCATTTCGATTTCAAAGACCGCTCCGGTAATGAGTTAAAATTAATTGCTCAAGCCCTCAATAAAAGAATCGATGAGTTACATGAAGAAGCCTCTGGGCATTCCTCAGCTTCTTCCCAGAATGATTCAGTTAGCCAATTTGTAGAGGATGATGGCCTGTACAATCCTTATGGCACCATCAACCTTCAGGACGCTCAGGACCCATTTGCCTGACGTCTATAGTAAATCCGACCATGGTTGATGAACCAAAGACTTTGCCTTTCTGGCGTGGGTTATGAAAAGATTCCACGCTTCACCGAAAGCATTCCAACAGTAAAAAGATGCTCTCTTTTCCACCAAAAGCATTATTGAGTCAAAAGTTGTCAGCCATTTGGTCAAAAGCGTCTGTAATAGTCAAAAAGTTAACTTGTTTATCAACGGTGGCTTATGCAGATACTTTTACTTTTGCTTTTACCTTAAGTAATTTACTTTTGCTTTTACTTTAGTAATTCCCTTTTACTTTAGTAAAATGTTTCTTACTTTACCCCAGTTAATGTAATAGTTTCCTTTCCTTGTATTATAAAAGGAAGGCGAGCTCATTTGGCAAATCAGTTTTTTCGAAACATAGAAAGACTCTGAGCTCTCCCTCTCAGAAGAATCTTTAGTTTCTACCGCTGATTAGCCGACCTATCCCCTCTTCTCTACTTCTCTAGTCAAATGTTTTAGTTTTGTAAGTTGTTTTTGTAACGCCCCCAAAATAGGTCCATTCCATCCAACCCATTTTGAGTCGCCAAATACATGGTATGTAAATAACTACAACTTTATTAATACATTTGTCGTGCAAAATACGACAACATATATCTTTGTGAGTTTAAATACAATTATTGTCTTCAGACAATATACATACCAAATAAATCCTCATCCCAATTATTGATACATTATTTTACAAAATGGTGAGGACTACTAAACAACTCTCTCTAGAACCTTCATTCCATACCCCCACTAGTACTTTCATTACATTCTCGCCTCCACGAGAAGAAAAATGGAACAACAAGGAAAAGGGTGAGCTCAACTAGCCCGGTAAAGAATATTATGACTAAGATAATATACAACAAATTATCGTTAGTCTTCAACAGGAAAAATCTAATAGAATACAATAGACAACAAATTTTAAATCAATATTCGCAATTGAAATAATAATTCATTAGAAGAGTTAAGTAGAGAATGCAAACTACTATCTTCTATATATGAATTTAAAAGTTCATCGTCGATATTTTATCCTGTAACATCAATTAATATATATCCGGAATCAAATATTCATCTTTGCACCACTGGCCAAAGATATTCATCGATTGGTCATGTTCATCTAAACACTGTTCATCTTTTGCACTACTGGTCAAAGATATTAATCAGTCGGTCATGTTCATCTCAACACCTGTTCATCTTTGCACTACGGGCCAAAGATATTCATCAAGAAATCATTCATCTTTGCACTACAGGCCAAAGATATTCAATAATATCATCATTTAAGACTGAGGATGATGAAAAATATTTTAAAGCGAATCCGGTGAAACAAAATGACAAGGATTAAGGATTAAGGATTCGTACTTTGTTTTATCCATGTCCAAAAATACCTCAAAAATAATCATAGTGGTGTAAAATTCAAGAATGATCAAAACATGGATACAATCAAAGCTAGTATCCAGAATAGATATTTTGGACGAAAAGAAGAAATTTCATTTTTGGTGAATAGTCTCAGTATTCGTGAATAAAGGTCGATATCGTGAATAAGACTGTAGTATCGTGAATAGTAAACTCAGACACCAAAAGATAGAAATTTCACAAAAAACATCTTCACGCTTCGTGAATAGTACTCGTGAATGAATAGTAACTCGTGAATAGTAACTCATGAATAGTAACTCATGAATAGTAACTCATGAATAGTAACCCGACATGAAAAAGTTCCAAATTTGATAAAAAGTTCCAACCAATATTTCAAAGATAATGATATTGAAGAAATAGTATCATTTGAGAAGAAAATAACATCCTTACCTCGAAAGACAAAGTCTTCTAGTTGAAAAACCAGGATATAGGCTATGACTTGAACTTGCACCGTATAGCAATACTCAAAGTATACTCAAAATACTCACAAGAATACGCTTTCGATAATATAGAGAGAAAACTTGAGTTTACGGTGTGATTTTCAATTCTAACCTAAGCACCTATTTATAGGAAATTGCTTAGAACACCAAAAGAGAAAATTTAATATAATAATAATATATATATTAATTTGTCTACGCCCACTTAGAATCATCTGAATTCAGCAACTTAGCATGTGTTAAATGAGGCTCATACATCTAAAAAACATTTTTGTTAATTAAAACAATTAAAACTTCCAAAAATCAATTATTTCGGAACTTTGGAACTTCAATAATTCATAATAAATAGCTCTTTTATCAGAAAAATTCAAAACTCGCGATTTTCCATAGGAAATTCCATTATCTACAACTTTGCAGAAGGAAGTTTTTCCAAATTCCAAACAGAAATTGACTGAAATCCATAAACGAGCGATTTTACAGGCTATAATCAAATTTCGGTCAATAATTGTGTCTACCAACACACAAAATACGTGTTAAACATTTAATGCCACAAAAATACTCTTCCTCCTCATATACTCATATATCCCACATTCATTATAAAAATATCACCGTTAATATATTATTAAAATAATATATTTAAATGAATTATTTTATCAGAAAAAGATAAAATATTAATTTTCAACAATTGTCACATTAAAAATTTTCTCCATCTATATCCACATAAAATCAATATTTTCCTCATCATATAAATCAATAATTAATTATTCACAAATAATATTACAGAATCACGATCTTTGTGTGCGGTAGTTCAGGAAGAGGGCTTTCGATAAATTTTTTCCTTCTTGGTAGCTTGATTAGGTGACCAAACCTCTCCTTAGACAGAACTTTCTAGACATTGCCAATAATGTTATCTAATAATATTATTCAGATAATATGAATTATTGCTTCGATAATGAAAAATACTGTGTAATGACAATTATTGAAACAACAGCAATATAAAATATCAACGACAATTATTAAATCGATAAATAAAATTTGACGGTAATTAATTTGTAACAATTATTGAGTAGTGCCTTCTTACGTAAGAATCAATAATTGGTGCAATACCGTGTGTTACTGTTCAACAACGCGTATTAGTGTGTTTTAACCACCGGGTATTCCAACATGATATTCAGAATGGCTGTGGCGCCCTAAAATAGGTATACAACACCCATTTCGAAGTCGCCGAATACATGGTACAAAAAGCAAACTACAACTTCAATAATACAAATGTCGTGGTGAAATACGACAATATATATTTAATGAGTTTAAATATAATATTGTCTTCAGACAATATCTATACTCAAATAAATCCCATCATAATTATTGATTCATTATTTTACAAAAATGGTGAGGACTACTAAACAACTCTCTCTAGAACCTTCATTCCATACCCCCAGACTAGTACTCGCTACATTCTCGCCTCACGAGAAGAAAAATGGAACAACAAGGAAAAGGGTGAGCTCAACTAGCCCGATAAAGAATATTATGACTAAGATAATATACAACAAATTATCGTTAGTCTCAACGAGGAAAAATCGATAGAATACAATGAGCATAACAAGTTTGGATCAATATTCATGATGAAATAATAATTCATAGAAGAGTTACGTAGAGAATGAAATCTACTATAATCTATGAATTTAACGATCCATCATCAATATTTTATCCACTGTAACATCAATCAATATGCATACGGAATCAAATATTAATCGTTGCACTTCTGGGCCAAAGATATTCATCGAGTTGGTCATATTCATTTAAACACTGTTCATCTTTGCTTCGCGAGCCAAAGATATTAATCAATCGGTCGTATGTTCATCTCAACACTGTTCATCTTTGCACTCTGAGCCAAAGATATTCTTCAGAAATCATTCATCTTTGCCTTCTGGGCCAAAGATATTCAATAATATCATCATTTAAAAGATCGAGGACGATGAAAATATTTTTAAAAGCGAATCCGGTGAAACAAAATGACAAGGATTAAGGATTAAGGATTCGTACTTGGTTTTATCGCTCAAAAATACCTCAAAAATAATCATAGTGGTGTAAAATTCAAGAATGATCAAAACATGGATCTGATCGAGTTAGTATCCGAATAGATATTTTGGACAAAAGAAGAAATTTTATTTTTAAATTGAATAGTGTCAGTATCGTGAATAGTCCAGTATATCGTGAATAGTAACTCCGTAACCAAAAGATAGAAATTCCACAAAAAAACATCTTCACGACTTCATGAATAGTACTCGTGAATAGTAACTCGTGAATAAGTAACTCGTGAATAGTAACTCGTGAATAGTAACTCATGAATAGTAACCCATGAATAGTAACCCGACATGAAAAAGTTCTAAATTTGATAAAAACTTGGATCAACATTTCGATATAATGATATTGAAGAAATAATATCATTCTGAAAAAATAATATCCCTTACCTCGAAAGATCGGTGATTTTAGGTGAAACAGGATATAGGCTATGACTTGGACTTGCAGAGTATAGCAATACTCAAAGTATACTCAAAATACTCACAAGAATAAACCGATAATATAGAGAGAAAACTTGAGTTTAACGGTGTGATTTTCAATTCTAACCAAGCACCCTATTTATAGGAAATTGCTTAGAAACACAAAAGCGTAAAATTTAATAAATTAATAATATAATTATATTATTTTCTACACATGTCTAGAATCTGATTTCAGCCATCAAACACATGCCACCTTCTAGAAAAAAATAAGAAAAAACGTTTTCTAATTTTAAATATTTTAAACTTCCAAAATCAATTATTTGAACTTGAACTTCAATAATTCATAATAAATAGCCCTTTCATCAGAAAATTCGAATCTCATGAGTTTTTATAGGAAATTCAATTCTCTACAACTTTGCAGAAGAAAGTTTTTCCAAATTCCAATCAAAATTGACCGAAATCCACAAGCGGGTAATTTTTGCATTTTATAATCAAATTCGGTCAATAAATGGGGTCCATGAGCATGTTTAACATGTTTTAAACATTTATTGCAATAAAAATACTCTTCCTCCTCATATACTCATATATCCCACATTCGTTGTAAAAATATCATAGTTAATATATTATTAAAATAATATATTTAAATGAATTATTTTACTTGAGAAAAAGATAAAATATTAATTTTCAACAATTGTCATTTTAAAATTTTCTCCATCTATATCCACATAAAATTAATATTTTTCTCATCATATAAATCAATAATTAATTATTCAAATAATATTCTGAGAATCACAATGATATTAATGACGAGCTTCCCAAGGAAGAGGGGCTTTCGATAAGAATTTCTTCTTCTTGGCGGCGCAATTAGGTGACCAAACCTCTCCTTAAGCGAGAACTTTCTAGACATTGCCAATAATGTTATCTAATAATATTATTGAGATAATATGAATTATTAGCCGATAATGAAAGATCTTTGTGTAATGACAATTATTTAAACAATAGCAATATAAAATATCAATATGACAATTATTAACTCGATAAAATCTTTGATAAAGTAATTCTTCGTAACCATTATTGAGTAGTGCTTCTTACGTAAGAATCAATAATTGGTGCAATCTGGTGTCTTCTTGTTCAACAACGCGTATTAGGTGTGTTTAACCACGGGTATTCAATGATGATGCTTGGTAACAACTACGTAGTTATTTAAAAACAACTTATATTTGTCGTTTTCTTCATCCAATCGCTTTCCAGTTATGGGGCCCACACATGGTGCTGGCCGTCGAGCGAATATTCCCCACAAGCGATCGAATATTCCACGACCAAAACGAATATTCCCAAGCGATAATGAATATTTTATAACCACTTGCTTAATTTGAAATATTTGCATATTTAACCCTTAACTATCCACATTAATCAAATCAACCCTTATTATTTCAAAATAATAAATAAAGGAAATTCCTTTTTATTTAAAAATTTGAGGGGTCTTCTGACCTCCCTCCTTATGAAATTTCGTCCTCGAAATTGACGTCGTGCACTGGTGTTTGAAAAGGTGAGGATACCTCGCTTTCATTTAGATTTCAACTCCCGGTCATTTCCTCTATAGCATGATTCCTCCACAAAACTTTAACTTGTGGTATAACCTTTCTTGGCGTGGGACATGCTCCTTCCTATCCAACATCTTGTAAAGTACCTTCTCATACGTTAAGTCTTGGCTATCTCGTCCTGGTTCTAACTCTATAGCGTGGTTGGGTCTTTCACATATTTGATATGAGATATGTGAAACACATTATGAACACGAGACATACTTTCGGAGTAACGCAAGTCTATAGGCTACATTTCCTACTCGGTCAAGAATTTGAAATGGATAGATAAATCGTGGATTGAGCTTTCCTCTCTTCCCAAATCTTGTAACTCCCTTCCATGGAGCAACTTCATGCAACAATATTAAATTCCACGTCCTTTCGATGAAGATCCGCATAACTCTTTTTGTCGATCTTGTGCCGTTTGTATACTTTGTCGAATCATTTGGATCTTTTCGGTGAGTCATACGTACTAACTCGGGTCCCAACAATGTTGCTTCACCCACCTCATCCCAACATATTGGAGAGCGACATTTTCGTCCATATAATGCTTGAATGGAACCATGCCTATATTTGTTTAATAACTATTGTTGTATGAGAATTCCACCGATGGCAAGTACTTATCCCAACTTCCTTTGAAATCTAGGACACGAGTTTTAATATATCTTCAAGAGTTTGAGTAGTCCTTTTCGATTGCCCATCCGTTTGAGGATGGTATGCCAAGCCGAATCATAAATTGTGCCCTTATAGCTTTCTAACCCAAAATCATGAAGTGAATCTTGGGTCACGATCTAAAACTATGGATCTTGGCATGCCGTACAATCTCACAATCTCATTTACGTACATCTGAAAAAAGGCGTTCAAGGAATAAGTCTCTCGTATCGGTAAGAAATGAAGCGGGACTTGGTTAATCTATCAACAATAACCCAAATAGCATTGATGCCTTGAGAAACCGTAGGAAGACCCGTAATGAAATCCATGGTAATGTGTTCCCACTTCCATTCCAGGAATCTCAAGTGGTTGCAACGGACCCTTAAGTACTAGATGCTCTGCCTTTACCGTTAGCAAGTTAAACACATTGAGATAAACTTTGCAATCTCTCTCTTCATATTGTTCCACCAAAATGTATGTCGAAGATCACGATACATTTTAGTACTTCCAGGATGGATTGCAAATGGTGTATTGTGTACCTCCATCATAATCTTGTACTTTAAATCAGAGTCGTTAGGAACACAAAGTCTAGAGTGGACTCGAAGTATTCCTTCTTCATCAATTCTCGCTTCAGGAATAGCTCCTTCTTGTACTTTCTTCTTCATACGCATCATTTCAAGATTCGGTGGCTTGGCAGACTTTAACTTTTTCTATTAAAGTTGGCTCTATCGTATACTTGACATCATCGCACTTTTCGTTCCGCATATAATCGCGTCGTCACTACCACGTTCGCTTTTCAAGATGGTATGGTTAGAATATGTGCGAAATGAGTAGCCTCTTGAGCTCTTGGAAAATCTTCTCGCATTCCTCGCTCCATATGCAATTTTGTATCTTTTTCGTGTATAATTTAAGTTAGCAGAGTGGCGATTCAAGAAAATCCTTCCACGAATCTCCGATAATAAACAACTAAAGCCTGAAAGCTACGTATTTCGATTCTTGACTTAGGTTGCTCTCAATTGTGACTCATATCCCAATCTTGGATAAGACGTCACAATGACACCTATCGGTTACTTATCGCATGCGAATATGGCGTCCCCTACTGAGAGTTAGTCGGCGGTGAATTCCACAAAGGAAGTCACAAGATAAAGGCTCAGTACCAAATTCTATAGTTGAATTTTAACTCACGAAGTTCAATAGGAGCCATTCGATATGAGATTTTAGAAATGAGTTTTATCTAGGGTTCAAAGTCGATACAAAATTTAATATCGAGCTTTGGGAGTAAGCCAAGAAATTCTTCAGAAATACGTCGGGAAAAATCAATAACAACAGGAATATTATTCAAATCGGCGTGTCTTTATTCAAATCCATAACATGGACTAAGAAAATTTGACATCCGTAATAAAAGAATGACTTCATGGCTTGATATGAAAATGTTTGACTACAATGGTTTGATTGCTTGAATTGAATAACGAGGTTGCTTAGGAATATGAAAACTAACAACCTTACGAAAATAATCAATTTCGGCATGATGAGTAGTTAACCTTAAAATCACATCAAAAATAAATATCTCTATAGAAATAAGGTTAACGGTAATGTGATAGTGCCAACTGAATCAAGCAAGATTTATAAGCGATTGGATGTGATGAAAGTTTTCTCTAGCGGAGTTTCCACGAGATAGGTCAAAGTCTAATTTCTCCGGAGTCAAGTTTAAGCGTTGGCGCAAGTAAGAGATAAAAGAATGGGTAGAACCGATATCTAGTAAGGTATATACTTGCAAGAATTTATAATTAACTAACCCGTGCTAACCGTTCGGGTTCCTTGCATTTTAATCGGTCACGACAAACGCTCTTCCAAGAAGCCGTTGACTTTGACTTTTTTACGTATCCGTCTACGGTGCTAACGTCCCAATGGACTTGATTTATTTATAGGACAAAATCTAGCTATGTGACCATCTTTTCCACAACTAAAACATACCTTGGAAGGCTTTGAACAGTTTGACCTTATATGTCCCTCCTCTCCGCATCTGTAGCATCTAACTGGCGATCGTTCTTTTCCCCTAGAATTTGTTCTTTGGTCTTTGATCTTTGCTGCCGACGCGTCTTCCGTCATCGTTAAATCTTCTCTTTTTAGATTGGACATCTCTTTCCATAATATCCACGCGTCGTGCGGCTTTTACCCATGCATCACTCATTCTCACTCGTTCAGTTATTTCTTCTTTCAGCTCAGATTCCAGCTTTATCATCTTATACTCTGCCAAAGAGTGCTTCTGTTCAAGCATCACATATCGGGTAACATAAGCTTGAATCGTTGCATCCTTTTGCTCCACGACTGCCTGCAATTCTTGGCTGCCTCTTCTAACTCATGAATACGATTTTGCAATTCTACATTTTGATCATAAAATATCTCTAATAAACTCTCTTGGTACCTCTCTTCTTCCTCACACTCAATTTATTACCTCTGCGACTATCTCTAAAGGTGCAACTATCAATTCTTCACTCACCACATGGATATCTCTAATTCCTTTTTCACTTTGACATCACATTATCACGGTTGGCGATTAGAGGTGTCTCCACGATCTCATTCACTCCATTGTTAACGTTCTCGTGACCATTCTTAAAACTATCATAAAACAAGGGTTAATTAAATAAATTAACAAATCACATAATACCCCTATATTATGACCGACCAACAAATAAGCTTAGGTAGGACACACTAGCGAAGGATTTACTCGTCTCTCCCCTCCTAGTTCTATTCCCCGATCTCCGCCAGAGATCATATCCCTAAGCTCTGATACCAAGTGTGACGCCCCCAAAATAGGTATACACAACACCCATTCTGAGTCGCCAAATACATGGTACAAAAAGCAAACTACAACTTCAATAATACAAATGTCGTGTGAAATACGACAATATATCTTGTGAGTTTAAATATAATATTGTTTTCAGACAATATCTATACTCAAATAAATCTCCATCATAATTATTGATTCATTATTTTACAAAATGGTGAGGACTACTAAACAACTCTCTCTAGAACCTTCATTCCATACCCGAGCTGAAGTACTCGCTACATTCTCGCCTCACGAGAAGAAAAATGGAACAACAAGGAAAAGGGTGAGCTCAACTAGCCCGATAAAGAATATTATGACTAAGATAATATAAAACAAATTATCGTTAGTCTTCAACGAGGAAAAATCGATGAATCTGATAAACAACAAGTTTCGGATCAATATTCGCGGTGAAATAATAATTCATAGAAGAGTTACGTAGAGAATGAAATCTACTATAATCTATGAATTTAATAGTCCATCATCAATATTTTATCCCCGTAACATCAATCGATATGCATCGGAATCAAATATTCATCTTTGCACTCTGAGCCGAAGATATTCATCGATTAGTCGTGTTCATTTAAACACTGTTCATCTTTGCACTACTGAGGCCAAAGATATTAATCAATCGGTCGTATTCATCTCAACACACATCTTCATCTTTTGCACTGACAGCCAAAGATATTCTTGAAATCATTCAATCAGACTACAAAGCCGAAGATATTCAATAATATCATCATTTAAGGCGAGGGCGATGAAAAATATTTTTAAAAAAGCGAATCCGATTGAAACAAAATGACAAGGATTAAGGATTAAGGATTCGTACTTGGTTTTATCCACGCCCAAAAATACCTCAAAAATAATCATAGTGGTGTAAAATTCAAGAATGATCAAAAAACATGGATACAATCGAGTTAGTATCGAGAATAGATATTTTAGACAAAAAGAAGAAATTTTATTTTTAAATTGAATAGTCAGTATCGTGAATAGTCTTAGTATCGTGAATAGTAACTCAGACACCAAAAGATAGAAATTCCACAAAAACATCTTCACGCTTCATGAATAGTACTCGTGAATAGTAACTCGTGAATAAGTAACTTCATGAATAGTAACTTCGTGAATAGTAACTCATGAATAGTAACCCATGAATAGTAACCCCAGAGCATGAAAAAGTTCTAAATTTGATAAAACTTCAGATCAACATTTCGATTATAATGATATTGAAGAAATAATATCATTCTGAAAAAAATAATATCCACTTACCTCGAAGATCGAGACTTAAATTTGAAACAGGATATAGGCTATGACTTGGACTTGCACCGTATAGCAATACTCAAAGTATACTCAAAATACTCACAAGAATACGCTCGATAATATAGAGAGAGAAAACTTCAGTTTCTGGTGTGATTTTCAATTCTAACCTAAGCACCCTATTTATAGGAAATTGCTTAGAACACCAAAGCAGAAAATTTAATAAATTAATAATATAATTATATTATTTTCTACACATGTCTAGAATCTGATTTCAGCCATCAAACACATGCCACCTTCTAGAAAAAAAATAAGAAAAAACGTTTTTCTAATTTTAAATATTTTAAACTTCAAAAATCAATTATTTCTGAGCTTCGGAACTTCAATAATTCATAATAAATAGCCCTTTCATCAGAAAATTCGAATCTCGCGAGTTTTTATAGGAAATTCAATTCTCTACAACTTTGCAGAAGAAAGTTTTTCCAAATTCCAATCAAAAATTGACCGAAATCCACAAACGGGTAATTTTGCAGGCTATAATCAAATTTCAGTCAATAAATGGGGTCCGCCGACATGTTTAACATGTTTTAAACATTTATTGCAATAAAAATACTCTTCCTCCTCGTATACTCATATATCCCACATTCGTTGTAAAAATATCACCGTTAATATATTATTAAAATAATATATTTAAATGAATTATTTTATCAGAAAAAGATAAAATATTAATTTTCAACAATTGTCATTTTAAAAATTTTCTCCATCTATATCCACATAAAATCAATATTTTCCTCATCATATAAATCAATAATTAATTATTCACAAATAATATTACGAGAATCACAATATTGACAACTGAGGCGGTTCAAAGGAAAGAGGGCTTTCCAATAAGAATTTTTTCTTCTTTGGTAGCATGATTAGGTGACCAAACCTCTCCTTAGAAGCAGAACTTTCTAGACATTGCCAATAATGTTATCTAATAATATTATTCGAGATAATATGAATTATTGCTTCGATAATGAAAGATCTTGTGTAATGACAATTATTGAAACAACCGCAATATAAAATATCAACTATGACAATTATTAACTCAATAAAATACTAAGCAGTAATTCATGTAACCATTATTGAGTAGTGCCTTCTTCTACGTAAGAATCAATAATTGGTGCAATACTGCAGGTGCTCTCTTGTTCAACAACGCGTATTAGTGTGTTTTAACCAATAGGGTATTCCAACAAGAGATAACTTGTGAATAACTACTGTAGTTATTTAAAAACAACTTATATTTGTCGTTTTCTTCATCCAATCGCTTTTAGTTATGGGGCCCACACATGGTGGCAGGCCGTCAACGAATATTCCCGACGCACGAATATTCCACGACCAAACGAATATTCCCTAAGCGATAATGAATATTTTATAACCACTTGCTTAATTTGAAATATTTGCATATTTAACCCTTAACTATCCACATTAATCAAATCAACCCTTACTATTTCAAAATAATAAATAAAGGAAATTCCTTTTTATTAAAAATTTGAGGGGTCTTATAGTAACAACTCTGTGAATTATTTATAATCAACTTATATTTTGTCGTTTTCTTCATCTAATCGCTTTTCAGTTATGGGGCCCACAAAAGATTGGCTTGTGCGCATGCGAATATTCCCCGACAATGCAAGAATATTCCACGACCAAACGAATTTTCCCCGACAACAATGAATATTTTATAACCACTTGCTTATTCGAAATATTTGCGTATTTTACCCATAACTATCCACATTAATCAAATCAACCCTTACTATTTCAAAATAATAAATAAAGGAAATTCCTTTTTATTTAAAAAATTTCGGGGTCTTACAGTTTTGTTTTCTTTTCTCTTCTTAGCTTGTACATAGTTTATATTAATCAATAAAATCAGTTTTAATTTAGTAATCGACTGTAGTATTGGTATGCGCCCTCTTCTTCATATAATCTTTGCTTCTGCCCCCATTTGGTATCAGAGCCATGTTGTATTTGTTCTTCTAGCTGTTAGTAAAATCTTCTGATTTACTTCATTCATACTGTTTTCAAAATTTCTTTTATTCTTTTTAGGAAGTCACCTAACTTCTTGTAGATCACCTTGTTCATTATCAACCCTAGGTAAGTCTCACGTATGAAGAAGGTGTTGGGTTTTAGAACAATAGGTATGAGTCTACCCAAAAGAGAGGTGCGGATGGAAGATAAAGAGTGAAAATAATTTTGAATCAATAAAAATGAGTAGGTTATTTAGATTTAACTTTTCACTAGTCATTTGGTCAACTTGCCACGATGCGACATAATTAACCAAGAAGAAAATAGTTATGAAAATATCGGTCAAGTTTTACATAAGCTGGAATATACCCGAGTTTCTCCCAAAGAAATTTATCGATCAACCTTTTAGATAATTTCAAAAGCAGTTATAATGTTAAAAGCAGGTTGAAAATGTTTATGCTATTAATAAAGAATATGAAAATTGTAGTCTTCTTTCCCCTGATGTTATTAAAAAACATAGGAAAAAGGGTTATAATTTTATTCACATAGGTCTAGTTCAAGTAGCAGTTAAACCATTGAACATTAAAGGAATTAATTCAAGTATCTACCTCTGTCTCAAAGATGCTAGATTTTTGAATTACTATCCAAGCATTATAGGTGCTACGGAAGCAAGTCTGCACAATGGTCCTATCCATTTTAATTGCTTTCCTGACTTCACACTTAGTTTGAGTGATCAACACCTATTAAAGGCTTTAACATTAAATATTAAAACAGTAGGAGAAATTACACAAATAATTGAAGGCTCTCAGCCAATTGCTTTGATTTATAGGATTTATTATAAGACCATGAAGACTAATTTGAATGTCCATGCTCTAAATAAAATTCCTAAAGATCAAACAGTATTAATTCAAAGTTCAACTAGTGATGCTAATATCCAGATCCCTAGAACCATCCTATGGAAAGATATTACATTACCTAGTCAATGGACTTTACCTAGTGAAATACCACAACAGCCTGTAGTTAACAACATAATGAACATAGAAAATATAAGGCAATTTTCTGATGGAACTGTCAAAGTTAGCTTTGAGTGTTCTAGAAGACCAGTTATTATAGAAGATTATTCTAGTTCTACAGCTCCTATTTTCTCTATTATCTTTAGTTAATAAATCTTTCAACTGTTTTGTGTATTGAGCTTTTAACTTAGGATCAGTGATTTTACTAATTAAGTCAATTAACAAAGAACTTTCTTCATCATCTTTGTTAATTACATTAACTTTTTTATTGCAACAATTTTCATTGCAATTATCAGCACAAATAATGACTTCTTCAGTGCCACTGCTTGAATCTTCTGTTATTATTAGAGGAATATGAAATGCTAGAGTTTTCGTCATTACTGACATCATTCTCTATTCTCATTAATCCTAATATATAATCAGTATCTTCACTAGAAATATTTAACTGAGACAACTTTTGTTTTACCTTGCACTCATTTTTATAATGACCCTTTTGCCCATAATTGTGGCACACAATTTTACTTTTATCATATTTTTTAGGTTTTTTATTATATTTTTTATTAACGGGTTTTGGCTTATTATAATAATTATCTTGATTTTTATTTTTATGATGACTACGTTTTTTTCTTATGGCGTCTATGACTTACGTGAGAGTCAATATGTTTATGTCTCGTGCTTTCCGTCTGTAGAGCCACAGGAGGTAAACCATATTGTTCGCAGAATATTCTAACTCATATTTGGCTTTCTTTTTGTCTTTACTAGCTTTGTTTAGCTAGCTTGAAATCAATGTACATTTTAATCCTATTTTTGAATATAAGCGATTATGTCACCATAAGTGAGATTATCATAATCAATATATCCCAAATTTTTACTTAATTCTTCATGAACTTTATGCGCAAATAAGGATGGTAAACCGTTGACAAATTTCTCTTTCCAGAATGGTTTATTACTGTCATTACGCATCATAACTCTTGAAGTAAAAACATCTTTGTACCATCTAAAATCGCTTAGAGTGGGACAAGTGAGATTACTCAACTGATCGTGGATTCTTTCTGTAATGTTACTAGGAGTTCCTACAAAGTGTTTTATTATGGTAAATATTAAAGTATTTACTCCATCTGGTGGTCCTATACCAATAGTTTCATCAAAAATAGGGTTCAAAAATCGTCTAGCCCGAGCAAAGCATGGATGATAGATAATCTAGATTCTTCTGTGAGATGTTTTTCCCACCAAGATCTAAGAATACCTGTAAATCCACTAGCCAATAATTCAACAATATCTGGTTGAGTCAGGGTGTTGAATTTGGTTAGATTTTGATGTTCCAATTAACAATCAATTAAGAGTTATTAAAAAAGAATTTGTATTAGATTGGGATAATCTTGTACATGATTTTAACTCCAAGTCTAATAAAATTAAAAGACGTTTATTTAGAGATAACCACCCAACAGAAAAGGAACGTGATAAAATAGTAAATAAATGGAAAAAATTCATTAATAATGAAAAAATTAATATTACTTTTTATGATTGGTAAGAACAATATCAAAGTAAATGTAATGTTATAACTAAAACTCAATGGATTAAGAAAGACAAATCTAAGGTTTCATCTAGTCATCCACCCTTAGAATCTGTCTTAATTTCAGTAAAAAATACTTCTATTACGACCAGTCCATTTGGTATTTTCTTATGTCTTTATTCGGACATATATATATATATATATATATATATATATATATATATATATATATATATATATACAATTGGTATATCATAAAATTACATGAGCCAGCCCAACTTAGTAGGAATTAGGAGGATGATGACGATGTAGAATATATAAATTAAGAATCAGAATGTACTCTCTATTTTATTTGATTGAAAGAGAGGATTCTAATTCGCTTAATAGGTACCTATAATTTACTGATTTTTTTTAACACAACCTAGATGGAGACGACGACTCCTTACTCATTGATCATATATTTGTATAGATACAAACACGGAATTTTCAAAACAAATATTGGATATTTCATATTCCATTTATTGCCCTACCACTTGGATGTATAACCGTTATTGTAAGACCCCGAATTTTATGAAATAAAAGTATTCAATTTTTTTTATTTCTATTCAGCGGAGTTCTTATTCACGAGTTACTTATTCATGAGTTCTTATTCATTTAATTACTATTCATGAGTTCTTATTCACGAGTTCTTATTCACGAGTACTATTCATGAAGCATGATAATTTTTTTTTTCGTGAAGGCATTACTCAATAATTGTTACGGTAATTCTTGTTCAATATTTTATTTTATTGATTCAATAATTGCTACGTTGATATTTTATATTATTGTTGTTTTGATAATTGTCACTTGCCTTGATATTTTCCATTATCGGAGCAATAATTTATATTATCTGAATAATATTATTGAATAACATTATTGGCAATGCCTAGAAAGTTCTGTCTAAGGAGAGGTTTGGTCACCTAATGGCGCAGTAAGGAGAAATTCTTATTGGAAAGCCCCTTCTCTAAGGCTGCACAGTTGTTAATATTGTGATTATGTAATATTATTTGTGAATAATTAATTATTAATTTTATGATGAGAAAATATTTATTTTATGTGGATATAGATGGAGAAAATTTTTAAAGTGACAATTGTTGAAAATTAATATTTTATCTTTTTACGATAAAATAATTCATTTAAATATATTATTTTAATAATATAATAATGGTGATATTTTTACGATGAATGTGGAATATATGAGTATATGAGGAGGAAGAATATTTTTGTTACAATAAATGTTTAAAACATGTTAAACATGTCGGTGGACCCCATTTCTTGACTGAAATTTGATTATAGACTATAAATCGTCCGTTTGTGGATTTCGGTCAATTTCTGTTTGGAATTTGGAAAAACTTTCTTCTGCAACGTTGTAGAGAATTGAATTTCCTATAAAAACTCGCGAGATTCGAATTTTTTGATAAAAGGGCTATTTATTATGAATTATTGAAGTTCTGAAGCTCTAAAATAATTGATTTTTGGAAGTTTAAAATAATTTAAATAACAAAAACGTTTTTTGTGCAAGTCTTGTGAGGTGGGCTGTTTGGTGGCTGAGGTTTTGAAGTAAAATAAGTGTGCTTTGGAATAAAAATAATATATATTAATATTTTATTAAATTTTACGCTTTGGTGTTCTAAGTATTTTTCTATAAATAGGGTCTTAGGTTAGAATTGAAAATCACACCGAAGCTGAAGTTTTCTCTCTATATTATCGAGCGTATTCTTGTGAGTATTTTGAGTATACTTTGAGTATTGCTATACGGTGCAAGTTAGATTCAAGCGTTATTCCGGTCGAAATCTTGCTCTTTTGAGGTAAGGGATAGTAAAGGATTTTAAGGATTATTATGTTTTAGTTTCGAAATTTTTTGAACCTTCAAAAATTCTGGAAAAATTTGAAATGATATTTTGATGAGTTTTGTAGAGTGTGTCCAAAATGGCGATTTTGGATGTATAGACTAGGAGTTATGGATTTTATGAGAAAAGACTATTTTAAAAGTAACTATTTATAACTCCTTGTGATTAACTCCAAAATTGATGAAATTTTTATTGAAGTACATCTATATAATATCAGTATACCGTGTAAATTTTAGAATTTTGGACAAAAGTATAATTTATGATAAATGTTTAAATATTCGGTGGTTTTGGCCATATGAAAAATAGTAAATGAATTTTTAAAATTTAGAGAAAAATATATGTTCAATATGGGACTATGTTATGCTAAATCCCAGAAAAGAAATATTTTGGAACTGATTTGGTATTTTTATGAAAATATTCTAGTTATGAGTAAATGAATTAAATATGTTATGTGAAGTAAGAAAATTGGAAAATATGATTTTATGGCTTGAGAATCATATATGAGGTATATGCAGATTTTTGACGAGGGTTTTGGTTATTGGTGATGAAATCTTATGAGTTTGGCATTTTATGATGATTAAATACATTAATTAGTAAAGTGTAAACAATTTAATTAAATTGTTTATAAGTTTTAGAAATGATTAAAATATTATTGTAATATTAATAATATTAGATTATGAGATTTCTAAGTGATTTATAATATTTGGATTAAAGTGTTATAAATATGTATATGAATTTTATTATGAAACTTTATCTTTTAAGTGTCGAGAGTTCTTATACTGCGATATCACGATTTTATGTCACGAATCACGAAGTCTTATTCACGACAAATTGGTTTCTTCTTTGACCAAATTATCGTTGATTTATGAATCTTACTCTTGAAATTAAAACTATGTTTTGATTATATTGTTTTTATATAACATTCTTATAACCCTAATGATAATATTTCTCTCTTTGACTTGAGTGTAAAGATGGGTAGATTATTGGTATGATCGTGACTATAGGTTCTCTTTTTGGCGATAGTGCAAAAGTTGAATTGTTATTTGGTATGATCATGGCCATTGAATTTACAATTGAATATTTTTAGCTTAAGTGCAAAGGTGAATTGATCAACATGGTTATAATTATTGTTATATAACCACCGAAATGATTGTGTATTTCTTTGATATATGAATATCAATGGCTCGTAGTGCAAAGATGACTTGTTGATGAATATCTTAGCTTTGTAGTGCAAAGATGAATTATTGATGAATATCTTTTTGCTCGTAATGCAAAGATGACTGTTGTTGAATATCTTTGCTTTAGTAGCAAAGATGAATTATTGATGAATATCTTTGGCTCGTAATGCAAAGATGACTTTGTTGTTGAATATCTTTAGCTTTGTAGTGTAAAGATGAGCTGTTGATGAATATCTTTGGCGCGTGGCAAAAAGATGAATTTATTAGTATGATTATGAGCAGAGGGCGTGATTTGGTATAACCATGATATTTGATGTTTCGGTAAAAGCGGTGATGAAAATTATCTTCGATCCGGATGAGAAGAGAATTTAGAATCACAATTATGATTATGAGTTATTCATATGATTGTGGAAAGGCTGTTGATTGATGATGTTGAGGATAAAATATTGTTGGTGGACTTTTAACGTGGAAGACAATAGAATTTATAGTCTATTTGACTCTTTTAATGGATTGCTCGTTCATTTGCAACTATGGTTGAAAAGTTTTATCATCTACCATATGTTCTAAATCTACGATTCATTCTTGATGAAGACTATTGATAATTTATTTATCTTTAGTCATAATATTCTTTCTTGAGCTAGTTGTGTTTCACCCTTTTGTTTCACAATTCCTTTCGGTGTAATAAAAGTGTATTTGGGTTGGCGGGGATAACAAGGAATAGAGCGGTGGTCTATAGTTGTTGAGGTTCTCCTAAAAAAGTATGAAAATAATTTTATTGAGGGCTTTAGTGTGTTGTATTTTATACATCATTTAATAGTTATTTTGGTGAATTAAATAGGGTGAAAGCGAACCCAACTTTGGAAGGGTGTTTTGTCACTATCATACAAGATGTCTAATGACATACAAACTCGTGTTATCATAAGACATGGTTGTGCTCATCCACTTCTTTGAGTATATTTACAAGCACTACCTATATAATCTTGGTGTTTGTTTGGAGTATAATACCCAATTAGAGACAGTGGAGATAATGATATGTCAAGAAAAGACTCACCATTGGGAAGAATACGATAGTAATCTTCTCGTTTTCTTTGGGGTCTATTAGGTCAACCAAGGATAATTACGTGGCCATATGATATCTACCATAACCTAAAAGCATGGCCTCCATGTATACGAAGGTTTCTTGAGCACTTCCCAAAGATTCTAATTTCTAAAAGCAGATTTTTGACTATACCTTTATGTAAGGTGTCATTGTGACGTACTACAGTTGGTATATATTTGTATCCAAACTCACAGCATATGTGTTGTTGTATTTTGCACGATAATTGTTGTAATAAAGTTGTAGTTGTTTTTCGTACCATATATTTGGCGACTCGAGAATGGGTTGGATGGAATGGACCTATTTTGGGGTCGTTACATTTGGTATCGAGCTTAGGGATATGATCTTTCAAGCGGAGATCGGGATTAGAACTAGGAGGAGAGATGAGTAAATCCTTCGCTTAGTGTGTCCTACCTAAGCTTATTTGTTGGTCGGTCATAATATCGGGATATTATGTGATATGTTAATTTGTTAAATTAACCTTTGTTTTGAAAAGTTGTATTCTAGAATGATATCCGAAATATGAGGAGATGAAGCAATGGAGAAATCATGATGGCGGGGAGATAGAATGCGAAATGAAAACAAGGTATTCTCAACTCTTTGAAATACCAGTCACGTAAATTTCGGGACGAAATTTCATAAGGAGGGAGATTGTAAGACCCGAATTTTATGAAATAAAAGTATTCAATTTTTTTTATTTCTATTCATGAGTTCTTATTCACGAGTTACTTATTCATGAGTTACTTATTCACGAGTTACTATTCACGAAAGTACTATTCATGAAGCATGATAATTTTTTTCTCGTAAGAAGGCATTACTCAATAATTGTTACGGTAATTCTTATTTCAATATTTTATTTTATTGATTGATAATTACTACGTTGATATTTTATATTATTGTTGTTTTGATAATTGTCACGTACGATATTTTCCATTATCAGACAATAATTCATATTATCTGAATAATATTATTGAATAACATTATTGGCAATGCCTAGAAAGTTCTGTCTAAGGAGAGGTTTGGTCACCTAATTGCGCGCCAGTAAGGAGAAATTCTTATTGGAAAGCCCCCTGGTTGTTAATATTGTGATTATGTAATATTATTTGTGAATAATTAATTATTAATTTTTATGATGAGAAAAATATTTATTTTATGTGGATATAGATGGAGAAAATTTTTAAAGTGACAATTGTTGAAAATTAATATTTTATCTTTTTCTGATAAAATAATTCATTTAAATATATTATTTTAATAATATAATAATGGTGATATTTTTACAGTGAATGTGGAATATATGAGTATATGAGGAGGAAGAATATTTTTGTTACAATAAATGTTTAAAACATGTTAAACATGTCGGTGGACCCCATTTCTTGATTGAAATTTGATTATAGACTGTAAAATCGTCCGTTTGTGGATTTCGATCAATTTCTGTTTGGAATTTGGAAAAACTTTCTTCTGCAAAGTTGTAGAGAATTGAATTTCCTATAAAAACTCGCGAGATTCGAATTTTTTGATAAAAGGGCTATTTATTATGAATTATTGAAGTTCTGAAGCTCTGAAATAATTGATTTTTGGAAGTTTAAAATAATTTAAATAACAAAAACGTTTTTTTGTGCAAGTCTTGTGAGGTGGGCTGTTTGGTGGCTGAGGTTTTGAAGCAAAAGAAGTGTGCTTTGGAATAAAAATAATATATATTAATATTTTATTAAATTTTCTGCTTTGGTGTTCTAAGTATTTTCCTATAAATAGGGTGCTTAGGTTAGAATTGAAAATCACACCAGAAACTGAAGTTTTCTCTCTCTATATTATCGAGCGTATTCTTGTGAGTATTTTGAGTATACTTTGAGTATTGCTATCTGATTGCAAGTTCGATTTCGTTATTCCAATGTAAATCTTGCTTTTTTGAGGAGGTAAGGGATAGTAAGGGATTTTAAGGGTTATTATGTTTTTAGTTTCGAAATTTTTTTGAACCTTCAAAAATTCTGGAAAAATTTGAAATGATATTTTGATGAGTTTTGTAGAGTGTGTCCAAAAATGGCGATTTTTGGATGTATAGACTAGGAGTTATGGATTTTATGAGAAAAGACTATTTTAAAAGTAACTATTTATAACTCCTTGTGATTAACTCCAAAATTGATGAAATTTTTATTGGAAGTACATCTATATAATATCAGTATACCGTGTAAATTTCAGAATTTTTGGACAAAAGTATAATTTATGATAAATGTTTAAATATTCGGTGGTTTTGGCCATATGAAAAATAGTAAATGAATTTTAAAATTTAGAGAAAAATATATGTTCAATATGGGACTATGTTATGCTAAATCCCAGAAAAGAAATATTTTGGAACTGATTTGGTATTTTTCATGAAAATATTCTAGTTATGAGTAAATGAATTAAATATGTTATGTGAAGTAAGAAAATTGGAAAATATGATTTTATGGCTTGAGAATCATATATGAGGTATATGCAGATTTTTTGACGAGGGTTTTGGTTATTGGTGATGAAATCTTATGAGTTTGGCATTTTATGATGATTAAATGCATTAATTAGTAAAGTGTAAATAATTTAATTAAATTGTTTATAAGTTTTAGAAATGATTAAAATATTATTGTAATATTAATAATATTAGATTATGAGATTTCTAAGTGATTTATAATATTTGGATTAAAGTGTTATAAATATTGATATGAATTTTATTATGAAACTTTATCTTTTCGTGTCGAGGTTCTTATACGATATTATCTGATCTTTGTATCGAATACGGGTACTATTCACGACAAATTGGTTTCTTCTTTGACCAAATTATCGTTGATTTATGAATCTTCTTTGTAAGACCCGAATTTTATGAAATAAAAGTATTCAATTTTTCTCTTCGGTAAATGGTTAAATTGATAAAAGTTAAAGTTAAGGGTGATATATGAAATTTTTTTTTCAAAATATGCAAGGGGGTATAAAGTATTCATTATTGTCGGGAATATTCGTTTGGTCGTGGAATATTCTTTTTACGTAAGGGAATATTAAATGCGCCAGCAGTAGCGATTTTTGTGGGCCCATAATGAGAATAAGCGTCGGATGAGGAAAAGCGATAAAATTAAGTTTTTATAAATAACGGCGTAATCGTTCTGAATTAACTTTGTTGGAATACGGTTGGTAAAATAAAATGTCTGGCGTTGTTGCTTGCGATAGCACACGGTATTACGATATTTTGAATTAGTGATTCTTACGTGAAGAAGGCACTACTCAATAATTATTCTGATATTCTCGCATTGATATTTTATTTTATTGATTCAATAATTGATGCGTTGATATTTTATATTATTGTTGTTCAATAATTGTCACTGCACAGTATCTCCATTATCAGATCAATAATTCATATTATTTGAATAATATTATTAGATAACATTATTGGCAATGTCTAGAAAGTTCTGTCAAGGAGAGGTTTGGTCACCTAATTGCGCGCCAGTAAGGAGAAATTCTTATTGGAAAGCCCCCTCTTTCCTGGGAACTGCCTGGTTGTCATAATTGTGATTCTGTAATATTATTTGGGAATAATTAATTATTGATTTATATGATAAGAAAATATTTATTTGATATGGATATAAATGATGGATTTATTTATTATATGTGGTTATAATTGAAGGATTTAATGTTGAGGTGTTTTATCAAGTATTTTTTTGTCGGAATGGAGATATTAAAAATAAAATAAATCGATATTTTTACGATATATTGCGTGAGTTATAATTTTTAATCGTCTTAGTTGGATCGTTGTAATTTTTGGATATGTTATACATATATAAGTTGAGTATATGTCTACAAATTTTGAGCCGTTAAAAATGAGCGAATGATTTGTTATAAATTTTAAGAGGTGTTTGATTAGGAAAGTAGGGTTATAATTGATTTTGGTGGAAAATTCTAGAATTGAGTGGGCCCCACTTGTGGTTGGTGAAAAAATGTGCTGAATTTTATTTCAAATGTGGTGGGTGGCAATAGTAGCGAGTAAAGCCATCGGTAGTGAGTCGGAAAGTGCGCTTGGTGGGCTAACATTTTCCTATAAATAGAGGCTAAGTTAGAATTGAAAATCACACCGAAACAAAGTTTTCTCTCTCTCTCTCTATATTATTGAGCGTATTTTGTGAGTATTTAGATACTTTGAGAGTTCTTTATTCAAGACAAGTTTCATTCAAAGCATCACTTAGATCTTTCCTTCCAAGAAATCTTGATTCTTTGAGGTAAGGGATAGTAAGGGATGTTATTTTCTTCTCAAATGATATTATTTCTTGATATCATTATCTTTGAAATATTAGTTGGAACTTTTATCAAATTTGGAACTTTTTCATGTCGGAGTTACTTATTCATGAGTTCTTATTCACGAGTTACTATTCATGAGTTTCTTATTCACGAGTTACTATTCACGAGTACTATTCATGAAGCGTGAAAATGTTTTTTATGGAATTTCTATCTTTTGGTGTCTGAGTTACTATTCACGTGTCAAGACTATTATTCACGTATCTGACACTTATTCACGAATACTTAAGACTATTCATTAGAAAAATGAAAATTTTTCTTTTCGTCTAAAATATCTATTACGGATACTAGCTTTGATTGTATCCATGTTTTGATCATTCTTGAATTTTACACCACTATGATTATTTTGAGGTATTTTTGGATGTATAGATTAGGAGTTATGGATTTTATGAGAAAAGACTATTTTAAAAGTAACTATTTATAACTCCTTGCGGTTAACTCCAAAATTGATGAAATTTTTATTGAGAGTACATCTATATAATATCGATTGTACTCTGTGAATTTCGAATTTTTGGATAAAAGTACAATTTATGATAAATGTTTAAATATTAAATTGGTTTTAGCCATATGAAAAATAGTAAATGAATTTTTAAAATTTCGAGAAAAATATATGTTCAATATGGGACTATTTTATACTAAATCCCAGAAAAGAAATATTTTTAGAGGCGATTTGGTATTTTTCATAAAAATGTTCTAGTTATGAGTAAATGAATTAAATATGTTATGTGAAGTAAGAAAATTGGAAAATATGATTTATTGGCTTGAGAATCATATATGAGATATATCTTGATTTTTATGAGGGTTTTGGTTAATGATGATGAAATCTTATGAGTTTGGCATTTTAGATGATTAAATGCATTAATTATTAAAGTGTAAATAATTGGATTAAATTATTTATAAGTTTGAGAAATGATTAAAATATTATTATAATATTAATAATATTAGATTATGAGATTTCTAAGTGATTTATAACATTTGGATTAAGGTGTTATAAATATGCATATGAATTTTATTATGAAACTTTATCTTTTTAGGTGTCGAGGTTACTTATGCGCGTATCTACGGGACTATGTACGAATACGGTACTATTCACAACAAATTGGTTTCTTCTCGACCAAATTATCGTTAATTTATGAATCTTACTCTTGAAATTAAAACCATGTTTTGATTATATTATTTTATATAACATTCTTATAACCCTAATGATGATATTTCTCTTTGACTTGAGTGTAAAGATGGGTAGATTATTGGTATGATCGTGACCATAGGTTCTCTTTGGCGATAATGCAAAAGTTGAATTGTTTTTGGTATGATCATGACCATTGAATTTACAATTGAATATTTTTAGCTTAAGTGCAAAGGTGAATTGATCAACATGGTTATAATTATTGTTATATAACCCGAAATGATTATGTATTTCTTTGATATATGAATATCTTTGGCTCGTTGTGCAAAGATGACTTGTTGTTGAATATCTTTGCTTTGTAGAGTGCAAAGATGAATTATTGATGAATATTTTTTGCTCGTAATGCAAAGATGACACGATGTTGAATATCTTTTGCTTTGTAGTGCAAAGATGAATTATTGATGAATATCTTTTTGCTTTCGTAATGCAAAGATGACACATTGTTGAATATCTTTAACTTTGTAGTGCAAAGATGAATTATTGATGAATATCTTTGGCTTGTAATGCAAAGATGTCCCGTTGTTGAATATCTTTGCTTTGTAGTGCAAAGATGAATTATTGATGAATATCTTTGGCTTGTAATGCAAAGATGACCCGTTGTTGAATATCTTTGCTTTGTAGTGTAAAGATGAAGCTGTTGATGAATATCTTTGGCCCGTGGTGAAAAAAGATGAATTTATTAGTATGATTATGAGCGAAGGCGTGATTTGGTATAACCATGATCTTTGATGTTTCGGGTAAAGGCGGTGATGAAAATTATCTTCGTCCTGGATGAGAAGAGAATTTAGAATCACAATTATGATTATGAGTTATTCATATGATTGTGGAAAGGGCTGTTGATTGATGTTACTGGGGATAAAATATTGTTGGTGGACTTTTAACGTGAGAAGACAATAGACTTTATAGTCTATTTGACTCTTCTAATGGATTGCTCATTCATTTGCAACTATGGTTGAAAAGTTTTATCATCTACCATATGTTCTAAATCTACGATTTATTCTTGATGAAGACTATTGATAATTTATTTATCTTTAGTCATAATATTCTTTCTTGAGCTAGTTGTGCTCACCTTTTTGTTTCACAATTCCTTTCGGGTAAAAAAAGTGTATTTGGGTCGGCGCGGGGATAGCGAGGAATAGAGTGGTGGTCTATAGATGTTGAGGGTGAGGTGAATTTAACTTGGAAGGGTGTTTTGTCACTATCATACAAGATGTCTAATGACATACAAACTCGTGTTATCATAAGACATGGTTGTGCTCATCCACTTCTTTGAGTATATTTACAAGCACTACTTATATAATCTTGGTGTTTGTTTGGAGTATAATACCCAATTAGAGGCAGTGGAGATAATGATATGTCAAGAGAAGACTCACCATTTGGAAGAATACGATAGTAATCTTCTTGTTTTTCTTTGGGGTCTATTAGGTTGACCAAGGATAATTACGTGGCCATATGATATCTACCATAACCTAAAAGCATGGCCTCCCATTTACGAACGTTTCCTTGAGCACTTCCCAAAGATTCTAATTTATAAAACAGTTTTTGACTATACCTTTATGTAAGGTGTCATTGTGACGTGCTACAGTTGGTATATATTTGTATCCAAACTCACAGCATATGTGTTGTTGTATTTTGCACGACAATTGTTGTAATAAAGTTGTAGTTGTTTTCTGTACCATATATTTGGCGACTCAGAATGGGTTGGATGGAATGGACCTATTTTGGGGTTGTTACACTTACTCTTGAAATTAAAACTATGTTTTGATTATATTGTTTTTATATAACATTCTTATAACCCTAATGATAATATTTCTCTTTGACTTGAGTGTAAAGATGGGTAGATTATTGGTATGATCGTGACTATAGGTTCTCTTTGGCCAGTAGTGCAAAAGTTAAATTGTTGACTGGTATGATCATGGCCATTGAATTTACAATTGAATATTTTTAGCTTAAGAGCAAAGGTGAATTGATCAACATGGTTACAATTATTGTTATATAACTTCTGAAATGATTGTGTATTTCTTTGATATATGAATATCTTTGGCTCGTAGTGCAAAGATGACTTGTTGATGAATATCTTAGCCTGTAGTGCAAAGATGAATTATTGATGAATATCTTTTGCTCGTAATGCAAAGATGACCTGTTGTTGAATATCTTTAGCCTGTAGTGCAAAGATGAATTATTGATGAATATCTTTGGCTCGTAATGCAAAGATGACTGTTGTTGAATATCTTTTGCTTTGTAGTGTAAAGATGAGCTGTTGATGAATATCTTTGGCCCGTGGTGCAAAGATGAATTTATTAGTATGATTATGAGCAGAGGCGTGATTTGGTATAACCATGATATTTGATGTTTCGAGTAAAGACGGTGATGAAAATTATCTTCGTCCGGATGAGAAAAGGAATTTAGAATCACAATTATGATTATGAGTTATTCATATGATTGTGGAAAGGAACTGTTGATTGATGTTCTGAGGGGATAAAATATTGTTGGTGGACTTTTAACGTGGAGAAGACAATAGACTTTATAGTCTATTTGACTCTTTTAATGGATTGCTTTCGTTTCATTGCAACTATGGTTGAAAAGTTTTATCATCTACCATATGTTCTAAATCTACGATTCATTCTTGATGAAGACTATTGATAATTTATTTATCTTTAGTCATAATATTCTTTCTTGAGCTAGTTGTGCTCACCCTTTTGTTTCACAATTCCTTTCGTGTAATAAAAGTGTAATTTGGGTTGAAGCGGGGATAACAAGGGAATAGATCGGTGGTCTATAGTTGTTGAGGTTCTCCCTAAAGAGTATGAAAATAATTTTATTGAGGGCTTTAGTGTGTTGTATTTTATACATCATTTAATAGTTATTTTGGTGAATTAAATAGGGTGAAAGGCTAACCCAACTTTGAAAGGGTGTTTTGTCACTATCATACAAGATGTCTAATGACATACAAACTCGTGTTATCATAAGACATGGTTGTGCTCATCCACTTCTTTGAGTATATTTACAAGCACTACCTATATAATCTTGGTGTTTGTTTGGAGTATAATACCCAATTAGAGGCGGTGGAGATAATGATATGTCAAGAGAAGACTCACCATTGGGAAGAATACGATAGTAATCTTCTCGTTTTTTTTTGGGGTCTATTGGGTCAACCAAGGATAATTCTGTGGCCATATGATATCTACCATAATCTAAAAGCATGGCCTCCCATGTACGAAGGTTTCCTTGAGCACTTCCCAAAGATTCTAATTTCTAAAACAGTTTTTGACTATACCTTTATGTAAGGTGTCATTGTGACGTACTACAGTTGGTATATATTTGTATCCAAACTCACAGCATATGTGTTGTTGTATTTTGCACGATAATTGTTGTAATAAAGTTGTAGTTGTTTTTCGTACCATATATTTGGCGACTCAGAATGGGTTGGATGGAATGGACCTATTTTGGGGTCGTTACATTTGGTATCAGAGCTTAGGGATATGATCTTTGGCGGAGATCGGGATTAGAACTAGGAGGGGAGAGATGAGTAAATCCTTCGCTAGTGTGTCCTACCTAAGCTTATTTGTTGGTCAGTCATAATATCGGGATATTATGTGATATGTTAATTTGTTAAATTAACCCTTGTTTTGAAGCTGTATTCTAGAATGATATCGAAAAATGAGGAGATGAGCAATGGAGAAATCATGATGATGGGGGAGATAGAATCGAAATGAAAACAAGGTATTCTCAACTCTTTGAAATACAGTGTACGTAAATTTCGGGGACGAAATTTCATAAGGAGGGAGATTGTAAGACCGAATTTTATGAAATAAAAGTATTCAATTTTTTTTTTATTTCTATTCATGAGTTACTATTCACGAGTTACTATTCATGAGTTACTATTCACGAGTTACTATTCACGAAAGTTATTATTCACGCAGTACTATTCATGAAGCATGATAATTTTATTTTTCGTGAAGAAGGCATTACTCAATAATTATTACGGTAATTCTTGTTCAATATTTTATTTTATTGATTCAATAATTACTACGTTGATATTTTATATTATTGTTGTTTCAATAATTGTCACGTACGATATTTTCCATTATCTCGTGACGCCCCCAAAATAGGTATACACAACACCCATTACGAAGTCGCCAAATACATGGTACAAGAAGCAAACTACAACTTCAATAATACAAATGTCGTGTGAAATACGACATAATATATACTATGAGTTTAAATATAATATTGTCTTCTAGACAATATCCACATAAATAAATCCCCATCATAATTATTGATTCATTATTTTACAAAATGGTGAGGACTACTAAACAACTCTCTAGAACCTTCATTCCATACCCGACTAGTACTCGCTACATTCTCGCCTCCCGAGAAGAAAAATGGAACAACAAGGAAAAGGGTGTGCTCAACTAGCCCGATAAAGAATATTATGACTAAGATAATATACAACAAATTATCGTTAGTCTTCAACAGGAAAAAATCGATAGAATCTGATAGACAACAAGTTTCGGATCAATATTCATAGAATGAAATAATAATTCATAGAAGAGTTACGTAGAGAATGAAATCTACTATAATCTATGAATTTAACGGTCCATCATCAATATTTTATCCACGTAACATCAATCAATATGCATCTGGAATCAAATATTCATCTTTTCTACAGCCAAAGATATTCATCGATTAGTCATGTTCATTTAAACACTGTTCATCTTTGCACTCACGGGCCAAAGATATTCTTCAGAAATCATTCATCTTTGCACTCTGAGCCAAAGATATTCTTAAGAAATCATTCATCTGCACACTACGTGGCCAAAGATATTCAATAATATCATCATTTAAGACCGAGGATGATGAAAATATTTTTAAGAAACGAATCCGGTGAAACAAAATGACAAGGATTAAGGATTAAGGATTCGTACTTGGTTTTATCCACGCCCAAAAATACCTCAAAAATAATCATAGTGGTGCAAAATTCAAGAATGATCAAAACATGGATACAATCAGAGTTAGTATCCGAATTGATGTTTTGGACGAAAAGAAGAAATTTTATTTTTCGGTGAATAGTGTCAGATATCGTGAATAGTCTTAGTATCACGTGAATAGTAACTCAGACACCAAAAGATAGAAATTCCAAAAAAACATCTTCACGCTTTCATGAATAGTACTCGTGAATAAGAATAGTTCGTGAATAGTAACTCATGAATAGTAACTCGTGAATAAGAACCCATGAATAGTAACCCCGACATGAAAAAGTTCCAAATTTGATAAAACTTCAGATCAACATTTGATTATAATGATATTGAAGAAATAATATCATTCTGAAAAAATAATATCCCTTACCTCGAAAAGATCGAGACTTCTAAATTGAAACACCTTGGGATATAGACTATGACTTGGACTTGCACCGTATAGCAATACTCAAAGTATACTCAAAATACTCACAAGAATACGCTCGATAATATAGAGAGAGAAAACTTCAGTTTCTGGTGTGATTTTCAATTCTAACCTAAGCACCCTATTTATAGGAAATTGCTTAGAACACCAAAGCAGAAAATTTAATAAATTAATAATATAATTATATTATTTTCTACACATGTCTAGAATCTGATTTCAGCCATCAAACACATGCCACCTTCTATAAAAAAATAAGAAAAAACGTTTTTCTAATTTTAAATATTTTAAACTTCCAAAAATCAATTATTTCGGAGCTTCGGAACTTCAATAATTCATAATAAATAGCCATTTCATCAGAAAATTCGAATCTCGCGAGTTTTTATAGGAAATTCAATTCTCTACAACTTTACAGAAGAAAGTTTTTCCAAATTCCAATCAGAAATTGACCGAAATCCACAAACGGGCAATTTTTAAAAGCTATAATCAAATTTCACCAATAAATGGGGTCCCAGACATGTTTAACATGTTTTAAACATTTATTGCAACAAAAATACTCTTCCTCCTCAGATACTCATATATCCCACATTCGTTGTAAAAATATCACCGTTAATATATTATTAAAATAATATATTTAAATGAATTATTTTATCGAGAAAAAGATAAAATATTAATTTTCAACAATTGTCATTTTAAAAATTTTCTCCATCTATATTCACATAAAATCAATATTTTCCTCATCATATAAATCAATAATTAATTATTCATAAATAATATTACTATGAATCACAATATTGACAACCACGTTAGCTCCCAGGAAGAGGGGCTTTCAATAAGAATTTCTTCTTCTTGGCAAGCGCTTGATTAGGTGACCAAACCTCTCCTTAGACAGAACTTTCTAGACATTGCCAATAATGTTATCTAATAATATTATTCAGATAATATGAATTATTAGCCGATAATGAAAGATTGTGTAATGACAATTATTGAAACAACAAAGAATATAAAATATCGCAAAGAATTATTAACTCAATAAAATCTTGAATAAAGTAATTCATCGTAACCATTATTGAGTAGTGCCTTCTTCACGTAAGAATCAATAATTGGTGCAATACTGCAGTGCTTCTTGTTCAACAACAGCGTATTAGTGTGTTTTTAACCACGTAGGGTATTCCAACAAAGATAATTGAATAACAACGCCGTTATTTAAAAATAACTTATATTTGTCGTTTTCTTCATCCAATCACTTTCAAGTTATGGGGCCCACACATGGTCGCTACGTAGTGCATACGAATATTCCCGACCGTACGAATATTCCACGACCAAACGAATATTTCCCGACAACAATGAATATTTTATAACCACTTGCTTAATTTGAAATATTTGCATAATTAACCCTTAACTATCCACATTAATCAAATCAACCCTTACTATTTCAAAATAATAAATAAAGGAAATTCCTTTTATTTAAAAATTTTTCGGTCTTACAACCTCCCTCCTTATGAAATTTCGTCCTCGAAATTGATGTACGACTGGTGTTTGAAAAGGTGAGGATACCTAGCTTTCATTTCCGTTTCCAATTCCTGTGTCATTTCCTCTATAGCATGATTCCTCCACAAAACTTTAACTTGTGGTATGACCTTTCTTAGCGTAGGACATGCTCCTTCCTATCCAAAATCTTGACAGTACCTCCTCATACGTTAAGTCTTCTTTATCTCGTCCGGTTCTAACTTCAATAACGTGGTTCGGGTCTTTCACATATTTCTAAATATGGATATGTGAAACACATTATGAACACGAGACATACTCGGAGAGGTAACGCAAGTCTATAGGCTACATTTCCTACTCGGTCAAGAATTTGAAATGGACCAATAAATCATGGATTGAGCTTTCCTCTCTTCCCAAATCTTGTAACACCCTTCCATGGAGCAACTTCATGACAATACATGATCCCCTACATTAAATTCCACGTCCTTTCAATGGAGATCCGCATAACTCTTTTGTCGATCTTGTGTCGTTTGTATACGTTGTCGAATCATTAGTCATACGTCTTAACTTCGGGTCCCCAACAATGTTGCTTCACCCACCTCATCCCAACATATGGGAGAACGACATTTTGTCCATATAATGCTTGAATGGAACCATGCCTATATTTGTTTAATAACTATTGTTGTATGAGAATTCCACCAATGGCAAAGTACTTATCCCAACTTCCTTTGAAATCTAGGACACGAGTTTTAATATATCTTCAAGAGTTTGAGTAGTCCTTTCTGATTGCCCATCCGTTTGAGGATGGTATGCCAAACTGAATCGTAAATCCGTGCCCATAGCTTTTTGCAAGCTAACCCAAAATCTTGAAGTGAATCTTGGGTCACGATCCGAAACTATGGATACAGGCATGCCATGCAACCTCACAATCTCATTCACGTACATACTAGAAAGACGTTCAAGGGAATAAGTCTCCCGTATCGGCAAGAAATGAGCAGACTTGGTTAATCTATCAACAATAACCCAAATAGCATTGATGCCTTGAGAAACCGTAGGAAGACCCGTAACGAAATCCTTAGTAATGTGTTCCCACTTCCATTCCGGAATCTCAAGTGGTTGCAACGGACCCTTAGGTACAAGATGCTCCGCCTTTACACGTTGGCAAGTTAAACACATCGAGATAAACTTTGCAATCTCTCTCTTCATATTGTTCCACCAAAATGTATGTCGAAGATCACGATACATTTTATTACTTCCAGGATGGATTGCAAATGGCGTATTGTGTGCCTCCATCATAATCTTGTACTTCAAATCAGTCGTTAGGAACACAAAGTCTAGAGTGAACTCAAGTATTCCTTCTTCATCAATTCTCGCCATTACGGAATAGCTCCTTCTTGTACTTTCTTCTTCATACGCATCATATTTCAAGATTGGGTGGAAAGCAACCTTAACTTTTTCTATTAAAGTTGGCTCTGTCGTATACTTGACATCATCGCACTCGTTCCCGCATATGATCTTCTACTCAATGCGTCAGCTACCACGTTCGCTTTTCCAAGATGGTATGGTTAGAATATGTGCCGAAATGAGTCGCCTCTTGAGCTCTTGGAAAATCTTCTCGCATTCCTCGCTCCATACTAATTTTGTATCTTTTCGAGTCAGCTAAGTTAACAGAGTAGCGATTCAAGAAAATCCTTCCACGAATCTCCGATAATAACCAACTAAGCCTAGAAAGCTACGATATTTAGACATCGACTTAGGTTGCTCTCAATCAGTGACTCATATCCCAATCTTGGATAAGACGTCACAATGACACCTATCGATTTCTTATCGCATCTAATATGACGTCCCTACGTAGAGAGTTCGCTTCGGTGAATTCCACAAAGGAAGTCACAAGATAAAGGCTCAGTACCAAATTCTATAGTTGAATTTTTAACTCCTCGAAGTTCAATAGAGCCATTCGATATGAGATTTTAGAAATGAGTTTTGTACGGGTTCAAAGTCGATACAAAATTTAATATCAAAGCTTTGGGAGTAAGCCAAGAAATTCTTTGAAATACGTCGGGAAAATCAATAACAACAGAATATTATTCAAATCGACGTGTCTTTATTCAAATCCATAACATGGACTAAGAAAATTTGACATCCGTAATAAACGAATGACTTCATGGCTTGATATGAAAATGTTTGACTACAATGGTTTGATTGCTTGAATTGAATAACAGTTGCTTAGGAATATGAAAACTAATAACCTTACGAAAATAATCAATTTTCGGCATGATGAGTAGTTAACCTTAAAATCACATCAAAACAAATATCTCTATAGAAATAAGGTTAACAGGTAATGTGATAGTGCCAACCCGAATCAAGCAAGATTTATAAACAGTGGATGTGATGAAAGTTTCTCCTAACGGAGTTTCCACAGATAGGTCAAAGTCTAATTTCTCCGGAGTCAAGTTTAAACGTTGAGCGCAAGTAAGAGAGATAAAAGAATGGGTAGAACCGATATCTAGTAAGGTATATACTTCGCAAGAATTTATAATTAACTAACCCGTGCTAACCGTTCGTCGTTCCTTGCATTTGACGGTCACGACAAACGCTTCTTCCAAGAACCGTTGACTTTGACTTTTCTGGGACATCCTTTTGAGTCACCATTCATTTGAGCTGGGTTTCGATATCGTACAATCTCGAGCGATATGTCCTTCTTTTCCACAATTATAGCATACCTTAAACTGTTGTGGGCAGTTTGGGCTGATATGTCCCTCTTTCCCGCATTTGTAACATACGACCGGTGGTCGTTCTCCTCCCTTAAAACTAGTTGCTACTGGCGCTGACGTCTTCACATGGTCGTTGTTGAATCTCCTCTTTTTAAAATCTCCTCCCGACTCGCTTCTTCTATTTTCATGGCCACGATTACCACCATAGTGGTTACCGCTTTTTGTTCTGTATTCTTCTTTCTCCCATTTGGTTATCGTTATTCGATGATCGCTTATCTTGGTATGATCCTGGTTATGGTCCCTCGGTTGAACGTACTCGTTATCTCGCTTCTAACAACCGAGCCCCGTGACAAACATCTCGAATAGAGAAAATTTATGAGAAATGAGATCTCGACGTATGTCGAGTTTCAAACCTCTCGTAAACATCCGCGTCATACGTTCCTCATTCTCCACCAAATGAGGTGCGAACACTGGATAACTCCATGAACTTCGCCTCGTCTTTGGGACACCGTCATGTTATTCTCGCTTCTAGTCTAATAAACTCCACTTCCTTCATACGACAAATACTTTCAGGAAGTACTTGTCATCGAATTGCTATTCTTCAAACGTCTCCCTGACATCGCCGAAAGTAAATGGATGGGTACGCTTCATGATTCCACCATGTCAAGCCTCGCCCACGAACATAAAGGCGTGAATGGAACTTTCTGTTCCTCCGCATCCCAAGACATCGAATATCTTGGTAATTTGTTTGACCCACGTCTCGCTTTAATTGGATCCCGCTTTCCTGCACTCGGTGGTCCCAACTCTTTGAAGCTGCTTGGTTGTGACCACCCGTGAATTGCTATCATTTCCTCTCGTATTTTGAACACGAAGTCTCCTAAATGCGATTTTGCATGAAGCGCAAAAGCTTCTAAACATCCCTCGTTCATCATCTCGCTTTCATTGGTGTTGTTCACGGGAGGAACATTACCGACTGTTGACGTTTCTCCTCGTTGGTGAGTAAGACAGCATCTCCACGGTCTCATTTACTCCAATTGTTAATATTCTCAATCGACATTCTCAAATCTTGTCATAAAATAAGGGTTAATTAAGGAAATCAATATATCACATAATATCCCTATATCTCGACCAACTAACAAATAAGCTTAGGTAGGACACACTAGTGAAGGATTTACTCGTCTCTCCCTCCTAGTTTTATTCCCCAATCTCCGCCAGAGATCATATCCCTAAGCTCGATATTAATCTGTGACGCCCCCAAAATAGGTATACACAACACCCATTACGAGTCGCCAAATACATGGTACAAGAAAGCAAACTACAACTTCAATAATACAAATGTCGTGTGAAATACGACAATATATACTATGAGTTTAAATATAATATTGTCTTCAGACAATATCCACACGCAAATAAATCCCCATCATAATTATTGATTCATTATTTTACAAAAATGGTGAGGACTACTAAACAACTCTCTCTAGAACCTTCATTCCATACCCCGACTAGTACTCGCTACATTCTCGCCTCCGAGAAGAAAAATGGAACAACAAGGAAAAGGGTGAGCTCAACTAGCCCAAGTAAAGAATATTATGACTAAGATAATATACAACAAATTATCGTTAGTCTTCAACGAGGAAAAATCGATAGAATCTGATACAACAACAAGTTTGGATCAATATTCAGAAGCGGAAATAATAATTCATGTAAGAGTTACGTAGAGAATGAAATCTACTATAATCTATGAATTTAATAAATCCATCATCAATATTTTATCCTGTAACATCAATCAATATGCATCCGGAATCAAATATTCATCTTTGCACTACATGAGCCAAAGATATTCATCATTGGGTCATGTTCATTTAAACACCATTCATCTTTGCACTACGGGCCAAAGATATTCTTCAGAAATCATTCATCTTTTGCACTACTGGGCCAAAGATATTCTTAAGAAATCATTCATCTTGCACACTACTGTGCCAAAGATATTCAATAATATCATCATTTAAGACCGAGGATGATGAAAATATTTTTAAGAAGCGAATCCGGTGAAACAAAATGACAAGGATTAAGGATTAAGGATTCGTACTTGATTTTATCCACGCCCAAAAATACCTCAAAAATAATCATAGTGGTGTAAAATTCAAGAATGATCAAAACATGGATACAATCGAGTTAGTATCCGAATAGATGTTTTAGACGAAAAAAAGAAATTTTATTTTTAAATTGAATAAGACAGTGATACGTGAATAGGTCAGTATCGTGAATAAGTCAGATACGTGAATAGTAACTCAGACACCAAAAGATAGAAATTCCAAAAAATCATCTTCACGCTTCACGTGAATAGTACTCGTGAATAAGTAACTCGTGAATAGTAACTCATGAATAGTAACTTCGTGAATAGTAACTCATGAATAGTAACCCATGAATAGTAATCCCGAGCATGAAAAAGTTCCAAATTTGATAAAACTTCAGATCAACATTTCAATTATAATGATATTGAAGAAATAATATCATTACGAAAAAATAATATCCCTTACCTCGAAAGATCGAAGACTTTAAATTGAAAACACCGGATATAGGCTATGACTTGGACTTGCACCGTATAGCAATACTCAAAGTATACTCAAAATACTCACAAGAATACGCTCGATAATATAGAGAGAGAAAACTTCAGTTTCTGGTGTGATTTTCAATTCTAACCTAAGCACCCTATTTATAGGAAATTGCTTAGAACACCAAAGCAGAAAATTTAATAAATTAATAATATAATTATATTATTTTTTACACATGTCTAGAATCTGATTTCAGCCATCAAACACATGCCACCTTCTAGAAAAAAATAAGAAAAAACGTTTTTCTAATTTTAAATATTTTAAACTTCCAAAAATCAATTATTTCGGAGCTTCGGAACTTCAATAATTCATAATAAATAGCCCTTTCATCAGAAAATTCGAATCTCATGAGTTTTTATAGGAAATTCAATTCTCTACAACTTTGCAGAAGAAAGTTTTTCCAAATTCCAATCAGAAATTGACCGAAATCCACAAACGGGCAATTTTACAGGCTATAATCAAATTTCAGTCAATAAATGGGGTCCAATTGAGCATGTTTAACATGTTTTAAACATTTATTGCAACAAAAATACTCTTCCTCCTCGTATACTCATATATCCCACATTCGTTGTAAAAAAATATCATCGTTAATATATTATTAAAATAATATATTTAAATGAATTATTTTATCGTAAAAAGATAAAATATTAATTTTCAACAATTGTCATTTTAAAAATTTTCTCCATCTATATCCACATAAAATCAATATTTTTCTCATCATATAAATCAATAATTAATTATTCACAAATAATATTACAGAATCACAATATTGACAACCGAGCGGTTCAGGAAAGGGGCTTTCCAATAAGAATTTCTTCTTCATCGGTGGCCTTGATTAGGTGACCAAACCTCTCCTTGTACGAACTTTCTAGACATTGCCAATAATGTTATCTAATAATATTATTCAGATAATATAAATTATTGCTTCGATAATGAAAGATAATCGTGTAATGACAATTATTGAAACAACAAAGAATATAAAATATCAACGCAGCAATTATTAACTCAATAAAATCTTTGAGCAGTAATTATCGTAACCATTATCGAGTAAAGCCTTCTTCACGTAAGAATCAATAATTGGTGCAATCTGGTAATGCTTCTTGTTCAACAACGCGTATTAGTGTGTTTTAACCACCGGATATTCCAATGAAGATAATCTGTGAATAACTACGCCAGTTATTTAAAACAACTTATATTTTGTCGTTTTCTTCATCCAATCACTTTCCAATATATGGGGCCCACACACGGTCGCTACGTCAGACGAATATTTCGATCGCATTTAATATTCCACGACCAAACGAATATTCCCGGACAACAATGAATATTTTATAACCACTTGCTTAATTTGAAATATTTGCATAATTAACCCTTAACTATCCACATTAATCAAATCAACCCTTACTATTTCAAAATAATAAATAAAGGAAATTCCTTTTTATTTAAAAAATTTTCGGGGTCTTACATTATCGGAGCAATAATTCATATTATCTGAATAATATTATTGAATAACATTATTGGCAATGCCTAGAAAGTTCTGTCTAAGGAGAGGTTTGGTCACCTAATCAAGGCCGCCAAGAAGGAGAAATTCTTATTGGAAGCCCCTCTTTCCTGTGAGGCGCCTGGTTGTTAATATTGTGATTATGTAATATTATTTGTGAATAATTAATTATTGATTTTTATGATGAGAAAAATATTTATTTTATGTGGATATAGATGGAGAAAATTTTTAAAGTGACAATTGTTGAAAATTAATATTTTATCTTTTTCTGATAAAATAATTTATTTAAATATATTATTTTAATAATATAATAATGGTGATATTTTTATGTTGAATGTGGAATATATGAGTATATGAGGAGGAAGAATATTTTTGTTACAATAAATGTTTAAAACATGTTAAACATGTCATGGACCCCATTTCTTGACTAAAATTTGATTATAAATCGTAAAATCGTCTGTTGTGGATTTTTGGTCAATTTCTGTTTGGAATTTGGAAAAACTTTCTTCTGTAACATTGTAGAGAATTGAATTTCCTATAAAAACTCGCGTGATTCGAATTTTTTGATAAAAGGGCTATTTATTATGAATTATTGAAGTTCTAAAGCTCTAAAATAATTGATTTTTAGAAGTTTAAAATAATTTAAATAACAAAAACGTTTTTTGTGCAAGTCTTGTGAGGTGGGCTGTTTGGTGGCTGAGGTTTTGAAGCAAAATAAGTGTGCTTTGGAATAAAAATAATATATATTAATATTTTATTAAATTTTCTCGCTTTGGTGTTTCTAAGTATTTTCCTATAAATAGGGTCTTGGGTTAGAATTGAAAATCACACCGTAAACTCAAGTTTTTCTCTCTATATTATCGAGCGTATTCTTGTGAGTATTTTGAGTATACTTTGAGTATTGCTATACGGTGCAAGTTCGATTCGGTCAAGTTATTCCAAAGATGCTTCTTTTGAGGTAAGGGATAAGTAAGTGGATTTTAAGGGTTATTATGTTTTTAGTTTCGAAATTTTTTAACCTTCAAAATTCTGGAAAAATTTGAAATGATATTTTGATGAGTTTTAGAGTGTGTCCAAAATGGCGATTTTTGGATGTATAGACTAGGAGTTATGGATTTTATGAGAAAAGACTATTTTAAAAGTAACTATTTATAACTCCTTTTGATTAACTCCAAAATTGATGAAATTTTTATTGGAAGTACATCTATATAATATCAGTATACCGTGTAAATTTCAGAATTTTTGGACAAAAGTATAATTTATGATAAATGTTTAAATATTCGGTGGTTTTGGCCATATGAAAAATAGTAAATGAATTTTTAAAATTTAGAGAAAAATATATGTTCAATATGGGACTATGTTATGCTAAATCCCAGAAAAGAAATATTTTTGGAACTGATTTGGTATTTTTCATGAAAATATTCTAGTTATGAGTAAATGAATTAAATATGTTATGTGAAGTAAGAAAATTGGAAAATATGATTTTATGGCTTGAGAATCATATATGAGGTATATGCAGATTTTTGATGAGGGTTTTGGTTATTGGTGATGAAATCTTATGAGTTTGGCATTTTATGATGATTAAATGCATTAATTAGTAAAGTGTAAACAATTTAATTAAATTGTTTATAAGTTTTAGAAATGATTAAAATATTATTGTAATATTAATAATATTAGATTATGAGATTTCTAAGTGATTTATAATATTTGGATTAAAGTGTTATAAATATGGATATGAATTTTATTATGAAACTTTATCTTTTCGTGTCGAGGTTATTATACACGTATACGGTACTATGTACGAATACGGGGTACTATTCACGATAAATTGGTTTCTTCTTTGACCAAATTATCGTTGATTTATGAATCTTACTCTTGAAATTAAAACTATATTTTGATTATATTGTTTTTATATAACATTCTTATAACCCTAATGATAATATTTCTCTTTGACTTGAGTGTAAAGATGGGTAGATTATTGGTATGATCGTGACTATAGGTTCTCTTTGGCCAGTAGTGCAAAAGTTGAATTGTTGACTGGTATGATCATGGCCATTGAATTTACAATTGAATATTTTTAGCTTAAGTGCAAAGGTGAATTGATCAACATGGTTATAATTATTGTTATATAACTTCTGAAATGATTGTGTATTTCTTTGATATATGAATATCTTTGGCTCGTAGTGCAAAGATGACTTGTTGATGAATATCTTAGCTGTGTAGTGCAAAAGATGAATTATTGATGAATATCTTTTTTTGCTCGTAATGCAAAGATGACTGTTGTTGAATATCTTTAGCTTTGTAGTGCAAAAGATGAATTATTGATGAATATCTTTGGCTCGTAATGCAAAGATGACTGTTGTTGAATATCTTTGCTTTGTAGTGTAAAGATGAATGTTGATGAATATCTTTGGCCGTGGTGCAAAGATGAATTTATTAGTATGATTATGAGCGAGGCTGCGTGATTTGGTATAACCATGATATTTGATGTTTTTGGTAAATCTGGTGATAAAAATTATCTTCGTCCGGATGAGAAAAGGAATTTAGAATCACAATTATGATTATGAGTTATTCATATGATTGTGGAAAGGAACTGTTGATTGATGTTCTGAGGATAAAATATTGTTGGTGGACTTTTAACGTGGAGAAGACAATAGACTTTATAGTCTATTCGACTCTTTTAATGGATCGCTTTCGTTCATTGCAACTATGGTTGAAAAGTTTTATCATCTACCATATGTTCTAAATCTCGATTCATTCTTGATGAAGACTATTGATAATTTATTTATCTTTAGTCATAATATTCTTTTCGAAAGCTAGTTGTGCTCACCCTTTTGTTTCACAATTTCTTTCGGGTAATAAAAGTGTATTTGGGTGAAGCGGGGATAACAAGGAATAGAGCGGTGGTCTATAGTTGTTGAGGTTCTCCCCTAAAGAGTATGAAAATAATTTTATTGAGGGCTTTAGTGTGTTGTATTTTATACATCATTTAATAGTTATTTTTGGTGAATTAAATAGGTGAGGCGAACCCAACTTTGGAAGGTGTTTTGTCACTATCATACAAGATGTCTAATGACATACAAACTCGTGTTATCATAAGACATGGTTGTGCTTTCATCCACTACTTTGAGTATATTTACAAGCACTACCTATATAATCTTGGTGTTTGTTTGGAGTATAATACCCAATTAGAGACAGTGGAGATAATGATATGTCAAGAGAAGACTCACCATTGGGAAGAATACGATAGTAATCTTCTCGTTTTTCTTTGGGGTCTATTAGGTCAACCAAGGATAATTACGCTACATATATGATATCTACCATAACCTAAAAGCATGGCCTCCCATATACGAAGGTTTTCTTGAGCACTTCCCAAAGATTCTAATTTCTAAAAGCGTTTTTGACTATACCTTTATGTAAGGTGTCATTGTGACGTATCTACGGTTGGTATATATTTGTATCCAAACTCACAAAGATATGTGTTGTTGTATTTTTTACGATAATTGTTGTAATAAAGTTGTAGTTGTTTTTTTTCGTACCATATATTTGGCGACTCAGAATGGGTTGGATGGAATGGACCTATTTTGGGGTCGTTACAGTTATACATACTGATGCTCACAATTGCGATATATAACCATACCAGACAACAGCATGCATGCTTCAATGTTAGAAACGGACGTGGTTAGCATGAAGTCATTTTTGAGTAAGTTGGTCAGGCGATGTTATATGTGTCGCCATTTTATCATTTTATTGATCAATTGACCAATTTATCAAAAAATAAACTTTATGATAACCGATCCGTTTGAAACATATCATCATCATCAGAGCTCATTTCACGACAATCCTTTTCTTCTGCATAACTTATTAAGGGCATAGTCCATTCATATATCACTATTAATGATTAGCTACACTTCTGTACTTTGAAGTTTGATCACAATACTAATAAAGCAAAGCAAACCCACATGAGACACAAAAGCATAAATCACCAATATTCACCGCGGAGAACCCTTAGAATTCTACCGTGAGGAGAATCAGGATCACCTCTCTCCGCAGATTCTCTCCACATTTCGGTAGCTCTCCTAAGAGCATCCTCCGCAGTATCAAGCTGCTCCGGCCTGAACAGGATCAACTCATGATCAGTGCCACCCACTTCGTAACCATCTGCAGTCCCATACATAACTTTAGATAGTGGTTTCCTCGAATCTGCCACCTCTATCTCTGACAACGGAAACGCCTTTGTGGTGACTAAAATACTCCTTATCATCTTGCTCTTTTTGTTGCCACCTCCGATCGCGTTGGCTCTTGTCATTTTCCTCCTCCGGCAACGGAGAACCATCTAATCCCGCACAGCTTACCCCCTCAAGTGGGGATACGTTTGCGGTGGTGGACGAATTATGCCGCCTTTGTTGGGTGATGGGTTGCATTGGTTTGTTAACCCGGCCGGTGCTTTCTAGTTTTGGAAATATTGAGACAGGTGGTTTGGTGGACACAAATGGATCATTTTCTATGGTGGGTTTTTGCTCTGTTGTACTACTTGCCGCTTCTTCGTGCTGTTGAACATGATACATATCAGTTTAGTATATCAATAACTTGACATTAATTATACTAGCTAGCACTCTCCGTCCCGGTCCCGGTCCCGGTCCCGGTCCCAAAACGAGTCTCATTCTTAACTTAGAAAAACTATTCAAATTTAGATCAATATATATGAAGATACCTTCTTCCTTTTTCTTCTCTTTTTTTTCATAATATTCTTTCAAAATTATAAAAAACAAACATTAATCTCTCATTTTGTAACGGACATAACATAAGAAAAATAATAAAAATATGTTGATCTTGTATATGCGAGTGAGGAAGAGAAAGTTACTTGAGTACTGTCGGAGTAAAGGGCAGGATCGGCAGTGGTGAAATTAATTAATGTTGGGGACAGAGATGGAATAGTAGTAGTACTAGTAATGTTGGGTGGTGATGAGAAGAAAATTCGGTTTAAATTTGTACCGGTGGAGGAGGCTAATAATCTGAATTGCATTCTCAATTAATTTTAGATTTGACGGATAACTCTTTGAAATATCTTTATGCTATTGTATTTGGTACAGAAAACAGATGATCAAACTAGCTGTGTATGGACCATGGAGTGATCAGTGTATATATTTATATTTATATATGCATATATATGTATGGAGGTGGAGGAGGAGGAAGAAGAGGAGGATTATGGTAGCTAGTAGTGTGGCTGTTGTTTCTGGAATTGTCTAGTACAGACACGTGTGAGTTTCCGTTAACGTGGCAGTTGCTTCTAGACAATTCGTATTACCTTACGTGCCATTTCCACAAACGACTAGAAGAAGCACGAGCAGATATAAAAAAATAATAATTGCAACAAGGAAAAGAAACAGGTTTAATTTCATACTAAAAAAAAAAACAAATGGGTATTTATATCACAAAATAGAATATTTCTAGAGTACTAATATATACGGATGCAATTTTTACACTTAGAAAGATGTTTTACCTCGTATTTTTGCCTCAGCCTTGGGCTGTCTCGCAATAATTTTCACAAGTTAGCCCGCACTGCAGCAGTAACTTAACTTAGATTAGATGTGTGAAATATATTATTATACCTGATTTTTGGAGTGATCAGGCATAAACCGAAAGACATCTGTCTGCTTATTCATTTAGATACATACTACTTCTTTCTAGTTCTTATATATATATATATATATATATATATATATATATATATATATATATATATATATATATATAACGAGCCGACACACTTTTAGTCAAGTCCGTCATTGCTTTTATTCAAGTGCATGTAGTGAGATCATAGCTATGAAGAGGAGAAAACATTCCTTTATTCCAGGTGTTCGTGTCACATCAACTAACTTACGAAGATATCGAATGTCTGTGCTTACGCCTGCCTGCCTTACTTAATCTGTGAAGAAATTTATACATGATATATTTGGTTATGTTGAATTGGTCAATGCGGAGGGGAACCGAAATTGCCCTTGGCTCATGACCCACTCCGGTGTGAAGGTTCATCGGCCTTATAGATTAGACTTTTTCCCTCTCCACTCCAAGACCAAATTCTGTGGAGTTTCCGGTTCTGTTATTAATGAAAAATACCAATCGGCTCCACCTCGCTCTTTTGCCATCTAAGAGGCCTTAAAAATGGGATCAAATACCAAGGACAAAGGACAAAGGACAAAGGACAAATCTTGCAAGTCCTAACCTTTATACTACTAAGCTCAGCTCAGCTCAGCTCAGCTCTTGCAAAATAAAACTCCTCCAATACATGTTGCAAGGGTTGATTGAGAATTTTTCATATCCGGTTTAAGGTAGGGGATCATGGATTTTGCTTTACTAATGATAATTTTGTTAATTCATTAATTTAAATAATACTACTACTTTTACAATTTCAGTAATTAAATCTATATCATTATCACGACTAGCTTGAAAGATTACAACTCATTGTAATAACCACGATAATCACATGATTTTTCAAGTTTATTTATTATTTTCTCCCATAAGCTCAAACAATTGACGAATCATAATAGATACACAATGCAATAATAAAAACAAGGCAATTGAGTGAATTAAGTGTACGTCAACAAGAAACACAATCTTTATTAGTGACACTAATATTCACTCCTAAGCTCTATAACATAACAGTTGTACTAATATCATCAACAAAATTAGAAAATAAGAGTTGTACTAATACCATCAATCAACAACCAGTTGAAACTACTAATCTCAATCATAAATCTTGTTTTGCTTCTTCTAACTACTTGACCTAAACTAGTTGCATATCTGATCGATCCTACACAAATTCTAAATCAATTTACCCGCCATCCGACTTAGTTTGTAGAAAAAATGTGCAAGCAAAGCAAAGAAAGTACCAACAGAAGAGAGAAACCAAGACAACGCCGGAAATATCCAATCTTGAAGTCTTGTTTTTGGGAGGTGACTCCTGTCAGAGAGTAGCAATGCCCTGTAAACTGCTTCGGTTAGAGCATAAGCTGTAACAGGGTCGACTTCATCAGCGAGAAATCCATACTCGGATAGGCAGACAATATCATAAGCTCCAGTAGTTTCTGATACACCAAGATGTTCACAAATTTTTATGCGGGCGTCAATTCTGTCCTCCGTCGATAATTTGTCACCATGTGTTAATATCAATATAGGGTTCTCATCTGCAATCACAGGTGATCACAAATGCAACATTTTCAGAACATATATGAGCATAGACTATTAACTTCTTGATTGTGACCACCAAAGTCAAAGGAACAACATGTTTGATGCTTTGACAGAATAATGCAAGAATTATACTTTGATACATTTTAGAACTAAAATTTCCTATAGGTAAACTATGTCCAAATGTGTCTATGGGCTATGGCACACGTAAAAGTCAAATGACATTCTTATTTTTGGACGGTTGGAGTATGATTTATGTAACTTGTCCAAATTAAGAAATAGAAAAAGTATACGAGGAAAACTTACTGCATTTCCTTAGTGCTGGAGAGGAAAAGAGCTGCCTCAGGGACTCTACTGGCTCCTTATCTGCTGCTTTCAAGGATTTATAGATTTCTGCAACATTAGCCACCACCATTGCACAATTCACTTGTCTAGTTGCAAACTTAAAAGACGATTTCAAGAAAGGAGTTTCATCTCCACTCAGTAAGTTGTCTCCGGGGCGCAAACAAATCTGGTTATGGTGAACTCCATCAGCCATCCATTCTGACAGTTGTTGAGCACTCTCATCCAGCCGATCATAGTGGAAGCCCCTTGTGTCATAGACACAAAACCCGCTTTGCGGCAACCTTAGGACATTATGCTCCCCCATAAACATAGTTGTGTGATTAGAAGCACTTCCCACTGATAATAAAGAAGACCAAAAGTAACAGAAATTCTTGTTACGACTCATTGGAATTTGTTATGATATTACTTGGACCACATTTTGGTGTGATAATTATATATAGAACACTGCCTCCCCCATTTTTTTTTACGAAAAATAACTGCCTCCCCTTTGTTAATACTTCACCAGCTCAAAAATTTTCTTTCTTTAGTTAATGAACATCTCAATCTCCCCCCAAAAAACAATGAATTAGAGAATAGTTTCTAAAAGAAACCTCAGAAATTCATAAATTCAGAGTGATAAAGAAATGAAGTAACTAATTTGAGATACAAATGGGCTTACCTGAAGATGTTTGAGCAAAGGGTATAAGTCCAGACCGGCCAAGAACACTGTACACGAGGTTCACAAGAGAACTTTTGCCAGCATTATGGAAACCCACCAAGAGAATTGTGATTACAGGAGGAATTTCCATGTCTTCCTTCCTAATACCGCCAGTGGGTACCCAGAAATCCCCGGACCGGTAGGTGAAAATCCTATGCCGGAGCTCATCAAGACCATCAGGGCCAATTAAAGCCAGCCTCTCCATTTCTCTAAGAAGCCTGAGTTTGGGTGAAATGTTTGACAAATTGGGCATCTCAAACAGCTTTAACTTTGCACATTCTTGAAATTTTGCTGCTGACCTCCACCAACAATACCCGTTTTCATCCCCGGCCTCATGCTCCTCTTCTTCATTGTTCAAAGACAAATGGTGATTTTGCATTGCTTTCTTGGAGGAGTTGTCTTTATGTTTTAATTACTACACGAGTAATATTTACTACTAATATGTTGGCCCTTTTATTTATAGTACTAGTAGGTAGTTTAATGATGGAGTTTGCAGGGTAGATTGGGACAAAATATTCCTACCGTTACACGAAGGTTCGAAGCAGTTTCATATCTTCTAATCATTTACAGATTGATACGCATAGCGTTACAAACAGGACAAATTGGAACTAGACGTTTTCATTTTGGAGCACGCAATGTTATAACCTCTTGCAGCAATCAGGACAACCTTGTGCATTTGATAAAATTACATACTCGTTATGTGAAACTCCATGAAATTCTAATACCAAAAATTGATATCTGCTTCAATACTTTTTAATTTTTAGGATATTATGTATTAATTTATGAACTCAAAAAGCATCTCTAAAAACTAAAATAATTTGAATTTTAATATTAAATATATATTAACTTGAGAAGTTAAAAAGTAAATCTAATTTTAAAATGGGGTGAGTACTACATGATTTACTCTGCTTTACAATCGCACCACATTTAGTGCAAGAGATGTAAAATTACAAGGCATGTGTAAGAACTTAAAGAAGCTGTAGAGATATAGGGCTATGCGTCTCTCATCATCTACACCAACAGTTCACTCGTGAAAATCCAAACAAGATTTATCCAATATTTGGAAATTTTAAAGGGCACTAAAGCTGCATGATATTGCAGTTATAGGTCAACTTTTTGCCAAAAAAAAAAATAACAAACGAAAAAATCATAGTACATATAATTTCACCCCCTAGAATGTCATCAAGTGTGGGGCAATTGCACACCCCTTTTCCCAACTCTTATAAACCTGCCCCTGCTGAGCCAAACCAATCCTATTTGAGTTCACTATGAACTAAATACCTGCAAATTTCAAACACAAACAAGTACAGTTAGTAATCATATGGTAGTATTTGTCATCATTAAGATTTTCACCAACTTGAATGAATAAATTCTATGAAATATCCCCTCCTAGGTAACACTAATTCAAAACTAAAGGTAAAGGTGACATTTGCCAGAACAGTACTTCACAAGCATGTGTGCCATCAGGCACATCCAATATAAAAATGAAAACTAAAACAGAATAATTGACATCCTGAGCGCCGGCAAGCTTACAAACTCAATCACAAGTTTATCCCAGCTAGGCCATCCAGGTAAACCCACTTAATACATCAGCATTACAACCAATAAGAAAATGGAGATGAAAGCATATACACATCATAATAAAGGCAAATGGAAAAGTACATACCTTCAACCAAAATTAAATCCACCAGATGGAATAGAAGGTTCATTCCCTCCAAAGTTAAATCCAGATTGAGAAGTATCACCCGGAGGTAACTGCTCATCATCGTCCTCCAACCAATATGTTTCAAGAATCTTCACTGCCTTCTCGTATATTTCGTTGTTGTCATGACTCTGAAGATTTTCAATCTTCTCTAGACCCTCAGCTTCGTCGATCAATTGGGCATATACATTTACATCGCCTGTGTTACCCAAAGTCTTCTCAGCTTCTCCGACCTTCAAAATGTTTTCAAGGCCTTCCAAGCAGACAGTGACAATTCTTGCATCAGGACAAACTAGGAGATCACACAACGGCTTTATACACCCCTGGCTCACAAAGAACCTACTCACCATTATAAAGTAAAACATCTCAAACTCATAATGTAAAAAACAGTAAGAAGATTTATAAACTTAAGAATTATAATTTACTTGATTTGCTCATTTGATCCACCAGATGTAGCATTTGAAACTGCCCAGGCAGCCTCTTTCTTAATATCAAACTCGGCATTGTCAAGCAATTGGACAAGTGGAGCAATTATACCCGACTCGATCACAGCCTAGATAGATTGGAAATCATATCTTAGCATCATGATAAATTAAGGGTTGCATTTTATCAAAAGATGAAACAGAATGAGGTAGTTACATCTAAGGCATTAGATACACCAGTTGGCCAAGAAAATATATTGACAACACAAATATGGTTCACAAATTAAGGTCAATAATTAAGTTCTGATAAATCTCGTAACACAATGCAGCCAACTTTTATATTGACGCGGGTTCTTTTGCCTAGTATATACACACCTGTATCTGATCATTATTACCAGCTGTGATGTTTGAGATTGTCCAACAAGCTTCTTTCTTGATGCTTTTCTTATGATTATTTGTCAACAAGTTTAGAAGGCATAGAAGAGCTTGATGCTGTATGATAACCTGAAAGGTGATAGAAAACAATATATTAATGGCTTTCCAAGTAACTAGAGAATGTCTAATCATAAATATGCCACAACCCAATGCAACCAAATTACATGTTAGCTCGATCCTGCATTTTTCTTTTCTTTATTTTTTGTTGATAATAGAAGAATTTTATTAGATGATACTGCCTGGTTAGACTGGTAGACAGGGCATGTGTTTGTGCATTTCCACACATCCTATTGTGCTTGTAAGAGAAAAAATATACTAGAAAACTTATGCAACCAGCAACCCAACATGCACTTTGAATATTCAAGCAGATTAAATTGAGAATGAAAAAAAAAATAAAAAATAAAAATCATTTGTTACTTGGCTTGAAACATGAAGAAGAAACTTGAATAGAGGATTTGAGCGGGGAGGGAGGCTCAGATCCTTTTGGAAGGACCTAGAAAGTTTTTCAGTAGAATAACATAGAAGTATTTGAAATGTGAGAAATACAATTGAAAATGGGCGTACTAGTTTAAGTTCCTATTCCCTCTAATACATGTAAATTTTAAATTGCTAACTTAATATCCATATGGAAAAATTACTTACTGGAAGTGTAGAGAAACAAATAACTAATCTTTTATTAGCCAAGGAGAATGTCAAAAAGAAAAGCAATTATCCAATTCCAGCAAGTGACAAGGGATCAGCTTTTTCCATGTACATATGCAATGTGTGTGTGGTAAAAGACTCGGAAATATATAAATTACCATATAAAATCTGCAGGCTGTTGAAAATGATACGGTAACAATACCTGAGTTTGAATATCATCTCCTGTAACAATATTACCAACAGTCCGCAGAGCAGGAATTAGAACAGAAGGTGATGGATGCCTAGAAACAAAAACAAAACCAAAACCAAAATCCAGGCTTTACCAGTTAAGCAAGAAAGAGAGGAACCACTATATAATATGTCATAAAAATCATCTAAAGTCGGATACTCACAGTAAAAGCTCAACAAGACGTGGGCAAACACCAGCATCAATGACAGCTTGGATTTTATCATTTGTACCATCAGAAAGATATGATAGTGCCCAGCAGGCATCCGTAAGAACTTCTTCGTCATTTGAATGTATAAGACGAGCAAGAGCAGGGAGGGCAGGTTTTGTCTGCTCAATAATTTTCAAAAGCATTAGAACTTAAGACAAAGGCATCAGGAGAAATAATAATAAGAGTATGCAACAAAAACAAACATCCATATCGGTCCAACCTGTTCAAACTGAGGCTGTGGCTTGCCCCTACAGAAGTTTGACAAAGTCCACGTTGCATTCCTTAACATAGAAAGCTTTGCATGCTCATTAAATTGAGCCAGCAATGGTAACAAAGCTCCAAGGCAAAGAACAAGATCACGGCATTTGGGTGAGTCGCCAGCCACATTACCTAGTGCCCAAACAGCCTGACAAATTTGAGGAATGCAAGAAGTTAGAAGTGACATTCACTATAACTGATACCGACACAGTAAACTACAGTGCATACTTATAATGCTTACTAAAAGCAAAACTATTGAAGAAACTCATAACAAAGTCTTTCACTCATACCTGTTCACGGACATCATCACTTGGAGAAGCAAGAAGTCTCACAAAAATAGGAATAGCATCATGATCAATCACAACCTTCGTATGTTCAGACGTGCCAGAAGCAATATTTGTGAGAGCCCACGCTGCCTCAAACTAAAGGCATTCAATATTAGGAAATAAAAATAGTTGAGCTAGTAACATGTAAAAAACAGAAAAGAAACTCATACAACAGATAATTAAATCTTCAATTCAAACCTGAAGCTGTGGGTAGTCATCTCGCCCAAGAAACTCAATAAAGCGAGGAACAACACCAGATTGAATTACTTCCTCAATTGGGGGATTGCGCTCTGTTGATCAATTACTGAAGTCAAAATCAACTAAAGGGACAACTAAAAAAAGAATATTTGGAGGCAAAAAGAAAAAAACAAAACCTATTGAAAGTAGCTTCCGAAAATGAGTGGTGGCTTCAAGCCGCAAATTTGCATCATCTGACCAAACACCAGCTACCATTTCCGGAAGAGTTTCCAACTGCAATCATATTTGCACATCAGAACCTGATTATCAGATAACAAACGAGTACATATAGTCCATAGTCAACATCATGACCCTTAGTTTTTACTTTTTATCAAAGACCAAAAACCTAGCACAAATTCGTGATGTTTCAGTACCAATCATCTGGAATAGTACTGTTGTTCGCATCAGAATCCACTGATCAGTTTACAAACTATCACTATATCACCTATATTTTAAATCCCTGCATGACTTATTTGATTCTTTTAACATTTTTTTTGCCAAATCACATACATTTATGGTTTTAACATTATTTTTCCCCACTCACAAATTTTTGTATTGAAATTTCATACTTCCTCCGTTCCAAAATTATAGATAAAATTTGATTTTTGAGGTCAAGAGCATATTAAACATCAAAATGGTATGACTCATAAAAGTTTAAATGAAATAAATTTTGTTATTAATAGTTTTTGTTTTATATATTATACAATCAATACATATATATAAAGACAGCAAAGGCTATCTTTTTTCAATTGATTGGAAAACTCGTTGAGTCAACTCTTAATTAATTAAGAGTTAACTCGGTCAAATTGGCAAAGGCTATCTTTTTTCAATTGATTGGAAAACTCGTTGAGTCAACTCTTAATTAATTAAGAGTTAACTCAGTCAAATTGAAATCAATACTTCAATTTATTACTTTATCAGCACAGCCCCTTAACTCAATCAATTGAAATCAATTTGACAATCAATTTCAAATCAACCCCTTAACTCAAATCAATTGAAATCAATTTGACAATCAATTTCAAATCAACCCTTTAACTCAATCAATTTGACAATCAATTTCAAATCAGCCCCTTAACTCGATCAATTGAAACTCAATCAATTGAAATCAATTTGACAAAACCCCTTAACTCAATCAATTGAAATCAATTTGACAATCAATTTCAAATCAATTAGGAAAAATAGAAAATGGAAAATGGAAAGACAGAAAAAAGGAAAGAAAGAAAAACAAACGGACTTGAAATCTATCTACATTCAATGAATAATAATGAAAGAATGTCAAGCGGTGCCTCAAATAAAAAAAAAACACATAGACTCCAAAAGTCACCAACAACAAAAACATAAAATATTAAAACTATAAAAATTGATGCGGTCAGTTGGTTGTAACACAGACTCCAAAAGTCACCAAATTAAAACTAAAATTAACACAGACTCCAAAAGTCACCAAATTAAAACTAAAATTTTATAACATAAGAGTATAACGGATAAGCATTGATGACAAAAAAAATAAATACTTATTAAATATAAAATACCTATAAATACCACTATCACATAAACAAAAAACCCAATACACAAACAATTTCATACGAAATACTCAATAATGGATACCAGGTAAAGTCATTAGTCTGATTTTTTAAACTAATATATTCTTCCTATTTTGCATGTTATTTTTAAAATTTTATATGTTTTTATTTATTTGCAGATCTATACCAACAAAAAACAAAGGGCAGAATAAACGGGAAATTATTGAAATAAGCGACGATAGCAGTAGTGACAATGGTCGTTATGGATATGCCAAGAATACAAGGATCGAAGAATCTATTGTTACGTTACAAACAAAGATCGAAGCCATGAAAGAGAAGATTCAAAAAATTGAGCAACAACTGAATAACCTTAAATAAAATGGGTTATCACAATAAAAGTGGAAGTAATAAAATAGCAATAGCAACATATTTATACATGTAATTGCTATGCTATGCAAAAAAGAATCGAAAAGTTTATATGGAAAAAAATATTATTATTATGAAAAATCTTTCTCATTCTAATTTTACAATCGAAAAACAAACTAGCCAGTGCATTGCACGGGCTATCAACTAGTTATAATAATTATATCAACTAAAATCAAATAAACTCGCATCAATTTTAAGTTTAATGCGTTGTCATTTGACCTCAAAAGTCAAATTGTATTAATTTTAGAAAAGAGCTAGTATTTTATAATCACTTCTATCTAAGAGTGGTCGTTAAAAGTTACCATTTAATTGTTAATTGTCTTCTATTTAAAATAGGACAAATGGGACTCCCAATTCAGAACGGTCAAATTTAGATCCTAAAATCTAATTATCCAGAGGAGAACATGAGCAATAGCACAAACAGGAAACTAACATTTCAACCTTAATAAGTTTACCTAAAATAGCACAAAGTTATTACATATTAAAATAAATACTTAAATAAATACCAAAAACATAATAGTGCAATTACAATGAACCAGTTTACGTGACAATTAGCAACATTAATTACACTAAAAAACAGTGATTGAAGGAAGTTCGAATAGATTCACCTTCTTTTCGAGTTGAGAGGCAGTGGCGGATAGGTTGAGCAATTGCTGAGCCTGAAGGCCTTCGCGGCGCTTCTTTAGTAAACTCTCTTCTCTTTTATTCTTTCGGATCTCAACCATGTTATCCTCCCTCCTTCGCCGACCTTCGTCTGCATCGACGGCGACCTTATACCTACTCCGGCGGACCTCGGTTCTAGCATTTGGTCTAAGAGACATGATTCCTAACTAGATCGAAACAACCTTAAACTGATATTCAATGAAAATATATCCCTAAATAATTATATATATATATATATATGTGTGTGTGTGTGTGTGTGTGCTCGTTGATTATCAAAAGAAATGCTCACTACAAATGAAACCTAGAAAGAGAAAACGAAGGAGGGGTTTAATTGATTTTCGAAAGGGCAAAAAGGACGGGCGAGATTATATACTAGTATTATTATCGTGCTCAACCACTATCAACTAGTCCATCCATTCCTTAAAAATTGTTTTCTTTTTCTAATTTATTTGTCTTGTCGTTTACAACTTTATAACAGAATAAATTATTTATTTTTTATAGGACAAAAGTATAAAAATGATCCTAATATTTATTTTGATGTTCCACTTACATCTTAAATTAAATTTTTTTCAAAAGTACCTACAAAAATCAGGTCACCCTTGTCCCTCCCGTTAAAGAATCTGCCACATTGATAAACGGAGTTGACACCTCTTCCAATTTTGCTGACTAGGTTGAAAAGAGAAACTTATCTCTTAATTAAAACAAAATAAACAATTATACTAACACTACTATAAATTAATTATTTAATTTTAGAATAATTAATATTAAAATACAAAAATACAAAAATTATAATTTACCAAATTGTACATGAAAAAAATTATAGTTGCACTAATTAAAAATTAATTAATACTTTAAAGTTTAAACAAAAAAACGTTCATATATCCCTTTCTCTCTCTGACTGACTTCGATTTCTATCTATGGAGGCTCGAGCTCGAAGGCCTCTGACTGTGCGACCTTGGCCTCATGTGGATCTTTCCGATTCTTCCTTTGAGGTTGGCACAGCAGTTGATGCATGGTGGAGCGATGACTGGTGGGAAGGTGTTGTACCCGGAGTCTCGCTCTCTAGGAGTGATAAGTTACAGTACTTCTCTGTCTAATTGATTTGTTTGTCTTTTTTAATTTTAGGTGAGGGCAAGTTCTTGACTCTTCAACGGAAGGTATAAGAAGTTGAAGAGATTGGATTGATAATAGATGGCTATAAATAAAGTCCAAGCTTGGTGGCTCTGCTGCATTAGATCGTACACCTTGAGTCTTCGATTTGGACTGTTCGAGCTCGAAGGCCTTGAGTCTTCGAGCGGCTTTAGATTGGGAAGGAGTAAGGGAAGGGCAGTGGCGGCGTATAGGGGTGATCATTCGGTTATAACCGAATCGAAATGGCTATTCGATTATAATCGAAAATCGAAATATCAATAAAATTACTATCCAAAACACTAACCGAAATTTAAAACTAACTGAATTACCGAATATACAATTCGGTAATTCGGATAATAACCGAACCTTTGCTCAAAATTAAAATTGTATGACTATTAGTAAGCTGTATAGCTTGCAGGACCTTGTTCCCATTCATGCCAGCACCATATGTTGCCAATACGGCTCGACTATCACCTAAATTGAGTGTGTACAAGTCCTTACCATAGAGAAGCACAACCAAAACACAAGATCCAATTGATACAATATCAAGGCGGTCCTCCATTTCTTGCTCAACCATGTACAGGAAATCATTCTCAGCCTGATTTAGAGCACGTTGAAGGCTATCTAGCACTCTGTGTCTAGGTGCGCCAAATGATCTGTCCACTAGCGCACAAGAAGGTTTCTGCGGAATAGGGTGAACTAACAAGTCCACGCTTCCAGTTCTAGGAGCAATTTCACCCAAATATCCGAAGGGGCGATCTGAAACCAAGCAATCAGATGCTTTGTTGGATTCAAGTTCCCATTCTAAAGAATTCAAGTAGACCCCGATAGTTTCATATAATGTTCCAGACAGAAAATCAGCTGCATCTCTACCATTGAAACCATCATAGATTGCACAAAATAGCCACCCATTTTCTTCAGAACAAACAGCTTGGTATTTAATTTTTTTAAGTATTAAAGTTCGGTTATTCAGGTATCTGAATAACCTGTTTTTTGAAAACCGAAACCGAATATTGAATAATAATTCGGATATAACCGAAATTCTAAAAAAGAACCGAAAAACTAAAATAATTCGGTTCGGTTCGGTAATTCGGTTTTATCCGTTTTTTGCTCACTCCTAGCGCGCAAAGAATGAAGAGTGATGGTGATTTTGGGGTTTGTTTGTATGCAGTGAAGAATTTATGGGGATTTGGATAGAGAAAATTGGGGTTTCTGGGATTTTGTTTGGGGGTTTTGAAATCTGATTTTGAAGGTGTAAATTTGTTTTTCAAAAATAAAATTTTTCTCAACCTAGATCTAGATTTCTGGTGTACTCAAGATGTAGATTTGTTGGTGGTGTTGTGGTGGGTCGACGGTGGCGGAGAGTTGGTTGGTGGTGTTAGAATTTTGCATACTACGAATTCATCAAGACGAAGAAGACTGCGTTAATTTTTGTATTAATTAATTTAGGGTTATTTGTATCAATTAATTCAAGAGGACAAATTTTTGTTATTTGTGTTAATGAATTAAATATAAATATAAATATTTATTTTGTTTTAAAGAAAAATAAAATAAATAATTAATAAAAATTGGATTTTTTTAATTATTCGTGTTAATGAATTTTTGTACACGTCAGCAAATATCGCCACGTGTTAGCCACATCATAGAGGGTTTAAACACCCGTTTGTCAATGTGGCAGATTCGTTAACGGAAGGGGCACGGGTGACCTGATTTTTGTAACGTTAAGGGTACTTTCGGAAAAAAATTAGTTTAAGGTGTAAGTGGGATATCGGGGTAAACATCAGGGGCATTTTTGGACCTTTGCCTTTTTTTTATATCATCTCTACCTTCTCTTATTACGTTAATAAATATTTTTTCTTATATTAATAGTTTTTAACTTCCCATAAAAAGATAGTAATAAAATTTCAAATAAATTTTAATTGTTAAATAATATGATTAAATGACTTTATTAATTTATATGCAAAAACCTTAAACGACAATCTTTTAAGAACGGTGATAGTATCAAGTTGAGCCTGACTCAACCGAATTTTCTTTAGATCACACATAGGGTAAGAGTGTGTTTAATAAAAACTGAATGAATCTGAATGAAAAAAAGTTATTTGATAATTAATATTCTGAAACATCTGAATGACGAAATTTTATTATTTTACCCCTTTAAAAAAAATCAAAGTTATTGTAAATTTATTTAATGTTACTTAATATAATAGTTAATTTTTTATTTTTTTTATTTTTTTTACTTTATTAAGTTGCTCGTTCAGCCATTCAGTCAAAAAAATATGACTTAGCCATTCAACTAAATCATCTGATCGATTCATCCATTAAGACGATTTTTTTTTCAAAACAAACGTACTTAATGATTAACTAATTCAACTATTCAGTCATTCAGATGTATTTAGTTCTAAGCAAATTGTCTAGCCCAAATGTTGAATCATTTTAAAAACAACATACTTTTTAACAAATTATCAATAATATACATATTGTATAATTGACAGTGTTTTTAAGCCCAATGCAACTACAAATAACTGTCTCCCTTAACACTCTATTTCTAAGTTTTAAAATGGACAAAAAAATAGATCGAAAATTTTAAAAAAAGTTCAATTCCTATGTTTCTAAGTTTTTTAATAAACGGGAATGAAAATAAATGGATAGAAAATTTGACCATTTTTCCTGCTAAAAGTTTTACGTCCAAAATTGGTCTGATTTAGACGAAAAATAAATTGGAATAAGTAATATTTTTTATAAATTTCATATTATCCTCAACTTTCAATATAATAAATTTTAAATTACAATATATGTCCCCAATTTGTTTTTAATTAAGCTGATAAAGAGAAAGAAACTTTTTGGCGCGAACGACTCCTTTTTCATCTGTCACCATCAACAATTATACCGTAATAACTTTTCTTTCTTCGAATTCTATCACAATTCCTCTTGTTGAACGCTCCCTTGCAAAACTTTTTTCTGATTCTCGTCCCAACACCAAGGTTTAGTGTTATCTCTCACTATATATATATATAGGGCCCTTCCATGTAATAGGTTCTTTATGGGTCTTATAACACACCTTTTTAGGCCAGTTGATAAACTTATTGGAATTTGAGATTGAAACATAAATATACCAAGTAGTAAGAGCTTCTACTAGGTTTTATTTTAATATGAGGACCCCACCATAGTCGACATGTTGTCGGTTTGTTTAACTAAAAGCGAATTTTAATATTAAATAATACAATGGCCAAGTGCGACATGTAAAACATATAAAAAAAAAAAAAAATCCAAACCGTAACAAGCTCATACGGCTTGTAAAAAAAAAAATACCATAACAAGCTCTTACGGCTTGTAAAAAAAAAAGTACTACTACATGATATCCTGAAATAGTTGTTAATAATCTTTAAAGCTCTAAACCTTCTCAATCCAATGAGTGGCCGTACATATATTTATAAAAATATTTGTTTTTATAAAATATTTGTTTTTTATAATAACAAATAAAGAATATAAAATATTTTATAAAAACAAATATTTTATAAAAACAAATATTTTTATAATAACAAATAAAGAATATAAAATATTTTATAAAATAAATATTTTATAAAACAAATATTTTATAATAACAAATAAAGAATATAAAATATTTTTATAAAAATAGCAAATAAAGAATTATAAAATATTTGTTATTTTATAATAGGATATAAAATAGAATATAAAAATATTTTTATAATTCTTTATATAATAAATATATTAATTTCTTCCCACTCTAATTTAAAATATTAATTCTTTATGATATTTTATATCCTATTTTATATAACAATAGCATATATTTGTTTTATATAACAATAACAACTTTGGTTTTTTTTTTTTTAAGTCGTAAGAGCTTATTACGGTTTAGATTTTTTTTTTTTTTTTTTTTTATATAGTATGTATGAGCTTATTACGGTTTTTTTTTTTTTTTTTTTTATAAGTCGTATGAAGCATTACGGTTTGGATTTTTTTTTTTTTTTTACGTGGTAGTATGAGCACATTACGGTTTGGATTTTTTTTTTATATGTTTCTATGTCAAATTTATCTGCGAGTATTATTTAATATTAAAAATTCGTTTTAGTTAAACAAACCGACAACATGTTGACTATGGTGGGGTCCTCATATTAAAATAAAAAGCCGGTAGAAGTTCTTACGGCTTGGTATATTTATGTTTCAATCTCGACCTTCCAATAAGTTTATCAACGATCCAAAAAGGGGTGTCAAGATAAGTACCCATATAAAGGTTCTTTATGGAAGGCTCCATATATATATATATATATATATATATATATATATATATATATATGTGTGTGTGTGTGTGTGTGTGTGTGTGTGTGTGTGTGTGTGTGTGTGTATTCTTTGTTTGTTGTTTGAACTTGAATTTGCAAGTTTATTTGTTACTTAGTATCGGGATATACATATTATTAGCAGAATTCTATTTGCTAATAATGGTATTCAAATAATTGAGAATTGTTTTTTCCTTTTTCGTGTCACTTGTAGTACTTCACCTTTTAAACTTTGGTTCACACTCAATAATTATTTGGATATTTTTATTTGATTATAAAAAAAATTTCTTTGATTAAATTTATCTTGCATATTTTAATTCATGGTTTAATGGTTATAATTAATAGAAGGATAAATTTGTAAAAGTGATATTTTTATTTTATTTTCATTGAAACTCAAAACGTAAGATTTTTTTTTTGAATTTTCTATTAAAAACTTAGAAACAACACAAAGAAAAAGTTTAAGTTTTTTGTTTTTTTTTCTATTCTAATTTAAGTTTTCTATTATTTTCTTTTCCGTACAAAATTCAAAAATAGAATGTAAACCTGTGTCACATCTAAGTTCAATTTCCGCCGCGCCTTTTATCCTTATCGTTTCTAATATATTTTCTCACCCATATTTTATAATTTTTATTAAAATTTTATTTATTTGTTTTAATTGCACGCAATGCATATTTTATAATTTTTACTCTTTTCAATCTTGTACCCACGATGCGGTACACTGAACACTAACTCAATATCAATTCAAAAAAAAATATAAAATATATTTATTTGAATTGCACACTCTTAGTATGCCACAAATTCTAGTAATTATAACTATAATATCTATAAAGTTGTATATGAAGGCAGAAATAAGTTCTGGGATTAATTCATACTTCTGCAAGTTCAACGAATGACCACTATGACATGGTAGTCGCGAGTTCGACGAATAGTCACTACGAAAGTGCAATTGGGCTTGGGGATTTATTAGTAATACGATCTTGAGTTTTACTAATGTATCGTGTCTCATGTGTTTGGGTAAGGCTGTAAAATGAGCAAACAGTTCAGGCTCGATTTGTACTCGTTCGATTAAAAGTTCGATTCGAGCTCAACTCGAAATATAAACAAGTCAAATATGAGCAAATTTTAAAATTCGATAAATTACTCGAACCTTCTTAAATTGTAATTTTCTATTGATACTCAGATCATATTCGTTCGAAAAGTTCAAATTGCTCGGGCTCGATTTGGAATCGTGCTCGACTCGGTAGTTAAATGAGCCTCAATCAAATCTTATTTTATACTCGATAAATTTTGTGAACCAAATTTGAGCAACTCAATACTTGGCTCGACTTGGTTCGTTTACACCCTTATGTTTGGGTTCATGTTATAACAACTATGGTTTGTCTAGTTATTATAAAAATATTATTTGGTATATGAATCATTATAGTGTGTGAGTCATCTAATGAATACAGCAGACAAACGGGACTAGCCAAATTGATGAATTTGGGTATATCGTGTATTCTTACTTTTTCGTTTTTCAGATATTTAATAATATCTGTGTGATTACAATATTATTCGTTCTTAAATTCTAACAATAAGCCTCACATATATAAAATGACACAATAACTTGAATTTGCACCGTATAGCAACACTTAAAGTATTAAAATACTCACAAGAATACGCTCGATAATATAGAGAGAGAAAGAGAGAGAAAACTTTAGTTTCTGGTATGTTTTTCAATTCTAACCTAAGCATCCTATTTATAGGAAAATGCTTAGAACACCAAAACAGAAAATTTAATAAAATAATATTATTTATAATAAAATTGGATTAAACAGGTAAGGTGATAGTGCCAACTTGGATTAAACAAGACTTATAAACAGTGGATGTGATGAAAGTTTCTCCTAACGGAGTTTCCACAAATAGGTCAAAGTCAAATTTCTCCGGAGTCAAGTTTAAATGTTGAGCACAAGCAGGAAAGATAAATGAATGGGTGGCACCGGTATCTAGTAATGTATAAACTTCGCAAGAATTTATGATTAGCTTACCCGTGATCACCTCGTTTGGGTTCCTCGCATTTTGACCAGTCACAACAAACGCTCTTCCGAGGCAGATTGACATTGACTTTTTCGGGGCGACCTTTTGAGTCACCAATCCTCGCTTAACTAGGTTTCGCTATCATACAATCTCGAGCGATATGTCCTTCCTTTTCATAATTATAGCATACCTTGAACTGTTGTGGATAGTTTGGGCCGATATATTTCTCTTTCCTGCATTTGTAGCAAGATAATGACCCAGGTGGTCGTTCTCCTCCCTAGAACCGATTCTTTCTTTGGTCTTTGATGTCTTCGCATTGTCATTGTTGAATCTCCTCTTTTTAAAATCTTTCCCCGACTCGCTTCTTCTATTTTCATGGCCATGATTACCACCAGAGTGGTTACCATTTTTGTCCGTCTTTTTCTTTCTCCACTGGTTATCGTTGTTCTCTTGACTACTATCTCCGGTATGATCCTGGTTGTGGTCCTTCGGTTGAACGTACTCATTATCTCGCTCTAACAATTGAGCCATGTTGACAACATCTGAATAGAGAGAAAATTTATGAGAAATGAGATACTGACGTATGCCGGGTTTCAAACCTCTCAGAAACATCCGCGTCATACGTTCCTCATTCTCCACCAAATGAAGTGCAAACCTGGTTAACTTTGCAAACTTTGTCTCGTACTGGGACACCGTCATGTTATTTTGTTCCAGTTTAATGAACTCCACTTCCTTCATATGACGAATATTTTCAGGAAAGTACTTGTCATTGAAGAGTTTCTGAAACGTCTCCCAAGACATGCTGAGTGCGGTTGGATGGGTACGCTTCACGATTCCACCGATGAATCGCCTCATTACGGAACATAAAGGTGGCGAATGGAACCTTCATTCCTCCGCATCCCAATACATCGAATATCTTGGTAATTTGTTTGACCCACGTTTACTTTAATCGGATCGGCTTTCCCTGAATTCGGTGGTCCCAACTCTTTGAAGCGCTTGACCGTGACAAACCGATGCGTTGTTATCATTTCCACCGGTATTTTGTGCACGGGTCTCCCTAAATCGATTTTGCATGAAGCGCAAAAAGCTTCTAAACATCCTTCGTTCATCATCTCGCCAAATGGTGTTGTTCACGGGAGGAACATTGCCGACTCACAGACGTTGTCCTCATTGGTGAAAGTCTGAGCGTCTCCACGGTCTCATTTACTCCTTTGTTAATATTCACGATCGACATTCTCAAAATCGCCATAAAACAAAGGTTAATTAAAGAAATCAACATATCACATAATATCCCTATATACTGACCAACCAACAAATAAGCTTAGGTAAGACACACTAGCGAAGGTTTTACTCGTCTCTCCCCTCCTAGTTCTATTCTCCGATCTCCACCAGAGATCATATCCCTAAACTCTGATACCAACTGTGACGCCCCCAAAATAGGTATACATCACCCATTCTGAGTTGTTAATACATGGTACAGAAACAACTACAACTTTATTAATACAACATAAAAACTGTGAGTTTAAATTATTATTAAATAAAATTTATTTTCCTCTATTTATTATTTTGAAATAGTAAGGGTTGATTTGATTAATGTGGATAGTTATGGGTAAAATACGCAAATATTTCGAATAAGTGAGTGGTTATAAAATATTCATTATTATGGGGAATATTCGTTTGGTCGTGGAATATTCAGTATTGTTGGGAATATTAAATGCGTGACGTACATGTGATCTTTTAATGGGCCCCATAATGAAAAGCGATTGGATGAAGAAAGCGACAAATATAAGTTGTTTAAAAATAATTGGCGTAGTTATTCTCAATTATCTTGTTAAAATACTAAATTGGTTAAAACACAAGAAGCACCGGTATTGCACCAATTATTGATTCTTACGTGAAGAAGGCATTACTCAATAATGGTTCTGAATTAATTCTTATTCGATATTTTATTGATTTAATAATTCTTTGCATTGATATTTTATATTACTTGTTGTTTTGATAATTGTCATTACACAAGTATTTTTCATTATCGAAGCAATAATTCATATTATCTGAATAATATTATTAGATAACATTATTGGCAATGTCTAGAAAGTTACATCAAGGAGAGGTTTGGTCATCTAATTACTGCGCCAGTGAAGGAAATTCTTCTTTGGAAAGCCCCTCTTCCTGAAGGGCGCTTAATTATCGATATTGTGATTCTGTAATATTATTTGTGAATAATTAATTATTGATTCATATGATAAGGAAAATATTGATTTTATGTGGATATAGATGGAGAAAATTTTTAATGTGACAATTGTTGAAAATTGAAATTTTATCTTTTACGATAAAATAATTCATTTAAATATATTATTATATTTTAATAATATAATAATGGTGATATTTTTACAACGAATGTGGGATATATGAGTATACGAGGAGGAAAAGTATTTGTGTTGCAATAAATGTTTAAAACATATTAAACATGTCGGTGGACCCCATTTATTGACTGAAATTTGATTATAGCCTGTAAAATCTCCCGTTTGTGGATTTCGGTTAATTTCTGTTTGGAATTTGCAAAAACTTCCTTCTGCAAAGTTGTAGATAATGGAATTTCCTATGGAAAATCGTGAGTTTCAAATTTTTCTGATAAAAGAGCTATTTATTATGAATTATTTAAGTTCCAAAGCTCCGAAATAATTGATTTTTGAAAGTTTTAATTGTTTTAATTAACAAAAACGTTTTTGTGTTTGGTTAGCCTCATTAAACACATGCAAGTTGCTGAATTCAGATGGTTCTAGGTGCGTAGACAAATTTGTATATATATATTATTATTATATTAAATTTTCTACTTTGGTGTTCTAAGCATTTTCCTATAAATAGGGTGCTTAGGTTAGAATTGAAAATCACACCAGAAACTGAAGTTTTCTCTATATTATATTATCGGCGTATTCTTGTGAGTATTTTGAGTATACTTTGAGTATTGCTATACTGGTGCAAGTTCAAGTCATGCTTTATATTAAGGTGTTTCAAATTTAGAAATCTTGATCTTTCGAGGTAAGAGATATTATTTTTTTAATGATATTATTTATTCTAATATCATTATGTCAAGTATTGATCTGAACTTTTTAATCAAATTTGAAACTTTTAGTGTCTGGAGTTCTTATTCACGTATATGGCACTATTCACGATATCTGAGACTTATTCACGAATCGACATTATTCATCGAAAAATGAAAATTTTCCTTTTCGTCCAAAATATCTATTCGGATACTAGCTTTGATTGTATCCATGTTTTGATCATTCTTGAATTTTACACCACTATGATTATTTTTTGAGGTATTTTTGGACATGGATAAAACAAAGTACGAATCCTTAATCCTTAATCCTTGTCATTTTGTTTCAATTGGATTCGTTTCTTTAAAAATATTTTCATCATCCTCGGTCTTAAATGATGATATTATTGAATATCTTTGGCACTGTAGTGCAAAGATGAATGATTTCTGAAGAATATCTTTGGTAGTAGTGCAAAGATGAGCAGTGTTTAGATGAACATGACTACCGGTGATGAATATCTTTGGCATGTAGTGCAAAGATGAATATTTGATTCGGATGTATATTGATTGATGTTACGGGGATAAAAGATAGAGCGATGAACTTTTAAATTCATATATAGAAGATAGTAGTTTGCATTCTCTACTTAACTCTTCTAATGAATTATTATTTATTGCGAATATTGATTTAAAACTTGTTGTCTATTGTATTCTATTAGATTTTTTCCTGTTGAAGACTAACGATAATTTGTTGTATAATATCTTAGTCATAATATTCTTTCTTTGGGCTAGTTGAGCTCACCCTTTTCCCTTTTTGTTCCATTTTTCTTCTCGGGAGGCGAGAATGTAGCGAAGTACTAGAGTGGGGTATGGAATGAAGGTTCAGAGAGAGTTGTTTAGTAGTCCTCACCATTTTTGTAAAATAATGTATCAATAATTATGATGGGGATTTATTTGCGTGTGAATATTATCAGATGGCAATATCTCGTATTTAAACTTTCGGTTTATATGTTGTAATAATAAAGTTGTAGTTGTTTCGTACCATGTATTGACAACTCGAATGGGTGATATATACCTATTTTGGGGGCGCCACGGTTGGTATCGAGCTTAGGGATATGATCTCTGGCGGAGATCGGGGAATAGAACTAGAGAGGGAGGCAGGTAAATCCTTCGCAAGTGTGTCCTACTTAAGCTTATTTGTTAGTTGGTGAATTATATATAGGGATATTATGTGATATATTGATTTCCTTAATTAACCCTTGTTTTATGACAAGATTTGAGAATGTCGATTGAGAATATTAACAATGGAAATGAGACCAAGTGGAGAGCCTCAGACTACTCACCGACGAGGAGAAGCATTAACTTGGTGGCAATGTTCTCCTGTGAACAACACCACTTGAGCAGATGATGAGCGAGGGATGTTTAGAAGCTTTTTGTAGTTCATGCAAAATCGCACGAGGAGACTCGTGTTCAAAATACAAGAGAAATGATAGCAATTCACGGGTTGTCACAATGCAAGCAGTTCAAAGAGTTGGGACCACGAATTTAAGGAAAGCGAGATCCGATCATGGCGAAAACATGGGTCAAGCAAATTACCAAGCTATTCGATGTCTTGGGATGCATGGAGGAACAGAAGGTTCCATTCGCCACCTTTATGTTCCAGTGGCGGCGAGATGCATCTTGGTGGGAGTCTCGTGAAGCGTACCCATCCGGCCGCACTCAAAGATGTCTTGGAGAGCGTTTGAAACTATTTAATGACAAATACTTTCACGAAAAGTAAATTATATGAAGGAAGTGGAGTTCATCATATTAGAACAAAACAACATGCGTAGCGGTGTCTCAAAGACGAGGCAAAGTTTGCGAGTTATCCAGGTTCAGCACTTCATTTGGTGGAGAATGAGGAGCGTATGACGCGGATGTTTCTTAGAGGTTTGAAACCCCAGATACGTCAAGATATCTCATTTCTCATAAATTTTTCTCTATTCAGGATGTTGTAAATGAGGCTCAATTATTAGAGCAAGATAACTTGAGTACGGTCAACCGAGGGACCACAATCGAGGATCATACCGGAGATAGCGATCAACAAAACAACGATAACCGGTGGAGAAAAAAAAAGGCGGACAAAATGGTAACCACTCTGGTGGTAATCATAGCCGTGAAATAGAAAAGCGAGTCGGGAGGAGATTTTAAAAAGAGGAGATTTAACAACGACCATATGAAGACAGCGGTCTTTTGGTGGCAACTAGTTCTAAGGGAGGAGAACGCGACCACCGGTATATGCTATAAATGCGGGAAAGAGGACATATCGTCAAAAGCGCCCACAATTCAAGGTATGCTATAATTGTGTAAAGGAAGGACATATCGCTTTCGAGATTATGCGGTAGCAAAACCTAGTTCAATGGGGACGGTGACTCAAAAGATCATCCCGGAAAAGCCAAAGTCAAGCGGTTCTGGAAGAGCGTTTGTTGTGGATTGGTCAAAATCGAGGAACCCAAACGAGGTGATCACGGGTAAGTTATTTATAAATTCTTGCGAAGTTTATACCTTACTTGATACGGTCTTTACCCATTCATTTATCTCTCCTGCTTGTGCTCAACGTTTAAACTTGACTCCGGAGAAATTAGACTTTGACCTATCTGTGAAAACTTCGTTAGGAGAAACTTTCATCACATCCTTTGTTTATAAATCTTGTTTGATTTAAGTTGGCACCATCACTTTACATTGACCTTATCTCTTTAAAGATACTTGCTTTTGATGTGATTTTAGGGATTGATTGGTTAACTACTCATCATGCCAAAATTCATTATTTTCGTAAGGTTGTTAGTTTTCATATTCTAACCAACTGTTTATTTAATTCAAGCAACTAAACCATTAAAATCAATCAACATCATATCTAATCATAAAGCTATTCGTTTATTGAAAAATGGATGTCAAGCTTTCTTAGCCCATATTATGGATTTGAATAAAGATACATCAAATTTGAATAATATTTCTGTTGTTATTGACTTTCCGACGTATTTCTTAAGAACTTCCGGTCTACCCCGTAGCGTGAAGTTGAATTCTTTATTGATCTTGAACACGGTACAAAGCCCATTTCTAAAACCCCATATCGAATGGCTCTATTAAACTTCGGGAGTTAAAGGTCTAACTACGAGGAATTGTTGGACATCGGTTTCATTCGTCTAGTACATCTCCTTGGGGTGCTCCTGTTTTTATTAAAGTAAAAGAAGAATGGCGGAGTATGCGACTTTGTATTGACTATCGGGGAATTGAACCATGTCACCATCAAGAATAGGTATCCTCACCTCGTATTGATGAATTGTTTGACCCGATTCTGAAGGGGCACAATTTTTTCAAAATCGATCTTTGTTCGGATATCATCGGTGAAGATTAGGCGAGGATATTCCAAAGAGCGCCTTTAGAACCAGATGCAGGCATTATGAATTCTTAGTCATGTCTTTCGGATTGACTAATTCTCCTACGGCTTTCATGGATATGATGAATCGAGTATTCAAGGAATATTTGGATCAATTCGTTGTTGTCTTTATTGATGACATCCTCATATATTCCAAAAGCCATGAAGATCATGAGCACCATTTGAAAATTTGGTACTCAAAGGCTTCGTGAAAACCAACTATATGCCAAATTGAAGAAATGCGAGTTACGCTTGAGAAGTAGCATTCCTTAGCACGTGGTGTCGAAACATGGAGTATCTGTTGATCCGTGAAGATTGAAGCAATACAAAGTTAGAGCAACGGCAAAGTCATGATTGAAGTATGTAGCTTTTGGGCTTATTTGGTTATTATCGGAGATTCGTGGAAGGGTTTTCGAATCGCTACTCCATTAACCCAAAGCTAACTCGGAAGGATACAAAATTCGTATGGAGCGAGGAATGCGAGAAGAGTTTCAAGAGCTCGTGAGGAGACTCATTTTCGGCACATGTTCTAACAATACCATCTGGTTCGGATGGATTTGTTATCAATGCGATGCTTGAGCAAAGGGTTAGGATGTGTTCTCATGCAGCGTGGGAAAGTCATAGCCTATGCCTCGCGACAACTTAAAAAGAGTATGAGAGGAATTATCCTACTCATGATCTAGAGTTAGCGTGATCGTTTTCTGCTTAAAGATATGGAGGCACTATCTATATGGGGAGAAAGTGGAGATATATTCGGACCATAAAAGCCTTAAATATTTCTTCACTCAAAAGAACTCAACATGCAGTAATGACGTTGGCTCGAGCTATTGAAAGACTACGACCACACTATTCAATACCATCCGGAAAAGCGAAGCGTGGTAGGCCGACGCGTTGAGTAGAAGATCATATGCGAGGAATGAGTGCGATGATGTCTAGTATATCGCGCGACAGAGCCAACTTTAATAGAAAAAGTTAAAGTTGCTCGAGCCACCGAATCTTGAAAGCCGATGCGTATGAAGAAGAAAGTATCTGAAGGTGCTATTCGAAGCGAGAATTGATGAAGAAGGAATACTTGAGTCCACTCCGGACTTTGTGTCCCTAACGACTACGATTTGAAGTACAAGATTATGATGGAGGCACACAATACACCATTTGCAATCCATCTCGAAGTACCAAAATGTATCGTGATCTTGACATACATTTTGGTGGAACAATATGAAGAGAGAGATTGCAAAGTTTATCTCAATGTGTTTAACTTGTCAACGTGTAAAGGCGGAGCATCTAGTACCTAAGGGTCCGATTGCAACCACTTGAGATTCGAAATAGAAGTGGGAACACATTACCATGGATTTCAATTCTGTGTCTTCCTACGGTTTCTCAAGGCATCAATGCTATTTGGGTTATTGTTGATAGATTAACCAAGTCTGCTCATTCCTTGCCAATACGGAGACTTATTCCTTGAACGTCTTGCTAGTATATGCGTGAATGAGATTGTGAGGTTGCATGGCATGCCTGTATCCATAGTTTGGATCGTGACCCAAGATTCACTTCAAGATTTTGGGTTAGCTTGCAAAAAAGCTATGGGCATGGATTTCTGATTGATTCGGCATACCATCCTCAAAGCGGACGGACAATCAAAGAGGACTATTCAAACTCTTAAAGATCTATTAAGACTACGTGTGTCCTAGACTTGAGGCGGTTGGGATAAGTATTTACCATTGGTGGAATTCTCCTACAACAACAGTTATCGAGCAAGTATAGGTGAGGCTCCATTGAAGCATTATATGGACGAAAATGTCACTCTCCGGTATGTTGGGGACGAGGTGGGTGAAGCAACATTGTTGGGACCCGAGTTGATACGTATGACTATGGAAAAGATCCAAATGATTCGACAGCGATATACAAGCGGCACAAGATCGACAAAAGAGTTATGCGGATCTTCATCGAAAGGACGTGGAATTTAGTATAGGGGATCATGTATTGTTGTGAGTTGCTCCATGGAAGGGAGTTACAAGATTTGGGAAGAGAGGAAAGCTCGATCCACGATTTATTGGTCCATTTCAAATTCTTGACCGAAAGTAGGAAATGTAGCCTATAGACTCGCATTACCTCGAGTATGTCTCGTGTTCATAATGTGTTTCATATATCTCGTGCTTCAGTAAATATGTGAAAGACCCGAATCACGTTATAGAGTTTGAACCGGACGAGATAGTGAAGACTTAACGTATGAGGAGGTACTGTCAAGATCTTGGATAGGAAGGAGCATGTCCTACGCCAAGAAAGGTCATACCACAAGTTAAAGTTTTGTGGAGGAATCATGCTATAGAGGAAATGACACGGGAATTGGAAGCGGAAATGAAAGCGAGGTATCCTCACCTTTTGAAAACACACCAGTACGTCACGTCAATTTCGAGGACGAAATTTCATAAGGAGGGAGGTTGTAAGACCCCAAATTATTAATAAATGAAATTTATTTTCTCTATTTATTATTTTGAAATAGTAAGGGTTGATTTGATTAATGTGGATAGTTAGGGGGTTAAATACGCAAATATTTCAAAATAAGTGGTTATAAAATATTCATTATTGTTTGGGAATATTCGTTTGGTCGTGGAATATTCGTATTGTTGGGGAATATTAAATACGACAGTACGCATTCTTTTGTGGGCCCCATAATGTAAAAAAGCGATTGGATGAAGAAAGCAGCAAATATAAGTTATTTAAAAATAACTTGGCGTAGGTTATTCACGATTAATCTTTGTTAAAATACTAAATTGGTTAAAACACAAGAAGATTACGGTATTGCACCAATTATTGATTCTTACGTGAAGGCATTACTCAATAATGGTTATGATAATTCTTTATTCGATATTTTATTGATTTAATAATTCTTTGCGTTGATATTTTATATTATTGTTGTTTGATAATTGTCATTACACAAGTATTTTTCATTATCGAAGCAATAATTCATATTATCCGAATAATATTATTAGATAACATTATTGGCAATGTCTAGAAAGTTACATCAGGAGAGGTTTGGTCACCTAATTGCAGCAGATAGGAGAAATTCTTATTGGAAAGTTCTCTTCACAGGGAACCGCTTTGGTTGTCAATATTGTGATTCTATAATATTATTTGTGAATAATTTATTATTGATTCATATGATGAGGAAAATATTGATTTTATGTGGATATAGATGGAGAAAATTTTAATGTGACAATTGTTGAAAATTGAAATTTTATCTTTTACGATAAAATAATTCATTTAAATATATTATTATATTTTAATAATATAATAATGGTGATATTTTTACAACGAATGTGGGATATATGAGTATACGAGGAGGAAGAGTATTTTTGTTGCAATAAATGTTTAAAACATATTAAACATGTGTCGGTGAACCCCATTTATTGATTGAAATTTGATTATAGCACGTAAAATCGCCTTGGTTTGTGGATTTTTCGATTTACATTTGAAATTGGAAAACTTCCATTCCTGAAAGAGCTATTTATTATGAATTATTTAAGTTCAAGTCTCAAAATAATTGATTTTTGTAAGTTTTAATTGTTTTAATTAACAAAAACGTTTTTGTGTTTGGTTAGCCTCATTAAACACATACGAGTTCTTTGAATCAGGATGGTTCTAGGTGCGTAGACAAATTTGTATATATATATATATTATTATTATATTAAATTTTCTATTTTGGTGTTCTAAGCATTTTCCTATAAATAGGGTGCTTAGGTTAGAATTGAAAATCACTTTTAAAGCGAAGTTTTCCCTCTATATTATCGGCGTATTCTTGTGAGTATTTTGAGTATACTTTGAGTATATTATATCGGTGCAAGTTCAAGTCATAGCCTTTATATTGATTGTTTCAAATTAGAAATCTTGATCTTTCGAGGTAAGGGATATTATTTTTTAATGATATTATTTATTCTAATATCATTATCGTCAAGTATTGATCTCGAACTTTTTAATCAAATTTGGAACTTTTAGTTATGGGAGTTCTTATTCACGTATATGGTAGCCTTTATTCACGATATACGAGATTATTCATTTAATATCGACACTATTCATCGAAAAATGAAAATTTTCCTTTTCGTCCAAAATATCTATTCGGATACTAGCTTTGATTGTATCCATGTTTTGATCATTCTTGAATTTTACACCACTATGATTATTTTTGAGGTATTTTTGGACATGGATAAAACAAAGTACGAATCTTTAATCCTTAATCCTTGTCATTTTGTTTCTTTGGATTCGTTTCTTTAAAAATATTTTCATCATCCTCACTCTTAAATGATGATATTATTGAATATCTTTGGCACGTAGTGCAAAAGATGAATGATTTCGATAAATATCTTTGCCCGTAGTGCAAAGATGAGCAGTGTTTAGATGAACATGACCAATGATGAATATCTTTGGCTGTAGTGCAAAGATGAATATTTGATTCGGATGTATATTGATTGATGTTACAGGATAAAAGATGAGCGATGAACTTTTAAATTCATATATAGAAGATAGTAGTTTGCATTTCTACTTAACTCTTCTAATGAATTTTTATTTTCGCCGCGAATATTGATTTAAAACTTGTTGTCTATTGTATTCTATTAGATTTTTCCTGTTGAAGACTAACGATAATTTGTTGTATATTATCTTAGTCATAATATTCTTTCTTGGGCTAGTTGAGCTCACCTTTTTCTTTTTTGTTCCATTTTTCTTCTCGGGGAGGCGAGAATGTAGCGAGTACTTAGTCGGGTATGGAATGAAGGTTCTAGAGAGTTGTTTAGTAGTCCTCACCATTTTGTAAAATAATGTATCAATAATTATGATGGGGATTTATTTGCGTGTGAATATTATGCAGATGGCAATATCTCGTATTTAAACTCACGGTTTATATGTTGTAATAATAAAGTTGTAGTTGTTTACGTACCATGTATTGACAACTTCGAATGGGTGATGTATACCTATTTTGGGGGCGTCACACCATGAGCTACCCTATACTTGGTAAAATTCTTACATTGTTCCATTCTTTATCATTATGTTGGAATAACACACATCATGTCAAATCACGCATACATGGTAAAATTCTTACATTATTCCATTCTTTTTATTTACATTGGAACATCTTGTGCGTGCACACGCATGACCTAGTTCGTTATTTATTTATTACATTGGAACATCACATGCGGTGCAATTTACGCGACCTAGTTCGTTATTTATTAATACATTGGAATATCACATGCGTGCGTTACGCTGTGACTTAGTTAATTATTTATTATTAGTTGGAATAACATGCGTAATGGTCTATTGCATGCTGGTGATTTCTTTTGTTATTCAATATTTATTATACTCGGTTGGTTAAAGTTTTGACTTATACTCCATGAAATTAGTGTAATATCCTTGATATTTGCGCTTCATCGTCCGATATTTTTCATGAAAATATTTTTACGAGCATTCTTGAATTTTACTCTCTGAAAAGTATCGTGTTGACAATTTGGACGTTATTAGTTCTGAATAAATTAATTCTTGAACTTGTTTTATTGAATTCTTATATCATTGTCATCATCCTCGTATTTATATTTTGTTGAAAGTCGTTTGTGGCACCTGTAGTACATAGATGGACTTGGTATGATTATGACCAAGGATTATTGATTGTAATCATGGATAGTAATGTTACAAATGATGTGGTAAAAGTCCTCGTTGGTAGGTAGTGCATTGATGGACGATTGTTGGCATGATCATGACCATTAATGAATACACAAATATCTTTGGTCCAGTAGTGCGTGGATAAATTGTGGTTGTGATCTTAATGAATATCCTTGTCAAGTAGTGCGGGGATGATGTGGATTATTTATTAAAAATTTGAGTCCGTGATAAAAGTGATGAAAACCTTTTAAATCATAAAAGATAGTAGATTTTATTTCTCTTGACTCTTTTAATGGATTGCGTGTTAAGTTGCGATTAAACTTGGCGTCTATTGTATTTTATCGGTTTAACATTGTTGAAGACTAATGATAATTTATTCTGCATTATCTTAGTCATAATATTTTTTCTTGGGCTAGTTGAGCTCACCTTTTCTTCCTTTGTTCTCTTGAAATGAGAACGTGGCGGGACTAATCGAGGAGCGGAGTGACGGCCTAGATGATAGTATTAGTAGTCCTCATTATTACATTAAAAAAGTGTGTGACGCCCCAAAATTAGGTATACATCACTCATCTTGGGTAGTCGGATACATGGTACGTGTAATTTAAATACAACTTACTAATATAAGCGTGCGTATACAATCTGACATAAAGCGTGAGTTTGAATACAAATATTGTCTACTAGAGATCATACAAACTCAAAAGGAGTCCTCATTACAATTATTATCACACTATTTCATAGAATAGTGAGGACTACTAATGCTATCCCTCCGGACCATTACTCTGTTCCTCGACTCGGTCCCGCCGGCTATATTCATCATTTCAAGAGAATAAAGTGAAAGAAAAGGGTGAGCTCAACTAGCTCAAGAAGAAGAAATATTATGACTAAGATAATGCAGAATAAATTATCATTAGCCTACAACAGTGTTAAACTGATAAAATATAATGAACATCAAGTTTAACTACAGCAGAACTAGCAATCCATTAAAAGAGTCAAGTAGAAAATAAAATCTACTATCTTTTATGATTTTAAAAGGTTTGTCATCATCAATATAATGAGCCTCACTTTTTAATAAATATTCCACATCATCGAATCACCCCCGCACTATGGCCAAGGATATTCTTTAAGATCACGACCACAATTATTCATGACTATGGGGCCAAGAATATTTGTGTATTCATTAATGGTCATGATCATGCCAACAATCGCCCATCAATGCACTACTGCCATCGAGGATTTTTACCACATCATTTGTAACATTATTACTGGCCATGATTACAATCAATAGTCTCGTCATAATCATACCAAGTCCATCTATGCACTATGTGCCATGTATTGATGACTTTCAACATAATATAAAGATGAGGATGATGACAATGATATAAGAATTCAATAAAACAAGTTCAAGAATTAATTTATCTAGGAACCAATAACATCCAAATCACAACATGATATCGCTTTGTAGAGAGTAAAATTCAAGAATATCGAGAAGAATATTTCCATGAAAAGACACCGGATGAAGCAAGAATATCAAGGATACTCCACTAATTTCATGGAGTATGAAGTCAAAATTTTAACCAATCGGGTATAATAAAGAATGGAATAACAAAAGAAATCACCATGCATGCGATAGATCAGACACAGCAAAGTTATTCCAACGTAATAATAAATAATCTAATTCAAGTCCGGCCAGAAACGCATGCATACGATATTCAATGTAATAATAAAGAATGGAACTGTGTCCGCCAGAAACGCATGCATGTGATATTCCAACAAGAATAATAAAGAATGGAACCAGTCCCACAGAAACACACGATGTGATGTTCCAATGTAATAATAATAAAGACGGAACCAGTCCGTGTAAAACACATGATGTGATGTTCCAGCGTAATAATAGAAGAATGTCACCAAGTATAGGTAAATCACGATACAAAAGTTATTCCAATGTAATAATAAACAATGGAATAACAAATGATTCTCTTCATGAATAAGAAAGAATAACACCCTTACTTTTAGTAGGAGATTGAATATCGCAGTAGTGTAGTAAGAAAAAAATACTCTTCTTTTCTCTTATTCTCTATACTTTCTCTCTATAGCTTGAATGAATTCGTGAAAAATAATGAAGCACTAGACCTCTATTTATAGAAGATTTCTAGCTTAAACACCGCCCGTGTGAAAAAGCAAGTGGCTTCGACAATTTGGTGATGTGAAAAGAAAAGTGGTTTGACGCACGTAATGTGAAACGACACAAGTGGTTCGGACGCTTTGTAATGTGAAACGACAAGTGGTTCGGACGTACTGTAATATGAAAAACCAAGTGGTTTGACGTCTGGTAAAGGTAATTACTATTGACGAAGGTAATTACTTATTCACAAAGGTAATTACTATCGACGAAGGTAATTCTTATCGACGAAGAGACTCTTAGATGATGACATATGGGCCCCCATAAAATAATCAAACTTACCACAAACGCCCTCATAACACTCTTTATATACATCAAGAATTGAATAAAAATTACCACAAATCATTTTATTTTTAATCAACACATATTTAATCTTTCAACAATTATTAATCATTTATAACTTGTCGTCTCAATTATTGATTTAATATTATAACATATTATACAAATGATAATCGTGACAATAATTGAATCAATAATATAAGAGATATGATCGCAAAGAATTATCAGAAGTAATAATCGAGCATAGGTGAGTGACTTCTCACATAAGCATCAATAATCAATATAGTGCTACTATACAACTACGCCAGACATCGTATTTTTTACTACCGGGTAGTTCAAGCGGTTTTAACGGTAACACCTCTGTAGTTTTTTTATAGAAAGATAATTTTGTCGTTTTTTAACTACGATAATATTTCCGTTTGTGGGGTCCACTAATGATCGAGTAGTCGTATCGAATATTTCAAAACAAAAAGAATATTCCCAGACCAAACGAATATTTTATAACAACTTCAATTTTACTTTGTAAAATTTATAAATATTACCCACAACTATAACATTATATCAAATTTATTCCATAATATTGAAAAATAATATTTATAGAAAATTCATCTTTATTTATAAAAGTTGGGGTCTTACAACCTCCCTTCTTATGAAATTTCGCCTCAAAATTAGGGTACGCACTGGTATGTCGAAGAGGTAAGGATACCTTGATTTCATTTGATTCTAACTCCCAAGTCATTTCCTCAACATCGTGGTTCCTCCACAAAACTTTGACTTAAGGTATAACCTTGAGCGTAGAATATGTTCCTTCTTATCCAAGATTTGAACAGAACCTCTTCATACGCCAAATCTTACGCTTATTTCGGCCCGCTTCTAACTCAATAATGTGGTTCGGGTCTTTCACATATTTACGTAACATGGATATGTGAAAAACATTATGAACACGAGACATACTTGGCGGTGAAAGCGAGTCTATAAGCTACGCCCTACTCGATCGAGGATTAAAATGGACCGATGAATCAAGGATTAAGTTTTCCTCTCTTTCCAAATCTTGTAACTCCTTTCCATGGAGCAACTCTTAACAACACATGATCTCCTATATCGAATTCCACGCCCTTTCGATGAAGATCAACATAACTCTTTTGTCGATTTTGTGAGGTTTTTATACGTTGTCGGATCGTTTAAATCTTTTTCGTAGTCATACGTATCAACTCCGCTGTAAATAACGTTTGTTTCACCCACCTCATCCCAAAGATACTAGAGAACGACACTTTCTTCCATACAACGCTTGAATGGAGCCATGCCAATACTTGCTTGATAATATTGTTGTTGTAGGAAAACTCCACCAATGGTAAGAACTTGTCCCAACTTCCTTGAAATCAAGGACACGAGTCTTAATAGATCTTCAAGAGTTTGAATAGTCCTCTCCATTGTCCGTCAAATCTCGAGGATGATATGCCGAGCTAAATCGTGAAGTCCGTGCTTCGTAGCTTTTTGCAAACTAACCCAAAATCGTGAAGTGAATCTTGGGTCTCGATCGGAGACTATGGATACTGCGGCATACCATGCGATCTTACAATCTCGTTTATGTACATACTGAGCAAGACGTTCAAGTGTATAAGTTTCTCAGATCAGAAGAAATGAGCAGACTTGGTCAATCTATCAACAATGACCCAAATCTCATCTATGCCTTGAGAAACCTTAGGAAGACCCAGAACGAAATCCATGGTAATGTGCTCCCACTTCCATTCCGGAATTTCAAGTGGTTGCAATGGACCTTTTGGTACTTGATGCTCGCTTTAACTCGTTGACAAGTTAGACACCTTGATATAAACAATATTATCTCTCTCTTCATATTGCTCCACCAAAATGTATGATTAATATCATGATACATTTTGGTACTCCTGTGATGGATTGCAAATGGTGTGTTATGCGCCCATCATCATGATATTATACTTTAAATCGTGGTCGTTAGAACACAAATTCGGAGTTAACTCAAGTATTTCTTCTTCATCGATTCTTGCTTCCTAAGATAGCACCTTCTTGTACTTTCTTCCTCATACGCATCAGCTCTCGTGTCAGTAGCTTGAGCGACTTTAACTTTATCGATTAAAGTCGGTTCTACTCATATACTCGCTTATCATCACACGCGTCCCAGAGTCTTTAACTCTATCTCCATCCTTTGCAAGTCACACAAATGGGCCTTTGCGTTGACAATATCGCACTCAGACTTGTAGATACCTTGACCTTCTACTCAATGCGTCACTACCACGTTTGCTTTTCGGGATGGTATTGGATGGTATGATCATAATCTTTCAACGATTCAAGCCAATGTCATTGTCGTATGTTGAGTTCCTTTTGAGTGAAGAAATATTTGAGGCTTTTTATGATCCGTAAAGATCTCCACTTTCTCCCATACAAGTAATGCCTCCAAATTTTAAGTGCTGAAGATAACATTTGCCTAACTCTAGATCATGAGTAGGATAATTCCTCTCATATTCTTTGAGTTGTCATGAGGCATAAGCTATAACTTTTCCGTGTTGCATGAGAACACATCTCAACCCTTTACCGAAGCATCATGTAGATGACAAATCCCTCCGAGCGGATGGTATTGTCGTAACAGTCTTTGAAATAAGTCTCCTCTTGAGTTCTTGAAAAATCTTCTCACATTCTTCGCTCCAATAGAACTTTGTATCTTTCCAAGTCATTTGAGTCGATGGAGTAGCGATTCGAGAAAATCCTTCCACGAATCTCCGATAATAACCAAATAAACCGAGAAAGCTACGATCTTGATCATTGATTTAAGTTGTTCCCGACTTTGAATAGCTTCAATCTTTCTTTGGGTCAACAGATATTCCATGACTTGATACCGCGTGCCCAAGGAATGCTACTTCTTGAGCCGTAACTCGCATTTCTTCAACTTGGCATAAAGCTTATATTCACGAAGCTTTTGGAGTGTCACCTCAAGTGTTGCTTTCATGATCTTCACGGCTTTTGGAATAAATAAGGATGTCATCAATAAAGGCGACCACAAAGTGATCCAAATATTCCTTGAATACTCGGTTCATCATATCCATGAAGGCATCGGGAGCATTAGTCAATCCAAAGGACATGACTAGGAATTCATAATGCCCGCATCGAAGTTCCGGAGTTAAGCCGTCTTTGGAATGTCGTGGTTCTAATCTTCAATTGGTGATATCCAGGAACGAAGATCAATCTTTGAAAAGAATTTGGCTCCTGCAATCGGGTCAAACAGTCATCAATACGTGGCAATGGATACTATATTTTGATGGTGACATGATTCAACTCCCGATAATCAATACAAAGTCGCATACTCCCATCTTTCTTCTTCACGAATAGAACAGAGCACCCCAAAAAGAAGTACTAGGACGAATAAAGCCAATGTCTAACAATTCCTGCGGTTGGGTCTTTAACTCGAAGTTCAATAGGAGCCATTCGATATGGGGCTTTGGAAATAGGTTTTGTCTTGGGGTTCAAGGTCGATACAAAATTCAATTTCACGCCCTGGGGTAGGCCGGGGAAGTTCTTTGGGAATACGTCGGAAATTTATTAACAATAGAAATATCGTTCAAAAGCGGCGTATTTTGTTTAAATCGTGACATGAGCTAAGAAAGCTTGACATCCGTTTTTCAATAAACGAATAGCTTTATGGCTTGAGATGACCGTGATTGATTTTAATGGTTTGGTCGCTTGAATTCGCATAATAGGTTGGTTAGGAATATGAAAGCTAACAACCTCACGAAAACAATCAATTTTCTCATTGTTTCTTCTTTGAGTGAAGAAATATTTAAGGCTTTTATGGTGCTCAATATATCTCCACTTTCTCCCCATATAGATAGTGCCTCCAAATCTTTAAGCTGGCAAAACGATCACGCTAACTCTAGATCATGAGTAGGATAATTCCTCTCATACTCTTAAGTTGTTGTCATGAGGCATAGGCTATGACTTTCCCATGTTGCATGAGAACACATCCAACCCTTTGCACTCAAGCATCATTTTGAGATAACAAATCCATCCGAACGGATGGTATTGTTAGAACAAAGTCTTGAAATAAGTCTCTCTTAAGCTCTTGGAAACTCTTCTCGCGATTCTTCGCTTCTAAACAAATGTTGTATCCTTCCGAAAGTTATTTGAGTTAATGGAGTAGCGATTCGAGAAAACCTTCCACGAATCTCCGATAATAATCGGCTAAGCCCAAAAGCTACGTACTTTGATCACCGACTTGGTTGCTCTAACTTCAGATTGCTTCAATCTTCACGGATCAACAGATACTCCATGTTTCGACACCACGCGTGCCCAAGGAATGCTACTTCTCAAGCCGTAACTCGCATTTCTTCAATTTGGCATATAGTTTGTTTTCACGAAGCCTTTGGAGTACCAAACTTCAAATGGTGCTCATGATCTTCACGACTTTTGGAATATATAAGGATGTCATCAATAAAGACAACAACAAACTGATCCAAATATTCCTTGAATACTCGGTTCATCATATCCATGAAAGCCAGTAGGAGCATTAGTCATCCGAAAGACATGACTAAGAATTCATAATGCCCGCATCGAAGTTCTAAAGGCGTCTTTGGAATATCCTCGATTCTAATCTTCATTGATGATATCCGAGCGAAGATCGATTTTTGAAAAGAATTGTGCCCTTGCTGAATTTGTTCAAACAAGTCATCAATACGAGGTAGAGGATACCTATTCTTGATGGTGACATGGTTCAATTCCCGATAGTCAATACAAAGTCGCATACTCCCGTCTTTCTTCTTTACAAATAAAGCAGAGCACCCCAAGGAGATGTACTTAGGACGAATGAAACCGATGTCCAACAATTCTCGTAGTTGGACCTTTAACTCCTGAAGTTCAATAGGAGCCATTCGATATGGGGTTTTAGAAATGGGCTTTGTACTCGTGTTCAAGATCAATAAAGAATTCAACTTCACGCTCGGGGTAGGCCGGAAGTTCTTCTTGAAATACGTCGGAAAAGTCAATAATAACAGAATATTATTCAAATTTGACGTGTCTTTATTCAAATCCATAACATGGGCTAAGAAAGCTTGACATCCGCTTTTTCAATAAACGAATAGCTTTATGATTAGATATGGCGGTGATTGATTTTAATGGTTTAGTTGCTTGAATTCGTACAACAGTTGATTAGGAATATGAAAACTAACAACCTTACGAAAACAATCAATTTTGGCATGATGAGTAGTTAACCAATCAATCCCTAAAATTACATCAAAAGCAAGTATCTTTAAAGAGATAAGGTCAACGGGTAAGGTGATGGTGCCAACTTGAATCAAACAAGATTTATAAACGAGTGGATGTGATGAAAGTTTCTCTAACGGAGTTTCCACAGATAGGTCAAAGTCTAATTTACGTGGAGTCAAGTTTAAACGTTGAGCACATGCGGAGAGATAAATGAATGGGTAGCACCCCAGATCAAGTAAGGTATAAACTTCGCAAGAATTTATAAATAGCTTACCCGTGATCACCTCGTTTGGGTTCTCGATTATGACCGATCACAACAAACGCTTTTCCGGAATCGTTGACTTTGACTTTTTCGGGGACGGTCTTTGAGTCACCGTCCTCATTGAACTAGGTTTCGCCATCTTTGCATGATCTCGAGCGATATGTCCTTCCTTTCCACAATTATAGCATACCTTGAATCTGTTGTGGGCGGTTTGGTGATATGTCCTCTTCCGCATTTGTAGCATATATAATGGGTGGTCGTTTCTCCTCCCTTAGAACCCGATTTGCCACGCAAGACCGTCGTCTTCACATGGTCATTGTTAAATCTCTTCTTTTAAAATCTCCTCCCGACTCGCTTCTTCTATTTTCATGGCCATGATTACCACCGGAGTGGTTACCATTTTTGTCCGTCTCGTTTCTTTCTCCATTTGGTTATCATTATTACATTGATCGCTATCTCGGTACGATCCTCGGTTATGGTCCCTCGGTTGACCGTACTCGTTATCTCGCTTCTAATAATTGAGCCTCATTTTACAACATCCGAATAGAGAGAAAATTTATGAGAAATGAGATATTATCGTATGTCGGGTTTCAAACCTCTCAAAAACATCCGCGTCATACGTTCCTCATTCTCCACCAAATGAGGTGCTGAAACTGGATAACTCGCAAACTTTGCCTCGTCATTGAGACACCGTCATGTTGTTTTGTTCTAATCGATGAACTCCACTTCCTTCATACGACGAACACTTTCGTGGAAAGTATTTGTCATTAAATAATTCTGAAATGTCTCCCAAGACATGTTGAGTGATTAATTTGGATGGGTATGCTTCATGACTCCCACCCGTGATCTCGCGCTTGCCACGGAACATAAAGGTGGCGAATGGAACCTTCGTTCTTACATGCATCCCAAGACATCGAATATCTTGGTAATTTGCTTGACCCATGTTTCCGCCATGATCGATCACGGCTTTCCCTTAAATTCGTGGTCCCAACTCTTCGAATCGCTTGTTGTGACAACCCGTGAATTGCTATCATTTCTCCTCGTATTTTGAACACGAGTCTCCCTCGTCTCGATTTTGCATGAGCTGCGAAAAAGCTTCTAAACATCCCTCGTTCATCATCTCGCCGGCCGGTGGTGTTGTTCACGGGAGGAACATTGCCGACTGTTGACGTTCTCCTCGTTGGTGAGTACTGAGGCGTCTCACGGTCTCATTTCCATTGTTAATATTCTCATCGACATTCTCAAATCATCGTCATAAAACAAGGGTTAATTAAGGAAATCAATATATCACATAATATCCTTATATCTTGACCAACTAAAAAAAAATAAGCTTAGGTAGGAGACACACTAGCGAAGGATTTACTCGTCTCCCCTCCTAGATTCTATTCCCCGATCTCCGCCAGAGATCATATCCCTAAGCTCGATACTAATTGTGGCGCCCCCAAAATAGGTATACATAACCTATTACGAGTTGTCAATACGTGGAATGTAAACAACTACAACTTTATTATTACAATCAGAAATCGTGAGTTTGAATACAAATATTATCTTCAGATAATATCTATACTCAAATAAATCCTCATCACATTTATTGATACATTATTTTACAAAAATGGTGAGGACTACTAAACAATTCTTTTTCTAAAACCTTCATTCCATAGGCTACTTGTACTCGTTATATTCTCGCCTCACGAGAAGAAAAATGGAACAAAAAGGAAAAGGGTGAGCTCAACTAGCCGAAGAAAGAATATTATGACTAAGATAATATACAACAAATTACCGTTAGTCTTCAACAGGAAAAATCTAATAGAATACAATAGATAACAAATTTTAAATCAATATTCGCAGCGGAAAGAATAATTCATTAGAAGAGTTAAGTAGAGAATGCAAACTACTATCTTCTATATATGAATTTAAAAGTTCATCGTCTATCTTTTATCCTGTAACATCAATCAATATACATCCGGAATCAAATATTCATCTTTGCACTACAGCCAAAGATATTCATCGATTGGTCATGTTCATCTAAACACTGCTCATCTTTGCACTACCAAAGATATTCTTCAGAAATCATTCATCTTTTGCACTACTGGGCCAAAGATATTCAATAATATCATCATTTAAGGCGAGGATGATGAAAATATTTTTAAAGAAACGAATCCAGTGAAACAAAATGACAAGGATTAAGGATTAAGGATTCGTACTTTGTTTTATCCATGTTTAAAAAAATACCTCAAAAATAATCATAGTGGTGTAAAATTCAAGAATGATCAAAACATGGATACAATCAAAGCTAGTATCCAGAATAGATATTTTAGATAAAAAGAAGAAATTTTATTTTTTTGGTGAATAGTGTCGATATCGTGAATAGTCTTGCCAGTATCGTGAATTGTAACTCAGACACCAAAAGATAGAAATTCCATAAAAAAAACATCTTCACGCTTACATGAATAGACTTCGTGAATAGTAACTCGTGAATAGTAACTCATGAATAGTAACTTCGTGAATAGTAACCCAGAGCATGAAAAAGTTCCAAATTTGATAAAAGTTCCAACCAAAATTTCAAAGATAATGAAATTGAAGAAATAATATCATTTGAGAAGAAAATAACATCCCTTACCTCGAAAGATTAATCTTTAAACCGAAAACAGGATATAGGCTATGACTTGGATTTTATAGTATAGCAATACTCAAAGTATACTCAAAATACTCACAAGAATACGCTCGATAATATAGAGAGATAAAACTTCAGTTTCTGGTGTGATTTTCAATTCTAACCTAAGCACCCTATTTATAGGAAAATGCTTAGAACACCAAAGTAGAAAATTTAATAAATTAATAATATTATATTTTCAAATTTCCTATGCCCACTAATTTGGTCCAAGACATCAGCCACCATGTGACAAAACATTAAAAACGTTTTTCTTAATTTAAATAATTAAAACTTCCAAAAATCAATTATTTCGGAGCTTCGGAACTTCAATAATTCACAATAAATAGCCCTTTTATCAAAAAATTCGAATCTCGCGAATTTTTATAGGAAATTCAATTCTCTACAACTTTACAGAAGAAAGTTTTTTCAAATTCCAAACTGAAATTGACCGAAATCCACAAATGGGCGATTTTTGTGGTATAATCAAATTTCATCAATAAATGGGGTCCATTGACATGTTTAACATGTTTTAAATATTTATTGCAACAAAAATACTCCTCCTCCTCATATACTCATATATCCCACATTCGTTGTAAAAATATCACCATTATTAAAATATAATAATATATTTAAATGAATTATTTTATCGAAAAAGATAAAATTTCAATTTTCAACAATTGTCACATTAAAATTTTCTCCATCTATATCCACATAAAATCAATATTTTCCTCATCATATGAATCAATAATTAATTATTCACAAATAATATTACAGAATCACAATATTGTGACAACTGTGGTTCAAGGAAGAGGGGCTTTCAATAAGAATTTCTTCTTCATGGCGCCGCAATTAGGTGACCAAACCTCTTCTTAGATGAACTTTCTAGACATTGCCAATAATGTTATCTAATAATATTATTCAGGATAATATGAATTATTGCTCGATAATGAAAAATCTTGTGTAATGACAATATTGAAACAACAATGAATATAAAATATCAACGCAATGAATTATTAACTCGATAAAATAAAATATTGAATAAGTAATTACGTAACCATTATTGAGTAGTGGCTTTAATAATTGGTGCAATACTGGTAATCTTCTTGTGCAACAACGCGCAGACATCGTGTTTTAACCACCGGGTATTCCAATAGTGTTAAGGGTAACAACTACGCCAGTTATTTTAAACAACTTATATTTGTCGTTTTCTTCATCCAATCGCTTCAGTTATGGGGCCCACACATGGTCATGTACATTGCATGCGAATATTCCCCGACGATCACGAATATTCCACGACCAAACGAATATTCCCCAAACAACAATGAATATTTTATAACCACTTGCTTATTTTGAAATATTTGCATGTATTTAACCCTAACTATCCACATTAATCAAATCAACCCTTACTATTTCAAAATAATAAATAGAAAAAATTAAATTTCATTAATAATAAGTTGGGGTCTTACAAAGATAATTCCATTTCTTATATTTAATTGGGACATTGTATGGTGGAAGGATTGAATTGTCACAGTAACTATTTACTCAAAGGTTCTTTAATGATTAATGTTGAAATCTATATTATCCGGAAAGTCGTTGATCGTTAGGGAGGCTTATCCTATTGTAGAATAAATATTATTTATTTAAATAAATTAATTATTTAATTTATTTATTTAAATAAGATTAGAATTATTCTAATTGATTTATTCACAATAGGTTTAATATGGAGAAACTAAAGGGTCACACCATAAAAGGAAGAATAATTATTTAAGAAGTTAATGGCATAATCGTAATAATATGTTAAGTATATTTAATTTAATCTATGGTGATAGAATAAATTAAATAGCTTAATATTTATTATTTAATATTTTAGAAATATTAAATATAAATTAATAAGAGGAGTCTTATTAATATTATTACAATTATTATTATTATTTTAATTTCTAAAAGAGTTTAGGAATTAATTTAATATAAGTACTCTCATTTATTCTAATTGGATTAGGAAGAAAAATTAGTTAAAGGAGTTTAATTAATTATCCCTAATAAGATTAGGGAGCTTAATTAATTAAAAGAATTTAATTAATTAAATAAAACTCAATTCCTTAATTGTTAAGGTGGGTTGCCCACATCTATAAATAAGAGGAGTCTTATTATGAGTGAGGGGGTTGTTGACTTTTACAATTACGTAATAATTCCAATTAGTTGGGAGAGTACACTTTTTCTATAGAGATAGAAAACTAGGGTTTGAGCCAATACCCCTTCTTCTTGAAAATTCTTTATCCTTGGTGGATCACCTTTAGAGGCCAAACACTTGGGTGGCTAACGTTGATCAAAGGAAGGAACCAAACCGGGTGGATTCAAGTTGAATGCGGAGAAGTAGGAGGTGAACTCGTACCTGAGGAAGCTCGTTTCTACAAGGATATGATTTCATAATTTCTTATTCTTCGTTTAATTAATAATTGTGCATAAAGGGTGATACGGGTATATGGTTTATAAAATTTTTAAACTCTGATTTTACACGTTTCCGCACTTTTATGCAATTTGATTGCGTTCTTGAATATTACAAATCTAACACCTGATGCACATTATCCTGATTATTGATATGTGGTGAATCAACGATCGCTTTGGCTCCTCATTCTTATTCTCAACATTCTCGGATGTCATTTTCGAGACATCGCCACAAAACAAAAGGTTAATTGACATGTAACATATTATCCCTATATTCTAATGACCAATAAAATAGCACATAAACTTAGGTAGGTCATACTAGCGAAGGTATTCCGTCTCTCCCTTCCTAGTACTATTCTCACATCTTAGCAGGATCATATCCTAAGCTTTGATACCAACTGTGACGCCCCCAAAATTAGGTATACATCACCCATCTTGGGTAGTCAAATACATGGTACGTAATTTAAATACAACTTACTAATATAAGCGTCAGTATACAATACGACATAAAGCGTGAGTTTGAATACAAATATTGTCTACTAGAGATCATACAAACTCAAAAGGAGTCCTCATTACAATTATTATCACTTTATTTCACGAGAATAGTGAGGATTGCTAATGCTATCCTCCGGACCATTACTCAGTTCCGACTCGTCCCGGATATATTCTCATTTCACAAGAGAGCGGTGAAAGAAAGGGTGAGCTCAACTAGCTCAAGAAGAAATATTATGACTAAGATAATGCGAGAATAAATTATCATTAGTCTACAACATGATGTTAAACCGATGAAATATAATGAACATCAAGTTTAACTACGGTGAACCAAAGAATCCATTAAAAAGTCAAGTAGAAAATAAAATCTACTATCTTTTATGATTTTAAAAGGTTTTTCATCATTGTTATAGTGAGACTCAAACTTTAATAAATATTCCACATCCTCGAATCACCCCCCGCACTCACGCATGATGATATTCTTTAGTATCACGACCACAATTATTCATGCACTACGGGCGAGAATATTTGTGTATTCATTAATGGTCACGTGATCATGCCAACAATCATCCATCAATGCACTACGGGCCACCGAGGATTTTTACCACATCATTTGTAACATTACGGCCATGATTACAAGAATAGTCTACGGTCATAATCATACCAAGTCCATCTATACACTACTGAATACATATGACTTTCAACATAATATAAAGATGAGGATGATGACAATGATATAAGAATTCAATAAAACAAGTTCAAGAATTAATTTATCTAGGAACCGATAACATCCAAGCTATCTACGTGATCTTTGCTTTGTAGAGTAAAATTCAAGAATCTTGAGAAGAATATTTCCGTAAAAAGATCTTTGGATGAAGCACAAATATCGAGGATATTCCACTAATTTCATGGAGTATAGAAGTCAAAATTTTAACCAATTTGGGTATAATAAAGAATGGAATAACAAAAGAAATCACCATAAATGCGATAGGCCATACAGGCGAGTTATTCCAACGAGAATAATAAATAACGGAACCAAGTCCACAGAAAAACGCATGTATACGATATTCAATGAAGAATAATAAAGAATGGAACCGGTCCGGCGTAAAATGCATGAGACGAGGATATTCAAGCAGAATAATAAAGAATGGAACCGGTCCGGCGTAAAAACACATGCAGGATGTTCCAAAGTAATAATAATAAAGAGCGGAACCAGTCCAGGTGTAAAACACATGCATGAGGATGTTCCAACGGAGAATAATAGAAGAATGTCACCAAGTATAGGGTAAAGCTGCATTATACAAAGTTATTCCAGCAGAATAATAAACAATGGAATAACAACAGTTTCTCTTCGTGAATAAGAAAGAATAACACCCCTTACTTTTAGTAGGAGATTGAATCTTTGCGAGAGTGTAGTAACAAAATACTCTTCTTCTTTCTCTTATTCTCTCTACTTTCTCTCTCTATAGCTTGAATGAATTCGTGAAAAATAATGAAGCACTAGGCCTCTATTTATAGAAGATTTTAGAAACACTTTTGCTTATGTGAAAAAGCAAGTGGCTTGATGGTACCGGTGATGTGAAAAGAAAAGTGGTTTGGCCTTTGAATAATGTGAAGCGACAAGTGGTTTTGGCCTTTTGTAATGTGAAGCGACAAGTGGTTCGACGCTTTGTAATATATAAACGGCAAGTGGTTTGGCGTCTGGTAAAGGTAATTACTATTGACGAAGGTAATTACTATTCACAAAGGTAATTACTATTGACGAAGGTAATTCTTATTGACGAAGAGACTCTTAGATGATGACATATGGGCCCCCATAAAATAATCAAACTTTACCACAAACGTCTACATACGCAGACTCTTTATATACATCGAGGATTGAATAAATATTACCACAAATCATTTTATTTTTAATCAACACATATTTAATCTTTCAACAATTATTAATCATTTATAACTTGTCGTCTCAATTATTGATTTAATATTATAATATATTATACAAATGATCTGTGACAATAATTGAATCAATAATATAAGAGATATGACGCAAAGAATTATGTAGAATAATTGAAGCATACCGTGGTGACTTCTCACGTAAGCATCAATAATCAATATCGTGTCTTCTTATACAACTACGGCAGATTATTCTTTGCATTTTTTTTACTAGGGTAGTTCAACGGTTTTAACAGTAACACCTCTGTAGTTATTTTTATAGAAAGATAATTTTGTCGTTTTCTAACTACGACAATACTTCCGTTAATAGGGTCCATTAATGATTGAGTAGTAAATACGAATATTTTCCCGATAAAAAGAATATTCCTCTACCAAACGAATATTTTATAACACTTTAACTACTTTGCAAAATTTATAAATATTACCCATAACTATAATATTATATCAAATTTATTCTATAATATTCAAAAATAATATTTATAGAAAATTCATCTTTATTTATAAAAGTTGGGGTCTTACATAGTGTGTTAATAAATGTAATGAGGACTTATTCTGAGAATGAATATTGTCTAGAAGACAATGCTTGTATTAAAATTCATAACTCTCTCGTTGTATATTTAAAATTATATTTATATTCTGTATCATAGAACACAGAATATAAACAGCCGAAGAAATACTAATATATAATTAAGAAAGGATGGCCGGGAAATGATGATAGTTCGCACAGATCCATAACGTTTTGGTTGTCATGAAATTTGTAAAAAATGAATTGAATATTTATTCTTTTTTCCCGAAAATAATAAAAAAGAAAAGAATAAACAATAAGGTCCTCGAGTACAGAGACCACCACCACCCCACGTATATATACCAACAGTACTGCTAGCTACACAGATTAATTAATTACCATAAACAATTTCATTTACAGCTAGCCCCCAAATATTTTATCTTATCACTTAACTCCCTTTATCTGCCAAACCCCCCTCATACGCCATACCATTCCATTAAGTATCTCTTCCTTATTTTCTCCCACTCTACAAACTTTTTCCGACCAGACATGGAGGAGTACCGGCCAAGTTTCTGCAGTTCCGGCGGGAACCGGAGGCTGGAGATAGTGAGTGGGAAAGGGTTTAATGGAAATCAGATGTACTCTACAATTCGGCCTCGCTCGCCCGATCCGCCACCGATAATTCGGACTCACGTGACTCGGCCGAGTCAGGTGGCGTCGTCGTCAGCGGCGGCTAAGCCCTGGAGGTTCAGCGATCCGGAGATGAAGAGACGGAAGAGAATAGCAAAGTATAAAGTATATACGGTTGAAGGGAGATTCAAGGCTTCGTTTCGGAATGGGTTCCGTTGGATCAAGTCCAAGTGCTCTGAGTTCATCCATGGCTATTAACTAATTTATTTTAACTGCTTCATTTCTCTTTTTCTTTTTTTCCTTTTTTTTAAGATTGTGAAAAGACGATCAACACTTGATTGAGAGACTTGGGTTATTGTTCAGTTAACAGGAACGATAAAGGGTATTAATGTCTATTGGTATAAAATTTTACTTTTTGACTCTCATTTCTTATTTCTTGATTTCTGTTTCTACCTACTTCTTTCTTTTCCTATCTAATTAAAAATAAAATGGAAAATATCATATACTATTTACATATCTTTTTTCTTTAAGAAAACTTGCATTCATATAAAAGTGGGAAGCATTGATGTCATTCAGTAAGCATAAATTAAAGAAAATGTAACTACGTAATATAAGTAGACCTCACAATATATTTAATTAATTATTGGGTCAAATTATATTAATTGAAATCAAATGGATTTGTTAATTATTTTTATTTATTCAGGTTGGTTAAAATTTGGACCCATATTTTTTAAAATAAATATAATTTTAAACCGGTTAACCATTTTTCAAATCATATTCCATACCATACCATGTGGCATGTGTAGGGGTCAATTAATGCCATGTTTCTATTTAATGCTAAGTTTAAATTTTGCTCCGTAATAATGGCTCGATGATTCACGGATACCTCCCTATTTGTTGTAACAAAGTTGAAAAATCTCTTTAATTCGATTTAATTACTTTAATTTCATGAGATCTTTAATTTTAAATTGTCAAACCAAATGACTACCCGACTATATATATATATATATGTTTATATGCATAAACTGAAACTAATCTATCTAGAAAATTTATTACATAAACATTAAAATTGACCCACTTAATTAATTTATAATACTTGTCCACTTCAATATTTGTTAACTAATTTTTTTTCTATAAGTTACAATTTACTCGGTTTTTCGAAAGTAATAAAATTTTCTACTCTCTATTGGTGAAATAGATTTGTCTTATATACAAAAACTTTAAATTTTCAGAATATTAGGAAAACCTTAATCAATCTATGTTAGAAGAAGAAAAAGTAAAAAACTAATAAGATAGAATTGCAAATTTTATTTATTTATTTATTTATTTGATAATTTGAGGGTGGGGTTGAACCAATATTCCTCATCATTAAAATTAATTTTAAATATGGAAGGGTATTAATAATTTCAATTTAAAATTTTATTAGTATATATAGTTTTTAGTATTTTATTATTTATATTAATAATTTTTATATCATATTATTACTTAATTAATTTAATTGTAACGGTCACAATTTTATTTTTCAAAAGTTCTGTTTAAAAGTCAAAACATCTTAAAATGGTTAATATGGTTTTGAATCATAACCATATAGTTCCAACCCACACAACCCATATTAAAAATAATTAATATGGTTTTAATTCTTAAATGGAACCATAATCATATTTTAAAAATCAAAACCAATCCATAATCATATTTTATCAGGCCTAAATATAAGTACACAAATAATTGCAAGCTGAAACTAATTGTACAAACGCAAGTCTATTTAAATTTGGAAAAATGATATCATGTGACAAAAATGTTATTCCCTCTGATCTCTGTCCAAAAGGATGATTAAAGGGATAGAAAATTTTATGTTTAAAAATATGAGTGAAGTAAACAGATTAACTAAATTTGTTTGTATGAATTAATTATTTACCCTTAACTATACATCACAAAATACAAATGAGCAGAAAATACTTTTTTGTTACAAATTAGATGTATAAATAAATTATGCTTGTACTTATACTTATTTATGTGGAATATATAATTTGGGTAGTTTAATTAGTCACATGCTTCTAATTAAATAGCTTGATCTTTGTTGGTTATATGCCTATACACTCAAAGCATGTGTTTATGAGTTGTCTTGCTTACAAAACAATTATAAGTCACCCTCGAGGGCCAAGGCATCACACATGCCGTGAAGAAAACTATTAGTATATTATGTAACTCATCAAGAACTCATTGAACTACCTTAAGATATACATATACTGAAAGCTTCAAAATTATGTAAAATAACTACTTAATTGCTTTAAAAGATCGAACTTATATATATAGGGTCTGGTTCTTGTAAGGAAGCCTTTACTTTGTTAAAATGCGGACTTTTTTTTTTGGTTTTTTTGTTTTTTTTTAAACAACTAAAAAAAAAATTAATATTTTATGGAACTGAAATTTTTTCATAATACAGTATTAACAAAACAGGTCTGCACAGTACATTTTATGGTATAGGTATCCAAATCACGCCCAAAACATTGTATTATGGAAAAATTCCAGTTCCATAAAATATTAATTTTTTTTTTTAGTTGTTTAAAAAAAAAGCAAAAAAAAAAAGTCCGTATTTTAACAAAGTAAGGGAACCCTCACCTTATCGGTTCTATATATATATATATATATATATATAATTTGTTTTCCCTTACCTTAAAATTTTTTCCCGTCTCTCACTTCTTTATGCATCTCTAGGACCCGAGCAAAAATGTTGTGTCCATAAATATCAAATAAATAACTAAAAAAGTATTTAGAATGTACTGCAATTGCATGCATGCATGCATGCAGATACGTACATACGTTATTACGGTCGAGGCTTTCCCTTGTGTTGGCGCCTCATTTGTTCGTAAAATTGAGCAATGAACTCCTCCGCCTTGGCATCAATCATCACATCGGACTCGCAATTTTCAAGCACCTTGTCATTCTCATCTTCTTCTTCCACGTCTAAATCATGAAGATTAGTAGCCGATCCATATTGGCTCATGGTGCTTGCCCCGCCAGCCAGTTCTTGGAGATTACTAGCCGATGAGTTTTGGCTCATGGTCCCCGTCCCCGCCAGTTCTTGGAGATTATCAGTTGATGCAAATTGGCTCATGGTTCCCCATGATGAAGTGGACGATGGTGAAATTGGGAACAACTCGTCCATCTCCGATCGCTTGCCCGTTGGAATTTTGATAGCCGCCGGATTCTGAGGCGGCGGAGATTGGCTGTCCTGCAAATGCAAGGGGCGCATTGATCCAACCAATTTTTTCCATTTGTCATCTGAATAAATATTAGCCACCTTCACCGGTTTTGTTTTTTCATTTCTAGGATTTTGAATCATGACCATTGCTGCCTTAAATAGGCTGAATCGTTTGTTTTTCTTGTGTACATTGACTGTTTGATTCTGGTTGTTATCGTCCATGTTTGCAGCAGCTGGGGCTAGGTTTCCTTCCATTGAGATGAGATGTACGTAAAGTAAATTTAGAGAGAAAAGTATAGTAGATATAATTAATATTAATTATATGTTAAATTAAAGCTCGCCTTGCTAAATGCAGGGCGAGTGAGGCCGGGATAGAAAAACGTTGGAATGGGGACAATATTTTGGGGCTGTTGAAATTTTTATACGCTTTCTTGATTTAATGGTTTTTAAAGCGGATGACTATTTAGTCATGGTAATATTAATATTCTGAGGCTCACTACTCAATTTGGTGATTGACTAGAATACCCGTTATATATTCCAATCAGTTAGAAGTAACTTAATGATAATAGAGATAATGAGAGTCAACAACTTGTAGCAACTAAGAGGGGTAAAATTGGAATCTGGAATGATATGGAATATTGTAGTTCACTATTGTTTTACCGGTGTTGGAGGCAAATGAATTGGAAAATTTGTGGTGTTGCTGCTTTTTCATGCCCCGTTACCATTGTGTTTGATACCAGAAAATTCTCAACTCTAAATTAAATGTACAATTAGAATCACAAATTTTAAACAGAATATATTACTCATTAATTGGAGATAACAAATTTGGATACTGTATTAGGGTTCACTTGATTTAATTGAATTAAATGCACAAATTAAGGTTCGTATTATGATTAAATGAAAAGACGGAAGAACCGAAAATAAAGAAGCAAGACCTGAGAGAATCTTCCACGTGTTCTGAGGCAGAAGACACGTGGAGGTGACTCATTTTGGGAATTGATTGATGAATTTGATTGGTGGCTAGAAGGACAGGACGATCTGGGCATTACTCTAATGACTAAGGGTAAATTTGAAATTTCTCAGGGTCATGTATGCAAGACATGACCACTCTCCAGAAAATCCTATAAATACCCCTTCCACTCCATTGGGAAGGGGACCTCACTTTGGACTTCTCTTCAGACTCATGGCTTGGACCTTTTGGAAGACTAGGAGAACTGGAGATTCTCTCTCAACCTGAAGACTCAAGAAGGCTCTCTGAATCCTTGCTACCCTAACAAGGTTCTCGGATTCTAAGAGTTATGCCACGTGTCATTGGAGTAATCGCTCACCTGTTCTTCTCCCCTCTTCAATCAATCAATCAATTTCGTACTTTTCGTGGATTTCTCTCCTCCTCAACCAACACGAAACCCTAACCCTAGCAAGGTACGATTTCCTTGCCCACATTTTTTTGGCGACTCTGCTGGGGACGTGTAGAATTCATGAAGGGTATGCCCACAACTTGAAGTGGGAGAATTACAAGAAGAGCTGCTTCACCAAAAAATAGTATTACCTCACCAAATCCAGTTCCAAGGCAAGCAACTCAAGTTTTCCAAGGCGCAAATCTTGATTTTGACCAACCACTTATTGAAGACGCTTCGGAAGGGAGTTCAACATCACTATACATGGCCAATCAACAACAAACCAACGCAGGAAGGCAAGGTGAGGATGCAAGCGGAGAGCAGACGAATGTTGTGCAACTGGAGATGCTCAAGACATTAAAGGAATCACGGGAAGGACAAGGGATGATGATGGTCAAGATGCTGGAGATGCAGAGGAAGCAAGAGGAGATGGGGAACTTCCGCCAGCAGTTAATGCAGATCCCTACCTTCAAGGCCATGTTCCCGAGGCGATTCAGTAGGAGAAACAAGCGAGATTGGAGGACAACAACAATGGCAGCAACAACAAAGAGAACCAGATTGTACCTCCATTGACGGAAAGTCAATCGGTTCCAATAATCAACTTGGAGCCCCAGAACAGTGGTGACGTACCACAACCTAGGTTGGAAGCAAGCCAACCTCAGATAAACATCATCCCAACTGCTCTTCCAGCATTTTCAAAGGTGCAGATGCCAACCGTCCCAAGCCATGTCCAATGAGTGAGCCAAAGAAATGCCACGAGGTGCGGCTTTCGCGACGATGCAAGTGTACATCAACCAATCTCTTCACCATACACACCGCCAATACAGCAGTTTATTACAACACCCCAGAGAGTTCACGCCATAAGCCAGTACGTGACGAAGGATGATATGATCGATGTGATCAATCAACTTCGCAGACAGACATCCCGACCCTCGGATTTAGACTTTACTCCACCTTATCCGACACACATTCGGAGGCAACTTTACCCAACAAGGTATATTGAGCATCCCCCACAATTTCCAAAATACAACGGGGAGAAAGGAAATGCCAGGGAAAATATTGCCAGGTTCGTAGAGTCGATGTCTCCATGACTAGGATATGATGAAGTAAACAACCACAACTTGTTGATGCGGGAATTCAACAAGACTTTGACGGATAGTGCCTTCAGTTGGTACTACAACTTGGAGAAGGGATCAGTCCATGATTGGGATGATCTAAAATTGCAATTTTTTAAGAAATTTTTCTATGTGCAGAAACAGGTAACCATCGTAGAGCTCATGCAATTCAAAAAGAAGCCAAACGAAGAACTGTCAGATTACGTGGATAGGTTCAGGGCCCAAGCACAGAAGTGTACAGAGCCAATTGAAGAAAAGAACTTGGTTAGCATATGCAACAATGGTGCTTTAGACGCCTTCAAGCTCCACCTCATTACCAAAGCTTGTGATTCATTTGCGACCCTCTTATCTTTTTCACAAGACTTGGAAGGAATCATGACATTTCCCACCAGCCATGCTGTTAGGTTTGTAATATTCTTGAACGCAATCAAATTGCAAAAATTAAGCGGAAGCGTGTAAAATCAGAGTTTAAAATTTATTACAAACCATATACCCGGATCACCCTTTATGCACAATTATTAATTAAATGAAAAGATAAAGAATAAATCATACCCTTGAAGATCGAGCTTCCTCAGGTACAAGTTCACCTCCAAATCCTTTCGCGTTCAATCTTGAATCCACCGGGTTTGGTTCCTTCCTTTGATCAACGTTAGCCACCCAAATGTTTGGCCTCAGAGGTGATCCACCGAGGAAGAAGAAAATTCAAGAAGAAGGGTATTGGCTCAAACCCTAGTTTTCCTATCTCTATAGAAAAAGGCGCACTCTCCAACAAATTGGAATTATGTCAGATGCGTTGTAAAAGTCAACAACCCCACCACCCATAATAAGACTCCTCTTATTTATAGATGTGGGCAACCCATCTTAACAATTAAGGAATTGGGTTTTATTTAATTAATTAAATTCTTTTAATTAATTAAGCTCCCTAATCTTATTAGGGATAATTAATTAAACTCCTTTAACTAATTTTTTTTTCCTAATCCAATTAGGAATAAATGAGAGTACTTATATTAAATTAATTCCTAAACTCTTTTAGAAATTAAAATAATAATAATTGTAATAATATTAATAAGACTCCTCTTATTAATTTATATTTAATATTTCTAAAATATTAAATAATAAATATTAAGCTATTTAATTTATTCTATCACCATAGATTAAATTAAATATACTTAACATATTATTACGATTATGCCATTAACTTCTTAAATAATTATTCTTCCTTTTATGGTGTGACCCTTTAGGTTCTCCATATTAAATAGGTTGTGAATAAATCAATTAGAACAATTCTAATTTTATTTAAATAAATAAATTAAACAATTAATTTATTTAAATAAATAATATTTATTCTACTGATAGGGATAAGCCTCCCAAGCGATCAACGCGACTTTCCGGATAATATAGATTTCAACATTAATCATTAAAGAACCTTTGAGTAAATAGTTACTGCAGTACAATTCAATCCTTCCACCATCTGATGTCCCAATTAAATATAAGGCATGGAATTTCGTCAAGTCTTATTTTATTTAATTATATGTATTTCGACTCTTAAATGTACTAACACTAAATAATGCAAATTAGAAACTCCTTTCTAATTTCATTACGCCGCCAAGGACTCTTTGGGTTGTCATTTATCGAATCACATAGGACATTCTCTTCTTTTATTAGAAGTGGTAGATTCTTTATTGATCATACATTATCTCCGTATACAACTTATTATACCCAAGCATACCCTTTGATATACCGTGACGGGTCTTAAGGAATAAGTCAAAGTATAACTCATCATACACAAGATACTATGATGATCTCAAGTCCAAGGATTACTTGTACTACTATCACTACTGAGGAATTCCTGATGAGCAAATAAAACTCCATTAGGTATTCCTTAGCGAGCCAACGTTCGGTGAACTTATTCTCTAATAAGCACCTACATACTTGCTTTAGTGTCTCCACACAAATGATCGTGAGATCAATCATCCTCATCCAATGAGCAAGAACGTATGTACCCAATCTATCCGGATTCACTAATCCCCAATTTAGTAATCCAATGATTGGGAACTATTTTAGTTTTAAGCTTTCTAAGAATTTAGATCTCATTAGAATGATCATCATCATTATTCTAAAAGCATTGCTTAAAACTATGGGTTTATCACATATAATAAAACAAAGATCATGTAAATAATTAAAAGCCTTTAATAAATTAATACTTTTTATTAATAAATGAATAAGATTGTTACAAAGTATATGCTTTATCATCAAACATGATTTGGCTTATGTGCATACTACTTTCAATCTCCCACTTGCACTAAAGCCAATCGTCATGGTATCTCATACTCTTCTTACCTCTAAGTGACGATTATCCCGTGCTTTGTTGGATAAGCTTTTAGTTAATGGATATGTAATGTTGTTCATGAGAGTCCACTATCTCTATAGTGATTTCCCATCTTCAATGATTCTAATAATCAAATGAAAGTGCCACAACACATGTTTAGATTTAAGATGAGACTTAGAAACTATTTCATAGTTACGTAATGAACTTTTAATCCAAACAATCAACTTGCGACTTCATTTATAGCTATTTACTTTGTCTTTATTACTAAACCAAAGAACTCTTTCTTTGTTTGGAACCTTTCAATTCATGCACCTTTATTTAAGGTAACCCTTTACCTTAAAGTGGATTTTTCTGTCGTCTTGAGTGCATTCGAAAAACTTGAGTGCATTAAGCCCTCAAGTTTTAATTTAGACCCACCATGAATATGATCACATCCTTAGTCTTAGGTTAAACACTTTAAGATGTTTTTCAACGACTCATAGTGAACTTCTTCATAATATGAGTGATCAACATCAGTCTCGTATAATTCATTGCATACATGATTGTCATTTCATGCGATCTCTCTTTTCGTGAGTCGTGGGGACTATAAAGAGATACACTCCATAGCTCATCGACATGAGACATCTCTTGGAGTTTGCCATGCTAAACGACTTTAGCATCAAATGAATATCGTTCCTTGGGTTAAATCGAGCATCCTCTTAAATTTATCTATATAGATTTTATCCCCAATTAAGATACTCTTCCCAAACCATTCATGGAGGAATGTTTAGACAACTTTATCATTTCTTGATTGCGGCATTGGTATGTCATTCCTTATCCAAGTAGTATATCAACATATAGTACTAAGAATGTCACGATGCTCCCATCGACCCTTTTGTACACACTAGGTTCATTCTTATTTTGATAAAATCAAACTCTTTTGATTGCCTCATCAAAACGAATGTTCCATATTTGAGAAACTTGCTTCAATCCATTTCTCTGAGTGTCTACAACACTTACCTCATCGTATGTAACTGGATCATCATCTTCTATGATGTGTACCTCATCATCATTGTGAGACCCCAGATTTTATCAATAAAGATTTAAATTTTGTCAACATAATTTTTTAATATTATGGTGTGAATTTGAGATAATATTATAGTTGTGGGTAGTATTTATAAATTTTGCAAAGTATGCAAGTGGTTATATTATATTCGATTGGTGGGAATATTGGTTTAGCGAGGGAATATTCGTACAACTACTCAATCATTGGTGGACCCCACAATGTAATTATTGTCGGATTGAGAAAACGACAAAAATATTTTATTAAAATAACGGCGGAAGTTTTACCTGTTGATCTTGTTGAACTACTTTCGGTAGTAAAAAACAAAGATGTCGTGTGGTTGCATAGTAAGAGTTTACGGTATTGATTATTGATGCCTATGTGAGAAGTCACTCGGTTTGATTCCATTATTGTCGATTAATAATATGAATTATTATAGCGATAATGACGTTTTGTTTTATTCGTATTATTAACGTAATAAAATAGAAACATCTTTTATATAAAATAGAATACTTTATTAAAGTTATTCTATAAATAGAATATATTATATTTTATTATGCATAGTGTTGTATAGTATTTTTTGCATAGTGTTTTGCATAGTATTGTATAGTGTTTGCATAGTAAAATGTTTTTATATAAATAGAATATATTATATTTTATTTAAAAGATTTTTCTTTAAATATGGACCGTCAGATTAAAGTAAATCAACTGCAGACCGTTCGTGGATTAATTCTTATGCATTTCATTTTCCTATAAATAAGCTCATTCCTTCATTATTTTCTTACGAATTCATTGAAACTCTGAGAGAGAAATTATAGAGAGAAGTTTATAGAGAAAAATAGAAAGAAGAAGAGTATTCGCTACTTCACTACTTCTATATTCAGTTCTTTTTACGGTAAGAAAGGTGTTATTCTTTCTTCTTGAAGAGAACTTCATTATTCCATTCACTATTATTACATTGGAATAACTTTGTAAAAGTGGCATACCCTATACATAACTTGATACGCTGTGACATACCCTATACTTGGTGAAATCCTTATGTTATTCCATTCTTAATTATTACATTGGAATAACTTTGATATCATGATTTACCCTATACTTGGTGACATTCTTCTATTATTCTCGTTGGAACATCACCCGTCATGTGTTTTACATCGGACTGGTTCCGCTTTTTTATTATTCATTGGAACATCACATGCATGTGTTTTACAGGACTGGTTAAAATCTTTATCATTCTGTTGGAATATCCTATTCGTGTGTTTTACAGGATGACGGGTTCCATCTTTATTATTCTGTTGGAACATCACGCATCGATTGTGAATTTCACCTGACCTGGTTCCGTTATTATTATTCTGTTGGAATAACCTGACGTCTATGCGAAGTACCGCATGCATGGTGATTTCTTTTGTTATTCCATTCTTTATTATACCCAGTTGGTTAAAACTTGAACTTCTATACTCCATGAAATTAGTAGAATATCCTTGATATTTGCGTTTCATCCAGTATCTTTTCATGGAAATATTCTTCTGATCATTCTTGAATTTTACTCTATTTAAGCAAAGATCATATTGACAATTTGGACGTTAATAATTCATGGATTAAATAATTCTTGAACTTGTTTTATTGAATTATTATGTCATTGTCATCATCCTCATGTTATATTATGTTATCTTTGGCTTACGTGCATAGATGAACTTAGTATGATTATGACCAGGGATCATTCGGTATAATCATGACTTGATATAAATGATGTGACAAAAGTCCTCGATGGTTTGTAATGCGTTGATGGATAGTTTTGGTATGATTATGACCGGGGGTGATTCGGTATAGTCATGACCATTGATAATTTGATGAAAATCCTTGACCAGTAGTGCGGGGATGATTAGATGTGGTGGTTTATTTATTAAAATTTGAGTCTCGTGATAAAATTGATGAAAACCTTTTAAAACCTAAAAGATAGTAGACTTTATTCTCTCTTGACTCTTTTAATGGATTGCTTATTCCGCCACTGATTAAACTGGTTGTCTATTGTATTTTATCGGTTTAAAATCTTTGTTGAAGGCTAATGATAATTTATTACGCATTATCTTAGTCATAATATTTCTTCTTGGGCTAGTTGAGCTCACCTTTTCTTTCCTTCATTCTCTTGAAATGAGAACATAGCATTTGGGACGAGTCGGGAGCGTAAGTAATGGTCCGGAGGATAGCATTAGTAGTCCTCACTATTACGTGAAATAGTGTGATAATAGTTGTAATGAGGACTCCTTTTGAGTTTGTATAATATCTAGTAGACAATATTTGTATTCAAACTCACGATTTTATGTCGTATTGCATACACGACGCAGTTAGGTTAGTAAGTTGTATTTGAATTTATGTACCATGTAAGTGGCGACCCAAGATGGGTGACGTATACCTAATTTTGGGGTCTATAATCATCATCTATGATGAATCCATACCTCCGTGTATCTTGATGCTACTATTCGAGTTACGATTCGATTTGTGGTATAATGGAATTATCTACTGAGGTTCCTCTTATTTGATTTATAGTGTTTTGTGGTTCTTGAACTCTTCAAGATCTATTATCCTCCCACTAGCCCCTTCAATGATAAACACCTTTATCTTAGAAGGCAGGGTGTTTCGCAATAAACACCTTTTGCTAAGTAGGATTATAGAACATTTACCCTAAACTTACTTTAGAATGTCCCACAAATCTGTATTTGTCAAATCTTGTCCCAAGCTTATCCTTTTGAAACCTTTTCACATAAGTTGAACAACCCTTTATCTTAACATACTTAAGATTAGGAATCCTCCCTGTCCATAACTTTTATGGAGTCTTGGGGTAGGATTTTGAGGTTACCTTTTTCGTAGATATATGCGTACCATTTCTAGGACATTATCCAGGAAGGATTTGGAATGTCGGTAAAATCATTATGGACCGCACCATGTCCAACAAGGTGCGATTCTTCATTCGGATACATCAATCAATTATTGCAGATCGGGATGTGTCCATTATGAGAAGACCATTTGAGATGATCTAGAAACTTATTGACAAGTATTTATTCCTTGATCCGATCAAAGAATCCTAATACTTTGCCAATTTGTTTCATTTTGAATTCTTTGAACCTTTCAAATAATTCACACTTGTATATTCAACAAATACATACATTCAACTCTTTGAATGATCATCTCCTTTTCTTATACTAGTTTGTTCAATTTGCAAAATATATTTTTCACGTGAAGTCAGTATACAAAATCCATTAAGTAATATTCGATTCTATACAAAACATTATTATTATAAATAGAACAACAATTGTTCTTAATTATAATACCAACAATTTTATTGTCCAACAATAAAATAGAAATAATATTTCTAACAAGAACTAGAATACAATAACAACTTATTGACTTAATAGATTTTCCGTGCAGCATTGCTAAACTATAAGTTTCTATAGTTAATGCGTGAACCTTTGCTTCATTTTCCACACATAGGATTACTTATATTTGTTTAGCTTTCTACTTACTTGGTCCCTTCATAAATTTATATTTATGATAACCAAAGTCGGTACCCAATACCCAAGTAGAACCTTGACTTAAAGAAAAATTTATTTCAATCATGAACAAAAGCGTATTGTGAAGAAACTTCACTAAGCTTCTTTGGTTAGCTTCGCAAGATGCTTCTCATGATTTTCAAAGGTGTCCGGGCTTATTGCGGTGGTAGCAAACTCCTTTGCCATCCATATCGATTTTGTTCAGTATTATCCTTTGTTTATGCCTTTCTATTTACCTTCTTTGAATCGTTCTTCTTTTTCAGGAAGATCATTTGGCCCTACCGGTAAGACTTGGTCTTTCTTGGTTGGAAAGTGACTCTCATCATTTTTCAACATGTTAAGCAAATCAACGAAGGCGATATCTCAGCTTGTTTATATGAAAATTCACAACAATTGTGAAAGGAGTCAGGGAGTGAGTGCAAGATCAAATCTTAGCTCAACTCTCCATCCATGACAAAACGTGTTATCCTAATTGATCAATCAAATTGATAATGTTTAGGACTTTGTATGCGAACTATAGTGCCATTGCCCATTCTAGATCGGAAGAGCTCCTTAGATATCTCGATATCTATCGATCCTACTTTCTCACCATCAACTACTTGATGTGCGGGGAATATAGTAGGAGCATCCATAGTTTCATCTTGTGGCTCAAGCTCGTTCTTCATGGATGCGAGCATGATGCATGAGCTAATCATGCATCATCTTGCCACTTTCTAAAAGTAGCAATCTCTTCCTCGAGGCATTATGCGCAACCATTGCGAGGATAGGCGTATTAAGGACATAAGATAGCTTTTCGACTATGAGAACTATTCTCAAATTACTTAACCAATCCGTTTAATTGATGCGGTTAATTAACATCAAATATGTTTCACGGTGATAGTAATTTTAGACATTGTAAAATTACGTAAATGAATTTGTAATTAACAACATTTTAACATACATTCTTTTATTAATTACCAAAATAAATTAGGTCTTATTTTATATTGGTATTTCCACTATTTTCTTCAAACTATATTACCCTCACTTATATAGTTAAGCAAAAATCTAACTAAAGATTTCTTAGTGAGAATAAGGATCTCATTTCAAATGTATATAGCCTTGTGGTGACACAACAAACTATATATAAATAAATAGGTAGACAACTTTTGTCAATTACATCAACTATGCAACTCCTTGTATTTTGCCTCTTAGATTATTTTGATCAAGTGGTGGCACATCTGAATCAAAATTATCCAAGTTAAGTCCAACCTAGCACTCCATATATTCAAAAAAGAAAAATATCATCCTTGTGGTGACACAACAAAATAATATTGTTCAATTTTTTTTATAAGCATCAAATGTGATAAATTAACATCTTAAATACTTAATACTTGCCTTGTGGTGACACAACAAACTCATATTAAATATTTAATACTCTATTAATTTTATCATGCTTTGAAAGCTGACGTTCGATATTCCAAATATCTTTGAACGCTTAGGACTAAATATAAAAAATTTTGAGGGGTTTGTTATTAATTTGTCTCATCTTGTTTAAGCGTAGCATGCATATATATATATAAAATACGCGTCATATTAATTAACATGCGAAGCATGTTTGCATAATATATAATAAATATAGTATAAGCATGCACATATAGAATACTATATTCTACCCGGATTGATTATGGACTTTTATTCTAGTTTGGTTCACTAGAGCCACCAAGTGAACCAAAAGGTCAAACCTCTAGGGTGCAAGAAATAATATTTAAATATAACTATTACATTTAAACCCGGGCTCCATTACAAACGGGTCTTCATGCGCTTCTTGTCCCTTGATCTTCAATTTTTTAAAATTAATTCTAACTATTCCTATTACAAGACTATTTAAAATAAATAGAAACCTTGATCGTGATCGAGGGAAATACATAGGAGGAGATAGAATTTACATTAAGAAAAATTAGAGAAGGCGAGTCTGCAGAGACCCATTTAATAAAACCCATACATTCATGCATCCAACTAAAATAAAATCCAATCACATTGGTCAATAGTCCATAATCAATCCCATTTTTATTATCATACACATCATCATATGCACCAATAAATAACATTCATCATATGAACAATAAACATTTAATATATATATTGATATCATTTAATGGGCAACTTTAGTTAGTATAAAATCTAATTTTGAATCAAAATAAACTCCTTTATTTTAATCCAAATTTAAATCAAAATAAAACTATTTTATTTTAATTTATCCAATTTTGAATAAAATAAACTATTTTATTTTAATCAAAATCTTTAATCAAAATAAACTCCTTTATTTTAATTAATTATGGAATCCAATTCCATATATATAAAAAAATTAATAAAGGAAACACGGATTATCTTTTCCTATTCACAAATAAACTCCTTTATTTTGAATAATATGAAATCTTATTTCATATCTAAATAAACTCCTTTATTTAAGGAAAGACCGATTCCTTTTTCTATTCACAAAAAAACTCTTTTATTTTAGGAAACATGGAATCCAATTTCAACTCCAATTATTTATCATGGAATCCAATTCCAACTCTAATTAGTTAACATGAAATTCAATTTTAAAATTAAAATAAACTATTTTATTTTAATATTAAAATAAACCTTTATTTAAAGATTAAAATAAACTTTTTATTTTAATTATAAAATTATATATATATATATATATATATATTACGTAAATATATATATTATATATAAAGAACAAACCTTTGGTTATCATAAAAGCGTTACCCTTTATAATATTTTATGATAAACTAGTTTATAATTTTATTATATATACACAAGCCAATCAAATATTTTTACATCATCTTTGGTTATCGGGTTATGATAACTCTTTGCATAAAGGTTTCTGCGATCTTAAGTCAGAACAACGAAAAAAAAAAAATATCGGGATTTACCGATTTTAATTTTTTTTTTTTTTTAATAAATTTTATCTGATAAAATTATGCCCAATTAAATTGTTTCTAAACACATATCAATATACATATCAAATTAAAACAATTAATAATTTGCATAAAGGTTTGGCTCGATACCCTTTATTGGGTTTGTAATATTCTTAAACGCAATCAAATTGCAAAAATTAAGCGGAGCGTGTAAAATCGAGTTTAAAATTTATTACAAACCATATATACGGATCACCCTTTATACGCGATTATTAATTAAACGAAAAGATAAAGAATAAATCATACCCTTGAAGATCGAGCTTCCTCGAGTACAAGTTCACCTCCAAATCCTTTCGCGTTCGATCTTGAATCCACCGGGTTTGGTTCCTTCCTTTGATCAACGTTAGCCACCCAAATGTTTGGCCTCTCAGGGTGATCCCGCGAGGAAGAAGAAAATTCAAGAAGAAGGGTATTGGCTCGAACCCTAGTTTTTCCTATCTCTATAAAAAAAAGCGTACTCTCCAACAAATTGGAATTATGTAAATGCGTTGTAAAAGTCAACAACCCCCACCACCCATAATAAGACTCCTCTTATTTATAGATGTGGGCAACCCATCTTAACAATTAAGGAATTGGGTTTTATTTAATTAATTAAATTCTTTTAATTAATTAAGCTCCCTAATCTTATTAGGGATAATTAATTAAACTCCTTTAACTAATTTTCCTTCCTAATCCAATTAGGAATAAATGAAATACTTATATTAAATTAATTCCTAAACTCTTTTAGAAATTAAAATAATAATAATTGTAATAATATTAATAAGACTCCTCTTATTAATTTATATTTAATATTTCTAAAATATTAAATAATAAATATTAAGCTATTTAATTTATTACTATCACCATAGATTAAATTAAATATACTTAAATATATTATTACGATTATGCCATTAACTTCTTAAATAATTATTCTTCCTTTTATGGAATTGTGACCCTTTAGGTTCTCCATATTAAACCAGGTTGTGAATAAATCAATTAGAACAATTCTAATTTTATTTAAATAAATAAATTAAACAATTAATTTATTTAAATAAATAATATTTATTCTCTGATAGGGATAAACCTCCTAGCGATCAACGACTTTTCCGGATAATATAGATTTCAACATTAATCATTAAAGAACCTTTGAGTAAATAGTTAATACAATTGATCCTTTCACCATCTGATGTCCCGATTAAATATAAGATATGGAATTTACGTCGAGTCTTATTTTATTTAATTATATGTATTTCGACTCTTAAATGTACAACACCAAATAATGCAAATTAGAAACTCCTTTCTAATTTCATTACGCTTACGCCAAGGACTACTTGGGTTGTCATTTATCGAATCACATAGGACATTTCTCTTCTTTTATTAGAAGTGGTAGATTCTTTATTGATCATACATTATCTCCATGTACAACTTATTATACCCAAGCATACCCTTTGATATACCCTAAGGGTCTTAAGGAATAAGTCAAAGTATAACTCATCATACACAAGAATCTTATGATGATCTCAAGTCCAAGGATTACTTATCTTCAGATTACTATCACTACTGAGAATTCCTATTGATGAGACAAATAAAACTCCATTAGGTATTCCTTAGCGAGCCACGTTCGGTGAACTTATTTCTCAATAAGCACCTACATACTTGCTTTTAGTGTCTCCACACAAATGATCGTGAGATCAATCATCCTCATCCAATGAAAAGAAACGACGTATGTACCAATCTATCCGGATTCACTAATCCCCAATTTAGTAATCCAATGATTGGGAACTATTTTAGTTTTAAGCTTTCTAAGAATTTAGATCTCATTAGAATGATCATCATCATTATTCTAAAAGCATTGCTTAAAACTATGGGTTTATCACATATAATAAAAACAAAGATCATGTAAATAATTAAAAGCCTTTAATAAATTAATACTTTTTATTAATAAATGAATAAGATTGTTACAAAGTATATGCTTTATCATCAAACATGATTGGCTTGTGTGCATACTACTTTCAATGCGATGATTACATGGAAGGGCAAGAGGACAGCAACTGTGGCTTTGGTGGATTCTCAATCAAAACCACAAGGGGGCAAGAGGGAAAAAAATGAGAAATTTGAGCAAAGCAGAGAAAAACATGGGGACAAGTATACCAGAATGCCAGTTCCGAAGGCTATTACATGCAACGAAAAGGCATTCAGGAGCCTCTACGAACAATGGGTTGAGCATGGAGTGGTGAAGCCTCCAAGGCCCCGGTTGGTTGTAACGAAAGAGATGAAAAGAAGATCGAACTTCTGTGTATACCACCAATACGCAGGGCACTCCACTATGGACTGTTACAGTCTGAGAAGGATATACCATGAGAAGTTGGCGGCCGGGGAGATTGAACTAGGAGAAGAAATGTGCAACACTATCACCCATGGTGCAGTCCCGAAAGTCAAGAACCCAAATACTGGCTCTACCATCGAAAGAACTCTAAACTACAGATGAATTAAAAATCCACCCAAGATGGTGGTCCACCAAAAATGGTGGTTTAAGTCCTCAGGAATATCCCTTGCCAAGTAATTGGATGACCAAGGGAGGAGGCACAAGAATTGATTTAAAAAAAAAAAAAATCCACCCAAGATGGTGGTCCACTCTAAATGGTGGTCAAGTCCTCGTAGACTGCACTTGCCAAGAAATTGGACGACCCAAGTGACGAGGCACACGAGTGTTACACTTTATCATCAAAAGTGAACGAGGCACCTGACTATAAGTCCTCGTAAGTTATACTTTCACCTTCAAAAGTAATCGAGGCACCTGACTAACAGCCCTCGAAAGTTACACTTTCAACTTCAAAAGTGATTGAGGCACCTGAGTATAAGCTCTCAACCCCGAAAGTTACACTTTATCTTTAAAAGTGGCGAACGTTATGCTTTATTCGACAAAAGCAAGAAAGTTGCACTTTATCTCTAAAAGTGGTGAACGTTATGCTTTCTTCGACAAAAGCAAGATTTATTATTTGAAACGTTATGCTTTTCGTTAAAAGCAATTTTACTATCAATAAATTGTCAAACTTCCGTTTATGCTTGAATATTTTTTTTTTTATTTTTTTTTTAAAAAAAAGAAAGGAAAAAAGTATAGATTCAAGTGTTAGTTTGCATAAAAAAAAACATGTTTTTTCTTGAAAAGATTCATGTTTGTTGTTTTATGAGACCTATTGTTGTCTTGGAGTCTTAATTCGAACAACTTAAGATTCAATGTTAAATATTGAGTTTTAAATCGTTCAAATTAAAGGCAATCAATAAGGATAAAAGAAAATACAATTTGATAAATAAAATATATGTACATGAATTTTCTGATACAGGAAATGGAAAAAACTATGAAAGCTCATGATCTAAAGGCCATGACATATCAAACTAAAGAGAGGGGAATAGCTAAAGCCTTCAACTCGACAATGGTGTGGTACCCTGAGCCTTCGTATTGGAGGCTATCAAGCCTTCAAGGTCTTAGGTAGCTGACTCAATTTCCCAAAAACTTGGTCTTCAATTTATCTATGGCATCTTGAAGCTCCTAAAGTTTACATAAAGTAAGTCATTCTCATGGAGACGTGAAGTGACTTCCGAACGAAGTGCAACAACATGATGATTGGAAATAAAGAGATCCAACCTAGCATGGAAAGTTAGGAGATACCTAGATATCCTTGAAGAGCTCCTCTAGGGCTTGCCCTCCTAGGGTTTGCTCCCCTAGAGGTTCACTCTCCTAGGACTTTCGTTTTCAAGGCTTGCAAAACATCAAGCTTCAAGAAGTGAAAGCTTCAAGAAGTGAAGACTTCAACACTTAAAAATATTTTGCGCTATCATCTCACCAAAGGCGTGACTCATGCATAGGGGGCAAATGCTTACTGGTAGATGACATAGACATCCTCCAAAGTAGAGGTGCATTCCCCCCCAAACAGTGACGAATATACATGTGGAGGAGCACCACGGTTATGTTGAATACGAGTGTCCCTGCATAGTTGGATGCAACAAAAAATGTCAACTTTTTCTTTAGTACATCCACATAATCAACATTCTCAAGTATCTCGTTGATCCAATGCTGCCATTCCTGAAGGTGGCTAGATGAATTAGACAAAATGTGAAGGAGGAGACCATTAGGTTGGTTCCCCTAGGGGTTGGCCCGTAGGGTTTAGCCACTTAAGGAGCTCTCCCCTCTTAATTACATTTAAATTCTCCTTGCTCGTTGAATCAACTGATTGGAATAAATGCTACTTCACCGGAATATCCGAGCCAAGAACCTTGTTAAGGTGAAATGGCTAGGAATAAATTCTTCCTCCTTGCGGTGTTGTCCTTTTCTTTTAGAATATCCGAGCCAAGAACCTTGTTAAGGTGAAATGGCTCGGAAAAAATCCTTCCTCCTTGCGGTGTTGTCCTTTCTTTCAAAATATCCGAGCCAAGGAACTTGTTAAGGTGAAATGGCTCGGAATAAATCCTTCCTCCTTCCGGTGTTGTCCTTTCTGTCAGAATATCCGAGCCAAGATCCTTGTTAAGGTGAAATGGCTCGGAATAAATTATTTCTTCCTCCTTGCGGTGTTGTTCTTTTTTTGAGAATATCTGAGCCAAGATCCCTTTTAAGGTGAAATGGCTCAGAATAGATGCTGCCTCCTTACGGTGTTGCTTTCTCTTTGAGAATATCCGAGCCAAGATCCTGTTAAGGTGAAATGGCCTGGAAAGAAAAAACTACAATCACCTGAAAAGAGAAATCGATGAAACAATAAAAAAAAAAAGTGGCAATCGCGTGATATATATATATATATATATATATATATATATATATATACTTGTTAATTATATGAGCAAACCAATAAGATTTCCATTTGATGTGGGACCATCACTTGAATCACCCATGCTAATATTACTGGATTTCAGAGAATATCAAGAAAGAAAAAAAAAACAAAAGTTTGTTTATCACATTATTGGAAGCTCCTCGGTCATGATGACTGAAGTAACAACTGATAAAAGTGACCACAGAGAATATTGATCCCAAAAATGATCATTATCTCTAGGGGTGAGCATTCGGTTATAACCGAACCGAAATGTCTATTCGGTTATAACCGAAAACCGAAATATCGACAAAATAACTATTCGAAATGCTAACCGAATTTTAGAACTAACCGAATTACAGAATCTTAGAATTCAAGAATGCACAATTGATGAATTAGGATAATAACCGAACCTGTGCACTTGATTAAAATTAAGCATGAAGCAACATCCAACATAAACATTAAACATTAAACCGAACTCACAAGTTAATAGATAATAATATAATTAATAATTATTTTTTTAAAATATTACAATTCGGTTATTCGGATACCCGAATAGTCTGTTTTTGAAAACCGGAACCGAAACCGAATATTGAATAATAATTCGGATATAACCGAAATTCCAAAAAAAAACCGAAAACCGAAATAATTCGGTTAAAATGGTTCGGTTCGGTTCGATAGTTCGATTTTATCCGATTTTTGCTCACTCCTAATTATCTCGGCGCTTCAAGGAGATTATGCCATTATTTGGAATTAATAAAGTTTTCGACAGAAAGGATAGCAAGCACTTTTATAAAAAGAAGTACAGTAACATCATATAAAGGCCAAGATTTGATTAGGACCGTAGTAAATCCAGTGCAGAGAAACTAGAAATTTGTAATTATTTCTATGGATTCAGTAGATGTCAACAAAGAAACATCCAATAATTACAAGAGTACAAGAAACTCACAACTCAGACGACAACTACAGAACAAGACTATGAGAATAGCTAGCCGGCAGGAGAAGCAATCCACAACGATGGCGTGATAAATTAAGAAGACCACAAATCGCCGTCCCAAACTCACGAGTCAACAGATTTGTTTGAGAAATTTGAGTCCCCATTGAATAACTTCAGAAAATCTCTTGTCAAGTCAGACGCAGACGATGAGTAATTTCCTGTTGTGCTCGAGTGTTAAAATAAGGCCATAAGGATTTGACTTGTATTTGGATTTTTTAAGTACAGCGTTGCGGGTTGGCTATAAGTTATTGAGTTTGATTATAATCTTTATGGTTCAAAATTGAAAATTCGCTTCATGAGATAAAGCATCAAAAAAAGACAAGTCAATATACTGAATATGGTATGAAATATTGATTTGCAAGAATTCATGGGGAGCTAATTGAGGCAAGAATTCATGGGGAGCTAATTAATTTGCAAATATTGATTTGCATAAATAAATTCTTCTACTGCTCCAGTAAAGGAATAGGGTAAAACAAGAAGGGTATCCTCAAATTTCAACCGGATTATTTTCCTAGATATATGGCAAGTTACAATATTTGCAATTGAGGAGGATGCAAAGTCACAAATTCAGGAAAAAGAAGATAAGAGACGATGAAATTACTTAAATTCTGATGGAATGTGATGAAGATATTTCATTAATTACCACATAACAGGCCATTTTTTTTATGCCATGGATCAAACTGATTTTGCATTCACATTGGGTAATCTAGAAAATATATCCTAGCTAATGGAGTATCATATTCTATCTGTTGCATCCCTAATATTCTGAAAATTTTATTCTCCCAACAAAGATACTCCTAGTCAAGTTACACAAAACCGTTTGTGGTCAATAAGTTTAAAGGTTCGGGAGTGCGGATCAATGCCTTAGATTGGGATCATCATCATCTCCATAATCGATTCTCATGCTCTGGTCGTCGCAAGTATCGCCCAAAATGGATACATCCATTGGCATCTCTGTATCCTCTAATGATCCTTTTTGTGACGATTGTAATGCCTGCAATGTCTTGTAGTTCTTGTGCAGTATCGATAGCACACCCTTCTGCTTAAAAAATTACGCGAAGCTTTCTGTTCTTTCTATTAAAACAAATTCAGATTAAACCATCCCATTCCTTGAAATTCACTTGAGGCGCTGGCTTTCTTTGCTCGATTCTAACAACAGAGGATTCAACTTCTGGTGGGGGACTAAAGTTATTCTTCCCAACTTTCAGCAAATGGTAAACACGAGCAAAGAGCTGAGTGTTCACAGAGAGGCGGCAGTAAGCATTGTCTCTGGGCCTAGCAATTAATCTCATGGCAAACTCCCTCTGAAACATTATCACTGCGCACCTAAACATTGGCCGATGCTTCAATAACTTGTCAACCAAAGGAGCAGAGATTTGATAAGGAATGTTTGCCACACAAATATTAAAAAATGGAAGATCACACTTGAGCACATCTCCTGGGATAATCTGCACGCATCAGCATTGCAAAAGATATTCAGTTGCTATTATTGTTAATAATTGTTGCCATAGACTTACTTCATAATTAGCACAATGACAATGCAGTCATGCCATGCAGTGACGATATCTATGAGCAATAGTTTTTTGTGCGTGTATATAATGAGTACACATTTTCTAGTGAAAATAATAATAATGATAATAATAATAAAATATATTATATATATATATATATATTAATTAGGGAAACAAATATTATGCAAGGTTCGGAAAGATTTGATATAAGATTTCCAAAGATATATTGGAAGAGCTCTCATAGGTTCCCTCTCCTGTGATTTTCTGTTTTCAGGACTTGCAAGATCGAGCTCCGCAGATTTTTCAGAAATTTGAAGTAGGATTCACAGAGTTAAAATATTTTTGCACGATCGTCACTCCAAAGACGTGACTCTCGCGCAGGGGGTAAATATGGGCCCAAGTGCAAATTAGGATTCACTTGACCTAATTGAATTAAATGCACAAATTAAGGTTCGTATTATGATTAAATGAAAAGACGAAAGAGCCGAAAATAAGGAAGCAAGACCTGAGAGAATCTTCCACGTGTTCCGAGGCAGAAGACACGTGGAGGTGACTCATTTTGGGAATTGATTGATGAATTTGATTGGTGGCTAGAAGGACAGGACGATCTGGGCATTACTCTAATGACTAAAGGTAAATTTGAAATTTCTCCGAGGTCATGTGCCTAGCACATGACCACTCTCCAGAAAATCCTATAAATACCCCTTCCACTGCATTGGGAAGGGGACCTCACTTTGGACTTCTCTTCAGACTCAAGGCTTGGACCTTTTGGAAGACTAGTAGAACTGGAGATTCTCTCTCAACCCAGATTCTCTCTCAACCCAATAACTCAAGAAGGCTCTCTGAATCCTTGTTACCCTAACAAGATTCTAAGAGTTCTCGCCGCGATGTCGTTAGAGAATCGTCAATTGCTTTTTTCCCTCTTCAATCAATCAATCAATCAATCAATTCCGTCTTTTTGTGGATTTCTCCTCCTCACCAGTAACACGTAAACCCTAACCTTAAAAAGACGATTTCTTTATATATATATATATATATATATATATATATATATATATATATATATAGTCCATACATGAATGCACGTACGTAAGTATATATATTTACTTATTTAGTGGTTATTTTAAAATTTTCAGTACGAATGAGTTTCTTTTCTGAATGCATATGAGAAAGTGGCCGGATCTTCATTATGTGAGTTTAATTATAACATCTTTCTTGATATATCACATTAACGTAACCAAGGCCCTAGGGATATGTCACGATTAATAAAAATTATTATACTCTTATTAATTTGTCTATGAGAGCTACTTTTTTTTGCCCAGGAGCTAGCTATAGTTACGAACTGATCGAACACATGATAATTATATAGAGAGTAGACAACGTACGTAGACACAGTACGTAGGTGAGAATTAATATTGCCAATTTGACCGTCAGGGGAATGTAGAGATCAAAGTAGCCATTCTAAATCCGATATTTATAGAATGACTTATAATAATTCAATTGTTGCAGGACGAGCTTGAAATTGAAATGGAGAGGATTAGAATCACATAACATATATACATTAATTTCACCTACTTGTACTGCTCAATAGATTATTATTATTATTATTATTAATATTATTATTATTATAAGTCCCATAGGCTTAATTGTATATATAATCATGAATTGATTTGATTACTAGTTGTCTAAATTTCACATAAAAGTTGTATCATACATCATGTAGTTAATTGAGATCAGTTTTATATAAATCAAGAACTCATTGAACTTAATTAAATACTCCAAAACTTATATGTAATTAAATCACCGATCACTACTTTAAAAATTAAACATCTATAAATATGAATCAGCAATGTAAAGTATGAGATTCAAAAAATTAAAAAACATTGTAAATAATGTTTTAGCCCAACAGATCCCTTATAAATATAAAATTAGCTTGGTTAAGTAGCTAATATTTTTACTCTTTACTAGTTTTATTTCCTGGATTGTAGAATAGATAGCTGAAATGGGAAGTTTTTATAATTTTCAAGATATAATTAGTGGTGAATTAAAGTTAATAAGAGTAACAAAACAAGTTTAAAGCAATTAAGATGAGAGCAACTTAGGCTGAGGGCATTGTTGTTGGACTAGTTAAATTCTGGTGTTTCTTGTAATTTCCACTTAATTAGTTAGTTAATCCATAGTTCCAAAATTAGAGATCGATACATGCATTTTTTGTCAATTGTGACTTGACTTGATGTCCTACTATATCTTTACTTGTATTTTATTTCACAGCATCACTGCTTATTGTAAGGATTAATTTGAAAATATATATGATCTTAAAAACATTGTTTTAAATATATATGACGTCTTATGTTTCTCTTAGCATTGTTCATTAATTATAGTGCTGTGGCCCTTCGCGCACCAGTTATCAACATGAACACGAATTTAAGTGCAATCAAACTACATAACTCTGGAATGATTTAGATGAACAAATGATCAACTGGGAGTGTACGTGTGAATAACATACATGCATATTGCTGTCCAGACATATATATCACAAGTACAACCAGATAATTATTTGAAGGAAAAAAAACAAAAGGAATTGAAGAAGAGAAATTAAACCACTATCATCCACCCCTAAAGCATCACCATTTTTTCAATTATAAAAAAAAAAGAGAAAAAAAAAAAAGTGGGCGGCGGAATGAATGTACAATCGTATTAATTTGAAATTTTACTATTTATTCTATTTTTCTCTCCACTAAGCAAATACTAAAGGTCGATCATCATCAGAAGTACAACTACAAATTTTAAAAAAATGGTTAAATATAAATGACATATAAATAGCACATTTATGTCTCATATTACAACAATTATTACCCAATCCCTCTTTTTCATCATCCATATAATATTTATATATTTCCTTACCACCGATATATATATATATATATATATATATATATATATATATATATATATATATTCTTCGTGGTCTCTTTCACGTCTTTATCCATCTGCACCTAGGACCTGGACTAAATTTTTATGCTCATAATTGTAATAAAGAGTTAAAAAGGATTTTTTTTTAATTTGTTTGAAAAAGTGGAGAATTAAAAAGTATTTCGAAGGTAAAACTTATTAGGAAGAGAAAATTAATTAAGAACCAAAGTATCAGCGTTCGCGCGGGCGTATGCATGCCTGCACTCACTCAAAGCCATGCAGATATTTACGTACGTAATTTTGAGTGCTCTCAACGCTTTCCCTTATGTTGGGACCTCATTTGCTCGTAAAATTGAGCAATGAACTCGTCCGCCTTGGTATCAATCATCACATCCGCCGCGTAATTTTCAAGCACCTTATCACTTTCTTCCTCCTCCTCCTCCTCCTCCTCCTCGCCATCGAGTAATTCAAGAAGACTAATAGCCGATGCATATTGGCTCATGCTGCCCGACATTTTCTTTAAATTATTCACGGACGCACTTTGACTCATCGTGCCCGTGCCCGTGCCCGTGCCCGTGCCCGCGAGTTCTTGGAGATTACAGGCCGATGAACTTTGGCTCATGCTGCCCGTGCCCGCCAGTTCTTGGAGATTATTAGTTGATCCATATTGGCTCGTAGTGCCCCATGATGAAGAGGGGGAACTTGGGAACAATTCATCAACCTCTGATCTCTCGCCGGTAGGAATTACTACAGCCCGGGCTATGGCCGGATTCCGAGGCGGCGGGGATTGGTTGTCTTGCAAATGCAACGGGCGTATTGATCCCACCAGTTTCTTCCATTTGTCGTCTGATGAATTATTACTATTGTTATTAGTCACCTTTATTATTTTGACCGGCTTAGGTTTTTCATTTCGTTGATTTCGTAGCATGACCATGGCGGCGTTAAATAGGCTAAATCGTTGCTTTTTTTTCTTGTCCCCATTGATGCTTTGTTTCTGGTTGGTTGCGGCGGCTACGTTGTTAGTTGATTTCTCTTCCATGAGATATACAGAATAAGTAATAATTAAGAAGCAAAAGTAGATAAATTAATATATATATATATATATATATATATATATATATATATATATGTTAAAGCCCTCCCTGCAGAATGCAGGGTGAGAGGTAAAAAAAATGTTGGAAATGTAATTTGGGGCAATGGAATTATTTATACCTAATTAATTTTGTTTTAGTTAGATTATTTTTAGACTGCATGACTATGTAGGCATGAGAATATTCTGATCGAGGTTTGTTACTGTATTTGTTGAATGACTAGAATACCCATGCATGCTATATTTTGATCGACTAAAAGAAATTTACTTGTAATCGGAAGAGAGTCAAATTTGTAGCAAACTATAAGGGTTAAGATTGGTAAGGAAATTAAACTAATAATGCTGAATGAAATGAACCATTGTTCTAACCGGTGTTGGAGGCAAATAAATAGGGAAATTGTGTGGTATTGCTGCGACGGGGGCTGTCACTCAAATTGATACCATAAAATTCTCAACTCTAAATTTATATATATTGACAAATTAAATAGAGAATTGGCTTGCGTTTGAGTGGAATACAGATTTTCTGGGAAACTTCCTTTTTCCCTTTATTCATCAATTCAAGTACCAGATACATACATGATATCGATCGATCTGCTTGCTGTCTTCTTATATTTTACTAGTAGTATTTATTTAAAATAAAGGGCTACATTAAATGCTTCATTTGTTAATAGATTAGAAAACATATAGCAATGGACAATTAATGATTTAAGCGTCACTTTATAACCAGAAATATGAAAGAAATAGACTTAGCAAAGAAGAAACTTACAAGTCAGGCAATCAAACTAAAGAAGGTTTCCTGGTAAAATTAAAACTCGTCAACCTTTCTTTTTGGGATTCCTTAATTTCCAAGAAATTAAAATATATAGGCTACCTCCAACTAAAATTCATCCCAAGTGTTGTTGGATTCAAAGAACGCGGGCCCTTTCTATTCACATGTATATGTTTTTGCATCACCATATATAATTAATTAATAATGACCTGACACTTCACTTAATTATATCAATTCTATTAAATTATGATATATACTTTCTTTTTTAAATAAAAAAATGTAATAATTTAATGGATTGTTCGTCCATTAATTGCTTATAATTTAGAAGTTTAAACTTTGGAAGGGGTTCGTTCAAATTGTATCAGAAAAAAAGCAGCGTCTTTATTTCAAGTATGTTAATAAATTTATAATGAACCCTATTTTCCCTGGTCCAACCGTGTCCCCTACGGCTCCACCCACCGCCCATTGACCTCAACCAGTTTCATTTTCCACAAACACCACCTACTCTCTCTCTCTCTCTCTCTCTCTCTCTCTCTCTCTCTCTCTCACACACACACACACAGCGCCTTGAATTAAGTATATTCTAAATTTTAAACATTTGTTTTTGCAACATATATATATATATATATATATATATATATATATATATATAATTGTTAATTACATACTACATTTGAGTTCATACATAATATTGTATATATAGCCTTTGTCTTCTCCTCTCTCCCCGCTACCTAAATCCCCAAACCAAAAACAAAACAAATCTCTCAACCAAGATAACTAGCCGGCCCCAAAAGTATTCTCTCTCCACCACTTCTCCTTTTGTCCACTTTTATCAGTCCCTCAATTACTACTAAAAAACCACATTTCCAGTTTGCCTTGAAAATGCAGATGAAATCAAATATAGCTCGTAGAGCATGGAACTTTTTACGTCTGGCCGTTCTGTGGGCAAGAAAAGGTGGCGTTTTAAGAAGAAGACTCATTCTCAACCTGCCCAAATACATCAAAAGCCTCCGTCACAAGGCCAACTCCGGTGGCCGTGGCGCTCTCCGGTACGGCGAGCGCCAGCTGTCCTTTAACGACAGTCCCGTTATCCACATCAAGATGCATCGGCCGTCTTCCTTGCGATTCAAGTTACCTCACATTCCATGCATTAACGGGGCACAAATTGATTTCGACTTTGATATTGATGATAATGATGATGGGTTTTACTACGATGAGATGGCGAGAAAGAGTTTCTTAAAAAGCGCAAATGAAGAAGAATATAATTATGGTTATGGTGAGGACGATGTGAATTGCGATGATCAAGGGATTGATGTGAAGGCGGAGGAATTCATAGCTAATTTTTATGAGCAAATGAAGCTGCAAAGACAAATTTCATATCTTCAATACCACGAGAGACATTTATTAACAGTTTATCAAACTGTATAATTACAACAATGGATCAATTGTTTCTTACAAATCTCAATATATATATTTATAGCTTTTTTATTTGTAAGAGAGGAGGCATTCCCTCGATTTTTGTAGAGATAATGGCGGCTTCAATTCTTGGGGGGGGGGGGGGGTGTTCAATGATTATGGGAATATAAGGTTTGAGTTTTTCCATTTTCATCTTTTAACTTTATTGTTAATGAAAAGAAATCCATGATGAAGCTGCCTAAAATATTTGGAAACCAACAAAGTACTTGAATACAGTTCACTCCGATCAACTTAATACAGCCAGCCAGCCATCAGTTCGGCTTCATTTGATTCATTCAAGTCTGAAAGAACCGAAAAACAACGCTGGAGCTGTGACCCCAAGAGTTACAAAACACACTGCAGGACATCAGTCATAGCCGTCAGCGATTAAGTTCTCCGCTATATATTCCTAAAATGCTACTTTAGTCTTTTAAAAATCAGCCAAGGTAACAACTATTCAAACTTTGTACATGAGCTAGGCCCTAGGGCATAATTATCCTAGTTAAGACTCAAATCAAACCAAATTAAAAGTTTCAATGAGAAGGATCCAACTGTGCACTGACATGTTCTTGCAAAGTCCAAACTAAAGAATCGCATGACCAGAGGGGCACCAACTTTACGAATTTAAACAGCCAATGGAGCTAGCAAATTTAATGCTCTCAGAAACTACAGTGCCTTGTTTGCATATTAGGACTGATGAAACAGTTCCATGTTGCTTATAGATTTCCATTCTGTTGTTCACTGAGATAAGCTCCTAACTGCCCTGTTGCTGCCAATATAAGACCTATAATACAACAATATAAATGTTAAGAGAATGACGAGAAACTGAGTGCCTCAGTCAAGAAAGCTTATGCACAAACACTGTACAAGTCGACCAAAACCTCTTCAAAAGACGATGCAAGGAAATTAAATAGTCTAATTATGTAAAGACTATGCCAAACTGTATTCTGTCACCAAGTTTTAAAAGATATATTTCTCTTTTATCACAGTTAGAGATAAAATAAAAGAATATACAAGAAAATTTCTGAAACAGAATAATATGAAAATGCACTTGTACGCTGAAGCTCGAAAATATTGGCTTTTATTTAGTACAAGTCTGAAGCCGCAGAAAATGATTCTTCTTCAAGAAGAGACCAAATGACAATATAAAAGGTAGGAACAAAGATCCCAAAATTGACAACTCATAATACTTGCAGAAGATTGCTAGCACTGCATAAAAATGAACAACAATATTTTGCCTATGAGTAAATTATCTACACATCATTTTGGCCTATTGCTCTCAACTCAATTGTGCTTAAGATTATTACTGATGGCCTAACACAACAGTTCTCTTTAAATATGAATAGCAAAGTTGACCTTTTGAACCAGCACAGAAAAATTGCAACTATCCCAGTTTTGATAATCCCAAAATCACAATAAATGCCAAAAAAGGGCTTAACATAGTTGAGCAATATATAAACATAAAAACCCACAAGTACCTAAAAATGGAGCTGAAGGCCTCCCAGGCCGCGACTTGAATTCTGGATGAAACTGCACCCCCACATAGAATGGATGATTTGGAAGTTCTAAAATCTGCACAAGTGAACGTGGGAAATAAGAGGATTAAAAAAGTAAGCTTGAAGATAATCATTAAAAAAGTCAATTATTCTTCTCAAGAAGATTAGACTAACTGCTCGCTCAAGTAGGAGGAAAAGGAATTATTTCAAGTTTTTGACATTTTAACCAACTCAGTAATATGCTCAAGCTCAAAGAATCTTATAGCCAACCCATGTAAGAAAACAAACCTCCATTCGCTGTCCGCTTTCATCCTTCCCAACAAATTTTAAGCCAGCTTCTTCTAAAATGCCAACCATCTCCGGGTTCACCTGCACCATACATGTCAGCTGTGAGGATAAAACCAGTATGCGAGATAAAATTATATAAATCACATGTTTCCCATTAAATCAGCACTCTTTAGGAACCTCGTATCTATGCCGGTGCCTCTCATCTACATACTCTAAATTACGGTACCTACCAAGACATGGAAAGTGGAGAATTAGCTGTACACTTGGATATATAAACATTAGATAAAAGAAGAAAGTTTATGATGTTAAATACTGAGCACACTTCACCATCACAACCATCAAATAAACTTTATTAGATTTTTTATTTTGAGGAAAAAATAAAAAGCGAAGCGAAGCAGAACAAACACAACCTGGTAATATCTTTTTTAGTCTTGATTTACAGCTCACAAGATATGCTGTTACAACTTCCAGTTTCACAGGATATGCTGTTAACGCTAAAGCACGTAGCTTCAGTAGTTCTTACATTAGTTTGGATGGATGATGTTGGCATGTTGCTCAGTAATGACTAATGAGCAAAGGCCCAACCTAATTAGATGTTTCAAGCCATTTACATGTATTATCTTTTTGTAGACCTTCACATCTTTTCTAATATTGGAACTATTTGGATTTAATTCCCACCTTTACTATAGAATGATGAACCAAATCATCAAAACTCTAGAAATCTGACAAGGAAACATTCCCCCCCCCCTTCCCAAAAAAATAAAAATAGAATCAAATAAGGAATGAAAAATCCAAAAGGCTAATGTTTACTTATTGCTTTAAAAAAAGAAGAAGCAATGACTAGATCCCTAATGCTGACTTGAACAGAATCGATGCATCTTTCTTGTTTTTTTATTTTTAGCAAAGGATACCTATTGATAAGTGCACAGGCCCAAAGTGCTTGTGCAAAATTTTGAACCCGAAGTGTTCAAGAAGCTCACAACCACTTGAACTACCACACCATTGTATCTCCTTTATGACGAGCTAAATTAATATATTCTCTAATTCAAGCACATCCACAATCTGTGGAGCTCAATTTTGGCTATCAGGCCTCCTAGATCCATGAGATTAGCCATCTAGGTTGTACACACTCTATACAAGCATCATAATGGGCAAGTAGAATAACCTCTTACGGACAGACAGGACCTAGTAAATTTCCACATGGCATCTACTTGGTCCTTAGTAAAGGGATAATTGCTCTTCCGTGGTCCTAGGAATAAGAGCTACAAGCGTGGACATGTCCACTCCAGAGCAGTGGAATCACAACAAATCCCATTCATGTGTGACTTTCCACTGCAAACTTGTGTAGGTCAAATTACCTCTGGAGGACATGTGCCTCATTGTAGTTCCACAGTGAAAGAACGATTTCAAGTTACCAATTCATAGAGCGGGAGACAAAGGTATCCTTTGTCAAATTTATTTGCTTATTTGCCTTGCTTACTCAGTCTCCTGCTCCATGAATGAATTGGTAACTTGAAATCGTTCTTTCACTCACTCTGCTCAGCAAATTTGACCACGGAATCTCTTGTGAGATGTACGCGTGGCTTAACACAGTTCACTAATATGAAATAATAAGCAGCATCTGCAAATTTGACCACAAAATCCGCGGATTTTGACCGAATAATTTCTACATTCGTAAAGACGCAAATTTAGAGCAGGACCAAAGGTCTTGATTGGAGAATTTGCTGACTAAGAGTGATCCTAATCATCTTCAAGATAAGTTTCAAATCTCATTCAGATGGGATTTTGCCATTTTGGGAGTGACAAGTTGGACATGTCCAATATTATTTGCCAGTAATTAATTAAATCTAATAACATACAGCTTTGCAGTGATACAATCAGAGGTCTGGAATAACGTTCTTCGAGCACCAAGTCTCATTGTGCTTCCCATATGTGTTCTTGAACCCTGAATGTGCACGTAAAAGAAAATAATTACTAATAGAATGTATAAGGTGTTTGTCATAGCCCATCAAATGTCATTAGCAAAAGGCAAGTACCTCCGGCATAAAAATTACAACAGGATTGGGCGTCTGAGCATCAAATTCTGAACTGTTTGCCCTTTCCAAACCCAAAACCTATAAGAAGTGTTTGAAGTAATGCTAGTCATTATGATTATACATTTGTAGTGAACTGGTAGTTAATATATTGCCGGTTAATATTTAAACTGATAACTTACAGATCGAGCATACTCAATTACGGAAATCTGCATGCCTAAGCAGATCCCAAGATACGGTACTTTATTCTCTCTGGCATACTTTGCTGCCAGCATCATTCCCTTCACCCCACGGTCTCCGAATCCACCAGGAACCAAGACACACGCTGCACTCTGAAAAAATTGATTTCATAAATAACAGTTTGGATGTTAAATTTGGAATCGTAAACCCTCCCCAGCTATCACCAGCACCACCTTCCCCTGTCAACTTGACCTTCAGTATCTTGCACCTTAAATTATAACTTGTACTAGTACAAAGGACAAAAGTTTGATAGAGTATTTGCTTTGTCATAATGAGCATAATAAAATTAAAGATTTAAATTATATTCTACATAAATGTAGAAAGACAGAGGAAGACTTCCTTCGTCTATGCTTTGAAAGCCATAGGGATGAAAACCTTGGTCTTTAATAAGGTCAGCCACAATGGGCCTAAGACCCTTCTAGCTTTCCTTCACCATGTTAGTATCTCATCCCAAGATATCATTTCTAATACACCAGTGGAGCAGGCTCGGATGAGTACATCCTATACATGTATCATAAATCTTTACTGAATGTGACATTGGATCTATACATTTTTGAACGTCATAAATTTTAGATATAGTAAATTGCAGAGCCAAAATAATCATAGTATTATATTTACGTCTTAGGCAGCAACCACCTGGATGGAGATACACATGTATATATACATATATATGGGACTGAACGGTAATGGTGGCTGTGTGGTGATGCTGTTGCAACAAGAGAAGAGGACAAGAGAGGTAAGGTTGATTTCTTCTCTTCAACAGTAATTCTGCAAGCATACTGTGTGTTCTATTGCATACTTGCACGGGCCCATTTGATGATGAGAATCCTTAAAATGTCAAAATTTGGCATTGGAGATTGTGTGATGATGGGGACGCAGCAAGAGGGAAAACAGTACGATGGTATGGATGGTGGAGATGGTGGGTATGGAAGTGACAGAGTGAAAAGAAGACGGGGATGAAGAAAGACTGTCTGAACTTTAAAATATAAACTCTTGCTTTTGTATACCAGGATTGACGGAATTAAATTTAGAATATAAACAAAACAGAAAAGACAGAAAAAAAGGTGGGGGACCATTTTAATTAGTTTTGAGTCATTAGCCATCAGCCCAACAACATTTTAAAACATAAAAATACAGTTCTAATGAACAGTGTTTGGCCAAAACTTAAAGTATGAATTCCTTGGAAATGTAAAATGAATTATTTTTAAAAAATTTAAATCAGATGTTTGCAATACTCCTTCCCTTCCACAAAAAGATTCTCATTTGTGAAAAAAAAAACTTGTTCCACAAAAGAATCCTCTTTTCATTGATGATAGTATGAATTAACATAATCTCCTTAAATATAACACAATTTCACTATCATACAGCCACTACTAAACTAAACACTCTGTTATATTTAGGGATATACATGGATGAAAAAAATATATCCTTAAAATTTGCAAATGGGGCTCTTTTTGAGGAACATAGTAATTAACATCCTTAACACTTGTGTATTTTATTTAAAAATAATTTCACAAAAGTAAAATCTAAAATACACTAAAAATTTAAATTTCATCTAAATACTTTTAAATTATTATTTTAGCATTTAAAATGTTCTGGAATAAAAAACTCATTATTTTCATTTAAATCATTATTAAAATTCCAAAGCACTTAATTTATTCTTAATTATATAACTCTTAACTCATAAGTATCAATTAATTATATAAAGAAAAAAATCAGGGTTTTACGCAAGTACTTTTTTTGGGATGTATCCAAATATGATTTATTTAGTTTTTTAATAAATTGGTATATTATACAAGTACTGCAGTTATTGTGGTTTAAATCAAAGTTTGGGCAGTGGGGAGGTGGTGCAGTGCCACTGTTGGCGCCACCTAGGTGCTTGACTACTATAAGAATAAGGTCCCTAGTATTATAAACCCTAAACATTAATAAACATCATAAAAGTTCTTATCAAGCTGAATAAAGTTACATACAGCCCTCGATAATTGCAAACGAGAAAAAATAAATTGTTTGACTGAGAATTTTGTGGAACTCTGAATAAACAAATAAATAAAAAATATATGTGTATCTTAGAGTAAAATCTCCACAAAAATCCTGACAGTATGCAATAATAAAACGTGGAGTATACAATGACATGAATCAAGTATCAGACGACGACATGACATGTACATGTATCACACTTCTATTTATCAACCATTATTGCCCAAAAGCCCAAACTTGACCAGTGGCATATTCATGTGGTTCAGCCGTCTACCTGATCTAGTAGGCTTAAAAAATGGAATTATTCACATTTTATGAACTTCATATGATATGATTGATTACTAATTATAAATTGTCTTTAAAATTAGATCTGATATATTATAAAGTAGCAGAAAAATATAATTAGAAACAAAAACCAGAGAAAAGCTTACCTTTAGAGTCTTCCATGCTGCAGCGTGAAGCTCTGGTGTCTGAATGAGGATAAGATTTGAGTCAAAAGGTTTTCCTCAAAGCACAGACGTAACAGAAAAATATAAAGATTAAAATTTATGTAACTAATAGAATTTCAATACCAATTTGGCGCTATCATCTTCAAGGTCAGAAGCAGCAATCCAATCAACTGATGGCTTTAGTGAACATGCAAGGCAGGCATGGAGAAGTGCCTGTGTGCCAAAGGAAGAGAAACAACAACTGCTGGTTGAAATCAAACAATACATTGGAATTTGAAGTAAAAATATTCCACAACAGAAATAGAAATGATGATTTCTCAAATAATATTTAAGGCTAACAGGCATACAAGGACTTTCTAGCTTTTGTTAATAAATTAATGCCATATGAAACCTGTCTAAAGTTTTGATCATAGGTTCAAAGCAGTGATAACCCATAAAGCTATAACTGGAACACAAATTAAAGAACACTGAAGATTATTTTCAATTTTGCACTAGCAACTTTAATATCTATTCTATTCTATAAATTGAGTAGCTCATTTGTTGTTTCTTGCAGAATTGGTGAAAGTGAAACACAATTTCTTGATTCACTTATCAAATTTGTGAGGAGTTTGAAAAGGAGTAAAAAATACTCGCCGCAATTTTTAATTTTGTTAAATATCTCCTTGAAAAGAGAGAAGAAAACTGCTCGTAATAGTTTTCGGTTACAAGCGAATCAGCAAACAAACAACAATGCACTAATGATCACACATGTTTAGTTTTCAAATTAATCATGGAGGTAAAAGTTTTGCTTCACCTTCACAACAGACAAATAAGAATCTGTTAGGCCAACATATTTCCCAACCATTGCAATCCTCACCTGCAAAAAGCAGCATATTTTTAAATCACCAAGTACAAAATATTTTGAACGCAGTCACTAATTTTGGTTGATACTAACAGAATCAGTGAGGCCATCAAAATTATCGGCCCTGTTGGTCCACTCTTGTAAATTAGGTGGTGTAGCTACGCTGAAACAGAAGTTTCATCTTTAGTCAGATACTAAATTCGTAATCTTGTTACCCCCTACATATGCATAATTATTAGAAGAAAAAAAATATTTTTCAGCAAAAAAAAAAGGTCCAAGTTAGAACCCCAAGACATGGGAGAAATGGCAGAGGCCTTGAGGAATAACCTCAAGACAACTAGTTCCAATCCCCATACTTGAGGCCAAACTTAAATGTCCAAGATAAAACCTGACCCATACTCATTTCAGTAATTAGGAACATAAGTAGATCCTCTTGTTCAGTGTTACAAACTTCAAACAAAAGCTTACCTAAACAAGTCTAATTGCTTTAGAATGACAACATGGGCTTTTTGGTTCTGGAACAAGAATATAGTGTTAGAAACCTAATAGAACCTTGAAACATGATATAAGGAATATAGAAGAACAAACCAGATATAAAGTGAATATTACCCACCTGAAGTAAAAGAGGAACATGCCAAATGTTTGGAACATCATAGACATTAAGAATGTTACCAACCTGTGAAGATAAAAATCATGAAAATTTTTGTATCTGAGAACACAATTCATTTTAAAGGCTGAAATCTAGACAAAAGGAAAAACTTGGCAAACAACTTACAGGAACATGGCAAAATTGTGAAAGTTTCTGTTTTGTGCTCTCCAGTAATGGCTGCAATATCATTATAAAGCATAATTTATTCCTAAAAATATTGACCACAGCACTTTTAAAAAATGAATATTTAAATTACAAAGCAACCAAATTATGAAAAGACACTTAAAATTCATTTTTACAGGTGATGCAACACATTTTTTTCTAATATTTTGCCAAAACAAAAAATATAAATTCATTTCCTTCAAATTCATTCTGAAAAAAAAATGGAATCAGTTATGCTGTTATAACATGATCAAGTTCCATAACTAGGATGAAGTATGCAAGAAACATTGCATCCACCAAATATGACTTGTATCGAAGTCTATCAATTACATCAAATCCCTTAAATGCATATAGGGAAAAAGCACTTTTACCCCATTGTGGTCATCGTGTTTTAAGCAATTAGCCACTGTACTTTAAAAAAATTCAATTGGCCCACTGTGGTTTTTTAAAAAATACTTAATCAAGCCAATCCGTCAAATTTTGCTCATGAACGTTAAGAAATTCCTACGTGACTACCCCATTGTGTTCGTCGAGTTGCAAGTGTTAAGCCACTGTACTTTAAAAAAAATGCAAATAATCAAACACACGTGGATATGGTATGCAAATGTTAAAAATGAAGTAGAAAATATTTATAATATGTATAATATTAATAAAAAATAATATTATAATATTTATAATATGTATGTTTTATTTAAAAATAAAAATAAATATACTTTTATGTTTTAAAATACTTATAAAAATTTTAAAATAAAAGTACTTTTATGTTTTAAACATACATATTAAAAATAAAAATACTTTTATTTTAAAAAAAATTATTTTATTTTTATACATAAAAGTATTTTATTTTATACATAAATGTATTTTTATTTTTATTTTTAGGTAAAGAAAAGAAAGAAAATAAAAAATAAAAGTATTTTTATTTTAAAAGTTTTATAAGTATTTTAAAACATAAAAGTATTTTTATTTTTAAAATAAAACATACATATTATAAATATTATAATATTAATTTTTATTTATATTATACATATTATAAATATTTTCTACCTCATTTTTAGCATTTGCATACCATATCCACGTGTGTCTGATTATTTGATTCTACGTCATTTCCTTAAAAAAAAAAATTAAAATGACATGTAAGAAATAAATAAACAAACATTCACTAAATTTGACGAAATGACCCAATTAAGCATTTTTAAAAACCACAGTAGGCCAATTGCATTTTTTTAAAGTACAGTGGCTCAATAAATGCTTACAACTCAACGAACACAATGGGGTAAAGGTGTTTTTCAAGTACTAGGAATTTGGTTGACTGGCTTGCCACGTAGGAAATAACTTGTTTTGTTTTTTTTTTCAAAAGCCACGTAGGAAAATTGATCCAATTTCTTAACGTCTGTCCAAAAAATTTGACGGAATGGCCTAATTAAGCATTTTTAAAAACCACAGCGGGCCAATTAAATTTTTTTAAAGTACAATGGCTAATTGCTTAAAACAAGACGACCACAGTAGGGTAAAGGTGCTTTTTCCCAATGCATATAGTAACACATATTATAGATATAAGAACATACCTGAGCAGAACGACATGCTAAAACATGAGGAGTCAAGCCTAGTGCTCTTAATTCCCGCACACTGTGTTGCGTAGGTTTTGTTTTCTTCCGGCCAAAGGCAAAAACAGGTGGAAACTAACTTCAGATAATGTAACAACCTTGGGGAATATAATTAGATCAAAAGACCAAATTTAGGTTAAATTTAAAGTTAAATGCTTCAGAATATTACTTGCTCTCCCACCACACCCAATACAGGTATAAGGCTCACGTGAATGAGGCAGAAATTATCTTGTCCTGAAGAAAAGATTGAAGTGTAACATGAGAAAAGCTTATTTAACATTTAAATAAAAAACCAGGCAAATTTATACACTTGAGAAGAGGCTTCTATTTACATATATAATAGGCACTATTTCTACAGCTATATAGCATGCAATGCAGAAACATTACAGAACGTAACAGAAATAGACAAGCTCGATGACCATAGGAAGATATCATAACAACAAAAATCCAATAAACTATCAACTACACATCATTATGCTCAAAAGATATCTCGTCTCTACACCACCAAGCTAAGCTAGTAAATGCTAGAAAAAATGAGTGGGAGCTAGGTCCCCTAGTAATAGATCTTTCAGAACATCCCAAAATCTCTGTGGCACTAAATGTTACAGAATAAATTTACATATCATATGACAGCACAATGAAGATTATAAAACAGTAACAGAATGAGCTCAATCAATCTTTCTGAAAAGACAGAAAACAATGCAACCTTACCGACTGAGAAGAATAGTTGTCGCAAAGCCTCTATGAATGGCATTGATTCAATGTCACCTAATAATTAAATAAAAAATATATCACCTCACAAATGGTAATGAAAATGGGTAGTCAAACTTTGAGAGAGCTCATACCAACAGTCCCTCCCAATTCTATCACACAAACATCAGCTGGGCCCTCTTTCCCATCCACAGGAATAATAGAGACCGATTCAATCCAATTCTTAATGGCATCTGTAATGTGTGGAACCACCTGAAAAATCCACCCAAATATGCAAATGCACAAGGAGCAGCTCTAATCTTTCCAAAAATAGAAATTATATAGTATGTATACACGCAGCATCACCTGAACAGTCTTTCCAAGATAATCGCCTCGACGTTCCTTATCAAGGACAGACTAATAAAAAACAAAACAAACTGATTACCTTTATGAAAATAATAGAATTCAGGAAGTGATAGATCAAAACAAAAAACACCACTAACCAAAGGATTCAAGCACCTGGTAAATCTTTCCAGTGGTAATGTTGTTATCTCTAGTAAGTCTCACATCCAAAAACCGTTCATAGTTACCCAGATCCAGATCAACCTATCAAAGCAGAAAACTGATATTTAAGAAATAATATTTATAAAGCTAGAACAAAAATATGAACCATGAAAAAATACCTACTGTAAAAATGTATTAGAGTTTAACTAATGATAGAACTGATGGTACGTGATTGAAATAAGAAATCATATCTACATAGCTGACTTTTTAAGTTTTAGCATTTTCCCTTTTACCACTTATCATCTAAAAAATCCATTAAATAGCTCCCCGCATGAAAAGTTCCATAATGCCTCAAAATTATCCACATATCAACATTTTCTACCATCAGTTTAAACTTAGCTCCATCATTAAACTAGTGATTTGATAACATTATAGAAGTCCTTGGTATTTGTCACTTGTAAGGCATAGGTAGGAAGAGAATTATAGCCTATCATAAGATCCAGAAAAGACAGTATTAGATATATGTAGAGAAAGATTATAATGCTGTAAACCTTTTCCCTTCATTCTTGTGGTAACAGAAAGACCTATAGCAATATGGTAAAGAAATATCAATATAAAAGTACAAAGTTTACAAATTTTTTATAGGTAGTTTCCGAAAAGAATCTGGACTGGAATCAGTGAGTTATTCCTCAAGGCTTCTGCTAGCATACAGACTTGTACATGTAAAAGGTTATGCTTTAAATGTTCATTAAAAAGGATAAATTATTTAACAATTGAAAATTTCCCCAGACCCCAGGCAACACAAATACATTATCGTAGGACTTTGCATGAAAATAATTTGCGAGAGTAATCATCATAATAAAATTCAATTTTGATAACTGACAAGTGCAACTTCCTTCTCAACTGTTGTTCTATGTGCATAAATGAGCGTATCAAACTAACAAAAGGAAAAGAAAACCTCTCCACCATCATCAAGAACAAAAACCTCCCCGTGTTCAAAAGGAGACATGGTACCAGCATCTGTGTTCAAGTACGGATCTGCAATTACAGGAAATCATCACTGCAACTGAGATATAATAAAAGATATAAACAAAATATTGTTGTTACTGTATAACATCAAAGTTGACATAAAGCATCAGAATGCCATGTACTTGAGGAAAACCAAATGAAATAATGAACCAAAAATATGCAAGTATAGAAAATGCTTGTGAATGTTACTTGTATAATAGTAGTGCGTATTGTCAATATGCAATTGCAGATCAGCATGCAATGACCAAACATAATTTGCTAGTTAATAGTCCAGCAACAAAACAAACTAATAAAAGAGTAAATTTTGAATATTCTAAAGGAAACTCACATTCCCCAACTTCAATGGTATACAAAAGCCCAAAATAATTTGGGGAGTGTGTGTTTGGATGGATGGGTGTGGGGGGTTGAGACTAAGAACAAATAAATTAACATTTTGTTTCTAAACTCAAGGCAAAACCTTAAACCATCCGGCTGAAACCACTGATTTTACTGAAAGAACTCCTAGCAAATGTCTTTTTTGAAATTTGAGTGTCACCAAAAGGATTCAACTAATTACAAAAGCTATTTCCGGTTTTATTGAAATAAATTCATTTAAAGGTAACAACATAACACGGTAGCACTAAAATGTCCACCTTACTGAAGAAAAATAAAGAAAATTTGATAAATAATAATAATAATTTAAAAACAAAAGAACCAAACCGATTTTAATGGAGGTAACCCGAAGGCCGCAAGCTTTGAGTACGACGCCGATACTACTGGCTGTGACTCCCTTGCCGAGTCCACTCACCACTCCACCGGTCACCAGCACATATTTCATATTGTCTGTCTTCTGTTTGTGTGAAATAGTAGTAACTGAAATTCCCGCTTTAGGTTTTAGAGTTACTCGTCTGGTTTGAAAAAATGTCCGCCAAATGCTTGTTTTAATGCCCGAGCGGGAAAACATGTATGTTTCGTCTTAAGTAACCAGGGTTGACGACGCAGGTTTAGTCGGCTGTCAAACCTCTTTCAAATTTATCACAACCTCCTCCACCGAAGAAAGGGCAAGATGGAACTAAAAGAGTGAACCACGGTGTTTTTTTTTTTAATAGAAAATGTAATTTTTCATATATATATATATATATATATCTAAAGTAATCTATAACATCTCCAACATCTTCTTGAACCACTTTGAGTTTGAGATATTTAAATAGGTGAGTCAGAAAAAATATTTTCAACAGCCTTTTTAATTTTAGAGCATCTCCAATAGTAGTAACAAAAAAAACTCTCCAAATTGAAGTTTGTTGACCTATGTTGTGACGCCCTCAAAATAGGTATACATCACCTATCTTGAGTCGCGCCAAATCGTGGTACAAAAATTCAAATATAACTTAATAATATAGTTGTCGTGTAAACAATACGACAAAACATCAATCGAGAGTTTTAATAAGAATATCATCATCTGTACAATATCCACACTCAAAGGAGTCCTCATTATATTTTTATTGTCACACTATTTAATGAATAGTGAGGACTACTAATCTTATCATCGGACCGTCACTCCGCTCCCCGACTCATCCCAACCTACATTCTCATTTCAGAGAAGAAATTGAAAAAAAATGGTGAGCTCAACTAGCCTAAGAAGAAATATTATGACTAAGATAATGCGCAGAATAAATTATCATTAGTCTTCAACAATGTTAAACCGATAAAATCTGATAGACATCAAGTTTAAGCTGCGGTAAACAAGCAATCCATTAGAAGATTCAAGTAGAGAATAAAATCTACTATCTTCTATGATTTAAAAAGTTTTTCATCACTTTTATCATTTGGGACTCAACTTAATAAATAATCCACATCATCAATTCATCCCCGCACTACAAAGCCGAGGATATTATTTAGTATCACGATTCACGAATTATCCAGTACACTGGGCCAAAGATAATTGTGTTTTTCATCAGCCGATCCGATCATGCCATAAAATAATTCATCTTTGCTCCCTTAGTAGAAGAGAATCCATAGCCATAATCATACCAAAAAGCGTCCATCAATGCACTACGGGCCAATGAGAACTTTTTCCACATCATTTGTAACATTACGGTCATGATTATAAAGAATAATCCTCGTCATAATCATACCAAGTCCATATATGCACTACAAGCCACGAGATGACTTTCAACAAAATATAAACATGAGGATGATGACAATGATATAAGAATTGATAAAATAAGTTCAAGAATTAAATTATTCAGAACCGATAACGCCCAAATTGTCGACATGATACTTACTTTTCAGTAGAGTAAAATTCAAGAATGCTCGGAAGAATATTTTTATGAAAAGATCTTTGGATGAATCGCAAATATCGAGGATATTCCACTAATTTCATGGAGTATAAGTCAAAATTTTAATCGTTGAGTATAATAAAGAATGGAATAATAAAAGAAATCATCATGCATGCGGTGATTGAGATGTAGCGAGTTATTCCAATGAATAATAAATAACGGAACGGTGTCAAAGTGTGTACACGTACCGACGGGATATTCCAACAGAATAATAAAGAATGGAATAACAATGAAATCACCGTGCATGCAGTACTTGCGATGCGAAGTTATTCCAACAGAATAATAAATAACGGAACCAGGTCAGGCGAAATACGCACCGACAGGATGTTCCAATAGAATAATAAAGAATGGAATAACAACAAAAATCACCATGTATGCGGATTGCAGATGTATGCATTATTCCAATGAATAATAAATAACGGAACCGGTCCCACAGAAAACGCATTGCAGACAAGATATTCTAACGAGAATAATAAAAGGCGGAACAGTGTCCGGCGTAAGCGCGCGAGACGAGGATATTCCAACAGAATAATAAATAATGGAATAACAGAAGAATTTCACCAAGTATAGGATAGATCGCGTATACAGGTTATTCCAACAAAATAAAAAATAATGAAATAACAGAAGTTCTCTTCATGAATACGAAAGAAATAATACCCCTTACGGTACAATAAATAATATCCCTTACCTTTGAAAGAAGAGTTCGTATCCCGACTGGTAGGGCGAGGATATACTCGAAGAAAACTTGCACTATGCTCAAAACTTTCTTAAACTCCAAAGAAATACGCTCAAGATTATAGAAGAAGAAGAATTCTCTCTATAGTTTCTCTCTCTAGAGTTTCAGTGAATTCGTAAGAAATAATGAAGGAATGAGCTTCTATTTATAGAAGAATGGATTGCATAGTAACTAATTCATGAACGGTCTAGATTGATTTACTTTTAATCGGACGATCCAGATTTAAAGCAAAATCTTTTAAATAAAATATAATATATTCTATTTATAATCTAATAAAACGAATAACTTTATAAAAAGATTTTACTATGCAAAACACTATGCACGGAATACTATGCAACACTACGCATAATAAAATATAATATATTCTATTTATAGAATAACTTTATAAAAGTATTACATTTTATATAAAAAGATTTTACTATACAAAATACTATGCATAATAGAATATAATATATTCTATTTATAGAATAACTTTATAAAAGTATTCTATTTTATATAAAAGCTTTTACATTTTATTACATTAATAATATCAATAAAACAAAAATGGTGACTTATCACGTAAGCATCAATAATCAATACTGGTGTGCTTACTACGCAACCACGCCAGACATCATTATTTTTACTTTAACAAAGTGTTTCAATGAAGATAACGATAAAACTTTCGCCGTTATTTTCATAAAAATATTTTTGTCGTTTTCTCAATCCGACAATAATTTCGTTGTGGGGTCCACCAATGATTGTGTCGTCGTACGAATATTCCCCGACACAAAGAATATTCCTCGACCAATCGAATATAATATAACAACTTGCATACTTTGCAAAAATTTATAAATATTACCCACAACTATAACATTATATTAAATCCACACCATAATATTAAAAAAAATGAGAAATTTAAATCTTTATTCGTAAAATTTGGGATTTTACATACGTGACAATTTAAAGAGCATTATTTGTTACTTTAATATTTTGTGTCTCGTCAATCTCTTCAATTCAATTAATGCAGTATTTGACTTAAAACAATAATAATTGATAACTGTACATCAAACAAAATAAAAATGAGATGTACATCAAACTCATCAAGTAAAATAAATATTTTTAGTCTTTTTCATATGATTTTGTTTCTCCCAAAACAAAATAAATATTTTGAAGAGACAAGGTCAACTTATCACTTCTGAAGAGAGAGTATGAGGTTTCAACTTTATGAATTCCTTCGATGGGTAGTTCTGATAGAAAGTTGCAGTGCTGAAAAATAATTTGTTGAACTACCTTGTTGATAGTGGAGTCACTCTTAGAGTTAATTAGAGTACCCATTGCAAATGAATTTAGCCACTGACATTTTCACATGCCTTATATGCTTTTCCAATTGTAATTCTAGCATTGTAAGACGACCACAAAATAATAAAGCAAAAGGGAAACATTTTGAATTTAAGAGTGAATACTGTCTAGAACCTCATTCGTACCAAAAAAAAAAAAAAAACTTCAATACAACACTAAATTCTTCTAAATTAATATAGATATTTCATCAGTATAGGCTGAAAAAAAGTAAAACACCTCAAAACCTCGAAAAAGATAAAAGTGATAATATCATTAAAGACAGATGACATAACGACCCTGTTGAAATTAAGTTGCAAGATATGACTTCTGTAGATGTTGTGTATCTTCCTACAAAAGTCAAAATTAAGTGGTAGAGTAGTTTACAATAATTATAAAATAGTCCATAAAAGGCCATATTTTTTTCTTCACTCTTTAGCAAACTAATTCATTTTATACAAATTAAATCATTGTCATTGTTATTTGATTTTATTTATTTATTAATTTAGTATTATATTATATGATATTATATTTTTAAATTAATAAATTTAAGAAATGTAATTAAGTTAATTAATTTGTTTCATTTTATAATTTATTTTATTTTCTTTACTTTAATTACTTTGAATTATTTTTGTTATATTAATTATTTTATTTTATTTATATGTTATTATATCTAATTTAATTTAGTTTAATATTTAATTTATGTATTTGAGTTTAGTTTATTATATTTTTATTATATTATATAATAATGAACATTATATTATTTTAATTAATTTATTTTTAATTTAAAAAAATGTATTATCTATTATATTATTTTAATTTAGTTTATGTTATATAATATACTCAATATTTTCATACACGGCGGATACACATACATAATTTACAAGGGCAATCGAGGTACAAATTGAACCTCTACCAATTCAAAATGATAGTGGATACATATACATAATGTGACGCCCCCAAAATAGGTATACAACACCCATTCTGAGTCGCTAAATACATGGTACAGAAAGCAAACTACAACTTTAATAATACAATTGTCGTGCAAAATACGACAACACAAACTATGAGTTTAAATATAAATATTGTCTTTTAGACAATATCAACACTCAAATAAGTCCTCATTACAATTATTCATACACTATTTTACGAAATAGTGAGGATCGCTAAAATATCTTTTAGAACCATCACCCATACAGGCGAGATCGATCTGCCTGTATTACTCACCTCCACGAGAAGAAAAATGGAACAAAAAGGAAAAGGGTGAGCTCAACTAGCCCAGTAAAGAATATTATGACAAAGATAATATACAACAAATTATCGTTAGTCTTCAACATGGAAAAATCTAATAGAATATAATAGACAACAAGTTTTAGATCAACAACTGCAGCGGAAACATCAATCCATTAGAAGAGTCACGTAGAGAATGAATTCTACTATCTTCTAAGATTTAAAAGTTCATCGTCAATATTTTATCCCTGTAACATCAATCAATATACATCTTTAATCAAATATTCATCTTTGCACTCTGCTGCTAAAGATATTCATTTTGTATCACCGGGTCGGTCGTGTTCATCTCAACACTGTTCATCTTTGCACTACGGGCCAAAGATATTCATCAATTAATCATTCATCTTTGCACTACAGGCCAAAGATATTCAGTAACATCATCATTTAAGACTGAGGATGATGACAAATATTTTAAAGAAAAAGAATCCAGTAAGACAAAAGGACAAATATTAGGGATTCGTATAACAATTTATCCAAGATTAATAATACTTCATAATAACCAATTGTGAAGCAGAATTCAAAATAAAGATCAAAACATGGATACAATCAAAGATAGTAACCATAATAGACATCTTGGACAAAAAAAAAAAATTTATTTTTTGGTGAATAGTGTCGTATTCGTGAATAACGCCGTATACGTGAATAGTAACCCCGACACAAAAAGTTGTAAATTTGATTAAAAAGTTCACACCAATATTTCGGCATAATGATATTGAAGAAATTAATATCATTTCGAAAGAAAATAATATCCCTTCCCTCAAAATAACCGTACTTCTGACTGAATTTCGGATATAATGCTGACATAAACTTGCACCGAATAGCAACTCTCAAAGTATCAAAATACTCACAAAAATATGCTCAACAATATAGAGAGAAAGAAAACTTGTTTCTGGTGTGATTTTCAATTCTAACCTAAGCGTCTATTTATAGGAAATATGCTAGAACACCAAAGGAGACTAAAATAATAAAATATTATTATTATTTAAACAAATCTACGTATGCTTCAAAGACCAAGACCTGCCCTCATTTTTGAAAAATATAGCAGCCCATGTGCATTCAACACCAACCAAAAAGTGGGTCCCACCCAATTTTAATAAAATTTATTTTATTTTTCAAAACTTCAATAATTCATAGAAAATAGCCCGTTTATTAGAAAAATATGTATTTTATGTCCATTCCGCATGAAATCAAATTCTCAACAACTTTGTAGCTTTGAGTTTTTTCAAATTCCAGACAGAAAATATCTGAAATCCACAAACGGATGATTTTCAACACCGTTTCAACACCTTTTAAAATTCATAACAAATCATGCGTTAATTTTCAATGGTTCAAAATTTGTGGACATATAATTAACTCATATATGTATAACATATCCAAAAATCACAACGATCAAGCGGTCGGATTAAAATTACAACTCACAATAAAGCTTTAAGAATAATCGATTTGAGTTTTTAATACCCAATCCGACAAAATAATCGATAAAACACCTCAACATTAATTCCTTCATTTATAACCACATAAATAAATTCATCATTTATATCCACATCAAATAAATATTTCCTTATCATATAAATCAATAATTAATTATTCATAAATAATATTACAGAAACACAATTATGACAACCAGGTCGTTCCCAAGAAAGAGGGGGCTTTCCAATAAGAATTTTTTCTTACTGACACGCAATTAGGTGACCAAACCTCTCCTTGACAGAACTTTCTAGACATTGCCAATAATGCTATCTAATAATATTATTCAACTAATATGAATTATTGATCCGATAATGGAAAATAATTGTCTTGATGACAATTATTAAAACAACAATAATATAAACTATCAACGCAAAGACAATTATTGAAACAATAAAATAAAATATTAAGCAAGTAATTCTCGTAACAATTATTGAGTAGTGTCTTTACATACATACGAATCAATAATTCAACAATATCATGCAATCTGGTATTATTCTTTGTGCTGAACTACACGTACATCGTATTTTAACCACCGGGTATTCCAATAGTGTTAATTGGTAATAACTACGCCAGTTATTTATAAAAACTCAAACTTGTCGTTTTCTTCTTCATCCGCGATTATTCAAGTTATGGGGCCCCATAATATTCGCTGCGCCAGTAATACGGATATTCCCGATAAAAAGAATATTCCACGACCAAACGAATATTCCCCGACAGAAATGAATATTTTACAACCACTTGTTTATTTTGTAAAATTTGCACATTTCACCAATAACCAAAACATTATATCAAATTAACTCTTTATTATTTCAAGATAATGAATAGAAAATTCCATTTTATTTATAAAAAGTTGGGGTCTTACAACCTCCCCTCCTTATGAAATTTTGTCCTCGAAATTGACGTACGTCGCACTGGTGTTTGAACAATCCACGGTCATAATCATACCAAGTCCATCTACATGCACTACTGAATACGAGATGACTTTCAACATAATATAAACATGAGGGATAATGATATAAAGAATCAATCAAATGAGATAAAAGATAAATATTAAACATTTATAATATAATTTATCCGAGATTCAAGAATATCCCCATGTTATCAATCACTTAATAATCTCATAATCTAACATCATTAATATTATAACAATATTTTAATCACTTCTTAAATTTATAAATAATTTACCTCAATTGTTTACGCTTTACCATATAATGCATTTAATCATTCAAAATGCCACACTCATAAGATATCATCACCAATTATCAAATCCTCATAAAAAATATGCATATACTCTATATAGGATTCTCTAGCCATAAAATCCTATTTTCAACTTTTTACTTCACATAACATATTTAACTCATATGTTCAGTAACTAAACTATTTTCATGAAAATACCAAATCAGCCCCAAAAATATTTCTTTTCTGGGATTTAGCATAATATAGTCCCATAATGAAAATATATTTTTCTCGAATTTTTAAAATTCATTTACTATTTTTTAAAAATCAATTTCCACTTAATTCCTTAAGAAATTAGCTACCTCAAGTTTAACTCCAAAAATCCCAAATCTTGGCAGGACCTTACACATGTTAACGTGAGCTTCAGTTTAAATTTCATGGTCATCTGAGTTATAGAACTTTCCGGTTATAGCGTTTCATTCGGAAAAACCTAAATATTGAAATAGTCATAACTTGCTCATTTTAAGTCAGAATGAGCTCATTTTTGGACAGGAGGTACTTTATACCATATACTTTCATGTCCCAAAAGGCCAGAATTTTTCTCATAATTTAAGTGGCCGAAACAGTCCCTTAAAGTTTCTGGGCAGTAGCATTTTCGAAATTTACAGCTTTGGCCTCCTTTGCTAAAATCAGTCCACACAAAAATCTACAACACCTTTTCCAGTAATTCCACTTGAATTAGTTAGGTAACTCATAGATCTAACTCTAGGTCTTGACCACATTCAAAAATTCAAAATATAATAGGAGATATGGTCAATTGAATTTCATGTTACATTTTTCACCAAAATCTGATTTTCAACTCTTTGTGATTTCAAAGAAACTTTCATGTTTTCACATACTAACCAACATAACTCATTATAACACTTACTAATACCACGTATACCCATGATTTCTTATTAGTCCAATGCTTTTATTATGACTTTCATCATAATCCACGTAAATGCAGATCCTTTTAGTTGAAGAAATATTTGAGGGTTTAAGAAATGGGTTTTGTACTGGGGTCAATACAAAATTCGATTTCACGCTCTAAGTAGGCTAAGAAGTCTTCAAGAATACGCCAGGAAATTTATTAATAATAGAAATATCATTCAATACTGTGACTCTCATCCAAGACTTGGATAAGACGTCACATTGATACCAACTGTGACTTCTATCCCTTAACCTAGATAGCACCTCACAATGATACCTATAAACTTGCCATCTTCATTCGATGTTGTTCTCTCTGAGAAAGTCCCGGCGGTGCATTCCACACAAGGAAGTCAACAACGAAAGGTTCGGGGCTCTTTACTTATGGCTAGATATGATGATGATTAATTTTAGGTTTTGGTTACTTTGAATTAGGTATATGAGGTTGTTATAAATATAAAAGCTAACAACCTTACGAAAAGCATGATGAGTAGTTAACCAATTGATTCCTAAAATCAAAGGCAAGTATTTTCAAAGAGATAAGATTGACGAAGTAACGTGAAAGTTTCGATTTGAATCAACAAGATTTATAAGCGATTGGAGGTAATGAAGGTTTCTCCCAACTAAGTTTAAAACAGATAAATCAAAGTCCAATTTCTCCTGAGTCAAATTTAAGCGTTGAAGCAAGCAAGAGAGATAAAATAATAGGTAGAACCGTATCGAATACGATATAGACTTCGCAAGAGCTTATGATTAACTTACCCGTGATAATTTTATTCGGGTTCTCGTCACGAGAAAAAAACGCTCTCTAAAACTACGGCTTTGGCTTGTCTCGGGACATCCTTTGGCATCACTATCTCAATCGGACTTGACTTCACCATACGACAAAATCGAGCTAAGTGACCTTCTCTTCCGCAATTAAAACACGCTTTGGATTCTTTGCAGATACGGTTTTGACGGATGTGTCCCTCCCTGTCTCGCATTTGAAACATCGACCCGGTGGTCGTTCTTCTTCCTTGAAAGCGGGTCGGCGCCGACGCGTCTTTCGTCATTGTTGAACCCTCTCTTCTTGAAATGTCCATTCTTATTATCTTGGCCATGATTACCACCGAAATGGTTACCATTCTTGACATGATAATTTCCCCCACGATGGTTATCATTGTTCGATGACCGTTGCCACCGGTATGATTATTATCGTGTTGTTGCTCATTACCTTTTGGTTGAAAGGTGACTCAAGCGGTCTCATGTGCTTCATTGCTTATCTCAATATTTTCGGATGTCATTTTCAAATCATCGCCACCAAACATGGGTTAAATAACATATCACATATTATCCTATACTCACGAATCGACCAAATAAATACCACATAAACTTAGGTAGGTCATACTACTAGCGAAGAATTCCCAGTGCCTCCCTCCTAGTTCTTGTCTCACATCTTAGCCAGGATCATATCCTAAGCTCGATACATCAACCCGCGACCCCAAAATTAGGTATCGTCACCCATCTTGGGTCGCCACTTACATGGTACATAAATTCAAATACAACTTACTAATATAAGCTGTAGGTATGCAATACGACATAAAGCGTGAGTTTGAATACAAATATTGTCTACTAGATATTATACAAACTCAAAAGGAGTCCTCATTACAACTATTATCACACTATTTCACGAATAGTGAGGACTACTAATGCTATCCTTCGGACCATTACTTCGTTTCCGACTCAGTCTCCAAATTTATGTTCTCATTTCTCGAAGAAACGGTGAAAGAAAGGGTGAGCTCAACTAGCCCAAAGAAGAAATATTATGATTAAGATAATGCGAGAATAAATTATCATTAGCCTTCAACGAGTGTTTAAAGCGATAAAATACAATGGACAACCGGTTTAAGCTGCGTGTGAATAAGCAATCCATTAAAAGAGTCAAGTAGAGAATAAAGTCTACTATCTTTTAGGTTTTAAAGGTTTTCATCAATTTTATCATTTGAGACTCGACAATAATAAACCACCACATCTAATCATCCCCTCGTACTACGGTCGAGGATTTTCATCAAATTATCAATGGTCACGATTATCTTAGAATCACCCCGGTCATAATCATACCAAAAACTATCCATCATCGCATTACGAAGCCACCGAGGACTTTTTGTCACATCATTTATATCAAGTCGTGATTATCTTAGAATGATCCACGGTCATAATCATACTAAGTTCATCTACGCACGTAAGCCAAAGATAACATAATATAACATGAGGATGATGACAATGACATAGTAATTCAATAAAACAAGTTCAAGAATTATTTAATCCATGAATTATTAACGTCCAAATTGTCAACATGATCTTTGTTTCAGTAGAGTAAAATTCAATAATGATCGGAAAAATATTTCCATGAAAGATATCTTTGGATGAAACGCAAATATCAAGGATATTCTACTAATTTCATGGAGTATAGAAGTCAAAGTTTTAACCAATGGGTATAATAAAGAATGGAATAACAAAAGAAATCACCATGCATGCGGTACTTAGCATGAGACGAGTTATTCCAATGAGAATAATAATAACGGAACGTGTCGTGTGAAATTCACACCAAGCGAGGATGTTCAACAGTAATAATAAAGATGGAACGGATCCGGTGTAAAACACTGAGATAGGATATTCCAACGAGAATGATAAAGAGCGGAACCGGTCGGTGTAAAACACATGCATGGATGTTCCAATGAGAATAATAAAAGCGGAACCAGTCGGGTGTAAAACACATGCATGAGGATGTTCCAATGTAATAATAGAAGAATGTCACCAAGTATAGGGTAAAGCCAGCGTATACTGAGTTATTCAAACAGAATAATAAGCAATGGAATAACATAAGATTTCACCAAGTATAGGGTATGCTCAGCGTATCTGAGGTTATGTATAGGGTATGCCACTTTTACAAAGTTATTCAACAGAATAATAGTGAATGGAATAATGAAGTTCTCTTCAAGAAGAAAGAATAACACCCTTACAGTAAAAAAGGCTGAATATAGAAGTAGTGAAGTAGCGAATAATCTTCTTCTTTCTATAATTTTCTCTATAACCTTCTCTATAATTTCTCTCTCAGAGTTTCAATGAATTCGTAAGAAAATAATGAAGGAATGAGCTTTATTTATAGGAAAATGGAATGCATAAGAACTAATCCATGAACGGTCAGATTGATTTACTTTAATCGACAAATCCATATTTAAAGAAAAATCTTTTAAATAAAATATAATATATTCTATTTATATAAAAACATTTTACTATGCAAATCTTTATGCAATACTATGCAAAACACTACGCAAAATACTACGCAACACTATGCATAATAAAATATAATATATTCTATTTATAGAATAACTTTAATAAAGTATTCTATTTTATATAAAAGATGTTTACATTTTATTACGTTAATAATACGAATAAAACAAAACGTCATTATCGCATTATAATAATTCATATTATTAATCGACAATAATGGAATCAAACCGGTGACTTCTCACATAGGCATCGATAATCAATACAGGTGTGCTATTCTTATGCAACCACACGACATCGTATTTTTACTACTGAAAGTAGTTCAACGAAGATCAACCAGTAAAACTTCCGTAGTTATTTTAATAAAATATTTTTGTCGTTTTTCAATCCAACAATAATTACATTGTGGGGTCCACCAATGATTGAGTAGTTATGCGAATATTCCTGCTAAACCAAATATTCCCACCAATCGAATATAATATAACCACTTGCATACTTTGCAAAATTTATAAATACTACCCACAACTATAATATTATCTCAAATTCACACCATAATATTAAAAAATTATTTTGACAAAATTTAAATCTTTATTAATAAAATCTGGGGTCTCACAAGTACTCGTGAATAGTAACTCGTAAATAGTAACTCATGAATAGTAATCTGTGAATAATAACTCATGAATAGTAACTCGTGAATAGTAACTCATGAATAGTAACTCGTAAATAGTAACTCATGAATAGTAACTTTGACATGAAAAGATCAGAATTTCACAAGAAAAATCTTACCAATACTCCGGCATAATGATATTGAAAGAAATAATATCATTTAAAAAAAATAATATCCCTTACCTCGGAAAGACAAGATTCTTGACCTGGAATCTTTGGATATAGTGGTGAAGGAACTTGCAAAGATAAGCAACACTCAAAGTATCAAAATACTCACAAGAATACGCTCGATAATATAGAGAGTGAAGTGGAGAGAAAACTTCAGTTTCTGGTGTGATTTTCAATTCTAACCTAAGCACCCTATTTATAGGAAAATGCTTAGAACACCAAAGTAGAAAATTAAATATAATATTAATATATTTATATAATTTTCCTTAGCCCGCCATTTTGACCAAAGAAATCAGCCACACATGTGCCAAAAGCAACAAAAACGTTTTTCTAACAAAAAACACTTAAAACTCCAAAAATCAATTCAGACCCGATATACCGAAACTTTAATAATTCACAATAAATAGCCCTCTAATCAGAAAAATTCAAACCACAAGTTCTTTTCATAGGAAATTTCATTCTATACAACTTTGCAGAAGAATTTTTTTCCAAATTCCAAACAAAAATTGACCGAAATTCACAAAGCAAGCGATTTTACGTGTTATAATCAATTTTCGCCAAGAATCAGGTCCACCAACACACAAAACATGTGTTAAACATTTTTTGTAACATCAAACATGTGTTAAACATTTAATGCAATAAAAATACTCTTCCTCCTCATATACTCATATGTCCCACATTCATTGTAAAAATATCACCATCAAAATATAATAATAAATTATTTTATCAGAAAAGATAAAATATCAATTTTCAATAATTGTCACATTAAAAATTTTCTCCATCTATATCCGCATAAAATTAATATTTTCCTCATCATATAAATCAATAATTAATTATTCATAAATAATATTACAGAATCACAATACTGATAACCAGGCAGTTCCCATGAAAGAGGGGCTTTCCAATAAGGATCTCTCATCTTGGCGTGCAATTAGATGACCAAACCTCTCCTTGAGCAGTAACTTTCTAGACATTGCCAATAATGTTATCCAATAATATTATTAGGATAATATGAATTATTGTCTCAGATAATGGAAAATACTGTGTAATGATAATTATTGATACAACAATAATATAAAATATCAATGCAGCAATTATTGAATCAATAAAATAAAATACCGAACAGTAATTATTGTAACAATTATTGAGTAGTGCCTTTTTACGTAAGAATCAATAATTGGTGCAATACCGTAATCTTCTTGTGCAACAACGGCAGACATCGTGTTTTAACCACCGGGTATTCCAACAAAGATTAATCAGAATAACTACGTCATTATTTATAAATAACTTACACTTGTCGTTTTCTTCATCCAATCGCTTTCTATTATGGGGCCCACATAAGGTTGCTTGCCGTCAGCATTTAATATTCCCCGACAACAAGAATATTCCACGACCAAACGAATATTCCCCGACAACAATGAATATTTTATAACCACTTGCTTATTTAAAAATATTTGTGCATTTTACCCATAACTAACCACATTAATCAAATAAACCCTTACTATTTCAAAATAATAATTAGAGGAATTTCCATTTTATATAAAAAAAAATTTGGGGTCTTACATGCATCTTCTTCTTTATATTCATCAGCTCCGGTGTGTAGCTTGAGCGGCTTTAACGTTATCGATTAAAGTCGATTCTACTCATATATCATCACGTGGGTACCTAGAGTCTTTAACTCTATCTCCATCCTTTGTAAGTCGTACAAAATGGGTCTTTGTCTTTAACAAAATCGTGACTCAGATCGTGACACGATCTTCTCTACTCAACGCGTTAGCTACCACATTTGCTTTTCCAGGATGGTATGGTCAGAACAAGTGCCAAAATGAGTCTCTTATTGAGTTCTTCAAAGCTCCTCTCATATTCCTCGCTCCATTCAAATTTTGTATCTTTTTGAGTCATCTGAGTTAATGGAGAAGTGATTCGAGAAAATCCTTCCACGAATCTCCGATAGTAACCAGCTAAGCCTAGAAAGCTAGATATTTCGATTACTGACTTAAGTTGTTCTCAACTGTGATTCATATCCCAATCTTGGATAGCACGTCAAAATGACACCTATCGTTTTACCACCACACAAATATAGCATCCCCTACGGAGAGTCTGGCTTTGGTGCATTCCACAAAGGAAGTCACCAGATAGAGGCTCGAGTACCAACTTCTATAGTTGGGTTTTTAACTCCTGAAGTTCAATAGAAGCCATTTGATATGGATTTTTTTTTAAATGGGTTTTGTATCGGGTTCAAAGTCAATACAAAATTGAATATCACACTCTGGGGGTAGGCCAACAAGTTCTTCAGGAAATACGTCAGGAATTCACTAACAACAGAAATATTATCCAAATCTGATGTATTTTTGTTCAAATCCATGAAATGGGCTAAGAAAGCTTGACATCCATTCTTCAATAAACGAATGACTTTATGGCTTGATATGAAAGTGTTTGACTTCAATGGTTTGGTTGCTTGAGTTCGCATAACAGGTTGGTTAGGAATATGAAAACTAACAACCTTACGAAAATAATCAATTTTGGCATTATGAGTGGTTAACCAATCAATCCCTAAAATCACATCAAAAACAAGTATCTTTAAAGAGATAAGATCAACAGGTAATGTGATTGTGCCCACTTAGATCAAACAAGATTTATAAATAGTGAATGTAGCGAAAGTTTCTCCTAACGGAGTCTCCACTGATAAATCAAAGTCTAATTTATCAGGAGTCAAGTTTAAACGTTGAACACAAGCAGGAGAAATAAAAGGGTGGGTAGAACCGGTATCTAGTAAGGTATAAACTTCGCAAGAATTATAATTAATTAACCCATGATACCTTCGTTCGGGTTCCTCGCATTTTGGGCAGTCACGACAAACGCTCTTCCAGAAACTGCCGACTTTATTTTGTCCGTATCCACCTTAAGTGCCACCGTCCCAGCTGGACTTGATTTTGCTACAAAACAAGATTGAGCTATGTGACCGTCTTTTCCATAATCGAAACACAACTTGGAAGGCTGTGAACAGTTTGGACTTATATGTCCCTCCTCTCCACATTTGTAGCATCTAACTGGCGGTCGTTCTCCTCCCCTAGAATTTGTTCATTGGTGTTGGTCTTTCAACGCCAACGTCTTCCCGTCATCGTTAAATCTCCTCTTTCTGAAATTTCCACTTGACTCATCTCTCCTATTATCATGACCACGATTACCACCCGAGTGGTTACCGCTTTTGTCCGTATTTTTCCCTTCTCGCTGGTTATCATCGCTCTGATGAGTGCTGTCACCGGTATGGCCCTGGTTGTGGTCCCTCGGTTAAGTATACTCATTATCTTGTTCTAATAATTGAGCCCTGTTGAGAACATCTGAATACGTAAAAAATTTATGAGAGATAAGGTATCGACGAATCTCGGGTTTTAGACCTCTCTCGTAAACATCCGCGTCATACGTCGCCTCATTCTCTACCAAATGAGGTGCAAACTGAATAACTCGCGAACTTCGCTTCGCATCGAGACAACCGTCATGTTGTTACATTCGATCTAATAAACTCTACCTCCTTCATATTACTTAATACTTTCAAGAAAGTACTTGTCATTGAACACTTACGAATTCTTTCCCAAGACATGTTGAGTGCAATTTGGTTGGTACGCTTCATGATTCCCACCGAAGAATCGCCTCTCCACGGAACATAAAGGTGGCGAATGGAACCTTCTGTTCCTCCGTGCATCCCAAGACATCGAATATCTTGGTAATTTACTTGAACCATGTTTCCGCCTTAATCGGATCGGGCTTTCCAAAGAACTCAGGTGGTCCCAACTCCTTGAACTTCTTGGCTGTGACAGACCGCGCGTTGCTATCACTTTCACTCGTATTTTGTACACGAGTCTCCCTCGTCTGATTTTGCATGAACTACAAAAAGCTCCTAAACATTCCATCATTCATCATTTACTCGGTAGTGTTGTTTACAGGAGGAATATTGCCTTCCTGTTGCACGTTCTCCTGGTTTGTGACTAAAGGTTGTTCCACAGTCTCATATACTCCATTGTTAACGTTCTCAACAGCCATTTTTAAATACTGCCATAAAACAAGGGTTAATTAAACAAATTAACATATCACATAATATCCCTATATTATGACCAACCAACAAATAAGCTTAGTTAGGACACACTAGCGAAGGATTTACTCATCTCTCCCCTCCTAGTTCTATTCTCCGATCTCCGCCAGAGACCATATCCCTAAGCTTTGATACCAACTGTGATGCCCCCAAAATAGGTATACAACACCCATTACGAGTCGCCAAATACATGGTATGTAAAGCAAACTACAACTTGATAATACAATTGTCGACAAAATACGACAACACAAACTCAGAAAGTTTAAATACAAATATTGTCTTCTAGACAATATCAACACTCAAATAAGTTCTCATTATAATTATTCATACACTATTTTACAGAAATAGTGAGGACTACTCAAACATCTTTTTAGAACCATCACTCCATACCCCAACTCGATCCTGCTATGTTCTCACCTCCTAAGAAGAAAAATAGAACAAAAAGGAAAAGGGTGAGCTCAAAGAATATTATGACTAAGATAATATACAACAAATTATCGTTAGTCTTCAATAGGGAAAAATCTGATAGAATATAATAGACAACAAGTTTTAGATCAACAACTCGCATGGAATAAGAATCCATTAGAAGAGTCACGTAGAGAATGAATTCTACTATCTTCTAAGATTTAAAAGTTCTTCATCAATATTTTATCCTCGTAACATCAATCAATATACATCTTTAATCAAATATTCATCTTTGCACTACTGGGCCAAAGATATTCATTCATATCACCAATCGGCCATGTTCATCTCAACACTGCTCATCTTTGCTGACTACTGGCCAAAGATATTCATCAATTAATCATTCATCTTTGCACTCTGTGCCAAAGATATTCAAAGAATATCATCATTTAGATCGAGGATGATGACAAATATTATAAAAAAAAAAAGAATCAAAGAAGACAAAAGGACAAATATTAGGGATTCAGTATAACAATTTATCCAAGATTAATAATACTTCATAATAACCAATTGTGAAGCAGAATTCAAAAATAACGATCAAAACATGGATACAATAAAAAATAGTAGCTAAAATAGACATCTTGGACAAAAAAGGAAATTTTTATTTTTGATTGAATAAGGTCAGATTCATGAATAAAAGGTCGTATACGTGAATAAGCCAGATACGTGAATAGTAATCCCTACACACAAAAGTTCCAAATTTGATTAAAAGTTCACCAATATTTTAAAGATAATGATATTGAAGAAAATAATATCATTTAAGAAGAAAATAACATCCCTTACCTCAAAATAACCGTATTTCCGATTTGAATTTAGGATATAAGTGTGATGTAAACTCAGACCAGATATAGAACACTCAAAGTATCATAATACTCATAAGAATACGCTCGATAATATAGAGAGAGAAAGAGAGAAAACTTGTTTCTGGTGTGATTTTTAATTCTAACTTAGCCCTCTATTTATAGAAAAATGCTAGAACGCCAAAGGAGACTAAATTAATAAAATATTAATAATTCTTTTCTTTTCTCTACGCATGCTAGGTTGGACAATCAGCCATCTTTGAACAAAATTAGCAGCCCATGTGCATTCAACACAACCAAAAAGTGAGTCTCACCCATAATTTAATAAAAATTATTTTATTTTCCGAAACTTCGGTAATTCATAGAAAATAGCCTTTTTTATCAGAAAAATACGAATTTTATGTCCATTCCACACGAAATTGAATTTTTTACAACTTTTTAGCTTTGAGTTTTTCCAAATTTCAAACAAAAAATAACCGAAATCCACAAACGGGTGATTTTTAATTCCTCCATTCTGACAAAATACTGATAAAACACCTCAACATTAATTCCTTCATTTATAACCACATAAATAAATCCATCATTTATATCCAAAATAAATATTTTCTTATCATATAAATCAATAATTAATTATTCATAAATAATATTACAGAATCACAATTATGACAACTAGGTCGTTCCCAAGAAAGAGGGGGCTTTTCAATAAGGATTTCTCCTTACTGGCGCGCAATTAGGTGACCAAACCTCTCATTGACAGAACTTTCTAGACATTGCCAATAATGTCTTTTCTAATAATATTATTCAAATAATATGAATTATTGATCCGATAATGAGAAATATTGTGCAGTGACAATTATTGAAACAACAATAATATAAACTATCAACGCAAAGAATTATTAAATCAATAAAATAAAATATTGAATAAGAATCATCGTAACAATTATTGAAGTAGTGTCTTCTTTACGCATTTAATCAATAATTTAACAATACATGTAATAATACAAGTGCCATCTTGCCACCACGCAGTATTCATCAGATTTTAACCACCGTGTAACCCAACAAAGTGTTAATTGGTAATAACTACGCAGATTATTTATAAAAACTCAAACTTTATCGTTTTCTTCATCCGGCGCTTATTCCGTCATGGAGCCCACAATTGACTGCGTCGTCGTACGGATATTCTGGACAAAAAGAATATTCCACGACCAAACGAATATTCTCCGACAGAATGAATATTTTATAACCACTTACTTATTTTGCAAAATTTGCACATTTCACCCATAACTAAAGCATTATATCAAATTAACACCTTATTAATTTAGAATAATGAATAGAGGAAAATTCAATTTTATTTATAATAAGTTGGGGTCTTACATTTGGCCATACCTTTAAACTGCGGACGGGAAACATTTACAATGAGGATATTTTGATCATTTGTCCCATTCACAGTATTAAACTGCGAAATATTGAAAACTAAACTGCGGACGGGAGTAATATTAAACCGTTCGATCTTAACGTGAAGGGTCACGATGTGTTGTAAGGTTAAATTCTTTTTTACAACATTTCATGTATATATCGGTCCTCATATATATATATATATATATATATATATATATATATATATATATATATATATATACTTGTAAATACATAGAGATATATAGAGACTGAGGGAGGGCTTTACGTACCTTGAGTATATTGGAGGAAAGACGACGACCCAGAGCATACTGGCGTCGGTTCGACTTCCTCTCGCTCTTCCCCTTCATTTTGATCTGTTCTGCCCTATTTCCCTTCTTTCCTCTTCTGTTTTCGTTATGCTGGACTGATTGTCTGCTGATAGATTTAAAAGAATCAGGGACCGCTATCTCCGACCGTATATGGTCGTTGTTTTTGATTGACGTGGAATTTGTAGTGACCGATAACGGTCGCTATTAAGAATCAGTTGCAATAAGTCTCCCACCGAAACGTCAACACCAAATTTATGGCGGCAATAAATAGATTAACGATTGTACAACGACCGTAAGGCGATCGCTAGGAAGTCTAGCGACGGATTTGGGAGTTGGTTGCTAATAGCGGTCGCTATACCAACATTAGCGATCGAATAAGGCGGTCGCAGATAAATTTGGTCACTAATTGGACATTTTCTTGTAGTGTGCCCATATGTTATTTATAGGAGGGTTTAGTGACCCGTCAGAAGGGACACAACCCCTTGAAAAGACACATTTAGCCAAAAACGATATAGTTTTTGGGCTTGGCAGAAAGAGTGCTAGCTCTTCCCAAAATGACATTATTTTGATAATAAATAACGCTTTTCAAAACGACACAATTTTATAATAGAACTAAAATAAAAAAAAATAAAATTTAAATAAATTTTGTCCAAAAAATATAAAATGACCGCGAAATCGGCCAGGTCTGTTGGTCTGTGACGCACATGTGGGTTAAAACCAAGTCTTGACTAGATCCTCTCCTTTCCAAGCGAGGTGTGCCTTGGGGGCCAAATAGTAACTTTATTGTATATAAACTCATTCAAACTTTAGTTCTTAATCGATGTGAGACTTAATTTCTCACAAATATTTATTATTATTTTCAATAATAATTTTTAAGAGTTAATTTCTTATTTATTATCTCATAAATTTGAACTTTCAAATACTTAAAATTCGACTAAAATTCTAACACGTTTTACTATAATTGACAAACTTAAAAAGGGAGTGTTATAAGAAGTCTATATCCCTTGAGAGGAGTGTCAAAATTACTGAATGGGTAAATTTACCGGATCCCATGCACACCAGAATTGACAAATTGTTGATGTAGCATAGATATATCAAGTTATATATGTGGAAGATTGATACTCCCTCCGTTTCTTAATATAAGTCGTTTTGGAGAAATATTTTTATTTTCAAATATAAGTGGTTTGAGAATTTCAAGTAAACATTAATTGCTTAGTTTCCAATATTACCCCAAGTAATAAATATAACTTTGGTTCTCTTACTATTTTTTGCCTAATAAATAACACTCTCTTCTTCCAATATAAGTATAATATAGACAATTGATAGTATATTTAATGTTATACAATCATTTTCTTAATCTTCACAAGCACAACTCTAAAAAGCAATTTATACATGAATCTTAATGGAAGTACAATTCTATTTTTTTTTTCTCTCTCTCTTTTTCTTAAAAAAATAATCAATTTGTCCCTTAATCTGTGGAATGAGAGGGTTTTATCCCCAATTTGCTATTTAGATATCAATTATTGATCCAAAATTTAATTCATGCTCAAACACATATGATATGAAAAGGTGCTCCAACGCATTTAATTTTATTAAAACAACAAACCTATATTAATTGTACATTTTTATAGATATACACAAGGTGGAAAGTTTCACTAAAAGTGCAAATATGTAGCTGCAGATTTATTCCTCTGTTCATACTTATTTCATACTACATTCTATACTATATGCAACCATATCATTTAATTAATTTGTCTGTCACAGTCGTCCATCTCACTCTTCTGTAGTAGTATCTTACTAGTACGTACTACGCACAATCTCCCTCTCGTCAGCTTTATCATCCCACAGCCACGACAACATCTTCTCTCATTGGGTGTTCCATAATTCCAGTCCTTCAACACCACCATCCCAATCCCAATTATGATCCCAATTAGCCCATCCCATCATTTCTAATTCTTCATTTATTATGTCTGAATTTGTTGAAGAACAATAGTAATAGTAGCATTGATCAGAATTAATCTCTGGATTATTTGATACTGAGCTCAGCTGCAGGTAATTAGAAATATTTAGATCTTCTTCACTTATTATTGCTTTAAATTTATTGGGATCCATGGGGGGGCCATTCTGTGTCTCCTCCCGGCCAAAAGTTTCATGTAACAGTACTCCATTTGGATCCACCTCTAGTACTCCATCCATCACCATAGGATCAATATTGAAACATGAGTCCAAGAAAATGGCACCCAAACTACTTTCCTCATCATCTTCATGAGAGTCCAAATGCATGCTAGTTTTAACAACAGTATTAATATTAGCCTCTTCCTCCGAGCTGGTTGGAGGCAGGGGGACTAATAATATTCCTCCGTTTTCGAACTCATGACCAGTACTAGTTGTTTCCAACAACTTGGGAGGAGGAGGATAATTATAATGTTTTTTGGAGGGAAAAGAGTAGACTTTGTTCTTCTTCATGGCGGATCGACTTGTTCGACCGCTTCTTCCCTTGGGAGCAATATTATTCCTATTACTGCCTCCGGGCTTTAGTAAATCCACAACACTAATTGGTAGTGGTTGTTGGATAGGGTTGGAGATGGGCCTCCGAAAGGTGTGAATTTGTCTGCTCAAATGAGAGTTCCAGTAATTCTTTATCTCGTTGTCTGTTCTACCAGGTAATTGACCAGCAATTATAGACCACCTACAAATTCATCATCAAAGTTTTTCATGAAAACCAAGTAGCTACAACTATTACTAATAATCAATAATGTTTGTCCTTAGGTAACTACTACATACTATATTGCATCACTTTTCCTTGAATTAATTAAACCCCCCCTAAAAAAAAACTTTTCCTTGAATTGAAAGTGATAGACATGCAGCATACTCCAAAGAGAGTAAAAAAGTTCATTTGTATACACATGATTAAGATGGCAGCTTTCAACTTTTTCTCAATTAAACCAAGAAAAATTAAAGAAGAAAGGAAAGAGGGAAAGTGCCTGACCAACCTATTGCCCAAAGATGCATGCAACTTAATAATGATTTCATCCTCCGCCGAAGAAAATCTGCCTCTCTTCAAGTCAGATTTCAAGTAGTTAACCCATCTTAGTCTGCAACTCGTCCCACACCTCAATAATCCTTTAAAAACGTATATTCATCATGAATAAATTATATATTTAGATAAACATATAACTGCGGATATATATATGGAGTCAATTAAATTTAATTTGATTACGTCCGTACCAGCATTCTTGGGTAATGATCTCCAGGAGCCTTCACCATGAGTTTGAATGTATTTAGTCAAAATGTCATCTTCTTCAAATGTCCATCTCCCTCGCTTTAAACCCACTTTCTCACAACAAGGTGCTCTCCCCATTTCTGATCACTCAAACACCCTCACTCGATCTCTCTTGGAAAAACCAAGTCAAAGCCTTATTTATAGATCGATCCATGATTATTTATATAGCCACAAAAGCATAATTAGTATATATATATATATATAGACACAACCGCAGTATACACTGGACTACGATTTATAGATAGTTATTTTAATTTGACGACGACAGTTCAGCCGTAGCCATAGCCCTGACCCGACTGCTATATAGTTGACGAACTGTGAGGACTGCGCATGCATTAATTTCTATATACATATAAAAATATATGCACGTTCAGTACACATACATTTAGATTTTCTACAATAGTAGTATGATATATGTGAGTAATAAATGACGTACTACTTACTAGTGTGTTTGGCCGAGGATTGTGCCACGGCTAATTAAAAACAAGGCCACTGTCGTGGCTACTCCACTGTCGACAGCCTCATGACGGGGCCTCCATCTCCCACGTTATTGTTGACCGATCCTTTCTCGTAAGACCTCCTTTTTCTTTTGCAATATAATTGTTCGTCCTTGTACAAAATCTCAGTCAGCCGATTTAAATTTTATACGCCATATATTCCATTTCAAAATTTGAGATATTAAAATATTTTTTTTATAAAAAAAATTAAAGATATATTTTTAGTTTTACGCCATAAATTAACATGAAATTTTAACATATCATCAATATACCTGTATTATAGGTTGATTGATTACTATTATACAACCACGGCTAAATTCCTAACAAAAGATAAGAAATGCTGAGAATTTTTTTTAAGTTCTAGAAATATAACAGCGGTTGCATGCAACACTGCTTTCATGAATGATTGTTTCTATATGCTACAATATCGGTTTCTCGTGCTGTGTTCGGCGACTTAAATAGTATATATAAATAAACATTATTAATATTTATACATCATAGATCGATAGTTACACACCCCTCCTTACACTTAAATGTTTGCACTCTAAAATAACATAATGCACTATGAGCGACATCAAAATATATGTAGGGTGTACAGCAATTTGAATGTATATCTCAGTAATGTGCATCATAATAAGTTGAAATTAGTTCTATATTATTTCTTCTACTTTAATCTTTTAATTTGTGTTATTGTGTAAGATATATGTATATACTTGATAAATCTTTACCAGATTGAGATTGCAAGGGATTTACTGTTCGATTTTAAGATGAAATTACACAACAATCACGCACAAAATATAAAAAAATGGGGGGAAAATAAGAACATACAAAGTTACCAATATATACATTAATCAAACTTAAGATCGGACAACTAATAAAATTCTCAAGCCCGCCTCAGCTTGGCCACATGGTCGGCTTCACTTTATCAATATATAATGATATCTATATTTAATAATTGTTTCTCAATTCTCTCGACAATGGAAATGTATGGTTCGTCTTCCTTTTGATAACGCTAGTGATGCGAACTCTATACTAGACCGTAAGGAATAGTCCAACATCGATTGTAAATGCAACTTGATGTGGTGGGTTGATATGCGCTTTAATTCTTCTCTCGAAAAAGCTTTTTTTAAGGTGGGCCAAAAAGGCTAAAGTTTGTATCAATAGTGCTTTCATTGAGAGCGCTTATCACTACAAATTACCATATTTGATAGTATTCGAACATTGTCACATAATTGTCATTTACTTAGTAGTAGTTTGTTTTGTCGTCATCTAACATTCCTTTTTTAGACCATACGGATACAACTCTTGCCATTACATAAGTAAAAAGCGTTATGCCTCGTGATATCCATTGCAACAATTAATAAAGAAGGATGTGGTTTTTCTGGATTTGGAGTTATAATTAAGGGTTTAGAAGACGCTAGCTTGGGAAAAAAAATAAAAATAAATTATTGAACCAAAAATTTACGGTCCAGCATACAAAAATATACTATAACAAGATACTCCAATATAATATTGTTACATAAGTAACAATACATTATTTCCGCACAGAAAAAATTAAGAAAGAAACCATGCAACCATAGCATTTTGCTTAATTCTCAGAGTCGATCTCACTCTCTAGTAGTATATATATAACTACTAGTAGCGCAGTCTCCCTCATCATCCTCCCACAACCAGGACAACATCTTGTTTCCTTGATCAGTGCTGTCCCGTAAGTCCTGCTCTTCAACAGTACTACAACTATTCCAATCCCAATTATCCAAGTTATACCAATCCCAACTCGTCATTTGTTCTTCATTAATGTATGAATTTGATGAAGAAAAAAGGTACCCATTATTATCACAAGTCTCTGGATTTTTAGAAATTTCTACATCTTCCTCACTTAATGCTTTCAATTCATTGGGATCCATGGGGGTCCCATTTTCCGTCTCCTCGGTTTGGCCTCCTAAACTTTGTAACAGTACTCCTCCATTTGGACCTACATCTACTCCATCAATCACCATATCATTAAAACATGAGTCCAAGAAATGCATGTTACTTTTAGCAACAATATTAATATTAGTCTCTTCTTCCAAGCTTGTTGGAGTTGGTGGAAGGGGGACTAATAATATTCCTCCGTTTTCAAACTCATGACCGCTGCTAGTTGTTTCCAACAACTTGGAAGGAGGAGGAGGATAATGTTTTTTGGTAGGAAAATAGTAGAATTTGCTCTTTTTCATGGCAGATCGACTCGTCCTGCCGCCTCTTCGCCTGGGGGAAATATCAATATTATTGCCTAAGCCTACGGGCTTTGGCAAATCCGTAATATTTGGTGGTGGTTGTTGAATAGAGTTGGAGATGGGCCTCCTAAAGGTGTGAATTTGTCTGCTCAAATGGGAATTCCAGTAATTTTTTATCTCGTTGTCTGTTCTACCGGGTAAACTACCAGCAATGATGGACCACCTACAAATTAAGACACAAAAATATCATTAAATTTCTCATAAAAACCAAGCACTACTTGTACTCCCTCTATATACTGCTATTATACTACAAAAGAGTGTCATTTATAAAAATTACAAATATATATATATATATATATATATATATATATATATAATAAGAATGTATATTTGTTATATATTTATCCTTAAAGTTGTTAGGCTAGTAATAGCATACAGTACGTAGTAAAATTATAACCATAAACTTAAAAGACGTATTATTTTTATTATCATCAGTAAAAGAAGAGAATTCTTTTTGTAGAACAAATTTTATCAATTTTTAATATGGAAGAGAATTAAGTAGTAACGTTTGTCCGTTCAACTTAATATATCTCTTCAAATTCATGTAACAGACACACAGCATATGGACAAAAAATACTCCAAAGAGAGTAAATAAAATGATTTGAAAGAAAATTAAACTACGTACTTGAGTTCAGTTCGGTAGCTAGACACATGATTAAGATGGCTGCTAGCTTAACTGGCCGGGAATATATAGGAAAGAGAGAGTGAGCATTCACCTATTGCCCAACGATGCATGCAGCCTAATAATGATGTCATCCTCTGTTGAAGAAAATTTGCCTCTCTTCAAGTCAGATTTCAAGTAGTTAACCCATCTCAGTCTGCAACTCTTTCCGCACCTCAATAATCCTTCAAAAGCGTAAATTCATGATGAATTAATATAGATAAACATATAAGTGCGGATATATATATATATACTCCTATAATTTTTATGGAGTAAATTTAATTTCATTAATTACCAGCATTCTTGGGTAATGATCTCCAGGAGCCTTCACCGTGAGATTGAATGTATTTAGTCAAAATGTCATCTTCTTCAGCTGTCCATCTCCCCCTGTTTAAACCAACTTTCTCACAACAAGGTGCTCTCCCCATTTCTAGATCGATCTCTCTCTAGATCTCTAGCTACTTAATTGGCCAGACGACGTACGTCTAAAGTCTAATATATATATATATATATATATACACACACATACACGGAGGGATCAAGTACATATCTTTTTATTTAATATACGTTGTTTCACTATCTTTTTAAGAATGCATCAAGGCGATAGTTAAATTCACGCAGATAATCTAATCGTTCGTCTTAACTTTTAACGACGCATCAAACCATCGCTATAACATATAAACCGTTTATCTCTATAGCGACGGACCAAACCATCGTTAAAGGTGGTGAACAGGGTAGGTAAAATAAATGGTATGCACTAAAAATTAGGGGTGGGCATAATTTTCGTTTTTTGGACCAGACCGACCATTTTGGTACAAAAATAATCGATCCGATTTCGGTATAAATTAAAAAATCGGTATATACCGATTTTTCAGTTCCGAGTTTTTATGGTTCGGTATTATCGAACTGTACTGGTATATACCGATTTTGTTAAAAATTTTTATTATTAATAAATAATTATTAATAAAAAAATAATAAAATAATAAAAATAAAATAATGATAATAATAATAATGATAATAATATTAATAATAATATTAATTTTTTGTATTTATTCGGTTAAAATTGGTACCGAACTGATAAATCGGTTCGGTATACCGGTTCAACTGATACCGGTATAGATACCAAAATTTGACTTATTTTGGTATTGGTCCAATTCGAGTCAGTATTTACGGGTTGGACACTCCTATTAAAAACGGAATAGATATTTACTACCTCCGTTTTTGAAAGATTGTCGTTTAAGGTTTTTGCACATGGATTAAGAAAGTACGCCCTCCGTTCCTTAATATAAGTCGTTTTAGAGAAATATTTTTGTTCCTTAATATAAGTCGTTTTAGAATTTCAAGTAAGTATTAATTGCTTAGTTTCCAATATTACCCCAAGTATTAAATGTAACTTTGGTTCTCTCACTATTTTCTGTCCAATAAATAACAATCTCTTATTCCAATACAAGGGTAATATAGACAATTGATATTATAATTAATGCTATACAATCATTACATTAATACTTGTGCATGACTCTAAAATGACCTATATTAAGGAACGGAGGGAGTATTATTTATCAAGTAAAATTTATTTGAAATTCTATCACTACCCTTTTATGGGAAGTTGAAAATTATTAATACATGGGAGAGAATTTTTTGGAACAATGAGAGAAGATAGGGGTAATATAGAAAAGTTAATAATTTATTCTCCTCAAAAATTATAAATGACAAATATTTGAAACAATTTTTTTTTTTAAACGATAATTTTTTTAGGAAGAGAGAGTAATATAATACTTCCTATTTATATACTGCATAGAGACAAAAAGCTAGGTACTGATGATTCTCGCTTGCGCTAAACGGCTTGCATGCCTGCATTAATTATGCACATCTCAATTCGGTGAAGTTGGGACTTGGGACATGGTGAATTAATTCAGTAAAATTCAATATAATAGGTTATTAAATTTGTCCAAGCTTAGAACCGGTGCGGCTATCTTTCTTATATATTTCTTGTTTTTATTTTTTCTTTCCTTGGTTTTACAATTATATCTATTAAATTTAATAATTAATTAAATTGCAGGTTCCTCTTTTAAATTATTATTATTATTATTATTATTATTATTATTCACTCACGTATATAATATTATTATCATCTTTTATTTTATTATTTTATTTTATTTGTTTAGTTTGTTTCATCAAATAATCTCATGATAAAATTAATAGATGAATATGACAGAGATTAAAAATATAAATATCTTTAATTATAGTCATTCCGTCTCAGAGTAAGTATTATAATATATTATATGTGATTTTTGATAATCAAGAAACTCTAAATTGAAGTGTTTTTGCAATATATATGAGTTCATAACATAAAAAGAAAAAAAATTTGATTTTTGGCAATTATCTATAATAACAAAAATTATATTATGAAAAGTCTTTTGCTTATTTATACTATTTTTTCACAAGATGTCGCGAATTCTTTGTATCGCATTCCTAGTCATTCTGTGTAGATTGTGAAGAAAACTATTTGACTTAATCCCTTCTTTTTGTTTAGTTTGTTTGTTTTTTAATTCAAATTTGTCGCTCTAGAATCTATAGCGACATTTTTATTATGGAAATAACAAAAAGTGATATAGATTTAACAATTTACGTCCTTAAGTTTATATTCAAACTCATAGGTGGTAATAAATTCGATACAGTTTTTCATGTTTATAGATTTTCATTTATATTTATAAGAAATTGGTATAAATTTTAATTACAAAAGAATTAATTTGACTTAAAAAATCAAACTAAGTCAGTTTTTCAGGGACAGAGGAGTAGAACAATTTTAATATTAATTATTTTGTTCCACAAACAATTTCCCATCTTCCAATTATTTTATAATTAAACTTTGATGATATTTTTGTTTTATATTATTAATTTATTTAGTGTTAAATTTATTAATGATACATACTATTGAAATTGTAATGATAAATTTGAGAATATTGTTTTATTTTATACAACTATTAAAAAATAATATTTTATTTTAGATATATCTTTTTTAATAAATAAGGCCCATATTGTAGAACTAAAATAGTATAAATAATGCCAAGAAAAAGGTTACTGTCCCTTAGTCCCATAAAAAAATAAGTAAAGTATAAAAAAATCTCATATGAAAGATCTTTAAATTAGACGATTCAAATTCAAAATGTTAATATAAAATAAATTTTTATCCTCAAAAGTATTTAAGTATGGCTCATTATATATGTTTAAGAAAAGAAAGAACTATTACTGTACTTGCGTGAAATCTATTTTTATGAGATGTAAGGAGAAAATATACATTATCGTACACGCACACATATGTATACAAAATTATATTATTATGGATCCGATTAGGATAAAATTGGCATCAATTTTATTCTAATTAATTTTATAGTTTATTATTAAATTCGGTATAAAAAAAATTGCATTGATCCAAAGTCTTCACTCTAACCAAATTTAATATCACCTATATTAACCACACTTACATTGTACGGATACCATTTATCATTTATACATTCATATATAATAGGGGTGACAGTCGTGTCGTCGATCTTAGGTAAATTTGTGTTTTGTCGAAATTCGTGTATACACATATTTATAATACGAATCCGTTTATAACATGTATTTATAACACAAATCCATTTATAAATCATGTTAGTGTGATGTCAAAAATTGTCTCTCGTTGCAACTTAATTGTATTGTACTCCCTCCGTTTCTAAAAGATTGTCGTTTTAGAAAAAAAAATTTATTTTAAAATATTTGTCGTTTACAACTTTCGAGAAGAATAAATTATTTATTTTTTTATATTACTCCTACCTTCTCTCATTGTTCTAATAAATTCTCTCCCTTATATTAATAATTTTTAATTTCTCATAAAGAGGTAGTGATAAAATTTTAAATAAATTTTAATTATTAAATAATAATATTAAATAACTTTTTTAATCCATATACCGAGCAGTTGAGAAAGTTAAAGTTTGTAGCATTGATGAGTTAATGCCCTTATCGTTGCAACTTGTATTGAGGAGTTGAGAAAGTTAAAGTTCATTTGTACCATTGATGAGTTTGCAATAATTGATGTGGGTCAAATTAATGATGTATAGTACGTACAAGTGTCGGTGGCCATGGATGGCGCCACGGCTACTAAAAATCAGAGAGGCCATTGTCGTGGCTTCTCCACCGTCAAGAGCCTCGTGACGGGGCCTACATTTCACACGTACATTGATCAAATTCAAGTTTTAAATTTTTAATGTTTGTGATCAAAATTATTGGTAGAAATTATAAAAAAATTGACGTGAGGATTAGTTAAATACTTCGGCATAATTTTTTTAATACTTTATACTTTTTGATGATATATATATATATATATATTATATTACAATGAAAATATAATGAGTAATAATATATAGTATACTCATAATAAACTTTTTAATCACAATTGATCATAAGTAAGTAATTTATTATTTATTTTAAAAATAATATAAATTAGATTATTATTTAGTTTAAAATATATATATATATATATATATATATATATATATATATATATATATATATTGAAAGGATATGAGTATATATGACGCCTTTTCAAAATTAGATACATCACCCATCTTGGATTACATGGGATATATAGATGTAATTTAAATACAACTTACTAATACAACTGTCGCAGTATAATATGACAAAACATAAAGCGTGAGTTTGAATACAATTATTGTCTCTACTGTAGATTATACAAACTCAAAAGGAAAGTCTCATTCTAATTATTATCACACTATTTCATAAAAAAATAGTGAGGACTATTAACGCTTATCCTCCGGACCATCACCGTAGTAGAGATCTCAAATTTTTTTAAAAATAAAGATGAATTTTCTATAAATATTATTTTGAATATTATGGAATAAATTTGATATAATGTTATAGTTGTGGGTAATATTTATAAATTTTGCAAAAAAGTAAAGTTGTTATAAAATATTCGTTTGGTCGGAGAATATTCTTTTATCGGAGAATATTAAGACGATTTTACCAATCATCGTTAAGTGGACCCCATTAATGTAAGTATTGTGCCGTAGTTAGAAAACGACAAAATTATCTTTCTATAAAAATAACTACGGAGTGTAAGTACTGATTAAAACTGTTGAACTACAAATTGGTAAAAAAACGAAGAATACGGCGTGGTTCAGATAAGAAGACAATTGTATTGATTATTGATCTTTACGTGAGAAGTTTCATTTATCTTTCGATTATACTCAATTATCATAAAGAATCACGTCATATCTCTTATATTATTGATTCAATTATCACACAAGATCATCCGTATAATATGTTATATTATTAATCGAGATTTATGTTATAAATGATTAATAATTGTTGAAAGATAAAAATGTGTTGATTAAAAATAAAATGATTTGTGGTAATATTTATTCAATCCTCATGTATATAAAGAAGTCATTATGAGACGTTTGTGGTAAGTTTGATTATTTTATGGGGGGCCGTATATGTCATCATCTAAAGAGTCTCTTCGTGAATAGTAATTACCTTTGTGAATAAGTAATTACCTTCATCAATAGTATTTACCTTCGTCAATAGATTTACCTTCGTCAATAAGTAATTACCTTTGTGAATAGTAATTACCTTCGTTAATAGTATTTACCTTACGTCCAATAGTAATTATCTTCTTCAATAGTATTTACCTTCGTCAATAGTAATTACCTTCTTCATTAATAGTAATTACCCCTTCGCAAATAAGAAGTTGTCCTTCAATATTACCAAGAGTTAATCTGCTTCTTGATTGTTCCAAAGGTTAATTACCCCTTCATGAATAGTAGTTGTCTCTTCAATATTACCAAGAGTCATTTTGACCCGTTCAACACTCTCAAGAGCCACCTCGCTTTTTTCTATAAATAGAAAAGTTTCATTCCTTCATTATTTATTTACTTACGAATTCATCAAAGCTACAGAGAAACTATAGATAGAGAAAAGAAGAAAAGTGATTCGCTACTTCACTTTTCCAATATTCGATTCTTCTAAGGTAGGGAATATTATTCATTTATCTGTCGTAGTGGGTGTTATTCTTTCTTATTCAAAGAGAACTTGATTATTCCATCGCTTATTATTCTCATTGGAATAACTCAGATATCTGCAGTTAATTTCCTATACTTGGTGACATTTTTCTATTATTCATTGGAACATCCCGTCTCGTGTGTTTACACCGGACACGGACCGTTCCGCTTTTTATTATTATTCATTGGAACATCCTCGTCATGCATATGTTTTACACGGACTGGTTAAAATCTTTATATTATTCTCATTGGAACATCCTCGTCACATGCGTTTACGCCTTGGGACCGGTTCCGTTATTTATTATTCCGGTTGAATAACTCGCCTTGTATTTCATCGCATGCGTGGTGATTTCTTTTGTTATTCCATTCTTTATTATACCTGGGTTGGTTAAAACTTTGACTTCTATACTCCATGAAATTAGTAGAATATCCTCGATATTTGCGTTTCATCCAAAGATCTTTCATGGAAATATTATTCGATCATTCTTGAATTTTACTCTATAAAACAAAGATCACGTCGACAATTTGGCGTTAATAATTCTCGGATAAAATAATTCTTGAACTTGTTTTATTCAATTATTATATCATTGTCATCATCCTCATGTTTATATTACGTTGAAAGTCATCATGGCTCAGTAGTGCGTAGATGGACTTGGTATGATTATGATTATGATGAGAGATTATTTGTAATCATTTAACACCGTAATGTTACAAATGATGTGATAAAAATCCTCAATTAGTAGTAGTGTATTGATTGACAAATGATTGTTGGCATGATCATGACTATTAATGAATACACAACTATTCTCGCCCGTGTAGTGCATGAATAATTGTGGTCGTGATACTTAAAGAATATCCCTGGCCAGTAGTAAGAAAAGGGGTGATTCGATGATGTGGAATATTTATTAAAATTTGAGTCTCATTTATAATAAATGATGAAAAACCTTTTAAATCATAAAAGATAGTAGATTTTATTTTCTATTTGACTCTTTTAATGGATCTTTGGTTCATTTGTAGTTAAACTTGATGTTCATTATATTTTATCGGTTTTAACACTGTTGAGAGCTAATGATAATTTATTCTCGCATTATCTTAGTCATAATATTTCATCGAAGCTAGTTGAGCTCACCCTTTCTTTCACCTCATTCTCTGTGAAATGAGAATATAGTTGGGACGAGTCGGGGAAAGGAGTAATGGTCCGGAGGATAAGATTAGTAGTCCTCACTATTACGTGAAATAGTGTGATAATAATTGTAATGAGGACTCCTTTTGAGTTTGTATAATATCTAGTAGACAATATTTGTATTCAAACTCACGATTTACGTCGATTGCATACCACGCAGTTATATTAGTAAGTCAGATTTAAATTTTACCATACGATCCGACTACCCAAGATGGGTGATGTATACCTAATTTTGGGGGCGTCACAACAGTATCGAGCTTAGGATACGATCCCGGCTAAGATGTGAGAATAGTATTAGGAGGGAGAGAGAGGGGAATACCTTCGCTAGTATGACCTACCTAAGTTTATGCTTTATTTTATTGGTCGGTCACGTAATATAGAGATAATTTGTTACACGTCAATTAACCTTTTGTTTTGTGGCGAAGATCTCAAAATGACATCCGAGAATGTTGAGAATAAGAATGGAGCACAAAGCGATCGTTGATTCACCACATATCAATAATCGTGATAATGTGCATCGTGAAGGTGACAATCCTCACGCAAAACAACAACACCGACCAAATGATGAACGATCAAATGTTCAGAGGCTTTATGTAATTTATGCAACAAAGCAGACGAGAGAGGCGACTTCGCCCAAAACGTAGGTGGAAACACGGAAACTCTCTAGGCGGTCACCGCATTAAACAATTCAAGGAGTTCGGAACCACCGGAGTTTAAGGGGAGAGCCAAAACCACTTCCGGCAATAAAGCATGGATAAAGTGATTACCAAGATATTTGATGTCTTGGGATGCCCGAGGAGCAAAAGGTTCCTTCACGCCTTTTATGTTTGCGCGAGAGAGCAGACATTGGTGGGAATCCAGAAACGTACTCAACTCCGTCAGATCAAGATATCTTGGGAGAAGTTCCAGAGTCGCATTCAACGACAAATACTTTCCGAAAGTATTCGCCACATGAAGGAGGTGGAGTTTATCAAGTTGGAACAAAACAATATGGACCGTGTCGCAATACGAGGCAAAATTTATGGAGTTATCACGGTTTCATCGCCCCACTGGTGGATAATGAAGAGAGAATGGCGCGAATGTTTTTAAGAGGTTTGAAGTCGGGAGATACGCCAACATCTTATTTTTCATAAACCGTGGTTTGTATTCGGATGTTGTAAATAGGGCTCGATTAGTGGAGCGCGATAATGAGTCAACGAACTAAAAAGAGAAAGAAAGACAAAATTATAATACCAATGAGAGTAGTCATCAAGCGGTGACAACAAGCGTGGAGGGAATCAATAGGCGAGATATGGTAAACACTTGGTGGTAATCAGGCCAAAACAATAAGAATGGACATTTCAAGAAAAGGAGATTCAACAATGATGGAAAGACGCCAAGACCAAAGACCCATTGTTAAGGAAGGAGAAAGACCACCTATCATATGCTTCAAATGCGGAGGAGAGGACACATCATCCGAATCTGCGCGCATGTCGTCAAAGATGTTATAATTGTGGAAGAGAAGGTCACTTAGCTCAATTTTGTTGCCATCAAGACAAATTCAACTAGGATGGAGGCACCAAAGGCCGCTCCCGTAAAAGTCAAAACCAGAAAGGCAAGTGAGGAGGCGTTTGTTGTGATCTCTCAGAGAGCAAGGAACCCGAATGAGGTCATCACGGTAAGCTTTATCATAAACTCTAATGAAGTTTATACTTTATTTGATACGGTTCTACCCATTCTTTTATTTCTCCTACTTTGCGCCATCGATTAAATTTGACCAGGAGAAATTAGACTTTTGACTTATCTGTGGAAACTCCGTTGGGAGAAACCTTCATTACATCCATCGCTTATAAGTCTTGTTTGGTTCAAATCGGTACTTCTCACATTACATGTCGATCTTATTTCATTAAAAATACTTCAGATTTGACGTGATTCTGTGGATTGATTGGTTAACTACTTATCATGCAAAATTGATTGTTTTCGTAAGGTTGTTAGCTTTCATATTCCTAATCAACCTATTATGCGAATTCAAACGACCAAACCATTAAAATCAATCATGGTCATCTTAAGCCATAAAGCTATTCGCTTATTGAAAACGGATGTCAAGCTTTCTTAGCTCATGTCATAGATTTAAACAAAAATACGTCGGTTTGAACGATATTTCTATTGTTAATAAATTTCCGACGTATTCCCAGAAGAACTTCTCGCCTACCCCAGAAGCGTGAAATTAAATTTTGTATCGACCTTGAACCCAGACAAAACCTATTTCCAAAGCCCCATATCGAATGACTCTATTGAACTTCGTGGAGTTAAAGACCCAACCGCAGGAATTGTTAGACATTGGCTTTATTCGCCCCAAGTACTTCTCCTCGGGGTGCTCTGTTCTATTCGTGAAGAAGAAAGATGGGAGTATGCGATTTCAGATTGATTATCTGGAGTCAATCATGTCACCATCAAAAAATAGGTATCCATTGCCACGTATTGATGACCTTTTTGACCAAATTGTAAGGAGCCAAATTCTTTTCAAAGATCGATCTTCATTCCAATATCACCAATTGAAGATTAGAATCACCGACATTCCAAAGACGGATTTTAACTCCCCAGACGGGCATTATGAATTCCTAGTCATGTCCTTTGGATTGACTAATGCCCCTACGCTTTCATGGATATGATGAACCGAGTATTCAAGGAATATTTAGATCACTTTGTGGTCGTCTTTATTGATGACATCCTTATTTATTCCAAAAGTCGTGAAGATCATGAGCAACACTTGAGGTCGACACTCCAAAAGCTTCGTGAATATAAGCTTTATGCCAAGTGAAGAAATGCGAGTTCGTTGAGAAGTAGCATTCCTTGGGCACGATGGTATCAAGTCATGGAATATCCGCTGACCCAAAGAAAGATGAAGCTATTCAAAGTCGGGAACAACCTAAATCAAATGGATCAAGACGTAGCTTTTCGGTTTAGTGGTTATTATCGGAGATTCGTGGAAGGATTTTCTCTAATCGCTACTCCATCGACTCAAATTGACTTTAAAAGATACAAAGTTCGGTTGGAGCGAAGAATGTGAGAAGAGTTTTCAAGAACTCAAGAGGAGACTTATTTCAAAGACCTGCTCGACAATACCATCCGCCTCGGCTCGGAGGATTTGTCATCATCTGATGATGCTTCTAGAAAAGGGTTGGGATGTGTTCTCATGCAACATGGAAAAGTTATAGTTTATGCCTCATGATAACTCAAAGAATATGAGAGGAATTATCCTACTCATGATCTAGAGTTGGCGGTATTGTTGTCTTTGCACTTAAAATTTGGAGGCATTACTCAGATGGGGAGAAAGTGGAGATCTTTACAGATCATAAAAGCCTCAAATATTTCTTCACTCAAAAGGAACTCAACACGCGATAAACGACATTGGCTTGAACTGCTGGAAAGATTATGATCATACCATCCAATACCATCCTCGAAAAGCGAACGTGGTAAATTTGACGATTGAGTAGAAGATCATACGCAAGTACGAAGTGCGTTATTGTCAACATAAGCGCCCATTTTGTGTGACTTGCAAAGGATGGAGATAGAGTTAAAGACTCTGTGGACGCACGTGATGATAAGCGAGTATACTGAGTAGAACCGACTTTAATCGATAAAGTTAAAGTCGCTTCAAGCTATGCACACGGAGCCGATGCGTATGAGGAAGAAAGTGCAAGAAGGTGCTATCGCCAAGCAAGAATCGATGCGAAGAAGGAATACTTGAAAGTTAACTCTGCACTTTGTGTTCCTAACGACCTTGATTTAAAGTATAATATCATGATGGAGGCGCACAACACACCATTTGCAATCCATCTGGGAGTACCAAATGTATCATGATATTCGGTCATACATTTTGGTGGAGCAATATGAAGAGAGAGATAGCGTTGTTTATCTCAAGGTGTCTAACTTGTCAACGAGTTAAAGCGAGCATCAAGTACCAAAAGGTCCATCAGAACCACTTGAAATTCCGTAATGGAAGTGGGAGCACATTACCATGGATTTTCAGCACGGCCTTCCTAAGGTTTCTCAAGGCATTGATGCGATTTGGGTCATTGTTGATAGATCGACCAAGTCCGCTTCATTTTTTACCGATATTGGAGAAACTTATACACTTAAACGTCTTGCTTGTATATACATAAACGAGATTGTAAAGATCGCATGGTACGCCGATATCCATAGTTTCGATCGAGACCCAAGGTTCACTTCACGATTTTGGGTTAGTTTGCAAAAAGCTATGGGCACAGATTTCACGATTTAGCTTTCTAAGATATCATCCTCGCATCGGACGGACAATGGAGAGGACTATTCAAACTCTTCAAGATCTATTAAGACTCTGTGGTCCTTGATTTCAAGGGAGTTGGGACAAGTTCTTACCATTGGTGGAGTTTTCCTACAACAACAATTATCAAGCAAGTATTGGCATGGCTCCATTCAAGCGCCAGTATGGAAGAAAGTGTCGTTTCCAAAGATCTTTGGGACGAGGTGGGTGAAGCAACGTTGTTGGGACCGGAGTTGGTACGTATGACTACTTTTAAAAGATTCAAACGATCCGACAACGATAAAAACCTCACAAAATTCCATAAAAGAGTTATGCCGATCTTCATCGAAAGGACGTGGAATTCGATATAGGAGATCATGTGTTGTTAAGAGTCGCTTCCATGGAAAGGAGTTACAAGATTTGGAAAGAGAGGAAAACTTAATCCTCGATTCATTGGTCCATTTTTAATCCTCGATCGAGTAGAGTAGGCTCGCCTATGGTCTATTTAACGCCACCGCCAAATATGTGAAAGACCCGAACCATATTATTGAAGTTAGAACCGGACGAAATAGCGGAATATTTGACGTATTTAAGAGGTTCCTGCTCAAATTTTGGATAAGAAGGAACATATTCTACGCCTCCAAGGTTATAAATCAAGTCAAAGTTTTGTGGATGAACCACGATGTTGAGGAAATGACTGGGAGTTAGAATCAAATGAAATCAAGGTATCCTTACCTCTTCGACATACCAGTAACGCATTCTAATTTCGAGGGCGAAATTTCATAAGAAGGGGAGGTTGTAAGACCCCAACTTTTATAAATAAAGATGAATTTTCTATAAATATTATTTTTGAATATTATGGAATAAATTTGATATAATGTTATAGTTGTTGGGTAATATTTATAAATTTTGCAAATTAAGCAAGTTGTTATAAAATATTCGTTTGGTCGGGAATATTTTTTTGTTTGGGAATATTCAGACGACGACTCAATCATCGGTGGACCTATTAACGAAAGTATTGTCGTAGTTAGAAAACGACAAAATTATCTTTCTATAAAAATAACTACGGAGGTGTTACCGTTAAAACCATTGAACTACCCTATGGTAAAAGAACAGAAGAATCTGGCATTGGTTGCATAAGAAGCACACCAGATTAATTATCGATGCTTACGTGAGAAGTCACTTAGCTATACTCAATTATCGCTACAAGATGAATCTTTGATCATATCTCTTATATTATCGATTCAATTATTGTCACAATATCATCTCATATAATATGTTATATTATTAATTGAGATGACAAGTTATAAATGATTAATAATTGTTGAAAGATTAAAATGTGTTGATAAAAATAAAATGATTTGTGGTAATATTTATTCAATCCTCGATGTATATAAAGAGTCCATATATGAGACGTTTATAGTAAGTTTGATTATTTTATGGGGGGCCCATATATGTCATCATCTAAGAGTCTCTTCGTCAATAGTAATTACCTTTGTGAATAGTAATTACCTTCATTCAATAGTATTTACCTTCATCAATAAGATTTACTTCTTCACAATAAGTAATTACCTTTGTGAATAGTAATTACCTTCGTTAATAGTATTTACCTTCATCAATAGTAATTATCTTCTTCAATAGTATTTACCTTCGTCAATAGTAATTACCTTCGTCAATAGTAATTACCCTTCGCAAATAGTAGTTGTCCCTTCAATATTACCAAGAGTTAATCGCCTTCTTGATTGTTCCAAAGGTTAATTACCCCTTCAGAAATAGTAGTTGTCTCTTCAATATTACCAAGAGTCATTTTGACCCTTCATACACTCAAGAGCCACCCTCGCTTTTTCTATAAAAGAAAGCTCATTCCTTCATTATTTCATTTAATTCATCAAACTCTCTAGAGAGAAACTATAGAGAAAAAGAAGAAAAGTATTCGCTACTTCACTTTTCCAATATTCAGTTCTTCTAAGGTAGGGAATATTATTTGTTGTACTCGTAAGTGGGTGTTATTCTTTCTTATTCATGAAGAGAACTTCGCTTATTCCATTCGCTTATTATTCATTGGAATAACTCCATATACGCATGATTTACCCTATACTTGGTGACATTTTTCTATTATTCTCGTTGAACATCCTCGTTCATGTGTTTTACACCGGATTCGGTTTAAAATCTTTATTATTATTCGCTGAACATCCTGCGTCGTGTGTTTTACGGACTGACCGGTTAAAATCTTTATTATTATTCATTTGAACATCATCACATGCATGCTTTTCTTACGGACCTGGTTCCGTTATTTATTATTCCGTTGGAATAACTCGCCTGCAAGGCTTCTATCGCATTGCACGGTGATTTCTTTTGTTATTCCATTCTTTATTATACCCAAATAAGTTAAAACTTTGACTTCTATACTCCATGAAATTAGTAGAATATCCTTGATATTTGCGTTTCATCCAAAGATCTTTCATGGAAATATTATTCGATCATTCTTGAATTTTACTCTATAAAAAAAGATCACGTCGACAATTTTGGGCGTTAATAATTCTCGGATAAAATAATTCTTGAACTTGTTTTATTGAATTATTATATCATTGTCATCATCCTCATGTTTATATTATGTTGAAAGTCATCGTGGGCTTCGTAGTGCATAGATGGACTTGGTATGATTATGACCAGAGACTATTCTTGTAATCACGATCGTAATGTTACAAATGATGTGATAAAAATCCAAAGTGTCAGTAGTGCATTGATGGATGATTGTTGGTATGATCATGACTATTAATGAATACACAACTATTCTTGGCCCGTAGAAGGTATGAATAATTGTGGTCGCGATACTAAAGAATATCCTCGTCAGTAGAAGTGTAAGGGGGTGATTTGATGATGTGGAATATTTATTAAAGTCGAGTCTCGGCTATAATAAATGATGAAAAACCTTTAAATCATAAAAGATAGTAGATTTTATTTTCTATTTGACTCTTTTAATGGATTCTTTGGTTCACTGTAGTTAAACTTGATGTTCATTATATTTTATCGGTTTAACATCGTCAGAAAGCTAATGATAATTTATTCGCATTATCTTAGTCATAATATTTTCATCGAAAGCTAGTTGAGCTCACCCTTTCTTTCACCGTTCTCTTCGTGAAATGAGAATATAGCCGGGACTTAGCTCTGGGAACGGAGTAATGGTCCGAGGATAAGATTAGTAGTCCTCACTATTCGTGAAATAGTGTGATAATAATTGTAATGAGGACTCCTTTTGAGTTTGTATAATATCTAGTAGACAATATTTGTATTCAAACTCAAAGTTTATGTCGTATTGTACATACGGCACGCTTATATTAGTAAGTTGTATTTAAATTCGTACTACGTATCCGACTACCCAAGATGGGTGATGTATACCTAATTTTGGGGCGTCATAATCATTTCCGCTTCGACTCGTCTCCAAATTTATATTTTCATCTCCCAAGAGAACGGTGAAAGAAAGGTGAGCTCAACTAGCCCAAGAAGAAATATTATGACTACGATAATGCAGAATAAATTATCATTAGCCTCAAAACAATGTTAAATCGATAAAATACAATAGACATCAAGTTTAATCAATGGAACAAGCAATCCATTAAAAGAGTCAAAGAGAATAGAATCTACTATCTTTTATGATTTAAAAGTTTTCATCACTTTTATCACGAAACTCATTTCAATAAATAATCCACATCATTAAATCATCCCCGCACTACGTGCCAAGGATATTCTTTAAGATCACGACCACGTAATTATCCATGCACTCACGCCAAAGATAATCGTGTTTTCATCATCAATGGCCCCGATCATGTCATAAAACAATTCATCTTTGCTCCTTGGTCAAGAGAATCCATAGCCATAATCATACCAAAAATCATCCATCAACGCACTACGGCCAATGAGGACTTTAAATTTTTACATCATTTATAACATTACGGTCATGATTACACTGCATAATCCCTGGTAATAATCATTCCAAGTCCATCTATGCACTACAGGCCACAGATAACTTTCAACATAATATAAACATGAGGATGATGACAATGATATAAGAATTCAATAAAACAAGTTCAAGAATTAATTTATCCATGAACCAATAACGCCCAAATTGTCAACACGACATCGCTTTTAGAGTAAAATTCAAGAATGCTCGTAAGAATATTTTCATGGAAAGATCTTGAATGAAGCGTAAATATCAAGAATATTCCACTAATTTCATAGAGTATAAGTCAAAACTTTAACCAACCGAGTATAATAAAGAATGGAATAACAAAAGAAATCACCATGCATGCAGACAAGATGTATATTAAAAGTTATTCCAACAGTAATACTAAATAACGGAACTGTGTCGGGAAATTCACAACCCCAAGCGGGATGTTCCAAATGTAATAATAAATGCAGAATAATAAATGATGGAACCAGTCCGACGTATATACAGACGATGGATATTCCGACGTAATAATAAAGATTTTAATAATAAAAATGGAATCAGTCCCACAGATAGCTCAAGCAGGGATATTCCGGCTGTAATAATAAAGACGTAATAATAGAATAATGTCACCAAGTATAGGGTAGCCCACGTATACAGGTTATTCCAACAGAACAATAAAGAAATAGAATAACAGAAGTTCTCTTCTTGAATACAAAAGAATAATATCTCTTACCGTAAAATAATACTTGATATAAGAGTAGTGAAGTAGCAGAAAACTTTTCTTCTATCTCTCTATAGTCTCTCTCTATAGTTTTCCTCTCTTAGTTCAAATTGAATTAGTTAGAAAATAATGAAGGAATGAGCTTCTATTTATAGGAAAATGGAATCATAAGCATTCTATTCCATTAACTATCAGATTGATTTACTTTAATCGATGGTCCATATTTAAGGAAAAATCTTTTAAATAAAATATAATATATTCTATTTATATAAAAAGATTTTACTACGCAAACACTATACTGGCACTATGCAAATACTATGCATAATAAAATATAATATATTCTATTTATAGAATAACTTTAATAAAGTATTCATTTTATATAAAAATATTTTACTACGCAAAATATACTACATAATAGAATATAATATATTCTATTTATAGTAATAATTTTAATAAAGTATTCTATTTTATATAAAAGATGTTTCTATTTTATTACGTTAATAATACGAATAAAACAAAACTTCTAAATCAACAATAATTGAATCAAATAATGTGAGATACTACGCAAAGAACTATCAGAAGAATAATTGAACAAAACCGAGTGACTTCTCACATAAATATCAATAATCAATATCGTGTTACTACGCAACAACGCCAGACATCAGATTTCTTTTACTACCGAAAGTAGTTCAACAAGATCAACAAGATAAAACTTCCGCCGTTATTTTTAATAAAATATTTTTGTCGCTTTTCAATCCGATAATAATTCCGTTAATAGGTCCTAATGATTGTCTCATTGATTTAATATTTCTGTTTAAAACGAATATTCCCCACCAATCGAATATAATATGACAACTTTCATACTTTGCAAAATTTATAAATATTACCCACAACTATAACATTATCTCAAATTCACACCATAATATAAAAAAAATTATTTCGAGAAAATTAATTTTATTCATAAAATCTGGGGTTTCACATCATATATGATTAAAATTTGATTGACAAAGTTATAAATTTTCAATTTGACCCCGTATAATAGAAAATTTATAAAATTTTAGTGGGGTCAATTTATATATATATTTTAAAATTTTTAAAATTTACCTTATATTATTAAATAAATTTTTTTCGAGTGGGGTCAATTGAATTCATTAAAAGTGACGACGGCTTCGCTTAACGACGTTGATCATTCCTCGTAAAATGTCTTTTTCGCATAAAATCATCACCCTATCAAGGTTCTAGTTTTAGAATTAATTTCTTATAAAAGCTAGGTGTGGGCTATAGCTAGTTTTAATACCGTAAAATAAACCAATCAGTCTCAGCTTGATTCTGTCATTTCAATTCAAAATATAAATAATTTAAATATGAATAAATTTTAAAGTTCGATAAGTTATTCGGGCCTTTTGAAATTATAATTTTCTGCTAATACTCGCATCATATTTGTGAGACCCCAGATTTTATCAATAAAGATTTAAATTTTGTCGAAATAATTTTTTAATGTTATGGTGTGAATTTGAGATAATATTATAGTTGTGGGTAGTATTTATAAATTTTGCAAAGTATGCAAGTGGTTATATTATATTCGATTGGCCTGGGAATATTCTATTTTAGCAGGAATATTCAGACAACTACCAATCATCAGTGGACCCCTATGTAATGTAATTATCATTAATCGAGAAAACGACAAAAATATTTTATTGAAATAACTACGAAAAGTTTTACCGTTGATATCGTTGAACTACTCCTCAGAAGAAAAGTACAAAAGAATATCGTGTATTGATAAGAATACACCAGATCGATTATCGACGCTTATGTGAGAAGTCACCGGTTTGATCCATTATCATCGATTAATAATATGAATTATTATAATGATAACGACGCTTTTTGTTTTATTCGTATTATTAACGTAATAAAATGTAAAACATCTTTTATATAAAAAATGTAATACTTTATTAAAGTTATTCTATAAATGTAATATATTATATTTTATTACGATAAGTGGTGCAGTATAAGATTTTGATAGTGTTTTTGATATAGTGTTTTCAGATAGTAAAATATTTTTATATAAATAGAATATATGATATTTTATTTAAAAGATTTTGCTTTAAATATGACCGTCCGATTAAAGTAAATCAATCTGACCGCTCATGGATTAATTACTACGCATTCTATTTTCCTATAAATAAGCTCATTCCTTCATTATTTTATTTACTTTAATTCAATTTGAAACTCTGTAGAGAGAAATTATAGAGAGAAGTTTATAGAGAAAATCTATAGAGAGAAAAGAAGAAAGATTCAGTACTTCATTACTTTGATATCCAAATTGTCTTTTTTACGGTAAAGGATATTATTCTTTCAGTATTCAAAAGAGAACTTCTGTTATTCCATTTCTTTATTATTTTGTTGGAATAACTCGTGTATCACGTGGTTTACCCTATACTTGGTGACATTCTTTATTATTACATTTGAACATCCCGTCATGGTGTTTTTTACGGGACCTAGTTCCTTCTTTATTATTATTTCTGTTGGAATATCCTCGCTCGTGTGTTTTACACCGCACACGGTTCCATTTTTATTATTCCGCTTTTATTATTCCGCTTGGAATATCTTATTCATAAGTATACTATGGGACCTGGTTCCATCATTTATTATTCGCATTTATTATTCTCATTTGAACATCCCGTCATGTGAATTTCACCGACCGGTTCCGTTATTATTATTCTCGTTGAATAACTCTTTGCTGTCATGGCCTATCGCATTGCATGGTGATTTCTTTTGTTATTCCATTCTTTATTATACCCAAATAAGTTAAAACTTTGACTTCTATACTCCATAAAATTAGTAGAATATCCTCGATATTTCAAGGCTTCATCCAAAGATCCTTTCATGGAAATATTCTTCTCAAAGATTCTTGAATTTTACTCTACAAAACAAAGATCATGTCGACAATTTGGACATTAATAATTCCCGGATAAAATAATTCTTGAACTTGTTTTATTGAATTCTTACATCATTGTCATCATCCTCATGTTTATATTATGTTGAAAGTCATCATGTGGCCTGTAGAAGGCATGATGGACTTGGTATGATTACGACTAGAGACTATCGTAGGTGTAATCACTTAACCGTAATGTTACAAATGATGTGATGAAAGTCATCTTGGCTTACACGCATAGATGGACTTAGTATGATTACGAAGGGGATCATTCGGTATAATCACGACCGTTATAAATGATGTGATAAAAGTCCTCGATGGGCTGTAAAGCATTGATGAATAGTTTTTGGTATGATTATGACTGTGGTTTATTTGGTATAGTCGCAATGACCATTGATGATTTAATGAAAATTTTCTCGACCGTGGGTACATGGATGATTAGATGTGGTGGAATATTTATTAAAAGTCGAGTCTCAAATTTATAATAAATGATGAAAAACCTTTAAATCATAAAAGATAGTAGATTTTATTTTCTACTGACTCTTTTAATGGATCAGATATTCACCGCAGATTAAACTGGTTGTCTATCAGTATTTTATCGTTTAACATTGTTGAAGACTATTGATAATTTATTCTCGCATTATCTTAGTTATAATATTTCTTCTTTGGGCTAGTTGAGCTCACCCTTTCTTTCAATCGTCTTCTCTTGAAATGAGAATATAATTGGGACGTAGTCGGGAAAAAGAGTGATGGTCCCAAGATAAGATTAGTAGTCCTCACTATTCTGTTAAATAGTGTATCTGTAAGACCTCAAATTTTTTTTTAAATAAAAAGGAATTTCCTTTATTTATTATTTTGAAATAGTAAGGGTTGATTTGATTAATGTGGATAGTTAAGGGTTAAATACGCAAATATTTCAAAATAAGCAAGTGGTTATAAAATATTCATTTTGTCGTGGAATATTCGTTTGGTCGTGGAATATTCAGATCGCTTTCAGAATATTCGTGACGACTCACAAGCAGACGCATGTGGCCCCATAACTGGAAAAGCGATTGGATGAAGAAAACGACAAATATAAGTTGGTTAAAATAAACGGCGTAGTTATTCATACTGTTAAGACCGTTGAATATCCGGTGGTTAAAATACGAAGAATACGCTGCGGGTCGCGACAAAGAAGAAGACACCAGATCGCATTAGATTGTTGAATTATTGATCCTTACGTAAGAAGGCACTACTCAATAATTTTCATGTAGTTATCGCTCAATATTTTATTTTATTGATTCAATAATTCTTTGCGTTGGTATTTTATATTATCGCTATTTCAATAATTGTCATCGCACACAAGATTTCCCATTATCGGATCAATAATTCATATTATTTGAATAATATTATTAGATAACATTATTGGCAATGTCTAGAAAGTTTTGTCTAAGGAGAGGTTTGGTCACCTAATTGCGCTACGAAGAAGAGAGATCTTTATCGAAAGCCCTCTTTCCCGGGAACAAATTTTGGTCATATAAATGTGATTTCGTAATATTATTTGTGAATAATTAATTATTGATTCATATGATAAGGAAATATTTATTTTATATGAATATAAATGATGAATTTATTTATGTGGTTATTAATGAAGGAATTAATCTTTGAGATGTTTTATTTGTATTTTATTTGATTCGAGGTATTAAAAAAATCAAATCGGTGTTATTACTGCCTTTATCATGTGAGTTATAATATTTAATCCGACCGTTGGATCGTTGTAATTTTTGGATATGTTATATATAAGTTGAGTATATGTCTACAAATTTTGAACCGTTAAAGATGAGCAGATAATTTATTATGAATTTTAAGAGGTGACCGATTCGTAAATTAGGTTATAAATGATTTTGGTGGAAAATTCTAGAATTCAGTGGGCCCCACTTGTGGTTGGTGAAGAAATGTGCTGAATTTTATTTCAAATGTGGTGGGTGGCAATAGTAGAAGCAGGTAAAGCCATCGTGTAGAAGTCAAGTCTCGCTTTACGGGCTAACATTTTCCTATAAATAGAGGACTAAGTTAGAATTGAAAATCACACCGTAAACATAAGCTTTTTCTTTCTCTCTATATTATTGAAGCGTATTTTTGAGTATTTAGATACTTTGAGAGTCATTGTTTCAAGATAAATTTTATTCAAAGATCACTTCCGACCTTTCCTTCCAAGTAATCGATTCTTTTCGAGGTAAGTGGATGTTATTTTCTTCTCAAATGATATTATTTCTTCAATATCATTACGTCGAAATATCGGTTGGAACTTTTTATCAAATTTGGAACTTTTTCATGTCTGGGGTTACTATTCATGAGTTATTATTCATGAGTTACTATTCACGAGTTACTATTCACGAAAGTACTATTCACGAAGCGTGAAAAAGGTTTTTTTGTGGAATTTCTATCTTTTGGTGCTCTGAGTTACTTATTCACGATATAAGGCACTATTCACGATATAAGACTATTCACGATACTAAGACTATTCAATTTAAAAATAAAATTTCTTCTTTTCGTCAAAACATCTATTCGGATACTAGCTTTCGATTATATCCATGTTTTGATCATTCTTGAATTTTACACCACTATGATTATTTTTTAGGTATTTTCGACGTGGATAAAACCAAGTACTAATCCTTAATCCTTAATCCTTGTCATTTTGTTTCACCGGATTCGCTTTTTAAAAATATTTTTCATCATCCTCGCCTTAAATGATGATAGTATTGAATATCTTTGGCCTCTGCAAAAAAGATGAACAGTGTTTAAATGAACACGTGTTTAACCGATCGATGAATATCTTTGGCCTTTAGTGCAAAGAGATGAACAGTGATGAGATGAACATGATCGATTGATGAATATCTTTGGCCTCAGAAAGCAAAGATGAATATTTGATTTATTGATTGATGTTACAGGATAAAATATTGATGATGGATCGTTAAATTCATAGATTATAGTAGATTTCATTCTCTCACGTAACTCTTCTATGAATTATTATTTCACCGCGTAATATTGATCCAAACTTGTTGTCTATTGTATTCTATCGATTTTTCCTCGTTGGAGACTAACGATAATTTGTTGTATATTATCTTAGTCATAATATTCTTTATCGGGCTAGTTGAGCTCACCCTTTCCTTGTTGTTCCATTTTTCTTCTCGTGGAGGCGAGAATGTAGCGAGTACTCTTTTAGTGGGGTATGGAATGAAGGTTCTAGAGAGAGTTGTTTAGTAGTCCTCACCATTTTTGTAAAATAATGTATCAATAATTATGATGGGGATTTATTTGCGTGTGGATATTGTCTGTAAGACAATATTATATTTAAACTCACAAGATATATTGTCGTATTTCACACGACATTTGTATTATGAAGTTGTAGTTTGCTTTTTGTATCATGTATTTGGCGCACTCGGAATGGGTGTGGTGTATACCTATTTTGGGGGCGCCACAGTTGGTATTAGAGCTTAGGTGTGACGCCCAAAATTAGGTATACGTCACCCATCTTGGGTCGCCACTTACATGGGTATATAATTCAAATACAACTTATTAATATAATCGTGGTATAATACGACATATAAACCATGAGTTTGAATACAAATATTGTCTACTAGATATTATACAAACTCAAAAGGAGTCCTCATTACAACTATTATCACACTATTTCACGTAATAGTGAGGACTACTAATGCTATCCTCTCGACCATTACTCCGCTCCCACGACTCGTCTCAAATTTATGTTCTCATTTTCAAGAGAACAAAGGAAAGAAAGGGTGAGCTCAACTAGCCCAAAGAAGAAATATTATGACTAAGATAATGCGTAATAAATTATCATTAGCCTTCAACAAATGTTAAACCGATAAAATACAATAGATAAACCAGCTTTAATCGCAATGAATATGTAATCCATTAAAAGAGTCAAGAGAAAATAAAGTCTACTATCTTTTAGGTTTTAAAAGGTTTTCATCAATTTTTCTCACTAAGACTCAGCTTTTAATGAATAAACCACAATATCTAATCATCCATGTACTACGGCCAAGGATTTTCATCAAATTATCAATGGTCATGACTATACCGAATCACCCTCGGTCATAATCATACCAAAACTATCCATCATCGCATTACGTGCCATCGAGGACTTTTTGTCACATCATTTATATCAAGCCACGATTATACCGAATGATCCTCGGGTCATAATCATACTAAGTTCATCTACGCACGTAAGCCAAAGATAACATGATATATAACATGAGGATGATGACAATGACATAGTAATTCAATAAAACAAGTTCAAAATTATTAAATCCATGAATTATTAACGTCCAAATTGTCAACATGACATTGCTTTCAGAGAGTAAAATTCAAGAATGATCAAGAATATTTCCATGAAAAGATATCGATGAAAAGCAAATATCAAGGATATTCTACTAATTTCATGGAGTATGTAAGTCAAAGTTTTAACCAACTGGGTATAATAAAGAATGGAATAACAAAAGAAATCACCATGCATGCGAGTACTTGCATGACATAAAAGTTATTCCAATGTAATAATAATAACGGAACCTGTGTCGTGAAATTCACAACCGGATGTGATGTTCCAATGTAATAATAAAGATGGAACTGCATCCTGTAAAACACACAGATAGATATTCCAACAGAATGATAAAGATGGAACCAGTCCTGTAAAACACATGCACAAGATGTTCCAACAGAATAATAAAAATCGGAACCTGTGTCCGTGTAAAACACATGCATGTGATGTTCCAATGTAATAATAGAAGAATGTCACAAGTATAGGTAAATCACAGATACAAAAGTTATTCCAATGTAATAATAATCAATGGAATAACATAAGGATTTCACCAAGTATAGGTATGCCCAGATACAAAAGTTATGTATAGGGTACGCCACTTTTACAAAAGTTATTCCAATGTAATAATAATGAATGGAATAATGTAAGTTCTCTTCAAGAAGAAAGAATAACACCCTTACCGTAAAAGAACCTAATATGAAGTAGTGAAGAAGCGTAATACTCTTCTTCTTTCTATAATTTTCTCTATACTTCTCTCTATAATTTCTCTCTACAGAGTTTCAATGAATTCGTAAAGAAAATAATGAAGGAACGAGCTTCTATTTATAGGAAAATGGAATGCATAAGAATTAATCCATGAACTATCCAGCGATTGATTTACTTTAACTGACTATCCATATTTAAAGAAAATCTTTTAAATAAAATATAATATATTCTATTTATATAAAAAACATTTTACTACGCAAAACACTACGCAATACTACGCAAAACACTATGCAACACTACGCATAATAAAATATAATATATTCTATTTATGTAATAACTTTAATAAAGTATTCTATTTTATATAAAGATGTTTCGCTTTTATTACGTTAATAATACGTAATAAAACAAAACGTCATTATCGCTATAATAATTCATATTATTAATCGACAATAATGGAATCAAACCGAGTGACTTCTCACATAAGATCAATAATCAATACCGCGTGCTACTTACGCAACCACACGACATCGCATTTTTTTACTACCGAGTAGTTCAACAAGAACTACCAGAAAACTTCCGCCGTTATTTCAATAAAATATTTTTGTCTGTTTTTTCAATCCGACAATAATTTCGCTATGGGGTCCACCAATGATTGAGTCGTTGCATTTAATATTCCCCGCTAAACCTAATATTCCCTCACCAATCGAATATAATATAACCACTTGATACTTTGCAAAATTTATAAATACTACCCACAACTATAATATTATCTCAAATTCACACCATAATATTAAAAATTATTTCGACAAAATTTAAATCTTTATTGATAAAACTGGGTCTCACATTAGGGATATGATCTCCATGAGATCTGGGAATAGAACTAGGAGGAAGAGACGAGTAAATCCTTCGCTAAAGTGTGTCCTACCTAAGCTTATTTGTTGGTTGGTCATATATATAGGGTATTATGTGATTTGTTAATTTATTTAATTAACCCTTGTTTTATGATAGTTTTAAGAACGACCGCCGAGAACGTTAACAATGGAGTGAATGAGATCGTGGAGACACCTCTAATCGCCAACCGTAATAATGTGATGTCAAAGCGAAGAAGGAATTAGAGATATCCATGTGGTGAGTGAAGAATTGATAGTCAGACTTTAGATACGCAGAGGTAATAAAATTGAGAGTGAGGAAGAAGAGGAAGAAGAGGTATTCAAGAGAGTTTATTAGAGGTATTTTTTGATCAAAATGTAGAATTGCAAAATCGTATTCATGAGTTAGAAGAAAGAAAGTCAAGAATTGCAGCAATCGTGGAGCAAAAGGATGCAACGATTCAAGCTTCAGGTTACCCGATATGTGATGCTTGAATGTAAGCACTTTTGGCAAGAGTATAAGATGATAAAGTCGAATCGAAATGAAAGAAGAAATAACTAAACGAGTGAGAATGAGTGATGCATGGGTAAAAGCCGCACGACGCGTGGATATTATGGAAAGAGATGTCCAATCTAAAAGAGAAGATTTAACGATGACGGAAGACGTTGCAAGATCAAAGATCAAAGACCAAAGAACTAATTCTAGGGAAGAGAACGATCGCCGCTAGATGCTACAGACGTATGCGAGAGAGGAGGACATATAAGGTCAAACTGCTCAAAGCCTTCCAAGGTATGTTTTAGTTGTGGAAAAGATGGTCACATAGCTAGATTTTGTCTATATAAATCAAGTCCAATTGGGACGTTGGCACCAGAGGCTGACATGTAAAAGTCAAAGTCAGCGGTTCCTCGAAGAAGCGTTTGTCGTGAATTCCATTAAAATACGAGGAACCCGAACGGTTACCACTCAGGTTAGTTAATTATAAATTTCGCTAAGTTTATACCTTACTAGATAACCTGCTTTTACCCATTCTTTATCTCTCTTTCTTGCTTCAACGTTTGAACTTGACTACGGAGAAATTAGACTTTGACTTATTTATGGAGACTCTGTTAGAGAAACTTTCATTACATCCGTTGTCTAAAAAATCTTGCTTGATTCAGTCAGCACTATCACATTACCCGTTAACCTTATTTCTATTGAGATATTTGCTTTTGATGTGATTTTAGGGAGTGATTGGTTAACTACTCATCACGCCAAATTGATTGCTTTTGTAAGGTTGTTAGTTTTTATATTCCTAAGCAACTCGTTATTCGAACTCAAGCAATCAAACCATTGTAGTCAAACATTTTCATATCAAGCCATGAAGTCATTCGCTTATTACGGATGTCAAGTTTTCTTAGTCCATGTTATGGATTTGAATAAAGACACGCCGATTTGAATAATATTCTTGTTGTTATTGATTTTCCTAACGTATTTTCGAAGAATTTTTCGCTTACTCCCAAAGCCCCGATATTAAATTTTGTATCGAATTTGAACCCAGACAAAACTCATTTCTAAAATCTCATATCGAATGGCTCCTATTGAACTTCGTGAGTTAAAAATTCAACTATAGAATTTGGTACCGAGCCTTTATCTTGTGACTTTTGTGGAATGCACCAAGCCGCACTCTCCGTAAGGGACGCCATATTCGTGCGATAAGAAATCGATAGTGTCATTGTGGACGTGTTATCCAAGGTTGGGATATGAGTCACGGTTGAGAACAACCTAAGCTTCAGAATCGAAATGCGTAGTTTTCAGGCTTAGTTGGTTATTATCGAGATTCGTTGAAGGATATTCTCGAATCGCTATTCCATTAACGTAGCTAACTCGTAAAAATTTGAATGGAGCAAGGAATGTGGGAAGAGCTTCAAGAAATCAAGAGAGACTCATTTCAAAGACATGTTCGACCATGCCATCCTCGGAAAAGTTTAACGTGGTAGCCGACGTGTTGAGTAGTAAGATCGATACAAGCACGAGTAAGATATGTCAAAGACTAATTTCAGATAATTTACAAATAATAGAGATGGAGATGAAAACTCTAGGTACCCACGTGATGATATAAGAGTATAATCGACTTTAATCAATAAAGTTAAAGTCGCCAAGCCACCGAATCGGAAATGATGCGTATGAAGAAGAAAGTACAAGAAGGAGCTATTCCGGAAGCGAGAATTGATGAAGAAGGAATACTTCGAGTCCACTCTAGACTTTGTGTTCCTAACGACTCTGATTTGAAGAACAAGATTATGATGGAGGCACACAATACACCATTTGCAATCCATCCTGGAAGTACTAAAATGTATCGTGATCTTTGACATACATTTTGGTGGAACAATATGAAGAGAGAGATTGCAAAGTTTATCTCGATGTGTTTAACTTGTCAACGTGTAAAGGCGGAGCATCTAGTACCTAAGGGTCCGTTGCAACCACTTGAGATTCCGGAATGGAAGTGGGAACACATTACCATGGATTTCGTTACGGGTCTTCCTACGGTTTCTCAAGGCATTAATGCTATTTGGGTTATTGTTGATAGATTAACCAAATCGCCATTTTTCGCCGACACGGAGACTTATTTCCTTGAACGCCTTGCTAGTATGTGACGTAAATGAGATTGTGAGGTTGACATGGCATGCTCAGTATCCATAGTTTTGGATCGTGACCCAAGATTCACTTCAAGATTTTGGGTTAGCTTGCAAAAAGCTATGGGCACGGATTTGCGATTTAGTTCTAAGATACCATCCCCAAAACGGACGGACAATCGAGAGAGGACTATTCAAACTCTGAAGATATATAAAGACTCGTGTCCTAGACTTCAAGGGTAGTGGGATAAGTATTTACCATGGTGGAATTCTCCTACAACAACAGCTTATCAGCAAGTATAGGTGTAGCTCCATTCAAGCATTATATGGACGAAAATGTTGTTTTCCAATATGTTGGGATGAGGTGGGTGAAGCAACATTTTAGGACCGAAAGTTAAGACGTATTACTCACCGAAAAGATCCAAATGATTCGACAACGATATAAACCGGCACAAGATCGACAAAAGAGTTATGCGGATCTTCATCGAAAGGACGTGGAATTTTAGTGTAGGGATCATGATTATCATGAGTTGCTTCCATGGAAGGAGTTACAAGATTTGGGAAGAGAGGAAAGCTCAATCCACGATTTATTGGTCCATTTCAAATTCTCGACCGAAAGTAGAAATGTAACCTATAGACTTGCAAGTTACCTCCAAAGTATGTCTCGTGTTCATAATGTGTTTCACATATCTCGCATTTCGTAAATATGTGAAAGAACCGAATCACGTTATAGAATTAGAACCGCATTTGAGATACCAAGACCTAACGTATGAGGAGGTACTGCCAAGATTTTGGATAGGAAGGAGCATGCCCTACGCCAAGAAAGGTCATACCACAAGTTAAAGTTTTGTGGAGGAATCATGCTATAGAGAAATGACCGGGAATTGGAAACGAAATGAAAGCGAGGTATCCTCACCTTTTCAAACACCAGTATCGACGCCAATTTCGAGGACTTAAATTTCATAAGAAGAAGGAGGTCAGTAAGACCAAATTTTTTTAAATAAAAGGAATTTCCTTTATTTATTATTTTGAAATAAGTAAGGGTTGATTTGATTAATGTGGATAGTTAATGGTTAAATACGCAAATATTTCAAAATAAGCAAGTTGGTTATAAAATATTCATTTTTTTCGGGGAATATTCGTTTGGTCGTGGAATATTCGCATCGTTTGGGAATATTCGTATTTTTTGCTGTAAATGTGTGTGGGCCCCATAACGGAAAGCGATTGGATGAAGAAAACGCACAAATATAAGTTGGTTAAAAATAACTACGTAGTTGTTATCAATTAAGATCGTTGAATACCCTATGGTTAAAATACGATGAATACGGCGTGATCGCGATAAAGAAGACACCAGACGCACAAGATTGTTGAATTATCGATCCTTACGTAAGAAGACACTACTCAATAATTTTCACAAAGTAATTATCGCTCAATATTTTATTTTATTGATTCAATAATTCTTTGCGTTGGTATTTTATATTATTGTTGTTTCAATAATTATCACTAAGACAAGATTTCCCATTATCGCATCAATAATTCATATTATTTGAATAATATTATTAGATAACATTATTATCGCAATGTCTAGAAAGTTCGCTTCAAGGAGAGGTTTGGTCACCTAATCAACATACCAAGAAGAGAGATCTTTATCGAAAGCCCCTCTTTCCTGGAAGAACACTCGTCATTATAAATGTGATTCTCGTAATATTATTTGTGAATAATTAATTATTGATTCATATGATAAGGAAATATTTATTTTATATGAATATAAATGATGGATTTATTTATGTGGTTATTAATGAAGGAATTAATCTTTGAGATGTTTTATTTGTATTTTATTTGATTCGAGGTATTAAAAAAAAATCAAATCGGTCTTTATTATTAAACTTTATTGTGTGTGTTATAATATTTAATCCGACCATTGGATTGTTGTAATTTTTGGATATGTTATATATAAGTTGAGTATATGTCCACAAATTTTGAACCGTTAAAGATGAGCGATAATTTATTATGAATTTTAAGAGGTGGATCGATTCGTAAATTAGGTTATAAATGATTTTGGTGGAAAATTCTAGAATTGGTGGGCCCCACTTGTGGTTGGTGAAGAAATGTGCTGAATTTTATTTCAAATGTGGTGGGGTAATAAGAAGTAGTAAAGCCATCGTGCAAAGCAGTCAAGTCTCGCTTTCTACGGCTAACATTTTCCTATAAATAGAGGACTAAGTTAGAATTGAAAATCACACCGTAAACATAAGCTTTCTCTCTCTCTCTATATTATCGAAGCGATTTTGTGAGTATTTAGATACTTTGAGAGTTCTTTGTCAAAGATAAGTTTCATTCAAAGATCACTTCCGACCTTTCCTTCCAAGAAATCGATTCTTCGAGGTAAGTGGATGTTATTTTCTTCTCAAATGATATTATTTCTTCAATATCATTATCTTTGAAATATTGGTTGGAACTTTTATCAAATTTGGAACTTTTTCATGTCTAAGTTACTTATTCATGAGTTACTATTCACGAAGTTACTATTCATGAGTTACTATTCACGAAGTTACTATTCACGAGTACTATTCACTTAAGCGTGAAAAGGTTTTTTTGTGGAATTTCTATCTTTTGGTGTTCGAGTTACTATTCACGATACTCAAGACTATTCACGATATCAAGACTATTCATTAAAAATAAAATTTCTTCTTTTCGTCAAAACATCTATTTCGGATACTAGCTCGATCAGATCCATGTTTTGATCATTCTTGAATTTTACACCACTATGATTATTTTTGAGGTATTTTTGACGTGGATAAAACCAAGTACTTAATCCTTAATCCTTAATCCTTGTCATTTTGTTTCACCGGATTCGTTCTTTAAAAATATTTTTCATCATCCTCGCCTTAAATGATGATAGTATTGAATATCTTTGCCTCTGTAGTGCAAAGATGAATAGGTGTTTAAATGAACACGACCGATCGATGAATATCTTTGGCCTTTAGTGCAAAAGATGAACAGTGTTGAGATTTAATACGACCGATTGATGAATATCTTTCGCTCAGAGTAAAAAGATGAATATTTGATTTATTGATTGATGTTACAGGATAAAATATTGATGATGGATCGTTAAATTCATAGATTATAGTAGATTTCATCTCTACGTAACTCTTCTATGAATTATTATTTTCACCGCATAATATTGATCCGAAACTTGTTGTCTATCAGATTCTATCGATTTTTCCCGTTGGAGACTAACGATAATTTGTTGATATTATCTTAATCATAATATTCTTTATCGGGCTAGTTGAGCTTACCCTTTTCCTTGTTGTTCCATTTTTCTTCTCAGAGGCAAGAATGTAAGCGAGTACTACTTAGTGGGGTATGGAATGAAGGTTCTGTAGAGAGTTGTTTAGTAGTCCTCACCATTTTGTAAAATAATGTATCAATAATTATGATGGGGATTTATTTGCGTGTGGATATTGTCTGTAAGACAATATTATATTTAAACTCATTAAGATATATTGTCGTATTTCACACGACATTTGTATTATTGAAGTTGTAGTTGCGCTTGTACCATGTATTTGGCACTCGAGAATGGGTGTGGTGTATACCTATGGGGGGGCGCCACAAGAATAATAAATGTAATGAGGACTCTTGAGTATGGATATTGTCTAAATGACAATATTCCTATTAGAACTCTCGGTTTATGTATTGTCGATATTACATACCTACGTATGTATAATTAAGTTTGTATTTGAATTTACGTACTCACGTAAGTGGCGCACCCAAGATGGGTGGACGTATACCTAATTTTGGGGGCGTCACAATATTCGTTCGAAAAGTTCAAACTAAAATTGTAAACAAGTTGAATTGAAGCTAACAGAGAATTGCTCGAATTCGACTCGAAACATTAAATTTATAGTCGAATTCGAATTGTATTTAAAAAATTCTACTCAGATTCGACTCGATTCGACTCGAATATTTATTACTCAATTTCGATCCGAATTCGATCGAATTATATTCAAATTACTCGCGAGTTTCAAATTCAAACTCGAATTCCAGTCTCCACATAATAACTAACTTTATAATAAATATAATTATAAATTAAATTTGTTATTTTACTTAGAAATGAAAAAATATATTTACTATTACACTTTATAAATATAAAATAACAATTAAAATTAAAAACAAACTAAAATAATAATAATTAATTATCCTAATTTAATTTAATTTTGTATATATTATAAGATAATGTATCAAGTATCTAATCAAATGTGTATCAATCGAGTATATATCGAATTACAATCGAGAATTCGAGTAGTTTGAATCTTAAACGAGTCAAGTATAACATTACTCATATTTTTTTTTGAATTATTTTTTATGCATGCTCAAATTTGGATTATATTATTAACGAATCCGAGTCTCGCTCATATTTTTTCGAATTGAGCCCAAACTATTTGGTTCATTTACATCATTAGTTCAAAATGTTCGAACTCAATTCAAAATTGTTCTTTATTCAACACTTAATTAAACGAACTTCAATCAAAACTTTATTTCACTCTCGATAAATTTTAAAAGTCAAACTTAAATCACTAAGAACATCTTCAAAAGTAGTAGCAAAAAAACTCTTTAAATTGAAACTTGTTGACCTACATAGCAATTTGAAAAATATTATTTGTTACTTTAATATTTTGTGTCTCATCAGTGATCTCTTCAATTCAATTAATGTAGTATTTGACTTAAAATAATAATAATTAATAACATTTGAAATAATTAATAGCATTTATTTTTTTAAAAACTGGATACATTCTGGAAAATAAATTATATTTAAAAATTAATATTTAATTAAAACTAAATTCCCTTTTAAATGAAAAACAAGTTTATCTTTTCAATGAAAAACAAGTTTATCTTATCATGTTGACATTGCAATGATGAATAACGCAAGCAAATTTGATTATCCAAGGTCATTGGATAAATTTTTAATTCATGTGATTATTCAAAGGGTCTTATTGGATAGAACAAAAGATCATAATTAACATGATTATCCAATGGGTAATCAAAATAATATTTTATCCAATATGATAAATAAATAAATTAATATGGAATGATATTAAATTTTAAAATGAGTTATACATTAAACACATCAAGTAAAATAAATGTTTAGTCATTTTCATATGATTTTTACCAGTTCTGAAGAGAGAGAATAAAGTTGCAGATTTGACGATTAAGGTTAAATTAGAGGTTGTTGAATACTCTTCCCGTCCCATTATATATGACGTTTTAGGTGATTTTATTTGTCTCAAATTATTTGACGTTTTAGAAAATCTAAAAGAATTAATTACAATCTTTTCAAAATTATCCTTCATGAAAAAATGTTATAGATGAGAGAGAGTATGAGATAAGTATGACAATAAATGAGATTTTAAGGGTATTATAGTTAATTGATACTATATTTAATATTTTTTAATCATTTCTTTAATTCTTATGTCTAACTCTAAAACGTCTATAATATAAGACAAAAAAAGTATAATTTTTTTAATATAACTCACGTATTTGAGTATCTTAAAATAATTAAAGAAACTCTTGGAGATGCTTTTAGCTCGATTTATTCATTTAGTAGCTAGCTTCATTGTTTTTAATACTACTCTTAACTCATCTAGCCTTAATTAGAGTGTCACCAATAAACACTTCACCGCTGGTTTCTAGAGACTTTCTTTAACCCGGTTAGTGTTCCTTCAATACTTAAAGTCAGCCAAAAATATACATATAAAAGTCATGATATATATTTTAGCTTTAATATTTTTTATTTACACTCTATCATGTATTTCAGAGTGTATATATATTATCCTAATTAATTTTTAATGATCAAATTGATCATATTTAAAATAAAAAATTATTTTTAAATTTATTAGATATAGACACAAAATTATTATCACAAAAAAACATTGAATATACTATTGAAATCAACTTAATTGTTTGATTTCAAAATTTATAATACATTATTTTGTTTAATTAATATTAGTCATAAAATGGGTCAATTTAATAAAAGAAAAGTCATATCTAAAAAAATCAGTTCTCAATGTTAGACATTACGATAAAATATCTGCCATTAATTAATACCTATAAATGCATGTACTAGTTCCTATAACCGACGGTTTTCTCGTTAAAAATTATGTGAATAATATTTTTTAGATAATTTATAATATTTATTATTATATTAATTAAAATTAAAAGAACGTATATTAATTTTAAATTTAAAAAATTCTTAATATGCAACCGAGTTAGTATATTAAATTGATATAAGCTTGATTTGGCTCGGTAGAGCCGTAGAGGTTTGGAATATCAGATTGAAAATCCAGTCATCCATATATTGACTTGATCAAAATTCAAGTCAAAGTTGAATTATATCTATAAAAAAAATAGTTGGATCGACTCAACAGATCAAACACAACTACTAATCTAGATTCTAGTCCCCGTGTTATAGATTTAGATGGGACTTGGGGGCCCAAATCTGCATCACTTACTAAAAGTGGATGTTGGGCAATTTAAGACTTGAGTTCCTCTACCAAACAATCATTAGAGCAATTATCTTACATCTATACGCCCATACACCAGGCCTAAACATGTCGAAGCCCAAGGGCCCTGTCTTACAACTTCAATCGTTTAGATTCCAGGGAGATTAGATAATAAATATGGTTCTTTACAAAAATATACAATAATTAGAAAGTAATTACATCATTAGTGCATGCAAAAAATAATTACAAAAAGAGTAACATCCACAAAATAATTACAAAAAGATTAACAAATTCAAACCATTCAATTTCACATTAATAAGGAAACCTAAAATCAATGAGAAATAACCTCCGTAATTAATAATTCAAATTAAATTTTTGGGATCTAACAACAAAAACAAATCTATAATTCAAATCAAAAAGAGGGAAAAACAAAAAAATATCTTCTTCATCCTAATCTTCATCTCCCTCGCCGCTCATTCTCTTCATCACCGCATCCTCTCTCTTCCGCCGCGAATCTCCAAAAGTCCTTGGTTGCGCCACCGCTACATCGCCCTCTCCTCCCCTTCATCATCCTCCTCCACCGCAAATCTACTAAGTACCGAATTCATCGCTCAATTCTTTTGACGATTTGGTTACCCACAAAAACTAAAATAGTTACCTTTGTATGAAGGTTTGGCTACTAATTAACTGCATCACATTCAAAATAAATTTGTAACCTAATAAAACTGAATTGGTTACCTTGATCTAAAGGTTTGGCAACCAACTGCATGAAGGTTTGACTACCAACTGCATCACATTCAAAATAAAATTGATAACCTAATAAAATTGAATAAGTTACCCTGGTATGAAAGTTTGGCTACCAACTGCATCACATTCAAAATAAATTGGTAACCTAATAAAATTGAATTAATAGGTTACCTTGGTAAAAATAAGGTAATACTTGGAAATAATTCTTAAATTAATTGATAACTTAACCAACAATGGGGTGGTGAAAAGCGTTGCAGAATGGAGGCGGAGGTGGTCATAACAGAGGTGGTGGAGGCGGAGGAGGAGGTGGAGGTGGAGGTGGCGGCGGCGGCGGGAGGGGATGCAGATCGGGAGGGTAGTAGATGGCGAAGGGGAAATTAATGGATCAGGAGGGGAGAAAATGGCAATGGAAGCGGGGGAGGAGGAAGAGGAGATGGAGGTAGCGGCGGAAGTGGAAAGGGAAGCGGATCGGGAGAAGAGGAGATGGCGAAGGAGAAGCGAATCGGGATGAGAGAAGATGGCGGTGGAGGCGGCGGAGGAGGAGAGGAGAAGATGGCGTTGATGGGAAGCAAAAGCAGATAGTAATAATTAAAGGAAGAATAAATTCACTAACTATGTAAATCACATAACTAAATTAAAAGAAGCATAAATTCACTAATTATGTAAATAAAGCTTTAAATGTATTAATTGTGTAAATATTTTATGAGTGCACTATTGTTATAATAATTTTTAAAAATGTAATAGAAAATGTAATTATTCCTAATAAATAACTTTGGGATTCCTGGGATATTAGATAATAAATAACCTTGGGCCTTTAGCTAGAGGGTGGATTGTGGATCCGAGGCTCAGAAAGAAGGAAATTCTTAGAGAAACCACTAGACCGGCAACCAAGCAAAGCCAAGCCCAAATGGGCTTGGATGATTGGCTGTCAGCTAAAAGCAAGGCCTAAAAGGCCCGGGTTTTGCTAAGCTAAAATTTTGTTTCAAAGTCCCAATTGTGGATGACATTAATTGCACTCTATCTTATGCTATTTTTTTGGGTTTAGCCCAAGTGGATCGGGCTAGGTGTAGTTAGACAAAACGCCTAATTTTATCGGGCTAAAATTTTGTAGCTCAAAGCTCTACTTGGAGGATGGTATACTGGCTCTGCTCATGGGCTTGGGCCATGTTTTGCCAGGTCTAGAAACCACTAAAGTCTCGCTAATGGGGACAAGAGCACTCAGTGACGATAGAACGCCGGAATGACAGTGTAGCGGTCTAATAACTAATTATGTTGCGTTTGGATTAAAAAAATGGAATAAATATTGGAATGATTCATTCTATTCTAGTTAGAATGAGTTATTTCATGCTCTCCCTCCCCCAAGACCCTCATGTCTCAATGATAAAAAAATTACTTATAAGGCTTTGGGCATTAAATATTGGGCAAGAATGTTAAATTTCAATCAAAAATAGCAAAAAAAATAATGATTCAATCCATTCCAATCGCAACCAAACACAATCTTTTTCATTACATAGGAATGAGTCATTTCATTCTTACTTTTATTATTTCAATCAAAACATAGAGCGATACAAGACGGTTGATAAGATGGGGACAACCAATCCCACATGAAGAGGCCCACCACTTGCCCCAGGTTGTAACGTTGTGACATGACATGTCCCCTGAGAAAGTATGACTATAAATAGAGAACGGAAAAAGGTTACACTCTAATTCGCACACACGCACACGATTATAATTGATAATTTGTCTTTCTATCTGAGTACTAACAATCACACCGGAGGCGTTCCTCGGTGGAGGCACTCTTTGAACTATCGTGAGAACGTGAATTGCAGATCTGGTGCACGATTAAAAGTTGCGAAAACTCCACAAGAGTGATAGTGTCATTAAATGATATAATTAAATATATTATTTTATTCAACTATCATTTTGACTAATTTCACTCGTTAATAAATTATGTAACCAATCAAAAAGAAAATAGTGACATAAAAGAAAAATGAACTACTAATTAAATAGTAGGTAGTATTACCAGTGGTGGAACTAGAAACTTTTGAGGGGGGGGGGGTTCAAAATATACTTGCAAAATCATGACAGCGACGATACGAGCTACAATCCGATTCGATGAAATTTCTCTTGCAAAAGTACTGTAGAGAAAAGTCTTGTGAAAGATAAAGAGGCAATATTTGAGTTGGAAAAGTCAGAAGAAATTTCTCTTCCGAAGAAAAATGAAGTTGACGAGGTGAAGTTGAAAGAATTGAAGTGAAAGGAATAAATGGCTAAAACTAAGCAGGCGTTAGAGATGAAGAAAAGTTGACAGAGAAAGCGACCGCTAAAGCGGCCATAAAAGCTCAGAAGGAAGCTAAAAAAAACTCTAAAAAATTACTTGTGGATCCACACATTTCAAGATTATGTTAACAAAAAACTTGGTGTCGGACTTACAACAGATAAAATTTGTGATTATTTTTTTTAACTGATGAAGCACTCAAACAACTTGTGTGACGCCCCCAAAATAGGTATACAACACCCATTCTGAGTCGCCAAATACATGGTACAGAAAGCAAACTACAACTTTAATAATACAATTATCGTACAAAATACGACAACACATACTGTGAGTTTAAATACAAATATTATCTTCTAGACAATATCAACACTCAAATAAGTCCTCATTACAATTATTCATACAATCGCTTTTACGTAAAATAGTGAGGATCTGCTAAAACATCTTTCTAGAACCATCACTCCATACCCCGACTCGATCCTGCTATGTTCTCACCTCCTGAGAAGAAAAATGGAACAAAAAGGAAAAGGGTGAGCTTAACTAGCCCAGTAAGAATATTATGACTAAGATAATATACAACAAATTATCATTAGTCTTCAACAGGGAAAAATCGATAAAACATAATAGACAACAAGTTTTAGATCAAAACTGCAGCGAAAACAACAATCCATTAGAAGAGTCAAGTAGAGAATGAGTTCTACTATCTTCTAAGATTTAAATGTCCATCATCAATATTTTATCCCTGTAACAACAATCAATATACATCTTTAATCGAATATTCATCTTTGCACTACAGGCCAAAGATATTCATGTGTATCACTAGTTGGTCATGTTCATCTCAACACATGTTCATCTTTGCACTACGGACCAAAGATATTCATTAGTTAATATATCATTTATCTTTGCACTACAGGCCAAAGATATTCAATAATATCATCATTAAGGACTGAGGATGATGAAAAATATTTTAGAGAACGAATCCAAATGGAGATGTAAGGACAAATATTAGGATTCGTGTTACAGTTTATCCAAGATCATTAATACTTCATAATAACAAATTTTGAAGCAAAATTCAAAAATAACGATCAAAACATGGATACAATCAAAGATAGTAGCCAAAATAGACATCTTAGACAAATCATGACGCCCCAAAATATAGTATACATCACCCATTCTCGAGTTGTCAATACATGGTATGTAAACAACTACAACTTTATTATTACAATAAGAAATCGTGAGTTTGAATACAAATATTATCTTCTAGACAATATCTATACTCAAATAAATCCTCATCACATTTATTGATATATTATTTTACAAAAATGGTGAGGACTACTAAACAACTCTCTCTAGAACTTTCATTCCATACCCCGACTGCATCGCTTATATTCTCGCCTCCCGAGAAGAAAAATGGAACAAAAAGGAAAAGGGTGAGCTCAACTAATTTCAAAGAAAGAATATTACGACTAAGATAATATACAACAAATTATCGTTAATCTTCAATGTGGGAAAAATCTAATAGAATACAATAGACAACAAATTTTAAATCAATATTCGCAATGAAAATAATAATTCATTGTAAGAGTTAAGTAGAGAATGCAAACTACTATCTTCTATGTATGAATTTAAAAGTTCATCGCTCATCTTTTATCCTCGTAACATCAATCAATATATATCCGAATCAAATATTCATCTTTGCACTACAGCCAAAGATATTCATCATTGGTCATGTTCATCTAAACACTGCTCATCTTGCACCACGCCAAAGATATTCTTCAGAAATCATTCATCTTTGCACTATGTGCCAAAGATATTCCATAATATCATCATTTAAGATCAAGATGATGAAAATATTTTTAAAGAAACGAATCCAAAGGAAACAAAAATGACAAGGATTAAGGATTAAGGATTAAGGATTCAGACTTTGTTTTATCCACGCCCAAAAATACCTCAAAAAATAATCACAAGGTGTAAAATTCAAGAATGATCAAAACATGGATACAATCAAAGCTAGTATCCGTAATAGATATTTTGGACTTAAAAGAAAATTTTTCATTTTTTGATGAATAAGGTCAGATTCGTGAATAAGGTCAGATACGTGAATAAAGGTCAGATACGTGAATAAGAATCTGACACCAAAAGTTCCAAATTTGATAAAAACTTCAGATCAATATTTCAACATAATGATATTCAAGAAATAATATCATTCATTAAAAAAAAATAATATCCCTTACCTCGAAAAAGACAAGATTTAAATAAACACCTGATATAAAGTTATGACTTGAACTGCAATCGTATAGCAATACTCAAAGTATACTCAAAATACTCACAAGAATACGCCGATATATATAGAGAGAAAACTTCAGCTTCGTGTGATTTTCAATTCTAACCCAAGACCCTATTTATAGAAATCGCTAGTAATACCAAAGCGTAAAATTTAATATAATAATATTATATATATTATTAAATTTTCTACACACACTTAGCATCTGAAATCAGCAATCTTAACACATGTTAAATGAGTCCCAACAATGTAAAAAACATTTTTGTAATTAAAAATATTTTAAACTTCCAAAATTAATTATTTTGAGCTTCAAAACTTCAATAATTCATAATAAATAGCCCTTTTATCGAAAAATTGAATTCTCATGAATTTTTATAGGAAATTCAATTTCTACAACTTTGCAGTAAGAAAGTTTTTCCAAATTCCAAATGTAAATTGACCAAATCCATAAATGGGCGATTTTATTGTGCTATAATCAAATTTCACCAATAAATGGGGTCCATTTACATGTTTAACATGTTTTAAACATTTATTGCAACAAAAAATACTTCTTCCTCCTCAGATACTCATATATCCCACATTCGTTGTAAAAATATCACCATTATTATATTATTAAAATATAATAATACATTTAAACGAATTATCTTATCGTAAAAAGATAAAATTTCAATTTTCAACAATTGTCACATTAAAATTTTTTCCATCTATATCCACATAAAATCAATATTTTCCTCATCATATGAATCAATAATTAATTATTCACAAATAATATTATGTAATCACAATATCGACAAACTGTGCAGTTCCTGTGAAAGCAGGGGCTTTCCAATAAGAATTTCTCCTCATCGGGCGGCAAGCAATTAGGTGACCAAACCTCTCCTTAGATGTAACTTTCTAGACATTGCCAATAATGTTATCTAATAATATTATTCAGATAATATGAATTATTGATCGATAATGAAAAATATTGTAATGACAATTATCAAACAACAAAGAATATAAAATATCAACGCAAGCAATTATTAAATCAATAAAATATCGAATAAAGAATTATCGTAACCATTATTAAGTAGTGCCTTCACGTAAGAATCAATAATTGGTGCAATACTGCTGTCATCGTGTTTTAACCACCGAAAGTATTTTAACAAAGATAATCTCAGAATAACTACGCCGTTATTTTTAAACCACTTATATTTGTCGTTTTTTCATCCAATCGCTTTCAGTTATGGGGCCCATAAAATATCGCTACCGCCGCATTTAATATTCCCGACAAAGAAGAATATTCCACCACCAAACTAATATTCCCCGACAACAATGAATATTTTATAACCACTTGCTTATTTTGAAATATTTATGATTTTACCCATAACTATTCACATTAATCAAATCAACCCTTACTATTTCAAAATAATAAATAGAGAAAATTAAATTTCATTAATAATAAGTTGGGGTCTTACAACCTCCCTCCTTATGAAATTTCGCCCTCTAAATCGACGACGCATTCGGTGTTTTCAAAAGGTGAGGATACCTCGCTTTCATTTCCGCTTCCAATTCCTGTGTCATTTCTCTATAAAGATGATTCCTCCACAAAACTTTAACTTGTGGTATGACCTTTCGCCAGTAGGACATGCTCCTTCCTATCCAAGATCTCGACAGTACCTCCTCACACGCTAAGTCTTCTGGCTATCTCGTCGTCCGGTTCTAACTCTATAACGTGGTTCGGTCTTTCACATATTTATTTAAGTACGATATGTGAAACACATTATGAACACGTAGACATACTTGAGGTAACGCGAGTCTATAGCTACATTTCCTACTCTCTGGCCAAGAATTTGAAATGGACCAATAAATCGTGGATCGAGCTTTTCTCTCTTCCCAAATCTTGTAACTCCCTTCCATGGAGCAACTCTCAACAACAATACACGATCCCCTATACTAAATTCCACGTCCTTTCGATGAAGATCCGCATAACTCTTTTTTGTCGATCTTGTGCCGCTTTGTATACGTTGTTAATCATTGGATCTTTTTGGTAGTCATATCGTATTTAAACTCGGGTCCCAACAATGTTGCTTCACCCACCTCATCCCAACATATTGGAGAGCGACACTTTCGCCCATATAATGCTTCAAATGGAGCCACACCTATATACTTGCTCGATAACTCGTTGTTGTAGGAGAATTCCACCAATGGTAAATACTTATCCCAACCGCCTCTTGAAGTCTAGGACACACGAGTCTTAATAGATCTTCAAGAGTTTGAATAGTCCTCTCGATTGTCCGTCCGCTTGGGGATGGTATGCTTAACTAAATCGCAAATCTGCGCTCATAGCTTTTTGCAAGCTAACCCAAAATGTTGAAGTGAATCTTGGGTCACGATCCAAAACTATGGATACCGGCATGCCATGCAACCTCACAATCTCATTCACATATATACTAGCAAGACGCTCAAGGAATAAGTCTCCCAGACGGCAAGAAATGAGCAGACTTGGTTAATCTATCAACAATAACCCAAATAGATTGATGCCTTGAGAAACCGTAGGAAGACCAGAACTAAATCCATGGTAATGTGTTCCCACTTCCATTTCGGAATCTCAAGTGGTTGCAGAACGGACCCTTAGGTACTAGATGCTCCGCCTTTACACGCCGACAAGTTAAACACATCGAGATAAACTTTGCAATCTCTCTCTTCATATTGTTCCACCAAAATGTATGTCAAGATCACGATACATTTTAGTACTTCCGTGATGGATTGCAAATGGTGTATGTGTGCCTCCATCATAATCTTGTACTTCAAATCAAAGTCGTTAGGACACAAAGTCCGAGTGGACTCAAGTATTCCTTCTTCATCAATTCTCGATTCCTAATAGCTCCTTCAGACTTTCTTCTTCATACGATCACCCGGCCTGCTGGCTCGAGCAACCTTAACTTTTTCTATTAAAGTTGGCTCTACGCGATACTTGACATCATCGCACTCATTCTCATGATATGATCTTTTACTCAACGCACGCCTACCACGCTCGCTTTTCCGTGATGGTATGAATAGTGTGGTCGTAGTCTTCAATAGCTCGAGCCAACGTCACGCCGCCAAGATGTTGAGTTCTTTTCGAGTGAAGAAATATTTAAGGCTTTTTATGGTCCGAATATATCTCCACTTTCTCCCATATAGATAGTGCCTCCATATCTTTAGCAAGAAAACGATCACGCTAACTCTAGATCATGAGTAGGATAATTCCTCTCATACTCTTTTAAGTTGTCGCGAGGCATAAAGCTATAACTTTCCCACGCTGTATGAGAACACATCCTAACCTTTGCTCAAGCATCGTCAGAGATAACAAATCCATCCGAATCCGATGGTATTGTTGTAACAAAATAAATAAGTCTCCTCTTAAGCTCTTGAAACTCTTCTCGCATTCTTCGCTCCAAACGAATTTTGTATCCTTCCGAAGTTAGTTGGGTTAATGGAGTAGCGATTCGAGAAAACCCTTCCACGAATCTCCGATAATAACCAATTTAGACCCGTAAAGTTACGACGGCCACCGACTTTTGCTGTTCCCAACTTTCAGATTGCTTCAATCTTCGCCGTCCACTTGATACTCCATGTTTTGACACCACGTGCCCAAGAAATGCTACTTCCTCAAGCTAGAACTCGATTTCTTAATTTGGCATATAGTTTGTTTTCACGAAGCCTTTCGAGTACAAGCTTCAAATGGTGCTCATGATCTTCACGACTTTTGGAATATATGAGGATGTCATCAATAAAAACAACAACAAACCGATCCAAATATTCCTGAATACTCTTGGCTCATCATATCCATGAAAGTCGCAGGAGCATTAGTCAATCCGAAAGACATGACTAAGAATTCATAATGCCCGCATCGAAGTTCTAAAAGCGCGCTTTTGAATATCCTTAGTTCTAATCTTCACCGATGATATCCGTAATCTAAGATCGATTTTTGAAAAGAATTATGCCCTCAGAATCGGGTCAAACAAGTCATCAATACGAGGTAGAGGATACCTATTCTTAATGGTGACATGGTTCAATTTCCGATAGTCAATATAAAGTCGATACTCCCGCTTTTTTCTTCTTTACTTAATAAAACAGAGCACCCCAAGGAGATGTACTAGATTTAATGAAACCGATGTCCAACAATTCCTATAGTTGGACCTTTAACTCCCCAAGTTCAATAGAGCCATTCGATATGGGGTTTTAGAAATGGGCTTTGTACCTGTGTTCAAGATCAATAAAGAATTCAACTTCACGCTTGGGGGGTAGACCGGAAGTTCTTCAGAAATACGCCAGAAAGTCAATAACAACAGAATATTATTCAAATTTGACGTGTCTTTATTCAAATCCATAACATGGGATAAGAAAGCTTCGACATCCGCTTTTCAATAAACGAATATTTTTATGATTAGATATGATGTTGATTGATTTTAATGGTTTAGTTGCTTGAATTGCATAACAGTTGGTTAGAATATAAAACTAACAACCTAATTTAAAACAATCAATTTTGGCATGATGAGTAGTTAACCAATCAATCCCTAAAATCACATCAAAAGCAAGTATCTTTAAAGAGATAAGGTCAATGTAAGGTGATGGTGCCAACTTGAATCAAACAAGATTTATAAACGTGGATGTGATGAAAGTTTCTCCTAACTGAGTTTCCACAGATAAGTCAAAGTCTAATTTCTCCCGAGTCAAGTTTAAACGCTGAGCACACGCAGGAGAGATAAATGAATGGGTAAGACCCCAGATCAAGTAAGGTATAAACTTCGCAAGAATTTATAAATAGCTTACCCGTGATCACCTCATTTGGGTTCCTCGATTTTGACCAACCACAACAAACGCCTTCCCGTAACCGCTGACTTTGACTTTTCGGGGGATGTCTTTTCGAGTCACCGTCCCTCATTGAACTCAGTTTTCTACCATGATAATCTCGAAGCGATATGTCCTTCCTTTCCACAATTATAGCATACCTTGAACTGTGTGGGGCGCTTGACCGATATGTCCTCTTTTCCAAGATTTGTAAAGATATGACCGGTGGTCGTTCTCCTCCCTTAGAACCGATTACGAAAGAATCACCCCCGTGATTTTATCAATAAAGATTTAAATTTTAAATCAATATAATTTTTAAAAATAATTTTTAAATATATTATATAATTTTATCAATAAAGATTTAAATTTTATAAATAATTTTTATATTATGGTGTGAATTTGAGATAATATTATATTTTGGGTATATTTATAAATTTTGCAAAGTATGCAAGTGGTTATATTATATATTCGATCGGCTCTGGGAATATTCGATTTAGCAGGAATATTCGCATAACTACCAATCATTGGTGGACCTAATGTAATGTAATTTATCATTTGATCGAGAAAACGACAAAAAATATATTTTATCAAATAACTACGAAAGTTTTACCGTGGTTACCGCTGAACTACTCCAGAGTAAAAGTACAAAGAAGAATACGTGTGGTCGCATAAGAAGACATTACTCAGATTGATTATCGATGCTTATGTGAGAAGTCACCGCTTTGATTCCATTATCACGATTAATAATATGAATAATTATTATACGATAACGACGCTTTTGTTTTATTCAGATTATTAACGTAATAAAATGTAAACATCTTTTTATATAAAATGTAATACTTTATTAAAGTTATTCTATAAATGTAATATATTATATTTTATTACGATAGTATAGTGCAGCATAGTTTTCAGATAATTTTTTGATAAGATTGCATAAATGTTTGCAGATAAGTAAAATGTTTTTATATAAATAGAATATATTATATTTTATTTAAAAGATTTTTTTTAAATATGGACCGCCGATTAAAGTAAATCAACTGGACCGCTCATGGATTAGTTACTACGCATTCCATTTTCCTATAAATAAGCTCATTCCTTCATTATTTTTCATTTAATTCATCAAAACTCTAGAGAGAGAAATTATAGTAGAGAAGGTTTATAAAGAGAAAATTATAGAAAGAAGAAGAGTATTCTCGCTACTTCACTATTTCTATATTCATATTTTTTTTACTAGTAGTGGGTGTTATTCTTTCTTCTTTCGAAGAGAACTTCGTTATTCCATTCATTATTATTCGTTGAATAACTCGTAAAAGTGGTATACCCTATACATAACCTCAGATACGCCAGATACCCTATACTTGGTGAAATCCTTATGTTATTCCATCGCTTATTATTCTCATTGAATAAACCAGAGATACGCTGCTTTACCCTATACTTGGTGACATTCTTCTATTATTCTCGCTGAACATCCTGCTCAGGTGTTTTACACCGACCGGTTCCGCTTTTTATTATTCTCGCTGAACATCCCGCTCGGTGTTTTTTTAACCGACCGGTTCCGCTTTTTATCATTCTGGCTGAATATCCTATCTCGTGTTTTTACACCGGATCCGGGTTCCATCTTTTTATTATTCTCGTTGAACATCCCGCTTGCGTGTGAATTTCACCCGACCGGTTCCGTTATTATTATTCTCGTTGAATAACTCGCCTCATGCCAAGCACCGCATGCACGGTGATTTCTTTTGTTATTCCATTCTTTATTATACCCAAATTGGTTAAAACTTTGACTTCTATACTCCATGAAATTAGTAGAATATCCTCGATATTCAAGCGCTTCATCCAAGATCTTTTCATGGAAATATTCTTCCGATCATTCTTGAATTTTACTCTATTAAACAAAGATTACGTCGATAATTGGACGTTAATAATTCATGGATTAAATAATTTTGAACTTGTTTTATGAATTATTATGTCATTGTCATCATCCTCATGTTATATTATGTTATCTTTCGCTTACGCATAGATGAACTTAGTATGATTATGACCGTGGATCATTCTAAGATAATCACGACTTTGATATAAATGATGTGACAAAAGTCCTCAAAGGGTCTCAGAATGCAAATGATGGATAGTTTTTGGTATGATTATGACTGTGGGTGATTCTAAGATAGTCATGACCATCGATAATTTGATGAAAATCCTCGATCGTGGGTATGTGGATGATTAGATGTGGTGGTTTATTTATTGTCGAGTCTCAACGATAAAAATTGATGAAAACCTTTAAAACCTAAAAGATAGTAGATTTTATTCTCTACTCGACTTTTTAATGGATCGCTTATTCCACCGCAGCTTAAACCGGTTGTCTATCAGTATTTTATCGCTTAACATCGTCAAGGCTAATGATAATTTATTTCGCATTATCTTAGTCATAATATTTCTTATCGGGCTAGTTGAGCTCAATTTTCTTTTTCACCGCTTTTCTTCGTGAAATGAGAACATACCGGGACGAAGCCTGGGAACGTAAGTAATGGTCCAGAGGATAAGATTAGTAGTCCTCACTATTCTCGTGAAATATACAGGTGATAATAGTTGTAATGAGGACTCCTTTCGAAGTCAGATAATATCTAGTAGACAATATTTGTATTCAAACTCACGCTTTATGTCGATTCATACATACCTACGCTTATATTAGTATTAGTAAGTCGATTTGAATTTATGTACCATGTAAGTGGCGCACCAAGACGGTGACGACGATACTAATTTTGGGGGGCCACAAATTGGTATCGTAGCTAGGATACGATCCCCCGCTAAGATGTGAGATAAGAACTAGAGGGAGAGACGGAAATTCTTTCGCTAGTATTTGATCTACCTAAGTTTATTTGGTATTTAATTGGGCTCACGTAGTATAGGATAATATTTGATATATTAATTAACCCTCAGGTTGTGGGCGTTGTTTGAAACGGCAAATAAAAAATATTCACAATGGAGTGAATGTGACCGCTCAGACACCTTTAATCACTAATCGTGTTAATGCAAAGGTCGACGAGGAACAAATTGTAGATATCCACGTAGTAAATGAAGAACTAATTGTTGCACCCTTTAGCTAGTTGGCAGAGGTAGCAAATGAAAGTGAGGAGGAAGAAGAGAAGAAGAGAACCCGAGGAGAATTGGTTGTAAGAAATTTATGATCAAAACTTAGAATTACAAAATCGTGTTCGTGAGCTAGAAGAACAAAAGTCAAGAACCAGCAAACGGTCGTGGAACAAAGGGATACAACAATTCAAAATTGGGTTACCCGATATGTGATGCTCGAACAAAATCACGCTTTGGGCAAGGTGTAAGATATTAAAGTTGAATCGAGAATTTAAAAATCAAAGATCAAAAAAGAAGAAACAATCGAACGAAGGAGAATAGACGATGCATGGGTAAAAGTCGCACAACGCGCCGATGATAGTAGTAGAAAAGACGTCCATCCAATAAAGCCAAAATAGATGAAATGGACTTTGCTTTTTGACAAGAATTGGAGAATTTAACATCGAATTCTAATTATTCTCGCGTATAGCGGCCAACCCGAATTCGATATGGACGAGAATAATGATTCAAATCATGGATCGTGAATGTGAAGAAGCACTTAAGGGTGGAATGTACCCTATAAGAAAGTCAAACTCTTTAATTTAAGCGAGAGCGCTTTGTCGAGAAACCGAACGGGTTATTACGTAAATTAATTATCATTAAGTCTATACTTTATTCAATACAAGTTCTACCCACTCTTTTATTCTACCTAGTTGTGTTCAATGTTTAAATTTGACTCAAAAAAAATTAGACTTTGATTTATCTATGAAACTTCGTTGGGAGAAACCTTTCTACTCCTCCATCGCTTATTAATCTTGTTGTTTCAAATAAACACTTTCACGATCTTATATCTTTAAAAATACTTGCCTTTGAGGTAATTTTTTGAAAACGATTGATTAACTACTTATTATTCTTTTTTGTAAGGTTGTTAGCTTTCATATTCCTAACCAACCCGTTATACTTAATTCAAAGTAACCAAACCCTAAAGTTAATCATCGTTATATCAAGCCATAATAAGTAAAGAGCCCCGATCCTTTCGTTGTTGACTTTCTTGTGTGGAATGCACCAAGCCGACTTTTCTCAGAGGCTTACATCGTGAATGAAGATGGCAAGTTTATAGGTATCATTGTGAGGGCTATCAGGTTAAGGATAAGTCACAGCTTGGTATCAATGTGACGTACTATCCAAGTCTTCGATAGAGAGTAATAGCTTTGAATGATATTTCTATCATTAATAAATTTCTTGACGATTCTTGAAGATTTCTAGCCTACCCTAGAGCGTGAAATCGAATTTTGTATTGACCCCAAAGATAAAAACCCATTTCTTAAACCTCAAATATTTCTTCAACTAAAATGAATAGCTTTACGTGGTTTATGATGAAAGTCATAATAAAAGCATTGGAATAATGAAAATCATGGGTATATGTGGTATTAGTAAGTTTTATGATGAGTTATGTTGGTTAGTATGTGAAAACATGAAAGTTTCTTAGAAATCACAAAGAGTTGAAAATCGATTTGGTGAAAAACGAATATGAAATTCAATTGATTATATCTCTTATTATATTTTGAATTTTTGAATGTGGTCAAGTCCTAGAGTTAGATCTATGAGTTACCTAACTAATCCAAGTGGAATTACTGGAAAAGGTGTTGTAGATTTTGTGTGGACTGATTTTAGCAAAGGAGGCCAAAGCTGTAAATTTCTAAAAATGCTACTGCCAGAAACTTTAAGGGCTGTTTCGGCCACTTAAATTATGAGAAAAATTCTGGCCTTTTGGGACATGAAAGTATATGGTATAAAGTATCTCCTGTCCAAAAATGAGCTCATTCGACTTAAAATGAGCAAGTTATGACTATTTCAATATTTAGGTTTTTCCGATTTAAAAACGCTATAACCGAGTTCTATAACTCCGATGACCATGAAATTTAAACTAGAAGCTCACGTTAACATGTGTAAGGTCCTGCCAAGATTTGGGAATTTTGGAGTTAAACTTGAGGTAGCTAATTTCTTAAGGAATTAATTAGAAATTGATTTTTGAAAAATAGTAAATGAATTTTAAAAATTCGAGAAAAATATATTTTCATTATGGGACTATATTATGCTAAATCCCGTAAAAGAAATATTTTGGGACTGATTTGGTATTTTCATGAAAATAGTTTAGTTATTTAACATACGAGTTAAATATGTTATGTGAAGAACAAAGTTGAAAATAGGATTTTATGGCCAGAGAATCTATATATAGAGTATATGCATATTTTTTGAGGGATTTGATAATTGGTGATGATATTTTATGAGTATGGCATTTTGAATGATTAAATGCATTATATGGTAAAGCGTAAACAATCGAGATAAATTGTTTATAAATTTAAGAAGTGATTAAAATATTGTTATAATATTAATGTTATTAGATTATGAGATTATTAAGTGATTGATAACATGGGGATATTCTTGAATCCTCGGATAAATTATATTATAAATGTTTAATATTTATCCTTTATCTCATTTGATCGATTCTTTATATCATTATCCTCACGTTTATATTACGTTGAAAGTCATCTCGGCTCAGAAAGGTAGATAGATGGACTTGGGATGATTATGACTTGTATGATTGTTCTAAGATAATCATAATCGTGATTGAAAACACAATTATCTTCGCAGTAGTAGCATGGATAATTTGTGGTCGTGATATTAATGAATACACAATTATCTTCGTCAGAAAGGTATGGATAATTTGTGGTCGGATATTAATGAATACACAATTATCTTTCGTCAGAAGTGTATGGATAATTTGTGGTCGCGGATATTAATGAATACACAATTATCTTCGTCAGAAAAGTATGGATAATTTGTGGTCGTGATACTAATGAATACACAATTATCTTCGCCGTAGTGTATGGATAATTTGTGGTCGTGATACTAATGAATACACAATTATCTTTCGCCGAAAGTGCATGGATAATTTGTGGTCGTGATACTAATGAATACACAATTATCTTTCGCCGTAGTGTATGGATAATTTGTGGTCGGATACTAATGAATACACAATTATCTTCGCCGTAGTGTATGGATAATTTGTGGTCGTGATACTAATGAATACACGATTATCTTCGTCAGAAGGTATGGATAATTTGTGGTCGGATACTAATGAATACACGAATTATCTTCGTCAGTAGTGTATGGATAATTCGTGGTCGTGATACTAATGAATATCCCTCGCCAGAAAAGTGTGGATGATTCGATGATATGGATTAATTATCGAAATGAGTCTCAAAGAATGAAATATTAATTCATGGATGTGGTAAAAGTCATCTTCGTCGTCAGAGTAGTATCGATAGATTTGGTATGATTACGACCATGATTATTCTAAGATAATCACGATCAGAATTGAAAACACTAATATCCTTAGCCAAGAAGGTATGGATAATTCATGGTCGGATACTATTAAGTCGAAGTCTCAAAGATTATTGGTTTTATAGCTTGTATATCTTTAGCTCAGTAGTGCAAAAGATGAATTGTTAATGAATATCTTTTTCGCAGGATTTCAAAGATGAATTTAATATTTAAACGATAAAGGTATTCAAGGTATCCTCATCTCTTTTTATCATATCGTATCGCACTTCTAATTTCGAGGGCTTAAATTCCATAAGGAGGGAGATTGTGAGACCCCGTGATTTTATCAATAAAGATTTAAATTTTGTCAAAATAATTTTTAATATTATGGTGTGAATTTGAGATAATATTATAGTGTGGGTAGTATTTATAAATTTTGCAAAGTATGCAAGTGGTTATATTATATTCGATTGGCTCTGGGAATATTTGGACGAAGCAGGAATATTCGACATAACTACCAATCATTGGTGGACCCCCATAATGTAATTATCATTTTGATCGAGAAAACGACAAAATATTTTTATGAAATAACTATGAAGTTTTACCGTGGTTACCGCTGAACTACTCTCAGTAGTAAAAGTACAAAGAATACGTGTGGTCGCATAAGAAACATTACCCAGATCGATTATCGATGCTTATATGAGAAGTCACCACTTTGATTCCATTATCACGATTAATAATATGAATTATTATAACGATAACGACGCTTTTGTTTTATTCGTATTATTAACGTAATAAAATGTAAACACATCTTTTTATATAAAATGTAATACTTTATTAAAGTTATTCTATAAATGTAATATATTATATTTTATTACGATAAGTGTTGCATAAATAAGTTTTCAGATAGTGTTTCAGATATAAGATTGCATAGTTGTTTGCATAGTAAAATGTTTTTATATAAATAGAATATATTATATTTTATTTAAAAGATTTTTCTTTAAATATGGACCGCCGATTAAAGTAAATCAACTGGACCGCTCATGGATTAGTTACTATGCATTCCATTTTCCTATAAATAAGCTCATTCCTTCATTATTTTCTTATTTAATTCATCAAACTCTGTAGAGAGAAATTATAGAGAGAAGTTTATAGAGAGAAAATTATAGAAAGAAGAAGAGTATTCTTCGCTACTTCACTACTTCTATATTCGCTTTTTTTACTAGTAAGGGTGTTATTCTTCTTCTTCAAGAGAACTTCGTTATTCCATTCATTATTATTATTCATTGAATAACTCGTAAAAGTGGCATACCCTATACATAACCTCAGATACGCCAGATACCCTATACTGTGAAATCCTTATGTTATTCCATTTATTATTATTGAATATTGAATAACTCAGATACGGCATTACCCTATACTTGGTGACATTCTTCTATTATTCTCATTGAACATCCCGCTCAGGTGTTTTACACCGACGACCGGTTCCGCTTTTTATTATTCATTTGAACATCCTCGCTCAGGCAGGTTTTACAACCGACCTCGGTTCCGCTTTTTTATCATTCTCGTTGAATATCCTATCGCGTGTTTTACACCGGATCCCGGTTCCATCTTTATTATTCTGTTGAACATCCCGCTTGTGTGAATTTCACCGACCGTTCCGTTATTATTATTCGTTGAATAACTCGCTCATGCCAAGCACCGCACGCACGGTGATTTCTTTTGTTATTCCATTCTTTATTATACCCAAATAAGTTAAAACTTTGACTTCTATACTCCATGAAATTAGTAGAATATCCTCGATATTCAATGTTTCATCCAAGATCTTTTCATGGAAATATTCTTCCGATCATTCTTGAATTTTACTCACGTAAACAAAGATCATGTCGACAATTTGACGTTAATAATTCATGGATTAAATAATTTTTGAACTTGTTTTATTGAATTATTATGTCATTGTCATCATCCTCATGTTATATTATGTTATCTCTTCGCTTACAAGCATAGATGAACTTAGTATGATTATGATTATGACTGTGGATCATTCTAAGATAATCACGACTTGATATAAATGATGTGACAAAAGTCCTCAAAGTATTCAGAATGCGATGATGGATAGTTTTTGGTATGATTATGACTGTGGGTGATTCTAAGATAGTCTTTGACCATCGATAATTTGATGAAAATCCTCGACCGTGGTATGTGGATGATTAGATGTGGTGGTTTATTTATTGTCGAGTCTCTCGATAAAAATTGATGAAAACCTTTTAAAACCTAAAAGATAGTAGATTTTATTCTCTACTGACTTTTTAATGGATCGCTTATTCCACCGCAGCTTAAACCGGTTGTCTATCAGATTTTATCGCTTAACATCGTTCAAGGCTAATGATAATTTATTCGCATTATCTTAGTCATAATATTTTTATCGGGCTAGTTGAGCTCACCCTTTCTTTCACGTTTCTTCGTGAAATGAGAACATACCGGGATTTTAGCCTGGGAACGTAAGTAATGGTCCAGAGGATAAGATTAGTAGTCCTCACTATATTCGTGAAATAAAGGTGATAATAGTTGTAATGAGGACTCCTTTTGAGTTTGTATAATATCTAGTAGACAATATTTGTATTCAAACTCACGCTTTTATGTCGATTGCATACCTACGCTTATATTAAGAAGTCAGATTTGAATTTATGTACCACGTAAGTGGCGAGCACCCAAGATGGGTGACGATACCTAATTTTGGGAGCGGCAAGTTCCTTCAAAGACTATACCCTAGATTCCAAATTTGTAAGTCTTTAATCTTTCGAGGTAAGGGACGTTATTTTCTTCTCAAATGATATTATTTCTTCAATATCATTATCTTTGAAATATTGGTTGGAACTTTTATCAAATTTGGAACTTTTTCATGTGGGGTTACTTATTCATGAGTTACTTATTCACGAGTTACTATTCACGAAAGTACTATTCATGAAGTGTGAAGATGTTTTTTGTGGAATTTCTATCTTTTGTGTCTGAGTTACTATTCACGTATATATGGCACTATTCAATAGAAAAATAAAATTTCTTCTTTTTGTCCAAAATATCTATTCGGATACTAGCTTTGATTGTATCCATGTTTTGATCATTCTTGAATTTTACACCACTATGATTATTTTTGAAGTATTTTGAACATGGATAAAATAAAGTACTTAATCCTTAATCCTTAATCCTGTCATCATTTTGTTTCACTTTGGATTCGTTTCTTTAAAAATATTTTCATCATCCTCGCCTTAAATGATGATATTATTGAATATCTTTGGGCTGTAGTAGCAAAAGATGAATGATTTCAAGAATATCTTCGTCAGAAAGTGCAAAGATGAACAGTGTTTAGATTTAATACGAATTAATCGATGAATATCTTTGGCTTCAGAAAGTGCAAAGATGAATATTTGATTCCGGATGTATATTGATTGATGTTACAGGAATAAAAGATAGACGATGAACTTTTTAATTCATACATAGAAGATAGTAGTTTGCATTCTCTACTTAACTCTTCTAATGAATTATTATTTCATCGCTAATATTGATTTAAAATTTGTTATCTATTGTATTCTATTAGATTTTTCCCGTTGAAGACTAACGGTAATTTGTTGTATATTATCTTAGTCATAATATTCTTTCTTGGGCTAGTTGAGCTCACCCTTTTCCTTTTGTTCCATTTTTTCTTCTCGGGAGGCGAGAATATAGCGATAGATGTAGCCTGGGGTATGGAATGAAGGTTTTAGAAAGAATTGTTTAGTAGTCCTCACCATTTTTGTAAAATAATGTATCAATAAATGTGATGAGGATTTATTTGAGTATAGATATTGTCTAGAAGATAATATTTGTATTCAAACTCACAGTTTTACTGTTGTAATAATAAAGTTGTAGTTGTTTCTGTACCATGTATTGATAACTCAGAATGGGTGATGTATACCTATTTTTGGGGGCGCCATGTTTGGTATCGAGCTTAGGGATATGATCTCTGGCGGAGATCGGGGAATAGAACTAGGAGGGGAGAGACGAGTAAATCCTTCGCTAGTGTGTCCTACCTAAGCTTATTTGTTAGTTGGTCAATTATATAGGGATATTATGTGATATATTGATTTCTTAATTAACCCTTTTTTTTACGACGGTATTTGAGAATGTCGATCGAGAATATTAACAATGGAAATGAGACCAGGAGACGCGTTTGTACTCACCAACTAGAAGAACGTAACAGTGGCAATGTTCCTCCGTGAACAACACCAATCGAAAGCGAGATGATGAACGAGGGGATGTTTAGAAGCTTTTGCCAGTTCATGCAAAATCGCACGAGGAGACTCGTGTTCAAAATACTGAGGAGAAATGATAGCAATTCACAAGTTGTCATAAATGCAAGCAGTTCAAAGAGTTGGGACCACCGAATTTAAGGGAAAGCCGAGATCCGATCATGGCGGAAACACGGGTCAAGCAAATTACCAAGATATTTGATGTCTTGGGATGCATGGAGAACGAAGGTTCCATTTGCCACCTTTATGTTCCGTGGCGAAAGGCTCTTCATCGGTGGAGTCTCGTAGAAGCGTATCCATCCACCCGCACTCAAAGTATGTCTTGGGAAACGTTTCAGAACTATTTAATGACAAATACTTTCCGAAAGTGTTGGCTATATGAAGGAAGTGGAGTTCATCGATTAGAGCAAAACAACATGACGTGTCTCGAAGACGAGGCAAAGTTTGCAGAGTTATCGTGTTTGCACCTCATTTGGTGGAGAATGAGGAACGATGACGCGGATGTTTCTTAGAGGTTTGAAACCGACATACGTCAAGATCTCATTTCTCATAACTTTTTCTCTCTATTCGGATGTTGTAAGCAGTGGCTCAATTATTAGAGCGAGATAACGAGTACTACGGTCAATCGAGGACCATAACCGAGGATCGTACTCAGAGATAACAATCAACAAAATAATGATAACCAATGGAGAAAGAAAAGCGAGACGGACAAAAATGGTAACCACTCTGGTAGTAATCATGGCCATGAAAATAGAAGAAGCGAGTCGGGAGGAGATTTTAAAAAGAGGAGATTTAACAATGACCATGTGAAGACGGCAAAGTGCCAAGATCAATCGGTTCTAAGGGAGGAGAACGACCATCGATCATATATCTTATAAATGCGGGAAAGATGGACATATCACCAAACCGCCCACAACAGATTCAAGGTATGCTATAATTATGGAAAAGGAAGGACATATCGCTTCGAGATCAGATGCAGTAGCGAAACCTAGTTTAATGGGGACGGTGACTCAAAAGATCGTCCCGTAAAAGTCAAAGTCAACGATTTGGGAAGAAGCGTTTGTTGTCAGGATCGGTCAAAATGCGAGGAACCCAAACGAGGTGATCACGGGTAAGCTATTTATAAATTCTTGCGAAGTTTATACCTTACTTGACACCATTGCTACCCATTCATTTATCTCTCCGCTTGTGCTCAACGCTTAAACTTGACTCGGGAGAAATTAGACTTTGACCTATCTGTGGAAACTCCGTTAGAGAAACTTTCATCACATCCACTGCTTATAAATCTTGTTTGATTCAAGTTGGCACCATTACCTTAAGCTGTTGACCTTATCTCTTTAAATATACTTGCTTTTGATGTGATTTTAGGGATTGATTGGTTAACTACTCATCATGCCAAAATTGATTGTTTTCGTAAGGTTGTTAGTTTTCATATTCCTAACCAACCTGTTGCATTTAATTCAACCAACTAAACCATTAAAATCAATCACCGCTCATATCTAATCATAAAGCTATTCGCTTATTGAAAAATGGATGTCAAGCTTTCTTAGCCCATGTTATGGATTTGAATAAAGACACGTCAAATTTGAATAATATTCTGTTGTTATTGACTTTCCGACGATTTTCGAAGAACTTCGGCCTACCCCAAGAACGTGAAGTTGAATTCTTTATTGATCTTGAACCCGTACAAAGCCCATTTCTAAAACCCCATATCGAATGGCTCTATTGAACTTCGGGGAGTTAAAGGTCCAACTACGTGAATTGTTGGACATCGGTTTCATTGGCCCCAAGTACATCTCCCTGGGGTGCTCCTGTTTTATTTGTAAAGAAGAAAGACGGGAGTATGCGACTTTTGTATTGACTATCGAATTGAACCATGTCACCATCAAGAATAGGTATCCTCTACCTCGTATTGATGACTTGTTTGACCAAATTGCAAGGCACAATTCTTTTCAAAATCGATCTTCGATTCGGATATCATCAATTTGAAGATTAGAATCGAGGATATTCCAAAGATCGCCTTTAGAACTCCTGCAGACGGCATTATAAATTCTTAGTCATGTCTTTCGGATTGACTAATGCTCCCGCGGCTTTCATGGATATGATGAACCGAGTATTCAAGGAATATTTGGATCGATTCGTTGTTGTTTTTATTGATGACATCCTCATATATTCCAAAAGTCGTGAAGATCATGAGCACCATTTGAAGTCGGTACTCCAAAGGCTTCGTGAAAACAAACTATATGCCAAATTGAAGAAATGCGAGTTCGGCGAGGAAGTAGCATTCCTTGGGCAACGGTGTCGAAACATGGAGTATCTGTTGATCCGGCCAAGATTGAAGCAATACAAAGTTGGGAGCAACCAAGTCGATGGATCAAGTCACGTAGTTTTTTGGGCTTAATTTGGTTATTATCGGAGATTCGTGGAAGGGTTTTCTCGAATCGCTACTCCATTAACCCAAACTAACTCGGAAGGATACAAAATTCGTTTGGAGCGAAGAATGCGAGAAGAGTTTCTAAGAGCTTAAGAGGAGACTTATTTCTAAGACTTTTTCTAACAATACCATCTGGTTCGGATGGATTTGTTAGCTACAACGATGCTTCGAGCAAAGGGTTAGGATGTGTTCTCATGCAACGTGGGAAAGTCATAGCCTTTATGCCTCATGACAACTTAAAAGAGTATGAGAGGAATTATCCTACTCATGATCTAGAGTCAAGCAGCAATGCGTTTCGCTTAAAGATATGGAGGCACTATCTATATGGGGAGAAAGTGGAGATATATTCGCACCATAAAAGCCTTAAATATTTCTTCACTCAAAAAGAACTCAACACGCTGGCAATGACGTTGGCTCGAGCTATTGAAAGACTACGACCACACTATTCAATACCATCCCGAAAAGTTTAACGTGGTAGGCGACGCGTTGAGTAGAAGATCATATGCAGAACGAGTGCGATGATGTCAAGTATACGACAGAGCCAACTTAAATAAAAAAGTTAAGGTGCTCAAGCCACCGACCCAGAAATGCGTATATGAAGAAGAAAGTACAAGAAGGAGCTATTCCTAAGCGAGAATTGATGAAGAAGGAATACTTGAGTTCACTCTAGACTTTGTGTTCTAACGACTCGATTTGAAGTACAAGATTATGATGGAGGCACACAATACACCATTTGCAATCCATCCTGGAAGTACTAAAATGTATCGTGATCTTGACATACATTTTGGTGGAACAATATGAAGAGAGATTGCAAAGTTTATCTCAATGTGTTTAACTTGTCAACGTGTAAAAAGTGAGCATCCGGTACCTAAAGGTCCGTTGCAACCACTTGAGATTCGAAATGGAAGTGGGAACACATTACCATGAATTTCGTTACGGGTCTTCCTACGGTTTCTCGTGGCATCAATGCTATTTGGGTTATTGTTGATAGATTAACCAAGTCTCGCTCATTTCTTGCCGACACGGAGACTTGTTCACTTGAACGTCTTGCAGTATGTAGACGTGAATGAGATTGTGAGGTTGCATGGCATGCCCAGTATCCATAGTTTCGGATCGTGACCCAAGATTCACTTCAAGATTTTGGGTTAGCTTGCAAAAAGCTATGGGCGCGGATTACGATTCGATTCGCTTCATACCATCCTCAAAACCGGACGGACAATCGAAAGGACTATTCAAACTCTTGAAGATTTATTAAGACTCGTGGTCCTAGACTTCAAGGGGGTTGGGATAAGTATTTACCATTGGTGGAATTCTCCTACAACAACTGTGGACGCCCCAAAATAGGTATACATCACCTATTACGAGTTGTCAATACACGGTATGTAAACAACTACAACTTTATTATTACAACAAGAAATCGTGAGTTTGAATACAAATATTATCTTCTAGACAATATCTATACTCAAATAAATCCTCATCACATTTATTGATACATTATTTTACAAAAATGGTGAGGACTACTAAACAATCCTTTCTAAAAACTTCATTCCATACCCCGACTCAGCATCGCTTATATTCTCGCCTCCTGAGAAAAATGGAACAAAAAGGAAAAAGGGTGAGCTCAACTAGCTCAGTAAAGAATATTATGACTAAGATAATATACAACAAATTATCGTTAGTCTTCAACAGGGAAAAATCTAATAGAATACAATAGACAACAAACTTTAAATCAATATTCGCAATGAAATAATAATTCATTAGAAGAGTTAAGTAGAGAATGCAAACTACTATCTTCTATGTATGAATTTAAAAGTTCATCGTCTATCTTTTATCCCCGTAACATCAATCAATATACATCCGAATCAAATATTCATCTTTGCACTACAGCCAAAGATATTCATCATTGGTCATGTTCATTTAAACACTGCTCATCTTTGCACTACAGCCAAAGATATTCTTCAGAAATCATTCATCTTTTGCACTATGTGCCAAAGATATTCCATAATATCATCATTTAAGACCGAGGATGATGAAAATATTTTTAAAGAAACGAATCCAAATGAAACAAAATGACAAGGATTAAGGATTAAGGATTCAGTACTTGGTTTTATCCACGCCCAAAAATACCTCAAAAATAATCATAGTGGTGTAAAATTCAAGAATGATCAAAACATTTATACAATCGTAGCTAGTATCCGAATAGATATTTTGGACAAAAAGAAAAAATTTTATTTTTCTATTGAATAGTGTCAGATACGTGAATAGTCAGATACGTGAATAAGTCTTGACACGTGAATAGTAATCTACACCAAAAGATAGAAATTCCACAAAAACATCTTCACGCTTCATGAATAGTACTCGTGAATAAGTAACTCGTGAATAGTAACTTCATGAATACTAACTCGTGAATAAGTAACTCATGAATAAGAACAGCATTAATAAGAACCTTACATGAAAAAGTTCCAAATTTGATAAAAGTTCTAACCAATATTTCAAAGATAATGATATTGAAGAAATAATATCATTTGAGAAGAAAATAACATCCCTTACCTTGAAAGACAAGATTTTTAGTTGAAATAACAGGATATAAGGTGAAGGAAACTTGCAGACCGTCTAACAATACTCAAAGTATACTCAAAATACTCACAAGAATATGCTCGATAATATAGAGAGAAAACTTCATTTTCGGTGTGATTTTCAATTCTAACCTAAGTTACTATTTATAGGAAAATGCTTTAACGCCAAAAGAGACTAAAATAATAAATTAATATTATTTATTTTAAACTTTTCTTCTACGCATCTTCGCACAAGACTCAATACGTACCACCTTTGAATAAAAATCAATGACCCATGTGTTTTTAAACACCAACCAAAAAGTGGGGCCCACTTTCATTTAAAAAATTATTTTATTTTTCGAAACTTCAACAATTCATAGAAAATAGACCTAGGTTATCGAAAAATACGAATTTTATGTTCATTCTACTGAAATCGAATTTCTACAACTTTACTGAAGAAATTTTTCCAAATTCCAAACGAAAAATGACCAAAATCTCAGACACTGGATAAGTTTTCTAATTTCATTCTCTTTCCTTTCTCTTTCTTCCTTTCCCATAATTCTCCACTAACTCTCTCTCTTCCTTTCTTCTCTTTCTTTCCCATAATTCTCCACTAACTAACTCTCTCTTCCCCACTTTTTTCTCTCTACCCCCACCACTTCTTCCACACACACACAAATAAATATATATATATATATATATATATACATTAAAATATTTACAATTATTAAATAATTCCAATTCTATCTTCTCTTCCACCTCATCTATTTATAAACCATAAATTTATTGTAAAATATCACCATCAATATATTATTAAAATAATATATTTAAATGAATTATTTTATCGAGAAAAAGATAAAATATTAATTTTCAACAATTGTCATTTTAAAATTTTTCTCCATCTATATCCATATAAAATCAATATTTTCCTCATCATATGAATCAATAATTAATTATTCACAAATAATATTATGTAATCACAATTATGACAACCAGTAGCTCCAGAAAGAGGGGCTTTCCAATAAGGATCTCTCTCATCGGGCGCCAGCAATTAGGTGACCAAACCTCTCCTGTGACGTAACTTTCTAGACATCGCCAATAATGTTTTCTAATAATATTATTCAGATAATGTGAATTATTGTCTCGATAATGGAGATATCGTGCGGTGACAATTATTGAACAACAATAATATAAAATATCAACGCATCAATTATTGAATCAATAAAATAAAATATTGAATAAGTAATCATCGTAATAATTATTGAAAGTAAGTGCCTTCACGTAAGAATCAATAATTGGTGCAATACCGTGTGTCATCTTGTTCAACAACGCCAGATTAGTGTGTTTTAACCCGGGTATTCCAACAAGATAATCTGTAATAACTACGCCAGTTATTTAAAAACAACTTATATTTGTCGCTTTCTTCATCCAATCGCTTTCCGTTATGGGCCCACACACGGTCATTTGCTTGGTCGCATTTAATATTCCCCACAAGCATTTAATATTCCACGACCAAACGAATATTCCCAAACAACAATGAATATTTTATAACACTTTGCTTATTTTGAAATATTTGCGTATTTAACCCTTAACTATCCACATTAATCAAATCAACCCTTACTATTTCAAAATAATAAATAAAGGAAATTCCTTTTTATTTAAAAAAATTTCGGGGTCTTACAACCTCCCCTCCTTATGAAATTTCGTCCTCGAAATTGATGTACGTACCTGGTGTTTTGAAAAGGTGAGGATACCTCGCTTTCATTTCCGTTTCCAACTCCCAGGTCATTTCCTCTATAGCATGATTCCTCCACAAAACTTTAACTTGTGGTATGACCTTTGCGCGTAGGACATGCTCCTTCCTATCCAAGATCTTGACAGGTACCTCCTCATACGTTAAGTCTTCGGCTATCTCGTCCGGTTCTAACTCAATAACGTGGTTCGGGTCTTTCACATATTTACGAAGTACAGATATGTGAAACACATTATGAACACGAGACATATTCGGAGGTAATGCAAGTCTATAGGCTACATTTCCTACTCGGTCAAGAATTTGAAATGGACCAATAAATCGTGGATTGAGCTTTCCTCTCTTCCCAAATCTTGTAACTCCCTTCCATGGAGCAACTCGCAACAATACATGATCCCCTACATTAAATTCCACGTCCTTTCGATGAAGATCCGCGATAACTCTTTTGTCGATCTTGTGCCGTTTGTATACGTTGTCGAATCATTTGGATCTTTTTCAGAGTCATATCGTCTTAACTCGGGTCCCAACAATGTTGCTTCACCCACCTCATCCCAACATATTGGAGAACGACATTTTTCGTCCATATAATGCTTCAAATGGAGCCACACCTATACTTGCTCGATAATTGTTGTTGTAGGAGAATTCCACCAATGGTAAATACTTATCCCAACTACCCTTGAAGTCTAGGACACGTAGTCTTAATAGATCTTCAAGAGTTTGAATAGTCCTCTCGATTGTCCGTCCGTTTGGGGATGGTATCTTTAACTAAATCGCAAATCCGTGCCCATAGCTTTTTTGCAAGCTAACCCAAAATCTTGAAGTGAATCTTGGGTCACGATCCAAACTATGGATCTGTGCATGCCATGCAACCTCACAATCTCATTCACGCACATACTAGCAAGACGTTCAGAGGAATAAGTCTCCGTGATCGGCAAGAAAATGAGCGACTTGGTTAATCTATCAACAATAACCCAAATAGCATTGATGCCTTGAGAAACCGTAGGAAGACCCGTAATCTAAATCCATAGTAATGTGTTCCCACTTCCATTCCAGGAATCTCAAGTGGTTGCAACGGACCCTTAGGTACAAGATGCTCCGCCTTTACACGCCTGGCAAGTTAAACACATCGAGATAAACTTTGCAATCTCTCTCTTCATATTGTTCCACCAAAATGTATGTCGAAGATCACGATACATTTTAGTACTTCCAGGATGGATTGCAAATGGCGATTGCAGTCCCTCCATCATAATCTCAGACTTCAAATCGTAGTCGTTAGGAACACAAAGTCTAGAGTGGACTCAAGTATTCCTTCTTCATCAATTCTCGCCTTAGGAATAGCTCCTTCTTGTACTTTCTTCTTCATACGCATCAATTTCCGCCTGCGGCTCGAGCAACCTTAACTTTTTCTATTAAAGTTGGCTCTACGCGTATACTTGACATCATCGCACTTTTCGTTCCGCATATGATCTTCTACTCAACGCGCTACCACTACGTTCGCTTTACCGGGATGGTATGAATAGTGTGGTCGTAGTCTTTCAATAGCTCGAGCCAACGTCACGCCGCCGCATGTTGAGTTCTTTTTGAGTGAAGAAATATTTAAGGCTTTTATGGTCTGAATATATCTCCACTTTCTCCCATATAGATAGTGCCTCCATATCTTTAAGCATGAAAACGATCGGGCCGCTAACTCTAGATCATGAGTAGGATAATTCCTCTCATACTCTTTAAGTTGTCATGAGGCATAAGCTATGACTTTCCCACGTTGCATGAGAACACATCCTAACCCTTTGCTCAAGCATCATCATTGTGAGATAACAAATCCATCCGAACGGATGGTATTGTTAGAAACAGTGCCGAAATAAGTCTCTCTTAAGCTCTTGGAAACTCTTCTCGATTCTTCACTCCAAACGAATTTTTGTATCCTTCCGAAGTTATTTGGGTTAATGAAGTAGCGATTCGAGAAAACCCTTCCACGAATCTCCGATAATAACCAAATTTAAGCCAAAAAAACTACGACTTCAAACCACCGACTTTGTTGTTCTAACTTTCAGTATTGCTTCAATCTTATTTGGATCAACAGATACTCCATGTTTCGACACCACGTGCCCAAGGAATGCTACTTCCTCAAGCCGAACTCACATTTCTTCAATTTGGCATATAGTTGGTTTTCACGAAGCCTTTGGAGTACCAAACTTAAATGGTGCTCATGATCTTCACGGCTTTTGGAATATATGAGAATGTCATCAATAAAGACAACAACGAATTGATCCAAATATTCCTTGAATACTCGGTTCATCATATCCATGAAAGCCATAGGAGCATTAGTTAGTCCGAAAAGACATGACTAAGAATTCATAATGCCCATACCGAAGTTTTCAAGGCGATCTTTGGAATATCCTCGATTTTAATCTTCAAATTGATGATATCCGTAAGCGAAGATCGATTTTTGAAAAGAAATGTGCCCTTGCAATGGTCAAACAAGTCATCAATACGAGGTAGAGGATACCTATTCTTGATGGTGACATGGTTCAATTCCGATAGTCAATACAAAGTCGCATACTCCCGTCTTTCTTCTTTACGAATAAAACAGAGCACCCCAAGGAGATGTACCAGACGAATGAAACCGATGTCCAACAATTCCTCGTAGTTGGACCTTTAACTCTGAAGTTCAATAGAGCCATTCGATATGGGGTTTTAGAAATGGGCTTTGTACAAAGTTCAAGATCAATAAAGAATTCAACTTCACGTTCGGGGTAGGCAGGGAAGTTCTTGAAATACGTCAGGAAAGTCAATAACAACAGGAATATCATTCAAATTTGACGTGTCTTTATTCAAATCCATAACATGGGCTAAGAAAGCTTGACATCCGTTTTTTAATAAACGAATAGCTTTATGATTAGATATGATGATGGTGATCGATTTTAATGGTTTAGTTGCTCGAATTGCATAAAGGTTGGTTAGGAATATGAAAACTAACAACCTTACGAAAACAATCAATTTTGGCATGATGAGTAGTTAACCAATCAATCCTAAAATCACATCAAAAGCAAGTATCTTTAAAGAGATAAGGTCAAGGTAAGGTAATGGTGCCAACTTGAATCAAACAAGATTTATAAACAATTGGATGTGATGAAAGTTTCTCCCTAACGGAGTTTCCACGAGATAGGTCAAAGTCTAATTTCTCCGAGTCAAGTTTAAACGTTGAGCACATGCAGGAGAGATAAATGAATGGGTAGCACCAGATCAAGTAAGGTATAAACTTCGCAAGAATTTATAAATAGCTTACCCGTGATCACCTCGTTTGGGTTCCTCGATTATGACCGATCCACAACAAACTTATTTCTTCCGGAATCGTTGACTTTGACTTTTTCGGGGACGATCTTTTGAGTCATCCCCCATTGAACTAGGTTTATTCATCGTATAATCTCGAGCGATATGTCCTTCCTTTCCACAATTATAGCATACCTTGAACTGTTGTGGGCGATTTGGTGATATGTCCCTCTTTTCCAGCATTTGTAGAAGATACGACCGGTGGTCGTTTCTCCTCCTTAGAACCGATTCTTTCACGCCAGACCATCATCTTCATACGGTCGTTAAATCTCCTCTTTTTAAAATCTCCCCGACTCGCTTCTTCTATTTTCATGGCCATGATTACCACCGAGTGGTTACCATTTCGTTCGTCTGTTTTGCTTTTCTCCGCAGTTATCATTATTACGTTGATCGCTATCTCGACACGATCCCGGTTGTGGTCCTCGGTTGACCGTACTTTCGTTATCTCGCTCTAATAATTGAGCCACATTTACAACATCCGAATAAAGAGAAAATTTATGAGAAATGAGATAATTGGACGTATCGCCGGGTTTCAAACCTCTAAGAAACATCCGCGTCATACGTTCCTCATTCTCCACCAAATGAGGTGCAAACTGGATAACTCTGCAAACTTTGCCTCGTACTAAGACTTGGTCATGTTATTTTGTTCCAATCGATGAACTCCACTTCCTTCATACGCGATTTGAACACTTTCGGAAAGTATTTGTCATTAAATAGCTTTCAAACGTCTCCCAAGACATCTTTGAGCAATTTGGATGGGTGCGCTTCACGAACTCCCACCAATGAGTCGCTTCGCCACGGAACATAAAGGTGGCGAATGGAACCTTCGTTCTCCGTGCATCCCAAGACATCGAATATCTTGGTAATTTGTTTGACCCATGCTTCCGCCATGATCGGATCGGCTTTCCTTAAATTCTGGTGGTCCCAACTCTTTGAGCTGCTTGGTCGCGGATAACCCGGTGAATTGCTATCATTTCCTCCTCGTATTTTGAACACGAAGTTTCCTCGTCGATTTTGCATGAATCGCAAAAACTTCTAAACATCCCTCGTTCATCATCTCGCTTCAACGGTGTTGTTCACAGGAGGTACATTGCTTGACTGTTGCACGTTCTCCTCGTTGGGTAAAGACAGGCATCTCCACGGTCTCATTACTCCTCCATTGTTAATATTCTCATTCGACATTCTCAAAATTGTCATAAAACAAGGGTTAATTAAGGAAATCAATATATCACATAATATCCCTATATCTTGACCAACTAACAAATAAGCTTAGGTAGGACACACTAGGCGAAGGATTTACTCGTCTCTCCCTCCTAGTTCTATTCCCGATCTCCGCCGGAGATCATATCCTAAGCTCGATACCAATCTGTGACGCCCCCAAAATAGGTATACATCACCCATTACGAGTTGTCATATACATGATATGTAAACAACTACAACTTTATTATTACAACAAGAAAGCTGTGAGTTTGAATACAAATATTATCTTCTGACAATATCTATACTCAAATAAATCCTCATCACATTTATTGATACATTATTTTACAAAAATGGTGAGGACTACTAAACAATCCTTTCTAAAAACTTCATTCCATACCAGAACTGCACTCGCTTATATTCTAGCGCCTCCGAGAAAAATGGAACAAAAAAGGAAAAGGGTGAGCTCAACTAGCTCGATAAAAGAATATTATGACTAAGATAATATACAACAAATTATCGTTAGTCTTCAACAGGAAAAATCTAATAGAATCTGATAGACAACAAACTTTAAATCAATATTCGCAATGAAATAATAATTCATTAGAAGAGTTAAGTAGAGAATGCAAACTACTATCTTCATGTATGAATTTAAAAGTTCATCGTCTCATCTTTTATCCCCGTAACATCAATCAATATACATCGGAATCAAATATTCATCTTTTGCACTACTGTGCCAAAGATATTCATCGATTAATGTCGTGTTCATTTAAACACACATTCATCTTTGCACTACTGAGCCAAAGATATTCTTCAGAAATCATTCATCTTTGCACTACGTGGCCAAAGATATTCCATAATATCATCATTTAAATCGAGGATGATGAAAAATATTTTTTAAAAGCGAATCCAAAGTGAAACAAAATGACAAGGATTAAGGATTAAGGATTCAGTACTTGGTTTTATCCACGTCCAAAAATACCTCAAAAATAATCATAGTGGTGTAAAATTCAAGAATGATCAAAACATTTATACAATCGAGGCTAGTATCCGAATAGATATTTTTGAAAAAAAAAAAAATTTTATTTTTCGGTGAATAGTGTCAGTATCGTGAATAAGGTCAGAGTATCGTGAATAAGTAACTCAAACACCAAAAGATAGAAATTCCACAAAAACATCTTCACGCTTCATGAATAGTACTCGTGAATAGTAACTCGTGAATAGTAACTCTCATGAATACTAACTCGTGAATAGTAACTCATGAATAGTAACCCATGAATAGTAAACCCGAGCATGAAAAAGTTCCAAATTTGATAAAAAGTTCTAACCAATATTTCAAAGATAATGATATTGAAGAAATAATATCATTTGAGAAGAAAATAACATCCCTTACCTCGAAAGACAAGACTTAGTTAAACACCAGGATATAGTCTTTGAAGGAAACTTCAGACCGCCTAACAATACTCAAAGTATACTCAAAATACTCACAAGAATATGCTCGATAATATAGAGAAAACTTGATTTACAGGTGTGATTTTCAATTCTAACCTAAGCTATTTATTTATAGGAAAATGCTTTAGAAACGCCAAAGGAGACTAAAATAATAAATTAATATTATTTATTTTTAAACTTTTCTTCTACGCATCGCACAAGACTCAATACCACCACCTTTGAATAAAAATCGCTGACCCATGTGTTTTTAAACACCAACCAAAAAGTGGGGCCCTTTCATTTAAAAATTATTTTATTTTTCAAACTTCAACAATTCATAGAAAAAAATAGAGGTTATTAAAAAAATCTGAATTTTATGTTCATTCTACTGAAATCGAATTCTACAACTTTACAGAAGAAATTTTTCCAAATTCCAAAGCGAAAAATGACCAAAATCTGCATACGGATAAGTTTTCTAATTTCATTCTCTTTCCTTTCTCTTTCTTCCTTTCCCATAATTCTCCACTAACTCTCTCTCTTCTTTTCTTTCTTTCTTTCCCATAATTCTCCACTAACTCTCTCTCTCTTCCCCCACTTCTCTCTCTCTTACCCCACCACTTCTTCCACACACACACACAAATACGTATATATATATATATATATATACATTAAAATATTTACAATTATTAAATAATTCCAATTCTATCTTCTCTCTTCCACCTCATCTATTTATAAACCATAAATTTATTGTAAAAATATCACCATCAATATATTATTAAAATAATATATTTAAATGAATTATTTTATCGAGAAAAGATAAAATATTAATTTTCAACAATTGTCATTTTAAAATTTTCTCCATCTATATCCATATAAAATCAATATTTTCCTCATCATATGAATCAATAATTAATTATTCACAAATAATATTACGAATCACAATTATGACAACCAGGTAGTTCTTAAAAGAAAGGGCTTTCCAATAAGGATCTCTCACTCGGGCGCACAATTAGGTGACCAAACCTCTCCTTAAGAACTTTCTAGACATTGCCAATAATGTTTTCTAATAATATTATTAGGATAATGTGAATTATTGCTCTAGATAATGGAGATCTTTGCGTGCGGTGACAATTATTGAACAACAATAATATAAAATATCAACGCATCAATTATTGAATCAATAAAATAAAATATTGACAAGAATTCTCGTAACAATTATTGAGTAGTGCCTTCTTACGTAAGAATCAATAATTGGTGCAATACTGGTGTCTTCTTTATTCAACAACGCCAGTATTAGTGTGTTTTAACCACCGGGTATTCCAACAAGATTATTGCAGTAACAACTACGCCAGTTATTTAAAAACAACTTATATTTGTCGTTTTCTTCATCCAATCGCTTCAGTTATGGGCCCCACATGGTCGCTGCTTGGCAGTCAGATTTAATATTCCCCGACAAGATCTGAATATTCCACGACCAAACGAATATTCCCAAACAACAATGAATATTTTATAACCACTTGCTTATTTTAAAATATTTGCGTATTTAACCCTTAACTATCCACATTAATCAAATCAACCCTTACTATTTCAAAATAATAAATAAAGGAAATTCCTTTTTATTTAAAAAAATTTCGGGGTCTTACAACAACAGTTATCAGGCAAGTATAGGTGTGGCTCCATTTGAAGCATTATATGGGCGAAAGTGTCGCTCTCCAGTATGTTGGGACGAGGTGGGTGAAGCAACACTGTTGGGACCCGAGTTGGTACGTATGACTACGGAAAAGATCCAAATGATTCGACAACATATACAAATGGCACAAGATCGACAAAAGAGTTATGCGGATCTTCATCGAAAGGACGTGGAATTTAGTGTGGGGATCATGTATTGTCATGAAGTTGCTCCATGGAAGGAGTTACAAGATTTGGGAAGAGAGGAAAGCTCAATCCACGATTTATTGGTCCATTTCAAATTCTTGACCGAAAGTAGGAAATGTAGCCTATAGACTCGCGTTACCTCGAAAGTATGTCTCGTGTTCATAATGTGTTTCACATATCCGTACTTCAGTAAATATGTGAAAGACCCGAACCACGTTATAGAAGTTAGAACCGAGACGAGATAGCCAAGACTTAACGTATGAGGAGGTACCTATCAAGATCTTGGATAGGAAGGAGCATGTCCCACGCCAAGAAAGGTCATACCACAAGTTAAAGTTTTGTGGAGGAATCATGCTATAGAGAAATGACACGGGAATTAGAAAGCGGAAATGAAAGCGAGGTATCCTCACCTTTTGAAACACCAGCATCGTCGTCAATCGATTCGAGGACGAAATTTCATAAGGAGGGAGGTTGTAAGACCCCAACTTATTATTAATGAAATTTAATTTTCTATTTATTATTTTAAAATAGTAAGGGTTGATTTGATTAATGTGGATAGTTAGGGGTAAAATATGCAAATATTTCAAAATAAGTAATTGGTTATAAAATATTCATTGTTGTCGGAGAATATTCGCATCGTGTCGGGGAATATTAAATGCAATCACGTTATGACAATGTGTGGGCCCCATAACTTGAAAGCGATTGGATGAAGAAAAACGACAAATATAAGTTGTTTAAAAATAACTGGTGTGGTTATTCACAATTATCATCTTGTTAAAATACCCGGTGGATAAAACACAAGAAGATACCCTGTATTGCACCAATTATTGATTCTTACGTGAAGAAGACACTACTCAATAATGGTTACAGTAATTCTTCGCTCAAAGATTTTATTGAGTTAATAATTGTCTTTGCGTTGATATTTTATATCATCATTTCAATAATTGTCATTACACGTATTTTTCATTATCGAAGCAATAATTCATATTATCTGAATAATATTATTAGATAACATTATTGGCAATGTCTAGAAAGTTACATCTAAGAAGAGGTTTGGTCACCTAATCAATTGCGCCAGTAAGAAGAAATTTTATTGGAAAGCCCTCTATCCCGTGAATCGCTCGGGTCATTAATAATGTGATTCTCGTAATATTATTTATGAATAATTAATTATTGATTTATATGATGAGGAAAATATTGATTTTATGAGGATATAGATGGAGAAATTTTTTAATGTGACAATTGTTGAAAATTAATATTTTATCTTTTTCTGATAAAATAATTCATTTAAATATATTATTTTAATAATATATTAACGATGATATTTTTACAATGAATGTGGGATATATGAGTATATGAGGAGGAAGAGTATTTTTGTGGCATTAAATGTTTAACACATGTTTTGTGTGTTGGTGGACACAATTATTGACCAAAATTTGATTATAGCTTGTAAAATCGCCCGTTTGTGGATTTCGGTCAATTTCTGTTTGGAATTTGAAAAAACTTTCTTCTGTAAAGTTGTAGAGAATTGAATTTCCTATAAAAACTCGCGAGATTTGAATTTTCTGATAAAAGGGCTATTTATTATGAATTATTGAAGTTCCAAAGTTCTGAAATAATTAATTTTTGGGAGTTTTAGTTAATTATTTTGAGAAAAACGTTTTTTGCAACTAAGTTGGCCTCACATGTGATTCAAATGGGCTGAGATCAGTTGTCTAAGGTGGGCTAAAGAAAATGTGAAAAATATATTAATATTATATTCAATTTTCTGTTTTGGTGTTCTTAAGCATTTTCCTATAAATAGGGTGCTTAGGTTAGAATTGAAAATCACAACAGAAACTGAAGTTTCTCTCTATTTCTCTCTCGATATATTGAGCGTATTCTTGTGAGTATACTTTGAGTATTTTTAGACGGTGCAAGTTCCTTCAAAGACTATACCCTAGTATTCCAAATTTAGTAAGTCTTAATCTTTCGAGGTAAGGGCGTTATTTTCTTCTCAAATGATATTATTTCTTCAATATCATTATCTTTGAAATATTGGTTGGAACTTTTTATCAAATTTGGAACTTTTTCATGTGGGGTTACTATTCATGAGTTACTATTCACGAGTTACTATTCATGAGTTACTATTCACGATTCTTATTCACGAGTACTATTAAATGAAGTGTGAAGATGTTTTTGTGGAATTTCTATCTTTTGGTGTTTGAGTTACTATTCACGTATCTGAGACTATTCAATAGAAAAATAAAATTTCTTCTTTTTGTCCAAAATATCTATTCGGATACTAGCTTTGATTGTGTCCATGTTTTGATCATTCTTGAATTTTACACCACTATGATTATTTTTTGAAGTATTTTTGAACATGGATAAAACAAAGTACGAATCCTTAATCCTTAATCCTTGTCATTTTGTTTCACCGGATTCGTTTCTTTAAAAAATATTTTTCATCATCCTCACCTTAAATGATGATATTATTGAATATCTTTGGCCCGTAGTGCAAAAAGATGAATGATTTTCGAAGAATATCTTTGGTCAGTGTAGTGCAAAAAAGATGAACATGTGTTTAGATGAACATTAATTAATCGATAAATATCTTTGGCACGTAGTGTAAAGATGAATATTTGATTCGGATGTATATTGATTGATGTTACGGGGATAAAAGATAGGCGATGAACTTTTTAATTCATACATAAGATAGTTGTTTGCATTCTCTACTTAACTCTTCTAATGAATTATTATTTCCGCCGCATGCGAATATTGATTTAAAATTTGTTGCCTATTGTATTCTATTAGATTTTTCCTCGTTGAAGACTAAAGGTAATTTGTTGTATATTATCTTAGTCATAATATTCTTTATTGGGCTAGTTGAGCTCACCCTTTTCCTTTTTGTTCCATTTTTTTCTTCTCGGGAGGCGAGAATATAATGAAAGATTTGAAGCCTGGGGTATGAAATGAAGGTTTCGAGAAAGAATTGTTTAGTAGTCCTCACCATTTTTGTAAAATAATGTATCAATAAATGTGATGAGGATTTATTTGAGTATAGATATTATCTGAAGATAATATTTGTATTCAAACTCACGCTTTTCTTGTTGTAATAATAAAGTTGTAGTTGTTTACATGCACCATGTATTGACAACTCGAATGGGTGATGTATACCTATTTTGGGGGCGCCACACATCTCCTGGGGTGTTCTGTTTTATTAAGTAAAGAAGAAAGGCGGAGTATACGACTTTTGTATTGACCATCGAGAATTAAACCATGTCACCATCAAGAATAGTATCCGCTACCTCGCATTGATGACCTGTTTGACTAGTTACAAGGAGCACAATTCTTTTCAAAGATCGACCTTCGTTTTGGATACCATCAGCTGAATATTAAAATTGAGGATATTCCAAAGACTGCCTTCAGAACTCAGTACGGGTATTATGAATTCTTAGTCATGTCTTTTGGATTGACTAATGCTCCCGCCGCTTTATAGATATGATGAACGCAGTATTCAAGGAATATTTGGATCGATTCGTTGTTGTCTTTATTGATGACATCCTCATCTATTCCAAAAAAGTTGTGAAGATCATGAGCACCATTTGAAGTCGATACTTGAAAGGCTTCGTGAAAATAAGCTTTATGCCAAGCTAAAGAAATACGAGTTCTGGCTTCGAGGAAGTAGCATTCCTTGGGCACGTGGTGTCAAAACATGGTGTATATCATTGACGGCCAAGATTGAAGCAATACAAAGTTGAGAGCAGCCGAAGTCGGTGGGATCAAAGACGCAGTTTTCGAGGCTTATTTGGTTATTATCGGAGATTCGTTGAAGGATTTTCTCGAATCGCTACTCCATTAACTCAGCTGACTCGGAAAGATACAAAATTCGTATGGAGCGAAGAATGCGAGAAGAGTTTTCAAGAGCTTAAAAGGAGACTCATTTTAAGACTGCTCAGCAATACCATCCGTATGCGGATGGATTTGTTATCTCACAATGATGCTTGAAATGCAAAGGGTTAGGATGTGTTCTCATGCAACATGGGAAAGTCATAGCTTTATGCCTCACGACAACTCAAATAATATGAGAGGAATTATCTTACTCATGATCTAGAGTTGGCGGCGTGATCAATAAGCTGCGTTGAAAATCTGGAGACACTACGTATGGGGAGAAAGTGGAGATTTATACTGACCATAAAAGCCTCAAATATTTCTTCACCAAAAAAACTCAACACGCAAGAACGACGTTGCTTGAAATTTCATTGAAATATTACGATCATACTATTCAATATCATCCCGGAAAAGCGAAGCGAAGTGGTATGCGATTAACAAGAAGATCATATGCGAAGACGAGTGCGATATTATCACAACACAGGCCCATTTTGTATGACTTGCAAAGGATAGAGATAGAATTAAAGACTCCGGGACCCACGTGATGATGGCGAATATACGAGTAGAATCGACTTTAATCGATAAAGTTAAAATTTCGCTTAAGCTTTTGGACTGCAAACTACAGTGATGCATGTAAGAAGAAGAAAGTGCTGAAGGGCTATTCCAAAGAAGAATCGATGAATAAGGAATACTTCGAGTCAACTCTAGATTTTGTGTTCCTAACGATTCTGACTTGAAGCATAGAATCATGATGGAGGCACACAACACGGCAGTAAAGACAAAGAGATTGCTAAGATTGAACGCAAAGGCAGATAGCAAAAACCCCAGCTGGTACTTCTCAGCAGTGGAAGATGACTTCCATGGATGTGTGTAACCAAAACAGGCCACCGACGCCGCACAACAAACACCCACCATCGAAAAATATGCCGGGAACATCTTACTCTGCAGATTTCCAAACTGATGCGGGATGCCTAGGAAGATTCCTAAATCAAAAATTCCCTGTATAACACAAATAATCAAAGTTCACTTTAAAAATTATAACTATCCATGAATTATATATGAGGAACTACTATTACATCAAAGTTCACTTTAAAAATTATAACTATCCATGAATTATATACGAGGAACCACTATTACTTATAGTCGTGAGCTTATTTACATTAATTAAAGAGATTTAATATAAAGTTCTAACTATTTGTTTATATTTCTTGTATTAATAATGATTATTATGAATTTTATTGTCTTTCATATTTATTTACATAAAATTGGAGAGAATTGATGATTTTAAGAAGGTAAATTAATATATACATTAAATATAATATTATACTAAAATTTATAAAAAAAACTTATACATTATTTTAAACATAAATAATTTATTATAAAATGAGGTACATCACGATTTTAAAAATATATCCCCAACCAAAATATATAATTTATAAAAAATAAAAATTATACGGCATAACCGTAGTGCACTACTCTACATTCACAAATAGTAGAAATGCGATTTATAACTCTTCCGTATCCGTCACAATAAACGGAGCGGAGCGGAGCCCCAAGTAAATACTCACTCGGTCGGTCTCCAAATAATAATCCCGCCGAACGAAAATCAAAAGGAAAAAGAAATTAAAAAAATATAAAAAATTCCCTCCTTTACCCCCAACCCCAACCCCAACCCCAACCCCATATATCAGCCTCATTCTTCCTAGAGAAGTTTAATTATGTAGTCGTCATTCTTCCCCGAGAAGTTTAATGATACATAAGACAGACAGAGGAATAGTCTCAGTTTTTCCACTCAAATCATAAAGTTTATTGACTTTTTGGCAGTTCTGTATCTATAATTCTCTGCTATTATTACAGGGTTGGGTTTATCACTTGTCACCGACTCTTCACATAAACTGAGAGCTTCTTCCCCCAATTCTTTTTCAAAGAGTTTCAGTTACAGAATCAATTAGGGATTTTTATCAATGTTGGAAGGTTTACAATATGACCGACTGTCCAAAGTTTTCAGTGACGTCCGCTTTGTTCTACTTGGATTTGACCCCATTAACAAACACATGGTATCTTTCTAAATTTACTTCTTTTGCCTTTTTTCCAATGCTAATTTTGTTGGTTCATTAAATGTCTTCTTCATTTGATGCTTCAATTGAATGCAATGGAATGAGTAATTTAATGGCTCGTGATTTTTAGGTTTTGTCTAAGCTTGTTGATGGTGGTGGAGTTGATGTTGGTCAGTATGGTCCTATTTGCACTCATGTCATCGTTGGTAAGCTTCTTTATGTAATTTTCTGGGCTTTTACTTGATCATTTTGTTTTGTTTTTTATGCTTTGATTTATTTTTTATTTTTTAAAGTTTTTGTCATCATTTTATGTGAATGATTTTCATTAGTGCCATTCTTGGTTATCTAACAGGATGATCCTATATGTGTTGCTGCTCGAAGTGATGGAAAGACACTGGTCAATGGCTTATGGGTTGCTCACAGTTTTGATGTGGGAATGGCTGTTGATCCCAACTCTGTAAGTTACTATATCCAAATCACCTCTCCATACGTTATTGACCGAAAGAAATGTTTTTCTATTGTACTTTAAATTCCCAACTGAAGTTTGAATCACCAACAATAAACCCTACTATTAATATTTTTATTATTTAGTATTTTTTCCACATGGATACTTTCAAGAACCCAACTTTCTGTCTTGGTGAAGAGTTTTTCAGACCAAAGAGCCAAATACATTTTTTAATTGGTTGTACAGCTTATGCTAGTATATTAAGTTGGCAAGCTTGTGATCACCCATTTTTTTTTAAATTGTTATTTTAACAATGAATGGTATTGACAAAAAGAAATAGAAAAAAGAAAAAAAAATCTGATGCACACTTACATGTTGCTTTTGATAGTTTATTTAACCTTTTTATAATTTTCTTTTCGTGTTAGTGACACCTCATATATCCTTGTTTCATGTAACATGGACAAATGGTGATTATGTTATTTTTAAAATAGTTCAGATTATACATCAATACCTCATCATACATTATATTAGCAAGCAGTAACCACAACTTTGACCCTCGCATGAATGTATTTCTGTTTTGTGTGATTACCTTAACTGCTTAAAGAATTCTACTAAGTTACTTTATGAAACTAGTGGTAATTATGATTTCTAACTTTTTTGTTGGCAACCTAGACATTAGGAGTGAAGTATGCTTGGAGGTATTGTTTTTGTTTGACATTTTTTGCTAGTCCCCCCTCTCTCTCTCTTTCTTTCTGTGTGTGTAGCGTTACTCGCGTAGGCGCTAGGCGATTCTTTACCACTTTGATTTAGCTAGGTGCCTAGGCCCTCGCTTAGGCAAAATCAGACATATACTTATAAACTTTACAATACTTAAATGAATTTGTTAAGCCTTAATATTGTGTTTGTAAGTTTTTTTTTAGGGAAAGGGAAGGGAATGGAATGGAAAATAATTAAAATCCTCCGAATCTCATGTTTGTGAGTTTTTTTAGGGAGGAAATGAAGGGATTTGGATGTAAAGTTGATTTCATTTTAGTGAGAGAATTTGGAGGGATGGGAAATAATGAGAAAGTTAGATATTTTATATTACCTAAAGTAACCTTTCAAAATAAGTCATGTCGTTTATTACATTAATATGTAAGGGTAATATAGTAATAGTATTGTTCAATGTTCTAAAAGGCGCTTAAAGGGAGGCGGTACCGAGGGGGCCTAGCGCTAGGGGGCCTAAAGGGCCTAAGCGGGATTTTTTATTTTAAGATAATTTTAATATTTTATCTTACATTTATCCAAACAAAATAATAATATAAAGCATAACAATCTATAATAAAGATAATAAAGGTCTTTTCTTAAAGTTTAAACACATCCATATTGCTAATGTCAAAGTTCAAACACAAACATGCAATTGTTCAAAGTATAAACATATTTTTAACGTATTAGTTTTATTTATAAATAAGATTGCTATTAAATAATAAATTTTAAAATTTCAAGAATTTAATTCAATAATAAAACTTCGTAAACTAAACATAAATTTAAGAATTATAAAATAGAATTAAACTAAATATTACAAATGTATCCTCATTTATATAATTTGAAGTTGGTACAAGTTCAAAAAATTACAACTATAATAAAATTATTCATTTGACTTGGTATTGTTCACTTCTTGTTGTGATTTGATATGCTACAACCTCAGTATTATGAATATGGTAATCATTAGAAAAATAAATATATCAAGATTTGGTTTGGGTAATTATTAAAATAAAAAATTTCTCCACCTAGAACCCGCCTAATTTTCAGAGGAATTTTTTTGTCGCTGGGCCTAGTGAGGCGCCTGGGGGCTTAGAGGTGCCAAGGGGGGCTGGAGTCTCAAAGGGCGCCAAGAGGGGCCTAGCGCCTGGCGAGGGGCCTAAAGCGGACCTAAAGGGATTTTTAGAACAGAGGTATTGTTTAAAAATAGAAATATTTTCCCTTCCTTTGTTCTAAACTCACAAACAAGGAAAAATTTAATTAAAATCTCATCCCTTCCCTTCCTTTCTAAAACTCACAAACATGATAAGGGAAAATTATAATCCCTTCCCATCATTTCTCCTCCTATACTTTCCCTTACCATCCCATCCCTCCAAACTCACAAATATATTGTTTTTTTGGTAATGTTTCATGTAAATTTTAAAAAAATTGCATATACTATATGTTTTATATAGTATAACAAGTATATACAATAAAATAAATAAATAAATGAGAGTGTCTAAGAAAACGCCTAATCCGCCTACGAAAACGCCTAGGCGGCCTAGGTGCTAGGCATCCCTCCACCGCCTAGGTTCACCTAACGATTTTTAGAATTTGTGTTTTTATTTCTTATTTTACCTTCTGGGTTTCTTTTTAGAATATGTACAGACCTCTAAGAGATTTGAAAGGAATTCCTGGTGCCAAATCTCTAGTTGTATGCTTGACTGGATACCAACGCCAAGATCGAGAAGACATTATGGTTTGAAGCTACCCATTATGTTCTTAATTTTATTATAATCAAACATTGTAAATCATCTCTGACCTTTGAAAGTTATGATCCTGTGGCATCTTACCTTTCCGTTTTCTATCCAGACAATGGTTAGTTTGATGGGAGCAAACTTTTCAAAGCCGTTGGTAGCTAACAAAGTTACTCATCTTATATGCTACAAATTTGAAGGTATGCTATCATTTTATTGTTTGCCCAGATAGATTATTGGATAGTTACGGGTGATATGCATTTGTAATTTGGCATGCAATTTATGTTTTCCATAATGTTACTTTAATTTTTTACAAATTTCCCCTCAGCAATAAAGCATTCCTTTTACATATGTATATTTGTAAAAGTAGTATAGTGCCATTTCCTCCTATCTAATCTGTTACATAAGTTTGTGTCTTTTGTTAAAAACTTCCTATTGGCTTGTTAGAGAACCGGAAATTTTGGTTAATGGATCTCCGGGAGTGCAACAGGAATAATGTTTAGTATATAAAAGGGATGAATGATACCAATCATACTTCTAGTAACTTTCATCCATTGGTTTATGTTGTTGCAATTGCACTTTTAGCTGCGTTATGTGATGCTACACATCTTCCCTTGGAGTTATATTAGTCTATTAGATTTGCACACAGTATCTGGTTTATGATTTGTTATCCTGTATCGTGTTTGCTATTGTGAAGATAAATTTGGGTTATGCAAAAGTTGCGTATAAGTTACCGCAGAAGTTTCTATATCAATAATTAATTTTATAATGGTCCATTATGTGACTTCCCTTTATGAACTCTCTTGTCTAAAAATCCTAGAATAACATGATTTTATGGCCTACACATGATTTTATAATTCACTCAGGTATTTAAGCTATATCCAGTTTAATCGGAAGACTTTTACTGTGATAGGTGAGAAGTATGAGCTTGCCAAGAAAATGAAGAAGATAAAGCTTGTTAACCATCTGTGGTTGGAAGATTGGTATGGCTTAGCTTCTCTGAGTTCTCTCTCTTTTATGTGTTTTTGTTTGCATGAGGAACATGTGTTTACTTGCTCGTTCACATCCTACTGGAAATTGCTATGAACTGACCTACCTTTCTGTTGCAGTTTGAAGGCTTGGGAAATTCTTCCAGAAGCGGATTATGATAAGAGGTGAGAATATACATGTATTGTGAAGTTTTTAAGATATGCATTTTAATTTTTAATATCCTCTATCTTGCATTTCCCCCTTTGCTTTAAAAGAGTCACAAATGATCTCTCTCTATTTATGTGTATATCTGCTTATAGTGGATATGAGCTGGAGGTGCTGGAGGCAGAAGCTAAAGATTCTGAGGAAGAAACGGACATTGCTTCAAAGCATTACGAACTTCTGAATCCCAATCAGGAGTTGAGAAGAGACCAGCTTGATTCAAGTGCATCTAAAGGTTGGACAAATGTAATCGATACTAATGACATGGTGTCTACCACTGGATACGAGAGAATATCTGATTTAGACCCGTGCCACCCTGAAGTGCTTGATTCTCGTGATGCTAGAGCTTTTGGGAATGTTAGTTGTCGCGAACCAGTTAAAACATATGAAAGAACAGCAGTTCCTGTAACAGTTGGAAATGACTTGGCTAGTACTTCTAGAAATGAGAGGTCTCCCCATTCTGATGCAAGAAAATTAAGCCCCAAAAGTTACTCTAGGAAGACAATGTACTTGGGGGGAATGGCAGACAACTTGGGCACTACTGCAACAGTAAGCACAGGTAATTACAATGTGAGTTATGGTTTTGACATCTCCTCCATGACGGGAAAATTGAAGGATGGAACTGATAATAATTGTTTTAGAACTCCCAAAGGAACTGTGTTACGTCGTGAAGAGCAAAGTACTATATTAGATGAAAAGAGGAAGATGAATGTTTCTTGTGGTAACTCCAAATCACAAAAGACAGGCCACAATTCAGAAACACACGTATCAGCAGGCTCAGTGGAGATGACTAGAAGTGAACTGGTGGAACCTGCATCTTTGATAAGTGGTCCGGTTGAGTCAAATAATCGTCTTTTCTCTAACAATGATGCCCATTATTCAAGTCTGGCTGCTGCTTTGAATACCCCACAGAGATCCTCTGCTACAATATCTTCGAGTGTTGGCAGGAAATCACCAACATCTGGTACGCCCTTCTCAAAAAACTGTCAACTCAGATATTAGGCATGATGGCAAATTGGAGGAGGCACTTCAAATTAATTCAGCGGGATCAAATAAGGACAGCTTGGGAAGCAAGTCTGTGGGCAAAGATGTAGCCACTGGTGAAGCTCCAAAGCTTTCATCTCCCAGAAGTAAAAGATTAGAGATTGAGAAATCCAACGATACTCCTAACCAGAGCTTGCATGCTGATGCATATCTGAAACCACCTACGAGGCAGATGTTTGGTAGAAAGTCTTGGAGTAAGAGTAATACAACAAATCTGAAAGGTTCTATTTACTTGGATAAAAGTGTTTCAGAAGATGATCCTGCAATTAATTCAATTGCAGGGCATGAGAAGCTTGTGATGGTCCCTCCAACAGTTAATCATACAGTCTTGGTGGCACCAACAAATGGTGTTTCACAATCTAGAAACAAAATTCAGCAGCACTCTATGTCAACGGATGATGAAACTGAGGCTCCAGAAGACAATGAGCAAAATGTGGTTAGGGAAGCAGTTAGTGAAGAGAAGTATGGAGAAGATGAACCTGACATTATAGGGGAAGATGATAAATCAGAGGACCTGCAGACTAATGAAACTGATGGTAACACATTGGGAGTGCATAGTCATAACACAACAGTTGGAAAAGATAAAGATGGAACTAAGCAGCAAAAGGACACTTGTGGTAAGGCAAAGCTGGGTGAATCAACCCATATGCAGAAAGTGGCGAAGGAGAACATAAGTGAAGGGAAAAAGCGCCCTGTAAGTAAAATCAATAAAACAACTGTACCTTCTAAAGTTCCAAAGACCAAGGAGGTTCCTGAGGTAGTTAGTGAAGAGAACTATAGCATAGTTGAAGCAGAAATTATTGGTGTAGAAAAGGCATTGGGAGTACATAGTCATAAAGCGTCTGCTGAAGAAAAAGATGGCAGTAAACAGACAAAGTCCACTTGTGGTAAGAGAAAGCTGGGGGAATCACCCCATATGGAGAAAGTGGTGAAGGAGAACATAAGTATGGTGGGAAAACACCCTCCAAGTAAAATTAATAAAACAACTATTCCTTCTGAGGTTCTAGAGGGCAAGGAGGAAAATGAGGTTCCGGGGGCACTTTGTGAAGAGAAGTATGGAGAAGTTGAACCAGATATTGTAGGAAATGTAGGAGCAGAAGATAAATCAGAAGTGCAAACATACAAAACTGACTGTAATGCATTGGGCGTGCATACTCATAAAACATCTGTTGCAGACAAAGATGGCACTAAACAGAAAAAGACTACTTGCGGTAAGAGAAAGCTGGGACAGTCTACGCGTATGGAGGATGTGGTAAAAGAGAAGAAAAATGCAGGGGGGAAACACCCATTAAGTAAAATCAGGAAAGAAACGGGTCTTTCTGTTACTAAGATAGCTGCCATTGAGGAGTCTGAAAGTCAGAAGAATGAGGGTAGCACTCCACATCCGGCAGGTAAAACAAAGAGGACTCGATCTTTAAATAACTTGACTCAATCAGTGGAAGTGGAGAAGGAAAATATGGCAATATGTGCTGTAGATCAAAGTGTGAATCATGGTAAAAAGCGGGTGGGAAAATTGGCTTCTAAAGCATCTAAAAAAATTGATACAGAGGCCAGCAAGTCAAATCTGGATAAAGTGCAAGTGCAAACAACCCCAAAACCTGAACCTGTATGGTTTATACTGAGTGGGCATAAGCTGCAGAGAAAGGAATTTCAGCAGGTAATAAGGCGGTTGAAAGGGAAAGTATGCAATGTTTCTCACCAGTGGTCATATCAGGCAACACATTTTATTGTCCCTGATCCAGTTCGCAGAATAGAAATTTTTTTTGCTGCTGCTGCATCTGGAAGGTATATTCCTCATCTGATTGACTATTTTGGCTTTCTCATTTCGATTGTTTATCCAATGTGGCAAGGATATCAAACGTTAGCTGTCTTTTATTCTCATAAGGTTTAAATTAATTTTCCTCCTCTTACAGGTGGATTCTGAAGACTAATTATCTAAGTGATAGCAATCGGGTAGGAAAATTCTTGGCAGAGGAGCCTTATGAATGGTACAAGAGTGGCCTAAGTGAAGATGGTGCTATTAACTTAGAGGCTCCTAGAAAGTGGCGCCTTCAGAGGGAAAGAACTGGTCATGGTGCCTTTTACAAAATGAGCATTATCATATATGGGGAATGCATTTCCCCTTCTTTGGTATGCTCTTCAGTTTGATATTCCTCGAGTCTTTTCATTCTTATGCTTATTCTGGGACATATATATTACTTTATAAATAGAAAGCTTAAAGAAATTTCTTCAGTGGCATGTTATTGATTTTCTGGCTGGAATGTTGAAGGCCATCTAATTTAGTTGCTTTATAGTATGTATTTTATATCCGTATTTTTGGTAACAGTATATATTTTTGTCATACAGGATACTCTTAAGCGTGTTGTAAAGGCTGGAGATGGGAGGATATTAGCTACTTCTCCCCCGTATACTCGGTTCTTAGATTCGGGAGTTGATTTTGCAGTTGTCAGTCCTGGTATGCCACGTGTTGACATGTGGGTCCAAGAGTTTTTAAGGCATGAGATACCCTGTGTCATAGCCGATTACTTGGTTGAGTTTGTCTGCAAACCTGGATACTCACTTGAGAGACATGTTCAATATAACACTCATGTTTGGGCGGAAAAAGCATTTAAGAAGCTAGTGAAGCAATCTAAAGAGGTTGTTGGACGAATGACACCACCGAATGATGATGGTGGTAGTGATTTACCATGTCATGAGTTAGTGACGCCACCAAATGATTGTAGTGATAGTGATGATCTACCATGTCAAGTCTGCGGGTCATATGATAGAGGAGAGGAAATGCTAATATGCAGTGATGAAAGTGGTTGTATTGGTTGTGGCATTGGCATGCATATTGATTGCTGTGATCCTCCTTTGGCAGATGTACCCGAGGAAGACTGGTTTTGCCCCAAGTGTAGTGAAAGTAGACTTAGCAAGAAGGCCCCGAAGAGTACCAAGAAAGGTACCCCTGTACCAAAGAGGAAATGATCTCTCTTCTAATTTATATATTTGTTAGGTAAAGATTGATTTCATATAAATTTTGTACATGTTAGTGCATATATATTAGTAAAGTTTCGTGTAGATGTATCTCCCTAGAACACAAAAACTATTTTCAGGCATCCACAACTATATACTACTCCATTACACGAGAAAGCCCATGACCGACGGGCCGAGTATGACTTTGATAGCCTGTTTGGTCCAAATCTTTTCTTCCCTTAAATTTTATTTATTTTTTAAAAAAATAATTTACCAAACTATTGATAATTTAAATTTTTTAAAACTTTTTTTATAAATCATTTTACGTTTATATGATGTATATTTTTTGGTAATTTCTTTTAGTTTCTATCATATTTAATTGTTGTATTTGACAGAATTTTTTTATATATCATTATAGTTAAATTTTTATTTACAAGTATTATTTATTATAAATCATTTTATTATTTCTACTTTAAGATTTTCAAATTTTAGTTTTGCTACTTTTTTTGTAATAATTTTACTTTTGAAAATCTAATAAAATTTAACTTTTGCTACTAGGTTGCATTTTAAAAATTTTGAAGTTATTTATCAGTTTTGGAATGTCTTGGTAAACACTGGCAGAGGAAGCACAAGGGTTCCAAGGAGGCAAGGATATATACACGCTACTTGTGGAATTATAATCATACCATTCTTCATCAAGCACTTATTTCTGGATTTAATACACCTATGTACATACATCATTCGTAATAAGGAGTATATATATATCATTTATGGAGAATTGATATTTTTATAAATAAATTTGATAATTCTATAAGTTTCTTCTCTTCTCACATGAATAGTAAATAAATTTAAAAATTCTATAAGTTTCTTCTCACTGGCCTGGGCTAGGGAGATTAATCGGCATGCGCGGGTCGGATATTTCACATTATCAAAAATTAAATAAATAGAGTTTACCTCATGTGAGAGAGTATCTTATGAAACTACCACATTTATTTATGAAAATATCAATTTTCTATTTCTATTACACATAAGTAAGATCGAGCTCTTATTTATAATTAAATAAGTCTTTTATGTGTTGAATACATGATATATAAGAAAAATTATATATATTACGAATGTTTACCTTGAATTTTTGATTGTGGACAAGTGTATTAATGATAAATTTTTAGGGTGATGTGTAATAAGTGGAGTCTTTTTTATAATAGCTTAAATATAAATTACTATCATAAACTATATGTCATATTCTACTTCGGTGATCCACTTTTCAATTTTGTTAATTAGATGATTGAATTATTAATTTTTTTTTAATTCTATTCAATTGAGCATGTCATGTCAAAAATTGTTGATGTGGCAATACAGTGCTTATGTGTTAAAAGAAAGGCTAATTTTTAAATTATTTTATTGACTTTAAAGGACAAAAGACTAATATAATATTTTATATTAACTTAAACTAAATTTAAACAAAAATAAAACCAAACCGATCAGATCTAGAAATTTCATCTTCCTCCATCACACTAGTTCATCATCACCACCACATCACCCATGCTTGATTTTTCATCCTTTGTCCAACAAGGAGTGAACCACGCTGCACCCCACCACCGATCTCCTCTTTATACTACCCTGCCTCGGCACCCCACATGCTCCTCGCCCTCAGCGCCGACTTACAAGGTCCACAATCGGAGCACAGTCCGACAGCAATGGGCTCTTTTAAAGCCTTCCCAGTAACCCCATAATGTCACCCACTTCTCAAAACCACTCCCTCACAAATTCCCACCCCCTAGTCTCCTTTCAGTCCATAAACCCCAATTAATATTTAAGAACCCTTCTTTCTTTTCCCTCTCCCTCTCCACCCTACTCACAAACACCCCGTGTCTCCAAATCCCCAAATCCCGCTCTTCAAACAAATCTTTTTATACCCGTCGTGTCCCCATCAGATCTTTTCAATCGCATAGTAGAATCATAGATAATGAACAAGAAGATGACGCTATAGACAATTTTGATTTTGATGCTTTTCTCTCAATTGCTGAAATTCTGTGTCTGGCTTCTTCTGTGGTTATATTTTGAATTCCCAGAAGCCAATTTTGGTGGGGATGGGGAATAAGATTTTTGTGTGGTGATTTGTGTTGTTGGTGGGCGGGATGGTGATTCGGAGGCAGCAGTGGAGGAGGTGTATGGATTCTTCGAGACCCCTGGGGGTTCAGGGGTTGATTTGGTTGGTAGGATAGAGAAATTGTGTAATTATTTATAATTATGTTTTTTTTCTGTAATTTGCTTAATTATTAATGTTAATTTTATATATTTTATAATTTATATTATTTGTTTAGTTTTTTATAGTTTTATTTGTTATTTTACCTTTTGGTCCTTTGTCTCATTAAAAATATATATTATTTTTACACATAAGACTCTTATTTCACTTATTAGGACGCTGTATATCGCAATTTTTCGACGTGATGATCCAATTGAATGAAATTGAAAAAAATTAATAATCTGAATCATCTAATCGACAAAATTGAAAGGATGGATCATTTTAAGTGGAATATATATATAGTTTAGGGTAGTAATTTATATTTAAGCCTTTTATAATTAATATCAAATTTATATATTAATAAAAGAGTAATATGTACTATATATAATCACAAGATATTTTATTTTACAGACAGATCTCTTTAAAACTACGTCACTTTTGTCAGATTTATTTTTTTTTTAAAAAATCTCTACTCTCAAATTAGAAATTAAAAATTAAAAATAAATCTATCAAAACGATGTAATTTTGACAGACTATGCACAAATAAAACATACACATTATATAGAACTATTATTCCCTTAATAAAATTTATAATTATAATTAAGCATAAATTTCTCTTCACATATAATTCCACCGTGTGACGTATGATGATGTATAGGAGAAGGATCAAAATTCTAAAAATTGTGGAGACCATTGCATTTTGCATCACATCACATTCTAATAAGCCAAAATTGACAGATCAAGAAATTCATTGTCTTGGGATTGTTGTTGGCACGTGCTAACATGATCTCAAAAATTCTAAATTTATGAAGGGAAGACAAATATTAGTCTTACTGATCAAATATATACTATCTTCAACAACTCCATCTCAATCTTCCTACTAGCTAGTAGTATTACATGTTTGCGTTATAATTTAATGTCTCATTTAATTTGCGGAGTAGTGCATGTCTCAAAAATTAACATTTTAGTTTCATACTTTTCAACTATATATATACGTCCCAATTTTTCGCATGATCAGCAGCAAAATATATTATAGAAACCCAATTAACTAGCTAGTCTTTAAGTGACAAAAAATTCTGAATATCCATCGAGCCACCTATATATATATATATATATATATATATATATATATATATGAAATTCCATTCGCACCTTATATATATATATATATATATATATAAGTTTTCTATATATATTTGAACGATCTATAAGATCTATACGCCATGATAAAAAAATAGATATGTTTCTAAACCACACGTTTTATAGATGAATGGATGCGATCAAATTTGTGAACCCATCGTCCGCTAGTAATTCTAGTGGACGTTTAAATGATAATTTTCGGACAATTTTCCCCCATTTATACACAACAACTGCTGAATAGAAATTACAGAATGTTCACCTTCCACTAGACATACTAGCGGACGATAGTTAACTATCACAATTGGGGGAAAGGTAACAGAGGTAAAACAATCTGAGGGATCAGAAAATCGAAAGTGCGAGTCTTTGCGATCTTGGCGAAATCCGACGAACCCTAACCCTAGAAGCAATCATTCCCCAGATACGTTGCAAGAGAAATTAAGAGGAATCGTGCGTGAATTTTACGAGTGCTGCGATCTTGGCATACTTCGACGAACCCTCAACCCCAGAAGCAATCATTCCCCAGATACGAGAAATACAGAGGAATCGTGCGTTTAGTTTGAATTGGGCGAAAAACGAAGAACCCTAGAAGCAATCCATCCCCCAAATCACCTGTAAGTTCTCGAATTTTGAGTCATCTTCAAATCACCTGGAAGTTCTTGAAGTTTCAGAAGCATAACCAGATTGGGCGAACTGATTTAACCCTAAGCAATCATCTCAGAATCTCATTAAAAACGTGAAGTGTTCTATGCCTTTTCACGTTTTTTGAGTTGCAATCTACTTCTGCCAGGTACATTTGATTATCTCTTCTTCGATTGTTTTTTGCATTTAAACATGCCATTGGAATTTGAACATTGAGTTGGTCTAAAAATTGCATTTTTTTGTTCACATTTAGCTCTGTTCTAGATTGAAAAATTGAGTTATGTAATATGTTGTTTTCTTCTTTTTTGTCAGGTCAGTTAGATGAACTATTTATTTCCCCCATATTACAACCTGAACATGCTGCATTTCCTCCTATTGTTGCATCACCAAAGTTACATGTTTTTATTTGTAATTTGATTGTATTCTAAAATGATTGCATTCATATGTTGCCTCTTGCAGTCCTTATAACTCTGGTGTGAGCCCTGATTATAGCCCGAGTTCGTCACAGTATAGGTGAGTTAAATCTTTTTAATCCATAGTCAAAATATTCTATTTTTGGGGGTTTATTTTTGATTTCCTTGTCTTACTGATGTTTCTTCAAGATGGTTTGATGTGCAACATTACTCGAGTTCTGTAATTATTTAATATTTGACATTGTGTTGAATTTCTAGGACAGATATGGATATCAATCCAGGACCTTTTGATACTGTTATCTTATGGGACCAAGAAAATCATGTTTCTTCTGACTTATGGCAAAATATTGTAAGTTTTTTGAACCATATATCATATTTCTCTTAAAATTTTGTAAAAAACTTGCATATTTTGACAATTTATGTATGTATGCTTTTTTTAACTTGTAGGATAGGGGTGTGTTAGAAATCTGTCACATGTCTGCAAAATTAATTGAATGGAACTTGACTAAACAGCAAGAATATCTACTGGAACAATTAGGTTTCGGTATATTTTGTCATCAAGATGTAGTGTCAAAGATTGATGCATCTCTTGTATCTGCTTTTGTTGAACGTTGGAGGAGTGAAACAAATTCGTTTCACTTAAAATGTGGAGAGGTCGACATTACTTTAGAGGATGTGGGATTTATATTCGGGTTGCCCATATTAGGAAAACCTTTGACTTGCGGAGAACTAGAACATCCCAAGAGCTATTTTATGTGGGTTCACAAATCTGATCGCAACCATTCATCTATAAAACGTGTGGTTTAGAGCTTATATGCCATTTTTTATCCCATAGCATATAGATGCTATGGATCGTTCCCCTATATATATATATGTGTGTGTGTGTGTGTGTGTGTGTGTGTGTGTGTGACGCCCCCAAAATAGGTATACATCACCTATTCTGAGTCGCCAAATACATGGTAAATAATACAAATACAATCTTTAATATACAACAAGAAAGCTGTGAGTTTTAATACAAATATTGTCTTCTAGACAATATTCACTCTCGAATAAGTCCTCAAGATATTTATTGTCACACTATTTAATGTAATAGTGAGGACTACTAATACTATCATTCGGGACCAGTCACTCCGCTCCCCGACTAGTCCTTGTTACGTTCGCATTTTCAAGAGAACACGATTGAAAGAAAGGGTGAGCTCAACTAGCCTAATAAAAAATATTATGACTAAGATAATGCGTAATAAATTATCATTAGTCTTCAACAATGTTAAACCGATAAAATACAATAGACATCAAGTTTAAGCTATGCAATGAACATGCAATCTATTAAAAGAGTCAAGTAGAGAATAAAATCTACTATCTTTTATGATTTAAAATGTTTTTCATCACTTTTATCATTTGGGACTCAAATTTTAATAAATAATCCACATCATCCCCGCACTACTACCAAGGATATTCATTAGTATCACAACCACAAATTATCCACACTACGGGCGAGGATATTCGTGTATTCATCAATGGTCATGATCATGCCAACAAATCGTCCATCAATGCACTACAGCCAACGCGGACTTTTACCACATCATTTGTAACATTACTGGCCATGATTATACCTAATAATACCGGTCATAATCATATACAAGTCCATTTATGCACCACAAAATGTGAGATGACTTTCAATAAAATATATAAACATGAGGATGATGACAATGATATAAGAATTCAATAAAACAAGTTCAAGAATTAATTTATCCAGAACTAATAACGCCCAAATTGTCAACATGATACTTCTTTCAGAGAGTAAAATTCAAGAATACTCGTAAGAATATTTCCATGAAAAGATATTGGATGAAGCTTAAATATCAAGGATATTCTACTAATTTCATGGAGTATAGAAGTCAAAACTTTAACCAACTGAGTATAATAAAGAATGGAATAACAAAAGAAATCACTATGCATGCAATACTTCGCATAGACAGGTTATTCCAATAGAATAATAAATAACGGAATCAGGTCTGGCGTAAAATGCACAGACAGGATATTCCAACAAAATAATAAAGACGGAACTAGGTTCGGCGTAAAGCGCACAGACAGGATGTTCTAACAAAATAATAAAGAATGAAATAACAACATAAATCACCAAGTATATGGTAGACCGCGTATACAAGTTATGCCAACAGGATAATAAAGAAATAGAATAACAGAAGTTCTCTTCATGAATATAAAAAAAATAATACCCCTTAACTTATAAAGAAGAGTACTCCAACGGTAGGGCGGGGATATACTTGAAGAAACTTCAGACTACGCTTCAAAGCTTTCTTTAAACGCTAAAGAAATACGCCAAGATTATAGAAGAATAATTTCTCTACAGTTTTCTCTAGAGTCTCGGTGAATTCGTAAGAAATAATGAAGGAATGAGCTTCTATTTATAGAAGAATAAATCGAATAGTAACCAATCCATGAACGGTCCAGATCGATTTACTTTTAAGCAGACGGTCGGATCGGTTTACAATAAAATATAATATATTCTATTTATAATCTAATAAAAACTAATAACTTTTTAAAAAGATTTTACTACGCAAAACACTATATAAGCACTACGCATAATAAAATATAATATAATCTAATTATTGTCTCAATAAAGCAGTATAACTTTATAAAAGTATTCTGCATTTATATAAAAAGATTTTACTATTAGCCTAATAAAACGAATAACTTTATAAAAGTATTACATTTTTTATATAAAAAACTTTTTCATTTTATTACATTAATAATACTAATAAAACAAAACTTCATCAACATTATTATTATTCACACTATTAATCCACTGTGTCATTCCCAAGAAAGAGGGACTTTCCAATAAGGATTTATCCTATTGATGCTAATTAGGTGACCAAATCTCTCCTTGGCAGAACTTCTAGACATCGTTAATATTGCAAATAATAATATTTGTAAGACCCCGAATTTTTTTTTTTAATAAAATGGAATTTCTTTAATTTATTATTTTGAAATAGTAAGGGTTTATTTGATTAATGTGGTTAGTTATGGGTAAAATGCATAAATATTTTTAAATAAGCAAAGTAAGTGGTTATAAAATATTCATTGTTGTTTAGAATATTCGTTTTTGTCGTGGAATATTCTTCTTTTTGGGAATATTCGTATTTACGCATAGCAGTTCTTGTGTGGGCCCCATAACTGAAAGTTTATTGGATGAAGAAAACGACAAGTATAAGTTGTTTATAAATAACGGCGTAGTAGTTATCAATTAATATCGTTGGAATACCGGTGGTTAAAACACAAGAATACGGCGTTGTCAGACAAGAAGACACGCAGATTGCACCAATTATTGATTCTTACGTAAGAAGACACTACTCAATAATTATTACAAAGAATTATCGCTCAATATTTTATTTTATTGATTCAATAATTTCTACGTTGGTATTTTATATTATTGTTGTTTCAATAATTGTCACTACACAAGATTTTTCATTATCATATCAATAATTCATATTATTTGAATAATATTATTAGATAACACATTATTGACAATGTCTAGAAAGTTACATCTAAGAAGAGGTTTGATCACCTAATCATTGCTGCTAAGAAAGAGCAATCCTTATTGAAAAGCCCCTCTTTCGGGAAGCTAGTGCGGTTGTCATGATTGTGATTATATCATATTATTTGTGGATAATTAATTATTGATTTATATGATAAGGAAAATATTCATTTTATGTGGATATAGATGGAGAAAATTTTAATGTGACAATTGTTGAAAATCGATATTTTATCTTTTTCGATAAAATAATTCATTTAAATATATTATTATATTTTAATAATATAATAATGGTGATATTTTTACAATGAAAGTGTGATATATGAATAAATGAGGAGGAAGAATATTTTTGTTTCAATAAATATTAAAAACATTTTCATATTTTTGGACCCCATTTCTTGACTGAAATTTGATTATAGCCGTAAAATCGCCTCTGCTTTGTGGATTTCTTCAATTTTCATTTGGAATTTAGAAAAACTTTTTCTTCCGCAAAAAGTTGTAGAGAATGGAATTTCCCATGGAAAGGATATAAGGTTCGAATTTTTCTGATAAAAGGGCTATTTATTATGAATTATTGAAGTTCCGAAGTTCAAAAATAATTGATTTTTGAAGTTTTAAATATTTTTTAAAAGAAAAACGTTTTTTTCATTTGTGGGCATGTGTTAAATGGCTAAAATCAAATTCTTTTGTGGTGGGCTTGAAAATTTAATAAATAATATTATTATATTAAATTTTACGCTTTGGTGTTCTAAGCATTTTCCTATAAATAGGTGCTTGGGTTAGAATTGAAAATCACACCGTAAACTGAAGTTTTCTCTATATATTATCGAAGTATTCTTGTGAGAATTTTGATATCTTGAGTGTTCTATATCTGCAAGTTTCCTTCAAACGTTATATCCGATATTTCAAATTGTAAGTATTATTCTTTTGAGGTAAGGGATGTTATTTTTTTTATAAATGATATTATTTCTTTCAATATCATTATGTCGGAATATCGGTAAGATTTTTCTTGTGAAATTCTGATCTTTTCATGTCGGGGTTACTATTCATGAATTACTATTCACGAAGTACTATTCATGAAAGTTACTATTCACTAAGTCTTATTCACGTAAGATATGATGATTTTCTTGTGAAATTTCTACCTTTTAGGTTTGAGTTCTTATTCACGATATCGTTATTATTCACGATATCGACCTTATTCACGAATACGACACTATTCACGGAAAAATTAAATTTTCTTTTCTGTGTCCAAGACATCTATTATGGATACTAGCTTTGATTGTATCCATGTTTTGATCATTCTTGAATTTTACTCCACCATGGTTATTTATGAAGTATTTTTGAACTTGGATTGTCTAAAATACGAATTCTTAATATTTGTTCTTTTGTCTCACTGGATTCGTTTTCTTTTAAAATATTTTTATCATCCTTAGTGCTAAATGATGATATTATTGAATATCTTTTCGCTCAGAAGTGCAAAAGATGAATGCTTTTATGATGAATATATTTGGCCCAGAGTGCAAAGATGAATAGGTGTTGAGATGAGCATGACCGATTAATTAATATCTTTGGCCTCAGATGGAAAAGATGACTATTTGATTCAAGATGTATATTGATTGATGTTACAGGATAAAATATTGATGATGGACTTTTAAATTCATAGATGATAGTAGATTTCATTCTCTACTTAACTCTTCTAATGAATTGTTGTTTCAATGCAATTGTTGATCTAAAAACTATCATTGTATTCTATCGATTTTTCCTGTTGAAGACTAACGATAATTTGTTCTATATTATCTTAGTCATAATGTTCTTTACTGGGCTAGTTGAGCTCACCCTTTTTCTTTTTGTTCCATTTTTCTTCTCAAGAGGCGAGAATATAGCGGGAACTAGTCGGGGTGTGGAGTAATGGTTCAAGATAGTTGTTTTAGTAGTCCTCACTATTCTGTAAAATAGTGTATCAATAATTGTAATGAGGGCTTTATTTGAGTGTTAATATTGTCTAGATGACAATATTTGTATTTAAACTCACAGTGTATGTGTTGTCGTATTTTGCACGACAATTATAATAATGAGGTTGTAGTTGTTTCTGTACCATGTATTTGGCGACTCAGAATGGGTTGGATGAAATGAACCTATTTTGGGGGCGTCACAGTTGGTATCAGAGCTTAGGAATATGATCTCTGGCGGAGATCAGGGAATAGAACTAGGAGGGGAGAGACGAGTAAATCCTTCGCTAGTATGTCCTACCTAAGCTTATTGTTGGTTGGTCATAGTATAGGGATATTATGTGGTATGTTAATTTATTTTATTAACCCTTGTTTAATGGCAGTATTTAAGAATGGCAACTGAGAATGTTAACAGTGGAGTAAATGAGACCGTGGAGACACCTTTACTCACCAATCAGGATAACGTGCAACAGGACGACAATGTTCCTCCTGTAAATAACACCACTGATCAAACGATGAACGATGGGATATTTAGAAGCTTTTTGCAGTTCATGCAAAATCAGACGAGGGAGACTCGTGTACAAAATACAGGTGGAAATGATAGCAACGCACGGTTTGTCACAGCCAAGCAGTTCAAAGAGTTGGGACCACCAAAATTTTGGGAAAAGCCGAATCCGATTAAGGCGGAGACGTGGCTCAAGCAAATTACCAAGATATTCGATGTCTTGGGATGCACGGAGGAACAGAAGGTTCCATTCGCCACTTTTATGTTCCGTAATAAGATAGAGATTGGGTGGGAATCATGAAGCCTACCCACCGCCGCAGACTCAATATGTCTTGGGAAATATTTCGTAAACCTGTTTCAATGACAAGTACTTTCCTGAAAGTATTCTTCATATGAAGGAGGTAAAGTTTATTAGACTAGAACAAAATAACATGGCGGTGTGTCCCAAAGACGAGGTTAAGTTCGCATGAGTTATCTAGGTTCGCACCTCATTTTTGGAGAATGAGGAACGATGACGCGGATGTTTTTGAGAGGTTTGAAACCCGACATACGTCAATATCTTATTTCTCATAAATTTTCTCTATATTTTGAGATGTTGTGAATAGGGCTCCGATTATTGGAGCGCCGATAATGAAGTCACCAATCGAAGAATAACGACTCTACAACTCGATGATAATCGCATCGATGGCAAATCGGCCATCGTAACAAGGATAACCATCATGGAGGAAATTATCGTGCCAGAAATGGTAACCACTTCGGTGGTAATCATGGCCAAGATAATAGAAGAAATAACTCAAGTGGAAATTTCAAGAAGAGAAAATTTAACGATGACGGGAAGATGTTCCAAGAAGAAAGACCAAAGACCATCAACAAATTCTAGGGGAGGAGAACAACCGCCAGTTAGATGCTACAAATGCGGAGAGGATGGACATATAAGTCTAAACTGTTCACAGCCTTCCAAGGTATGTTATAATTGTGGAAAAGAAGGTCATATCGCTCGAGATTGTATGGTAGCGAAACCCAGTCCAGCGGAGATGGTGACTCAAAAGGCTGTCCCAAAAAAGTCAAAGTCAGCGGTCCTCGGAAGAGCGTTTGTCGTGATCGGTCGAATGCGAGAACCCGAACGGTTAGCACTCAAGTTAGTTAATTATAAATTCTTGCTAAGTTTTTACCTTATTAGATACCGATTCTACCCATTCATTTATCTCTCCGCTTGTGCTCAACATTTAAACTTGACCGAGAAATTAGACTTTGATTTATCATGGAGACCCTGATTAGAGAAACTTTCATTACATCCAATCGTTTATAAATCTTGTTTGATCCAAGTTGGCACCATCACATTACCTGTTGACCTTATTTCTTTAAAGATACTTGTTTTGATGTGATTTTAAGGATTGATTGGTTAACTACTCATCACGCCAAAATTGATTGCTTTCGTAAGGTTGTTAGTTTTCATATTCCTAACAACTCGTTATTCAATTCAACAACCAAACCATTGAAGTCAAACATTTTCATATCAAGCCATAAAGTCATTCGTTTATTGAAAAATGATGTCAAGTTTTCTTAGCCGTGTTATGAACTTGAACAAAAAATAATCGATTTGAATGATATTTCGTTGTTAGTAAATTTCTAACGTATTTTCAAGAATTTTGCCTACTCCCAGAGCGTGATATTGAATTTTGTATCGACTTTGAACCCGATACAAAACGCACTTCTAAAATCTCATATCGAATGGCTCCTATTAAACTTCAGGAGTTAAAAACCTAACTGTAGAAGTTGGTACCCGAGCCTCTATCTGGTGACTTCCTTTCAGGAATGCAATTGAAGCCAAACTCTCCGTAGGGACGCCATATTCGTAAACTGATAGGTGCCATTGTGGCGTGCTATCCAAGATTGGGATATGAGTCACAGTTGAGAGCAACCTAAGTCAGTAATTGAAATACGTAGCTTTCTAGGCTTAGCTGGTTATTATCAAAGATTTGTGGAAAGATTTTCTCGAATCGCTACTCTATTAACTCAGCTGGCTCGTAGAGATACAATATTCGAATGGAGCAAGGAATGTGGGAAGAGCTTTGAAAAACTCAAGAGGAGACTCATTTCGGCATATGTTCTGACCATACCATCTTGGAAAAGCAAACGTGGTAGCTGACGTGTTAAGTAAGAAGATCATTATCTGACGCGAGTGCGATATTGTCAAAGACCCATTTCGTATAACTTACAACTGATAGAGATAGAGTTAAAGACTCTAGGAACCCACATGATGATATACGAGTAGAATCGACCTTAATCGATAAAGTTAAAGATGTTCAAGCTACAGACCTGGAGCTGATGAATATGAAGAAGAAGATGCAAGAAGTTGTTATTCCAAAAGCGAGAATCGGCGATGAGAGGAAAACTCAAACCTTCGATCTATTGGTCGATTTAAAATCCTCGATCGAATAGGAACTGTGGCCTATAGACTCGTTTTATCGCCAAGTATGTCGCGTGTTCATAATGTTTTACACGTATCGATGTTACGTAAATATGTGGACGACCCGAACCACATTATTGAGTTAGAACCAAACGAGATAACCGAAGATTTAACGTACGAGAAAGTATCAGTCAAGATCTTGGATAGAAAGGAGCATGTCCTACGCACAAAGGTCAAACCACAATATTTGTTCACCATGGTTATTTATGAAGTATTTTTGAACTTGGATTGTCTAAAATACGAATCCTTAATATTTGTTCTTTTGTCTCACTGGATTCTTTTTTTTTTAAAATATTTTTTATCATCCTCAGTCCTAAATGATGATATTACTGAATATCTTTGGCCTGTAGTGCAAAGATGAATGATTTTATGATGAATATCTTTGCCCGTAGTCAAAGAAGATGAGCAGTGTTGAGATGAACACGATCGACTAATTAATATCTTTGGCATGCAGTGCAAAGATGACTATTTGATTCGAGATGTATATTGATTGATGTTATAGGGATAAAATATTGATGATGGACTTTTAAATTCATAGATGATAGTAGATTTCTTTCTCTACTTAACTCTTCTAATGAATTGTTGTTTCCGCTGCAGTTGTTGATCTAAAAGTTAGCTCTGATACCAACTGTGACGCCCCCAAAATTAGGTATACGTCACCCATCTTGGGTCGCCACTTACATGGTACATAAATTCAAATACAACTTATTAACCTAATCGTAGGTATAATACGACATAAATCGTGAGTTTGAATACAAATATTGTCTACTAGATATTATACAAACTCAAAAGGAGTCCTCATTACAACTATTATCACACTATTTCACGAATAGTGAGGACTACTAATGCTATCCTTTGGACCATTACTCCGTTCCCCGACTCGTCTCCATTTATGTTCTCATTTCACAAGAGAAACGGTGAAAGAAAAGGTGAGCTCAACTAGCTTAAAGAGAAGAAATATTATGACTAAGATAATGCAAGAATAAATTATCATTAGTTTTCAAAATGTTAAAGCGATAAAATACAATGTACAATCGGTTTAAGCTGCAATTGAATATGCAATCCATTAAAAGAGTCATAGAGAATAAAATCTACTATCTTTTAGGTTTTAAAAGGTTTTCATCAATTTTTTATCACTAAGACTCGGTTTAATGAATAAACCACAATATCTAATCATCCATGTATCACGGTCCAAGGATTTTCATCAAATTATCAATGGTGGTCATTATATACCGAATCACCCCGGTCATAATCATACCCAAAACTATCCATCATCGCATTACACAGCCATTTGAGGACTTTTATCACATCATTTATAACAAGCCATGATTATACCGAATGATCCTCGGTCATAATCATACTAAGTTCATCTATGCACGTAAGCCAAAGATAACATAATATAACATGAAGATGATGACAATGACATAATAATTCAATAAAACAAGTTCAAGAATTATTTTATCCAGAATTAAGAACGCCCAAATTGTCAACAAGATATCTTTGTTTTGTAGAGTAAAATTCAAGAATGATCGGAAGAATGTTTCCATGAAAAGATATTGGATGAAAAGCAAATATCAAGAATATTCTACTAATTTCATGGAGTATAAGTCAAAGTTTTAACCAATTTGGGTATAATAAAGAATGGAATAACAAAAGAAATCACCATGCATGCAGATTGCAGACAGATGAGTTATTCCAATAGAATAATAATAATCGGAATTAAAGTCGTGAAATTCACAACCGACAAGATGATCCAATGTAATAATAAATTTGAATAATAAACAATGGAACCAGTCCTAAGGTGTAAAACACACGTATGAGGATATTCCAATGTAATAATAAATGCTAATAATAAATGGAATGGAACCAGTGTAAAACACACGCGACAGGATATTCCAATGTAATAATAAAGAATGGAATAATGAAGAAGATCACCAAGCATAGGGGATTCACAGATACAAAGTTATTCCAATGTAATAAATAAGAATGGAATAATATAAGGATTTCACCAAGTATAGGGTACGCCATGATACAAAAGTTATGTATAGGGTATGCCACTTTTACAAAGTTATTCCAATGAATAATAATGAATGGAATAATGAAGTTCTCTTCATGAATAAGAAAATAATAACACCCTTTACGGTACAACAAATAATATCCCTCACCGTAAAAAAAGACACGGATATCAAAGTAGTGAAGTACAGTATACTCTTCTTCTTTCTCTCTATAGATTTTCTCTCTGTATTCTCTTTATAATTTCTCTCTCAGAGTTTCAATTGAATTCGTAAGAAAATAATGAAGGAATGAGCTTTATTTATAGGAAAATAGAATGCATAGTAATTAATCCATGAACGGTCAGATTGATTTACTTTAATCTGACTATCCATATTTAAAGAAATTTTTTAAATAAAATATAATATATTCTATTTATATAAAAACATTTTACTATGCAAACACTACGCAACACTATGCAAAAACACTATGCAAAACACTACGCAAAAAACACTATGCATAATAAAATATAATATATTCTATTTATAGAATAACTTTAATAAAGTATTCATTTTATATAAAAGATGTTTCGTTTTATTACGTTAATAATACTTAATAAAACAAAAACGTCATTATCATTATAATAATTCATATTATTAATCGACAATAATGGAATCAAACCGAGTGACTTCTCACATAAGCATCAATAATCAATACTGGTGTGCTTTATTATGCAACCACACGACATCGTACTTTTACTATCGAGTAGTTCAACAAAGATCAACGGTAAAACTTCCGTCGTTATTTCAATAAAATATTTTTGTCGCTTTTTCAATCCGACAATAATTACGCTAGGGTCCACCAATGATTGAGTAGTTGCACGAATATTCCTCGCTAAACCTAATATTCCCCACCAATCGAATATAATATAACCACTTGCATACTTTGCAAAATTTATAAATACTACCCACAACTATAATATTATCTCAAATTCACACCATAATATTAAAAATTATTTCGACAAAATTTAAATCTTTATTGATAAAATCTGGGGTCTCACAAAACATGTGTTAATCATTTAATGCCACAAAAATACTCTTCCTCCTCATATACTCATATATCCCACATTCATTGTAAAAATATCACCATTATTATTTTATTAAAATAATATATTTAAATGAATTATTTTATCAAAAAAGATAAAATATTAATTTTCAACAATTGTCACATTAAAAATTTTCTCCATCTATATCCACATAAAATTAATATTTTTCTCATCATATAAATCAATAATTAATTATTCACAAATAATATTATGAATCACAATATCGACAACCGTGCAGCTTCCCTAAAGAGAGAGGGCTTTCAATAAGGATTTCTCCTTACTAAATACCAATTAGATGACCAAACCTCTCCTTAGATGTAACTTTTTAGACATTGATAATATTGTTATCTAATAATATTATTGAGATAATATGAGTTATCGTTCAGATAATGGAAAATATTGTGTAGTGACAATTATGAAACAACAAGAATATAAAATATCAACGCAACAATTATTGAATCAATAAAATAAAATAATCTAACAATAATTATCGTAAAAATTATTGAGTAGTGCCTTCACGTAAGAATCAATAATTGGTGCAATATCGGTGTGTCTTATCGTGTTTTTAACCACCGGTATTCCAAAGAAGATTATTCAGTAATAACCACGCCCGTTATTTATAAACAACTTATTCTTGTCGTTTTCTTTCTCCAATCGCTTTCCGTTATGAGGCCCATACAAGGCTGCGCCGTCGTACGAATATTCCCCGACAGTAATATATTCCACGACCAAACAAATATTCTCCGATAAAATGAATATTTTAAAATCACTTGCTTGTTTGAAATAATTGCGCATTTTACTCATAACTCACCACATTAATCAAATCAACCCTTACTATTTCAACATAATAAATAGAGGAAATTAAATTTCATTAATAATAATTTGGGGTCTTACATGCGGGCTACCCTATACTTGGTGAAATTCTTCTGTTATTTCATTCCTTATTATTATGTTGGAATAACCTGTTTATGCGAAGTAATACATGGTGAAATTATTCTATTATTCCGTTCTTTATTATTTTATCTAATATCACGTCTCAGGCGCGTTCTTACGGGACACGGTTCCATTATTTATTATTCTCGCGGAATATCCTCGCTCAGACGTTACGTAGAACCTAGTTCCATTATTTATTATTTCGCCGTAATATTCTGTTCATGCGTTTCGGCGGACTGGTTCCATCATTTATTATTCTCATTGGGAATAAACGTCGGTCAAGGATCTATCGCACGCATGGTGAATCCTTCTGTTATTCCATTCTTTATCATTCTGTTGGAATAACCTGCCTTTGTGGATTACCACATGCATGGTGAATGATCCTTTGTATTCATTCCTTATTAAATTGTGGCAATGATCTGATTATGATAAAAGTCATAATAAAAGCATTGGACATATGAAAATCATGGGTATATGAAGTATTAGTAAGTGCTATGATGAGTTATGTTGGTTATTATGAGAAAACATGAAAGTTTCTTAGAAATCACAAAGAGTTGAAAATCAAATTTTGGTCAAAATGGAACATGAAATTCAATTAACCATATCTCCTATTATATTTCGAATTTTTGAGTGTGGTCAAGTCCTAGAGTTAGATCTATGAGTTTACTAACTTATCCAAGTGGAATCACTAAAAAATATGTTGTAGCTTTTCGTGTGGACTATTTTTAGCAAAGGAGTCAAAAGCTGAAAAATAGCAAAAATCTACTGCCCATAATTTTGTAAGGGCTGTTTTGGCCACTTAATTTATGAGAAAAATTGTGGCCTTTTGGGACATGAAAGTATACGGTATAAGGTACCTCCTGTCCAAAAATGAGCTCATTCTGACTTAAAATGAACAAGTTATGACTATTTCAATATTTAGGTTTTTCCGACCAAAAATGCTATAACCGTAGTTCTATAACTCCGATGACCATAAAATTTAAACTGGAAGCTCAAGCTAACATATGTAAGATCCTGCCAAGATTTGGGAATTTTTGGAGTTAAACTTGAGGTAGCTAATTTCTTAAAGAATTAATTAGAAATTAATTTTTGAAAAATAGTAAATGAATTTAAAAACTCCGAGAAAAATATATGTTCATTATGGGACTATATTCTGCTAAATCCCAAAAAAAAATATTTTTGGGACTGATTTGGTATTTTTCATAAAAATGATCTAGTTATGAGTAAATGAGTTAAATATGTTATGTGAAGTAACAAAATTGGAAAATAGGATTTTATGGCTTGGAAATCCTATATAAGTTATATGCAGATTTTTGATGAGGGATTTGATCATTGGTGATGAAATCTTATGAGTATGGCATTTTTGAATGATTAAATGCATTATTTGGTAAAGTGTAAACAATTGAAATAAATTGTTTATAAGTTTAAGAAGTGATTAAAATATTGTTATAATATTAATAATATTAGATTATGAATTTATTATGTGATTGATAATATTTGAATAAATTTAAAGTCTTTAATATTTATCATTGTTTTCGTTTGATTAATGCTTATATCATTGTTATCATTCTCATGCTTATATTGTGATGAAAGTCATCTTCGCTTACGTGCATAGATGGACTTGGTGTGATTATGAACGAGTGATTATTTGTGTAATCGGGACCGTAATATGACGAATGATGTGGTAAAAGTCCTCGATGGCCTATAAAGTGCATTGATGGACGATTTTTTGGTATGATTATGACGAGGATTATTCGGTATAGTCTTGATTATCGATGATTTAATGAATATCCTCGCCCATAAAGGGGGATGATTCGACGTCGTGGTTTATTTATTGTCGAGTCTCGCCGATTAAGTTGATGAAAACTTTTTAAATCATAGAAGATAGTAGATTTTATTCTCTACTTGACTCTTCTAATGGATTGTTTGTTCTACCGCAGATTAAACTTGATGTCATTGTATTTTATCAGTTTAACATTTTTGAAGACTAATGATAATTTATTCTGCATTATCTTAGTCATAATATTTCTTACTGGGCTAGTTGAGCTCACACTTTCTTTCACTATTCTCTTCGGGAAATTAGAATATAGCTGGGACGAATCGGGGAACGGAATGACAGTTCAGATGATAGCATTAGTAGTCCTCACTATTCAGTTAAATAGTGTGACAATAAATGTAATGAGGACTCCATTGAGAGTGAATATTGTCTAAAAGGCAATATTCTTGTTTAAACTCTCAGCTTATGTTTTGTATTATTAAGTTGTATTTTGTATTTTTGTACCATGTATTTGGCGACTCAAGATGGGTGATGTATACCTATTTTTGGGGGCGTCATATTTTTGTACTTGATGCTCCGCCTTGACTCGTTGACACGTTAGACACCTTGAGATAAACAGCGCTATCTCTCTCTTCATATTGCCCCACCAAAATATGTCGAAGATCATGATACATTTTAGTACTCTGTGATGGATTGCAAAATGTGTGTTGCCAGCGCTCCATCATGATTTTTTACTTTAACTCGTGGTCGTTAGAACACAAAGTGGAGTTGACTCAAGTATTCCTTCTTCATCGATTTTTGCTTCCCAGATAACACCTTCTTGTACTTTCTTCCTCATATGCATCGGCCTGTGTGCAGAGCTTGAGCAAACTTTAACTTTATCGATTAAAGTCGGTTCCACTCGTGATATTCGCCATCATCACTTGGGTCCACAGAGTCTTTATCTCTCCATCCTTTGCAAGTCATACAAAATAGGCCTTTACGTTGACAATATCGCACTGCATTCGTGCAAGCATATGATCTTCACTCAATGCGCCGCCACTACGTTCTCGCTTCCGGGATGGTATGGATGGTATGATCATAATCTTTCAACAGTTCAAGCCAACGTCATTGTCGCATGTTTAGTTCCTTTGAGTGAAGAAATATTTGAGGCTTTTATGATCCGTAAAGATCTCCACTTTCTCCCCATACAAGTAATGCCTCCAAATTTTAAGTGCGAAGACAACAAATACTTAACTCTAGATCATGAGTAGGATAATTCCTCTCATATTCTTTTGAGTTGTCGAGAGGCATAGGCTATGACTTTCCCATGTTGCATGAGAACACATCCTAACCCTTTGCCCAAGCATCATCATGAGATGACAAATCCTCCGAGCCGGATGGTATTGTCGTAACAAAATGAAATGAGCCTCCTCTCGAGTTGTTGAAAACTCTTCTCGCATTCCTCACTCCAATCAAATTTTCAGATCTTTCCGAGTCAATTTGAGTTAAGGGAGTAGCGATTTGAGAAAACCCTTCCACGAATCTCCGATAATAACCAAATAAGCCGAGAAACCCACGACTTCTATCATCGATTTAGGTTCTCCTGACTTTGAATAGCTTCAATCTTTCATTGGGTCAACAGATATTCCATGACTTGATACTACGTGCCCAAGGAATGCTACTTCTCGCCGTAACTTACATTTCTTCAACTTAGCATAAAGCTTATATTCACGAAGCTTTTGGAGTATCAACCTCAAGTGTTGCTCATGATCTTCATAGCTTTTGGAATAAATAAGGATGTCATCAATAAAGACGACCACAAAGTGATTCAAATATTCCTTGAATACTCGGTTTATCATATCCATGAAGGCAAAGTAGGATCATTAGTCAATCCAAAAGACATGACTAGAATTCATAATGCCCGCATAGGAGTTCAAAGCCGTCTTTGGAATGTCATCTGGTTCTAATATTCAATTGGTGATATCCGAAAAGAAGATCAATCTTTGAAAAGAATTTGGCGCTTGCAGTTGGTTAAACAGTCATCAATACGTGGTAATAGGTACCTATTTTTGATGGTGACATGATTCAACTCCCAATAATTAATACAAAGTCGATACTCCCATCTTTCTTCTTCACGAATAGAATAGAGCACCCCAAGGAAAGTACTGGGGACTAATGAAACCGATGTCTAACAATTCCTCGCAGTTGGGTCTTTAACTCCTGAAGTTCAATAGGAGCCATTCGATATGGGGCTTTGGAAATAGGTTTTGTACCAGGTTCAAGGTCAATACAAAATTCAATTTCACGCTCTTGGGGTAGGCCAGGAAGTTCTTCAGGGAATACGTCAGGAAATTCATTAACAATAGAAATATCATTCAAAATTGACGTATTTTTGTTTAGATCCGTGACATCAGCTAAGAAAGCTTGACATCCGTTTTTTAATAAACGAATAGCTTTATGGCTTGAGATGACAGTGATTGATTTTAATGGTTTGGTTTCTTGAATTCGCATTATAGGTTGATTAGGAATATGAAAGCTAACAACCTTATGAAAATAATCAATTTTTGCATGATGAGTGGTTAACCAATCAATCCCTAGAATTACGTCAAATGCAAGTATTTTCAATGAAATAAGATCGACAGGTAATGTGAGGGTACCAATTTGAACCAAACAAGACTTATAAACAGTGGATGTAATGAAGGTTTCTCTCAACGGAGTTTCAATAGATAAGTCAAAGTCCAATTTCTCCGGAGTCAAATTTAAACGTTGAGCGCAAGTAGGAGAAATAAAGGAATGGGTAGAACCGGTATCAAATAAGGTATATACTTTGCTAGAGTTTATGATAAGCTTTACGTGATGACCTCATTCGGTTCCTTTTTTCCGGGAGGTCACGACAAACGCTTCTCCTCAGACCATCTTGGCATTGACTTTTTCTGGGCGTCCTTTGGTGCCTCCATCCTAGTTGAGCTTGTCTTGGTGAACGAAAAAATCGGGCTAGGTGAACTTCTCTTCTACAATTATAACACGCTTTTAGACGACATCGCATGATTTGACCGATGTGTCCTCCCTCCGCATTTGAAGCATATGATAGGTGGTCATTCTCCTTCCTTAACAACAGTCTTGATCGTCGACATCTTTCCATCATTGTTGAATCTCCTCTTCTTAAAATGTCCATTCTTATTGCTTTGGCCATGATTACCACCGAAGTGGTTACCATTTCTGGCATGTTGATTCCCTCCACGCTTATTGTCACCGCTTTGATGACTGTTATCACTAGTATTATCATTTTTTCGACTGCTCTCTTTTGGTTGGGTTGACTCATTATCGCGCTCTAATAACTGAGCCCTATTAACAACATCTGAATACAAACACAGTTTATGAGAGATAAGATATTGACGTATCTCGGGTTTCAAACCTCTTAGAAACATTCGCGTCATTCTCTCCTTATTATCAACCAAATGGGACGCAAACCGGGACAACTCGGCAAACTTGGCTTCGTACTGCGACACGGTTATGTTGTTTTGCTCCAGTTTAATGAACTCTACCTCTTTCATGTGACGAATACTTTCGGGAAAGTACTTGTCGTTGAACAGTTCTTGAAACTTTTCCCAAGATATCTTCGGTCGGCGGCAAAGTTGAGTACGCTTTCTGATTCCCACCCGAATCGGCCGCCTCGCATACATGAAGGTGGAAAGGGAACCTTTTGCTCCTCCGAGCAACCCAAGACATCAAATATCTTGTTGATCTGCTTTTATCCACGCTCTCGCTTTAAGTGGTTTTGGCTCTCTAAAAAACTCTCGGTGGTCTCGGCTCCTCGAAACTGTTTGGCGGTGACCGTCGAAAGCGTTGCCAGTGTTTCCACTCGCATTTTGGACGAGAGCCACTACCGATGTTGCATGAATTGCATGAAGCCTCGTAACATTCCATCGCTCATCATTTAGTCAGTGTTGTTATTTGCCTGAGGATTGTCGCATTCCTGATGCACATTATCCTAATTATTGATCTGTGGAGACTCAACAGTCTCCTGTGCTCCATTGATGTTCTCAACATTCTCGGATGCCATTTTCAAAGACTGCCACAAAACAAGGGTTAATTAACATATCACATATTATCCCTATACTCTGACCGACCAATTAAATATCAAATAGACTTAGGTAGGTCATACTAGTGAAGGAATTCCCCATCTCTCCCCTTCTAGTTCTTGTCTCACATCTCAGCCAGGGATCATATCCCGAAGCTTTTGATACCAACTGTGACGCCCCCAAAATAGGTATACATCACCTATTCTGAGTCGCCACTATTTAACAGAATAGTGAGGACTACTAATACTATCATCTGGACCGTAAAACTCCGTTCTCGACTAGTCCGGATTACGTTCTCATTTCTCAAGAGAATAAGTGAAAGAAAGGTGAGCTCAACTAGCCCAATAAAAATATTATGACTAAGATAATGCGAATAAATTATCATTAGTCTTCAACAATGTTAAATTGATAAAATCTGATAGACATCAAGTTTAAGCTGCAATGAACATGCAATCTATTAAAAGAGTCAAGTAGAGAATAAAATCTACTATCTTTTATGATTTAAAATGTTTTCATCACTTTTTCATTTGGGACTCGACAATAAATAATCCACATCATCCCCGCGACTACTACCAAGGATATTCATTAGTATCACAACCACAAATTATCCATGCACTACGGGCGAGGATATTCGTGTATTCATCAATGGTCATGATCATGCCAACAAGCTGTCCATCAATGCACTACGGGCCAATGAGGACTTTACCACATCATTTGTAACATTACTGGCCATGATTATACCGAATAATCCTTGGTCATAATCATACCAAGTCCATCTATGCTTCTGAGCCACATATGACTTTCAATAAAATATAAACATGAGGATGATGACAATGATATAAGAATTCAATAAAACAAGTTCAAGAATTAATTTATCCAGGAACTAATAACGTCCAAATTGTCAACATGATACTTCTTTGTAGAGTAAAATTCAAGAATGCTCAGAAAAATTTTTCTATAAAAATATACTGGATGAAGTGCAAATATCAAGGATATTCCACTAATTTCATGGAGTATAGAAGTCAAAACTTTAACCAACGTAGTATAATAAAGAATGGAATAACAAAAGAAATCACCATGCATGCGGTACTTTGCATAGACAGGTTATTCTAACAGAATAATAAATAACGGAACCAGGTCAGGCGTAATACGCACCAACAGGATATTCCAACATAATAATAAAGAATGGAATAACAACAGAAATCACCATGCATGCGGTGATTAGACATGACATATTATTCCAACAAAATAATAAATAACGGAATCGGTCCCACAGTAAAATGCATGCATGTGATATTCCAATAAAATAATAAAGGCGGAACGAGATCCCCAGAAACGCATTGTACGAGGATGTTCCAATGAGAATAATAAAGAATGGAATAACAACAGAAATCACTAATGTAAGACCCCAACTTTTATGAATAAAGATGAATTTTCTATAATTATCATTTTAAATATTATGGAATGAATTTGATATAATGTTATAGTTGTGGGTAATATTTAGAAATTTTGCAAAGTACGCAAGTTGTTTATAATATTCGATTGGTGGGGAATATTAATTTACGGCGACACAATCATTGGTGGACCCATAACGGAATTATCATTCGGATTGAGAAAACGATAAAAAAATATTTTTTATGAAAATAACTACGGAAGTTTTACATTTAGCTGTTGAAACACGGTTGTAAAAATATGAGAATACTGGCGGTGGTTGCATAAGTAGCACGGTATTGATTATTGATGCTTACGTGAGAAGTCACTCGGTTTTGTTCAAATTATTGCTTGATAATTGTTGCATAGTATCTCACGTTAATGAATCAATTATTGTTGATATTTTATAATTGAGATGATGAAGTTATTAATATTATTATTTGCATTATTAACGATGTCTAGAAGTTACGCCAATGAGAGAGGTTTGGTCACCTAATCGCGGCAATAGGAGGAAATCCTTATTGGAAGCCCTCTCTCTTCCCGGAACGACTTTGGTCGATTAATAATGTGAATAATAATAATGATGATGAAGTTTTGTTTTATTAGTATTATTAATGTAATAAAAGCAGAAAAGCTTTTTATATAAAATGTAATACTTTTATAAAGTTATTCGTTTTTTATTAGGCTAATAATAAAATCTTTTATATAAAATAGAATACTTTTATAAAGTTATTCATTTTATTAGACAATAATTAGAATATATTATATTTTATTATGTATAGTATTTGCATAGTGCCTGTGCATAAAGGTGTCTGCATAGTAAAATCTTTTAAAAGTTATTCGCGTTTTATTAGATTATAAATAGAATATATTATATTTTATTGTAAACCAACTGGACCGTCAGATTTAAAGTAAATTGATCCGGACTAGTTCATGGATTGGTTTATTATTCATCCATTCTTCTATAAATAAGCTCATTCCTTCATTATTTCTTACGAATTCTTTGAAACTCTAGAAAGAAAGCGTAGAGAGAATTATTCTTCTATCTCGGCGTATTTCTTTAGCGTTTAAGAAAGCTTTGAGCGTAGTGAAAGTTTTTTCAAGTATATCTCCGCCCCACCGTTTTAGAGTACTCTTCTTTATAAGGTAAGGGTATTATTATTTTTCATATTCATAAAGAGAACTTACGTTATTCCATTCTTTATTATTACATTGGAATAACTTTGTATCTGTGATCTACCCTATACTTGGTGAAATTCTTCATTATTCTATTATTTATTATTCTCTTTGGAATAACCTCATCCATGTGAAGTATCTGCATGCATGGTGAAATTGCATTATTATTTCATTCTTTATTATTTTGTTGGAATATCCATGCATGCGTTTCGCATGGGACTTGGTTAAAATCTTTATTATTTTGTTGGAATATCCTCGTCATGCGTTTCGTCGGACCGGGTTACGTTATTTATTATTACATTGGAATAAACATGCATCTGCCAAGTACCGCATGTATGGTGATTTTGTTGTTATTCCATTCTTTATTATTACATTGGAATATCCCTTCGGTCGTGTATTATTGGTGACTGATTCGTTATTTATTATTCTCATTGGAATAACTTTTCATACGCAAGTACCACATGCATGGTGATTTCTTTTGTTATTCCATTCTTTATTATACTCAGTTGGTTAAAGTTTTGAATTTTATACTCCATGAAATTAGTAGAATATCCTTGATATTTGCGCTTCATCCAGTATCTTTTCATGGAAATATTCTTCCGAGCATTCTTGAATTTTACTCTACAAAAAAGTATCATGCCGACAATTTGAACGTTATTAGTTCATGGATAAATTAATTCTTGAACTTGTTTTATCAATTCTTATATCATTGTCATCATCCTCATGTTTATATTTTATTGAAAGTCATCGTGGGCTGCGTAATGCATAGATGGACTTGGTATGATTATGACTTTGAGGATTATTCTAAGATAATCATAACCGTAATGTTACAAATGATGTGGTAAAAGTTCTCATTGGCCCGTAGTGCATTGATGGATGAGTTGTTGGCATGATCACGACTATTAATGAATACACAAATATCCTCGCCCGTAGTCGTAATGGATAAATTGTGGTTGTGATCTTAATGAATATCCTCGCCGTAGTAGTGCATGGATGATGTGGATTATTTATGAAGGTTGAGTCCCAAATGATAAAAGTGATGAAAACATTTTAAATCATAAAAGATAGTAGATTTTATTCTCTACTGACTCTTTTAATGGATCGCATGTTCCGATTGCAGTTAAACTTGATGTCTATTGTATTTTATTAGTTTAATATTGTTGAAGACTAATGATTATTTATTCTGCATTATCTTAGTCATAATATTATTTCATCGGGCTAGTTGAGCTCACCCTTTCTTTCACCTTTCTTTTCAGAAATGAGAACGTGGCAAAGAGACTAGTGGGAAGGCAGAGTGATTTGATCCGGATGATAGTATTAGTAGTCCTCACTATTATGTTAAATAGTGTGTTAATAAATGTAATGAGGACTTATTCGAGAATGGATATTGCTAGAAGATAATATTTGTATTAAAATTCATGACTTTCTTGTTGTATATTAAAGATTGTATTTGTATTACATACCATGTATTTGATTGAATTCGGAATAGGTGATGTATACATTATGGGGCGTTATAACCAAGTATAGGGTAGATCACAGATACAAAGTTATTCAATGAGAATAATAAAGAATGGAATAATGAAGTTCTCTTCATGAATATAAAAAAATAATACCCTTACCTTATAAAGAAGAGTATCTTTCACCGGTAGAGATGAGGATATACTTGAAGAAACTTGCACTACGCTCAAAACTTTCTTAAACGCTAAAGAAATACGCCAAGATTATAGAAGAATAATTCTCTACGCCTTTCTCTCTCAGAGTTTAAATTGAATTCGTAAGAAATAATGAAGGAATGAGCTTACATTTATAGAAGAATGGTTCGAATAGTAACCAATCCATGAACTATCCAAATCGATTTACTTTTAAAGCAGACTATCAGATTGGTTTACAATAAAATATAATATATTCTATTTATAATCTAATAAAACGAATAACTTTTAAAAAGATTTTACTACGCAAAACACTATACATAATAAAATATAATATAATCTAATTATTATCTAATAAAGCGAGATAACTTTATAAAAGTATTACATTTTATATAAAAAGATTTTACTATTAAATTTAATAAAACGAATAACTTTATAAAAGTATTTTGTTTTTATATAAAAGCTTTTTCATTTTATTACATTAATAATACTAATAAAACAAAACTTCGTCATCATTATTATTATTCACACTATTAATCGATCAGGAAAGATGGGGCTTTCCAATAAGAATTTCTTCCTATTGGTAGCCTTGATTTAGGTGACCAAACCTCTCTTTTGGCGGTAACTTCAGACATCGTTAATATTGCAAATAATAATATTAATAACTCGCTATCTCAATTATTGATTTAATAATATATAAAATATAAATAATAATTGAATAAAACCGAATGACTTCTCACGTAAGCATCAATAATCAATACTGGTGTCGCTACTTATGCAACCATGCAGTATTCATCGTAGTTTTACTACACAAGGAAGTAGTTCAACAAGATAACGATAAAGCTTCCGCCATTATTTTTAATAAAATATTTTTGTCGTTTTTTCAATCCGACAATAATTTTGTTGGGGTCCACGAATGATTGTCTTAGTCGTGCATTTAATATTCCCCGTTAAAACGAATATTCCCCGACCAATCGAATATCATATAACAACTTGCGTACTTTGCAAAATTTATAAATATTACCCACGACTATAATATTATATCAAGTTTATTCTATAATATTCAAAAATAATATTTATAGAAAATTCATTTTTATTCATAAAAGTTGGAGTCTTACATATATATGGCCTGCCACGACTTAACCTCTTTCCTATTATGTTCCCAACAGACAAACAATCCCTTCCTCCCTATCTATTCTTTACCCTAAATCCACTCTAACCCCCGGCCCTCGATTCTCTTCTTCTCCTTTAGCTAGCTTAAATTCCTTATCCTACACCATTTATACTTCTCTTTTTCTCAAAGTAACTAGCTAGCTAGCTAGGTTCAAAACCATACCAAAAAGGGTGCTTGAATTAATTCAGCTTGGAAGTTTAACTTGAATTTAAAAAATATTATATATTGCTCAAGATTAATTAGGTTTTTCTCGAATTTTTTTTACTCAAATTCAGTTATGTTCGAGTCTAATTATATATAATAATTAAGACTATTCGAGTCATGCACATGATACTTAGTTTTGTAGTACAACTTTATAAGTATATAGAGTTACAATTATATATAATTAATGAAAAATAATTGATGAATGATAAAGGGAGCCAAATATTGTACCGTTTGATTTAATTTTCATCTCTAGAAGTAGCTTTGTCTTTATAATTTGTTTATCTTAAGATTAACGATCAATCTTTTCATGCTACGTACGTACGTGCATAGGAATTCAAAAATTAACACCATAGTCTAAAAAAGACGCGAACTTGAGAATAATTGGCAAAATGTGAGCTAGAAGAAAGAGGGAAATGCCATTGGAGTGGTATACTTTACTACTTCCTCGTACGTGAGGACCTTTTCTTTTCTTTCTTCACAAGGAATTAAAAAAATGTTATCAAAAGTTGATGTATCTAGCTAGCTATTACGATCGATACTAATAAATAAATACTTTAATATAATAAAATTAAAGGATTCATTCATCGATCAGAATGGGCAGTTGAGAATTACAAAAATAACTCACTTTTTTTCATATTTTTATCTGTTATTCTATCTGTCATATATACATATACATACATACATACATACCTAAAAGAATATTATCAGTATTTATAAAATCGAGCAAGAGACTGAGATGTGAAGCATGTTTCCTTTCCACTTTTCCCCCACCAACACTCTTCCACAGTTCACACCTTCGGATTTTTTTTATATTATATATATATATATAACCTAGCTAGATCCCTACACATGGCTACTACAGACTCCATACATGCATGGAAATGAACTGTCAAATGTAATTGTATATTAATTAATAAAAAGTAACTTTGAGAATAGAAAATACATACATACATACATATATACTACTACTTTCATTCCATAATAAATGTCTTTTTAGAAGAAAAAATTTATTTTAATTTATTTATCGTTTACAACTCTTTAGAAGAATAAATTATTTATTTTTCTTTATCATCCCTAACTTTTTTCATTGTCTCAAGAAATTTTCTCTTGTATTAATAGTTTTCAATTTCCCATAAATGGGTAGTGATGAAATTTCCTATAATTTTTAATTCTTAAATGATAGTATTAATGACGGATCCGGTTAGCATGAAGTTTATTTGTTGGTAAGTTGGTCGATTGGCCGAATAGAATCTTGACACATACGTAGAATCTCGCTGCATGTCAAGACTCTATTGGTCAATTGACCAACTTACCCAAATATAAACTTCATACTAACCACTTTCATTAATGACTTTCTTAATTCATGTGCATTAAGCTAAAATTATGGAATGGAGATAGTAATATATATATATATATATGAAACTAATATTTCTACATTATTTTTAATATTTTTATATGTAAGATTCACAAATTAACTGATCTGACAAATTTTTATTAATTAATATATAAATTATTCATGTAAAATATCAAAAAAATAACGTAAAAATATAAGTTGACATATATAGTACTCCTAATATGTATTGCATCATTTTTTGTTATAATTTATAGCTAAGGTAGTATATGGAGATGCATGGTAATTAAAGACGGTCCAGTTCGATTTTCACCCGGACCCAGTATAGAGCTACAAAAGTCGAGGAGTAGGGTAGAGGAATCAAAAGTTTGTTGATCAGAGAGGAAGGAAAGAGCACACTTTACTATAATTCAAAGATACTCCCTTAATAAAAAGGTTTTAAGTCACTTGCAAGGGATCGAGGTTGGCACTTGGCACATAATAAAATACTAATAATACTCCACGCACTAGCTAGTGCCTAGTAGTACATTTTTTTGCTTTTATTTTATTGTGCTTAATTTATACTAGTAATATTTTATTCCATTCAGTTATCGATTTTATATATTGATGAAACCACTAAAATCAAAAAGTAAATATAGAAATTATGTGGTCACCTCACCTCGAGTAAAAAGTAATATATATATATATATATATATATATATATATATATGCCATCAAATGCAATCAAAGTTTGCCACTCCTTTCTGCAAGAAAGCCTTTGTCCCACTCTTCGTATATTTTAAAGAATATAGTACTACAAGAAGCCTTGCCAGAATATTTGTACTTGCATCGTTTTTGAGGATCATAACCCAATATTCTCACTCTTATGATATCAAATTCAAGTGTTTTGACAAATTTGCTCTGGGTAACAAAATTCAACAGTAATTTTTTAGGAGTAATATATATTTCATTGTGATACTTGGCATGGCATGGTAACATCATTTCAGAAGCATTAGCGTAATGATGCTACTTTTTCATCATTTTCCTCGAGTTGCAGAAAACCCATGCTCAAACAAAGAAATACTCCTACATTACTAGCATTTAAAGGTTTTTGAATTCATACTTTCTGATTCCCCCACCAAACCACTGCCAGAGAACTACTGCTAATGCAAAAAATATAATTACCAGTTAGCAAAAAAATATAAACAACACTGTCATTTTTCTTGAATTAAATAAACCCCTATATAATCTTCAGGCCATTTGTATTATTGACTTAAGATTAATTAAATCCCATTCTTGGATTCTTCATTCAGAAGCACAGAGAAAACAGACAAACCCCTCCCACATCCATCCTATTCATTTGGGTAGGGTAGATGCCAAACAGATTAATGCTCTACTATAGTGTCCCATACGATTCATACACACGATAAACTGAGGAATGAGACAAGTACAAAAGAGCATTTGAAGCAGATATTTTGCAGAAAATAGCAAAAGTAATTGAGCACTAGTGGAGCTGTAATAGTAATTGCAAATAACATACCTACTGGCTACTGCAGCAGATAAGTCATGAGGGAGAGAGTTTCAGCCTTACTTTTTAAACTAATGCATTTATTTACCTTCTCTCCAAACCTTTTCAAGGACTGGAAAAACTGACAGGTTAAAAGTTAAAAAGATGAAATACCCACTTTTTAATAGTCTAACAAAATCCAAATATGAAAAAGTCTGGTACTGAAATTAACTATGTACATGTAGATAGAAAAAGGGACAAGGAAAAAGGTGACAAAATTTTCGCCGGCAAGCAGTAGTAATATTACCATTTATAAGACAATACTATTAGATTCCCCTGCCGGTAACATCTGATTATCTTCAGTCCATCCACATTTAACAGCTCAATGCCTCGTATTTCACCGCGATTGGAAGATTAAACCCGGTCTGTGATAACAAATTCCCAACTGCTGCAATGTCTCTACAGAACACTCCTTGAAACACTGATGATGCAGCAGCAGCTGCTGCTGCTGCTGCAGCAGCAGCAGCAGCAGATGTAGTGGTTTTGTTATGGACCGGATTAGGATTCGACACCTCGGAAGTAACCATCTTCATTGAAGTTGTATTGCTCGATTCTGCTTCAAATTTTGCTCGGTCTGGTGCCTGCTGAACTTGCTGCATTGCTGCGGCAGCTTGCAATGCAACAGAAGCCTTTTTCCTTTGTTTATCCGTGGCTTCCTCATCCATGATCGAACCCATTACACTTGTGTAACCCTTCTGAATCAATCTATACAACAACAATGAGGACATCTTTGCCCTGTCCCTAATGGAATCAACATCCCGATCATCCGCAAACTCACACCTATCAATAAAAGTATTAGACTTATCCGGCTTATGTCGCAAAGTAAGCAACAAATGGGCTCTTTCTAATTCAGACCTCGAACATCCCCTTCTCAAACCAATCAATGCATAGTAATCCACATTCCCAGTTTCTCCCGAAGCAACCCTTTTCTTTAACGCTTGAATCTTTGTGGCTAATGTACACAACCTTCCCGGGATTTCTCTGTAATGTACATATTGACGCTTCCAGGCTGGACCAGGTAGTTTTAAGATTGTATTGTATAAGAGCTTCAAGTGTTCAAGATCATGAAGAGAATCAGGTAAACATCTAATAGTTTCAAAAAGGGCAGCTCTAGTACTAAGGGCATCAATGCAAGATGGGTCTAGGGCCAAAGTTCGATTACAATCTGCCAAGGACTCGGCAATTCTACCAGCAGATCGATAAGCCGACGCACGGTGCACGTAGCATTCGGCCAGGAAGCCTTGTGGTGCCCCACGTCGGCCATCTACAATCTTGGAAAAGTGTCTTATGGCTTCGGCATATAGTCCAGCATCAAGGGCGGCAATAGCTGAGGTCTTCCGGCGGAGGAGGAGCTTAATGTGGCTGAGGAGTTGGGTGATTGTTTCAAAGTCAGTTTTTGGTGGCGTTGGTGGTTGATTATTAATTACATTTTCCCCCGAGATTGGGAATTTAGAGAAGGAGAAGCTGTCATCTGACCAGCAAATGCTTTCTCGGCGGAATGCCGCAGAGGCCAAGCGCTTTCCAGTCTGGAGGAGTACCATGCCATCTTCCATTAATCCTAGGTGGCAACATGCTTGTCCCAAAACCAAGTACCTGAAATTGAAAAATCATTAGCATCGACGAAAACCAAGTATCTGAAATTGAAAAATCATTAGCATTGACGAGACTGAGTTATACAAATCAAAGCTAGTTAGTTAACTCATTTTAATTTATAACTATTTATTAGAAGGTACTACTATTTAGTTAAATACCTTCTAATAAATTTTGTCGCAACTTTTTAACATCGAACTAATGTCAAAACCATCAAATGTATGTCACTTATGTGCAATTGTGTCCAAAAATAACCGTCAACCAAAACCTAGTTGACTCTTATTAGATGGAGCATATATAAATACAAACTAATCCAAGTCTAAACCAGCTAAGAAAAACAGATTAGACTTTTTGAATTTTTAATTTAAAGCGTGACTAGTGATTACATCATTCATTCATTCATTAATAGCTGGCGGCGGTTCGCGTAATCTACAAGCCAATGTTCTGTATCCGAGTTAATAAACAAATAAAATAAAATAATTAAATTACACAAATGCGTAGAAGAAAGGAAAATTACCTCCATTGACCTTCTTTTTCGCAGTTTTTACAGAGTCCGGCCATGACTTTCTTCTTCAAATCGGAGACTGAAAAGCACTTGAAACTGTGTTCATCGCGACTCAGTGAGTCACCGGAGGAGAGAAGCTTGACTCGCTCTCTGGAGAACTGTAGAGACGAATTGTCGGAGGAGAGAGAAGACGAGGAGAATGAATCGTCCAAAGACGACATTTTCAGGCTCGGAATGTAATCCTGTAACATATCGGCGACGTCTTTAAATCGCCGGAGATAAAGCAAAGATCGAGCCTTTAACTCGAGTGCCGGCTCAAACCTCGGCGAAAGCGTTAGAGCCGCGTCGAGAATGTTGAGAGCCGAAGTGACTTCACTCTGTTCTTGGGTCGCAAAGAGAAATCTTGCATCTTTCACATATTTCTCTACAATCTGTAGATTCAAAAATCAATGGGTAGTCAAGAAATTGATCAACAATGAAAATATAACAGAAAGACTGAATTTTCATACATTCAAAATCAATGGGACGCCCTGAAATGTGTCAAATAATTAATGAAAACATAACAGAAAGTTGAAATTTTTCTACATTCACAATTGATGGGTAGTGAAGAAAGGAGATGAGTAATGAAAAATATAACAAAAAAGTTAAGATTTTGATATACAATCAAAATCAATGGGTGGTAAAGAATAATGATATATAGAGAGAAAATATTACACAAAGTTGAGATTTTGATGGAGGTTTATGGGTTAATGAATTACCTTTCTGTTGCTAAGCCACCATGGCTTCTTTTCTCCACAGGAGAGAGATGAAGATGGAGACGAAGGCATAGTTGATGTGCAAAGATCAACCATCAATTTCTCACTCACTCTCTCCCTCACTTAATTCTGTAATTGATTTGTATGTATGTATATATATACATATATATACACCAAAAGAGAAGATGGAAGAAATATGAGAGAGAAATAGAAGGTAGGGGAAAATAAGATTATTAATCCTGCTAATGGTAATGGTGGAGAGAGAGAAGCTAGCCCAAAAACTAGCGCCAGCTTTGAGCTGAGAGAAAGCTTTGATCCTTCTATTTCATCGCTGGCACTACAGATTCTCTCTCTCCCTAGCTCTGTACTAATTTTCATCATTTATTAAGCTCCAACCCTCCCACATTAAAATCTAAGGGACCGGTAAAATGAGAGAGAATTACGCAGTAAATTTCTACATTTGTTACCGGTTATGGCCGCTGACCCACTCACGGGTCCTCGGGTTCAACTACCTGGGAAAATGATAAGGCGCCAACAAATTGCCCATTTGATAGAAAACATCATTAGTACTAATCTATTTGATCTTTAAATTTACTGCTTTTTTTGGAGTTTGGATTCAAGTGGTATGCCATTAATTTCACGAGAGTTGTTAGCGTGTAAAGTTAATTTTGATCAATTAATTACTAATACGTATTGACATACAAATAAAAGGTGATCTCTTTTTCTGTATATTAGTACTGTATTAATCAATTGATCAATTTATTATAAAATCAATTTACTATAAAATCAATTCATTAAAAGTGATATGAATTTAAAATCAAAATTTTCATTATTTCGCATTGGACGGCTTTTAGAAATGAGGAGGATGATGATGATATTAGCTATGGATCTTTAAAATAATGTAGTAATGAGTTAAAAATGTAATTTACTAGTATGGATTGATAAAGGTTTTAACTTTTTCACTTGAATAGTCATATTTTTAATGTCGATTAATACTTTCATTAAGAACCCACCCACTTACTTATGGAATGACTTAGCTTAAATGTAGTTAGTAACTTTATTAAATGAGTTAATTAACCTAAAATTTGTAGTATAAAAAATCATAAAGAAACCTTGAATATCGAGAAACAGAAATACTTAATGACGTGAATTAAAAAAGGGAGTGAAAGTTAGAACCGAGAGAGGAAGGGGAAAAAATGGACATTGTAAAACATGCATGGTGGTGGAGAGCAGGGTAATTAATGAGTGATGAGAGAAAAGAGATCAATTGAGTGAGAAAAAAAAAAAAAAGGGAAAGCCACAGCCACAGTCGCACACTATTCCCTCTTCTTTAAAAAGAGTTTTATTTTCAAATTTTATTAATATTAAAAATATATTGAATGTTTAGTTAAATAATACTACTAATGTCGTATTGTATTGTCGTGGTAATATATTATAATGATAAATTAAAAAAGTATAATATAATTTTATATTATTATAAACAGTTAAATATCAATAACAACCTTATAATATATATTTTTAATCCAATGAGATATTTTTCGAGTGGGAGATGGAAATATTATTTAGGGAGGTAGGAGACAGTGACCCTTGGATCTCGTAAACCACAAGAATCATGCTTTTTTCTTTTCCTTTTGGGTAGAGATGGGATGGGATGGGATGTTCCCTTTGCTTTGCATTGCATTGCATTTCACCCACATGAAGTACTAATTATGATAAAAAAAAAAAATTACTTGATCTTTTTATGCGTATTAAAAAACAAAATTAAATTAAATATTAAATTTTTTGTATTTAAATTTTTATTTAATTATATAAATTTTTTATAAATATGTATAAAAAATATAAATATAAGAATTAATACTAAATTTACTATGGATAAATTACTATGAGAGGAGAGTACAACCATCCACATTTTGGTTAATGAATGAATGCACATGAATTATGGATACATGTCCATATGGTTTTTGTCTTAAAGTTCCTCTCCTTTCTCTCTCCTCCTTTTTACCCAATTAAAACACTCCCCTTGAGCCCTTTATAAAGGCACACTTCCTACTATCTCGTGCGTGGTCCCCACCTCTCCAGCCACATCACTTAATGCGTCTTAGCCTGTTTCCACGTGTCACTCACATCTATGGTCCCCACCTTACATGGATTCCTACTTCTATGTACAGGTCAGCCAGCCCTTTGGAGTATTGATTATTTAGGGTCTCTTTTCTAAATTTACTTCTTTACCCCAACCTTTTATTTTTTTTTCATCCATTTTCCCATTTCATGTGTTGTTGTCGCATGTTAATAACACTACCTCCCAGGCTCTCATTTTTTTTCAAATTAGAGATATCATTTGATTTTTTTAATTAAAAAATGATATTTAATTTTAAATTAATAGAAATTTATTTAATTTTAACTAATACAAATACTATAATGATATAATATATAATAAAAATAATTAATTATAAAATTTATTTTATTCTAAATTTTTATGAGTCGTATCAATTTTGAAATTTATAATATTATGGTTTGACTTCAAAAATTATTAGTTACAGGCCCTTTGATCGATCATCAATTCATCATGTGTTTCAGACATAATTTGGTGCACTTAAAATCATTATTGCAAATGAAAAACAAAAGAATAGGAGGAGGGGAGCTAGCTAGACAGCCCAGCCAGCCAGCCAATTATTCAACATTTCAATTTTCAACGTACTCACATTTATTGCTTAATTAAATTATGGGCACCTGACAAAAATTAATTGTGATCTAGGGAGTAATTAATTAGAAATTAAATGAGTCGTTGCTTAATTCTGCATTTGTGTAGAGGCCTCAATTTAATTAGATTAGGTACTGGGGACAAGACAATTGTATTTGTAGCCATCGACAACAACTAAGCTACTCAATGGTAGGTTAAGGTTTGTAGTTGTAGCAGCCATATGTAGTACTCCATATCATTGTTACAGCTAAGAAGGTTCCAAGTAGGGCCATTATTGATTAAGGCGGCCCATTTTTTAAATTGTTGTTATCTTGTGGGCTTATGGTCCATTCATATTTATCTGATTTTTTTTTTATTTTTTTTTTTTGTTACAGTTGAACTGAAAAGTCAAAGAATTCTCAACCTCAGATCTAGTTATATTTGAAGATACTACAATTAAAATTGATTAATTAAGAGTTGTACATGTTGTATACGTCTGATATATAAGGCTGGTCATGTCCTCCTAATAGTAGTGAGTAGTAATATATATAGATAGATACACTAGTTCCACTAAAATTTATTGCATGGCAATGGCCTAACCTATAATTAATTAAACTTAATTAGGTCAAGAACTAATTAATAAACATGTATGTGATTTTCAACTTTTGGATCCGAACGTACAAGTACTACGTACGTGGAGTACCTTCTTAATTTGTTGCAGGGTTAGTGTCCTAATAATTACTTATGCTACAGTTATACGTTAATCAACGCTTTGGAGAAACATAACGCATGGAAATGTTGCACGTCAAAAACACATGGCGTGTTTGGGTTTCTATATATATTAAAGATCTGGCCACATTAATTAAGTAATACTACTCCATAGCCACAGGGCATCAAACTTAATTCATCGTCATGTCCCTACCTGCATGCCAAAGCATGCACAACCTATTTAAGTTTTATGGTCTATATATAATTGCTACTGTATATGCATATATCCTTTTTTTCTATATTTAATTAGTTGCATGTCCTGCTATATTATATTATTGACACTTAATTTATTTAGAAAATTGATATTTTTATAATATTTTTGATATTTTCACATGACAAGTGTTGTTATAGATGATTTTCATGTAAAAAAATATATTATTTTCTATTGTAGATTTATATACTTTTAATATATATATATTAACGTTAAAGTTTAAGCTTCGGTAGCGTCCAATCATGTAATTCACGCGTGACTTGAACCCAAGATAATAACAGATCACACACGAAACTTGACGACTTATCCATTGGGGGATAAATTTCCGGTGTGAGAATAAAGATGGTCGTTCACAAGGTTTAACAAACAATGGAGGTTTTAGTGTTTAGTGCTCAAAGAATGTATTACCTCTTAATTGAAGCCCAAGCCTTGTATTTATAGCGTTCTCATTGTCTTAGAATCCCTCTCCGAGTCGATTTAGGACTCCTAAATATGGCAGTTATCATTATTTGGGTCTAACACAATCTCCTTAAAAGGTGCAAGTGGAATTCAATCATAACAGTACCTTTGGAGTTACCTTAGTTAAGTATGGTTAGGACTAGAATCCTTAACCATTTGGACTCCTTATGGCTCCAGACTCTGCACACAGAATAACCCACTGTACAGGCTCAATTCAACCGAACTCATATTCTGGTCTGAGCGATCCGGCCCCAAAGGGCTCGAATACCCGACCCCGAACACCATACCACAAATTAGGACTCCGGCCTAAAGGACTCGGATGCCCGAACCCGAACGCCAAAAACCCGAACAGGACTCTGGCCCAGAAGGCTCGGATGCTCGAACTCCTTCGACATTCCTGAGGACTTCGGCCCAATAGGCTTAACATTCCCTTCTAGCACCAGACCTTCAGCTCATCCGAGGGTCGGTAAAATACTCCCGAATATATATGTATAACGTTTACAAATAAAAAAAAAATTTATAGAAAGGATGGAGTAATATTTAACATTTAAAATTTTATTAAAAAGTAGTAAGAATTAATAATGTTGATTTGAATTAAAATAGATTTTGAAACGAAAAGGGGCATGGCATGTGAGGGGGGGTTACGTACGTACAGGCAACAGCAGACCAGCCTAACGCTTACAACGAGATCCTTATTTAATGGGAAATGATCAAATAACATGGGATGATCTCTCTCTCTCCACAATGTAATCTAACTTGCTAGCTAATAATTAATTAAGTTTAATAATATAGATTCACATATGCGGATAGATTAATTAAGTAGGAGTATAAATTAATGAATAGTAGCAAGTCAAGTAGCTGGTAGTATTAATTTGGTTAATGGGAGCGACGCTCCCATCACCTAGACATGTTGGTATCCAAGGAGGCATTGTGTGACGTGAACTGAACTCCTACATTAAGATTCTCCTATTGACATCCTAAACTAAATGAAAAACAAATAGTACTATCAACTTCTCTCTTTCCTTTATATATATATAATATATACATACACACTCCCTTTCTTATCTGTATTGATTTTTTAAAAGTTAATTTTAAATTCAAAATTCATGACATAAATTCATGTGAATACAATTATTAATATCATAAATTACTTAAAAATTATTACTAGTTATAAGATTTATTTTTTCAAAATTTAAATAAATCGTGTTAATTTTAAATTAAAAATATCTCAAATTGACTTCAAAAAATCAATATTGAGAGAGTATATATTATATAGAAACTGATAAATCAGTCATTTCACTTTTTACTAGGGGTTCATGATTACATTGTAAATGTTAGGTAATTAGTTAAAATATATTAAATTTAAGTCTCATCGGAAATTTAGTGAGTTTTCGAGAAATCAATATTTTATCAGGTGTCTTACTTTTTAAACAAAATATTATATATATATATATATATATATATATATATATATACACGAGAAAGAGTTGATATTTTTGTAATATATAGTAGTACAAAATAACACATATTTTTTTAGATTAGTTGTTTTGCCACTGTTAAACCAACAAACTTATTATTATTTTGAAGTATATATAGAACAAATATACATATAAGACTGTAGCCAGCTTTAAGTAATCAAAATTCAAAATGGAGAGGCCAGGTAAATAGGTAATACACTTAAAAGAGATATATATATATATATATAGTACGTATACGTAATTAAGTTGGCATGCATGAGTCACCCATTTTGATTAAATATTTCAGTTTTAGTTGGTTGGGATAGTGTATATATTGTATGTACATATATGGTTGCTACCAAAATTAAAGTCCATCAAATATTTAATTATGAGATCCATTCCATGCATTGACAAACTGCGGAATGATGATTTTCTGCTTCTGGAGGATTTCACTTCAGCATGCAGTACTACTACTGTACGTTGCTGTATTTGTCAAACCTTGCGGATTTACAGCTTCTTGTTCCCAAGGCCAAGGGCTACGACTTTTTTGGTTTAATATGTTGCCGATTACTACTAGTATATATATATATATATCAGACCCACCACTACATTTGACTCTCAAAACTTCCACTCTGTTACATGCCATGCACATTATTTCAAATTTTCATGCATGCATGCAATTTTTATTAATTTTTCATCTCCGCCAAGTCGCCAACTTAGATTAGTTGATTTCACATGTATCAGATCAAACTCAGAACACCCCAAATTAAACACCAAAATATTTAAAATAAAAATTGAGGTCAAGGCCTCAGAAACTTTATAATTGTATTTTCTACTTTCTGCAACAATTTTTATTTATTTATGAAGTCTATAAAAGCCCATGGTCAGCTAGGAAAGCTGGCCCGATACAAGGTCCGATTAATTAGAAAGTTAAGTAATTAAAGTGGTTCCACCAATTCTTGTTCTTCAATACAGTTGGGCCCTTATATAATTAAGCACCCTTGGATACAATCAAATTTTTATTTTAAGATTGATATATATATATATATATATATATATATATATATATATATATATATATATATATATTCAACAACTTACTTTTTTTTATCTTGGTTTTGTCTCAACAAAGTACTATTCGGGATTATTATTTTTATTGCATAATATTTATATCTCTATCTAATTAATTAATTTATTTATACTCATGAATTCGCCAATTCTTATTAGAGAAGGCTGCAAGAATAATGTAGCAATTAATTATTAGTCTCCACTTTAATTAATTAATTATGTATCGATCGATCGATCATGATTCATGAATAAAAAATTTATTTAACACAGAATAATTAAACTGTGAGTTGGTTGGGTATTGGAATTTGGAGGGCTCAATAATTTCACCCAAGTCTATAAATAAACACGACTCAGTATTCCAAATTAAGCTAAATCAGCATTTCTACCAATTCAAATGGCTTGGGGAAAGGTTCAACAGTCACCAACTTTGACCAGACCAGACCTAACCCTTCCATTTACCCTTACGTACCAAATCACAAATTAACAAGGCTCCAAATATTTTTAGACTCCGTTATTTTTGTTTATGAAGATATTCTATAAGAATTAGAATTAGAATTAGAATTAGAATTAGAATTAATCGATATTTATGAAATTCTAATTTTAATTAGTATGAAAAAAATAGGAGGTTTCTTTATTTTTGGACAAAAAATGGATATATATTTCTTTCTTTTGCCCTTTGTATTAAAAGATCCTTATAATTTTTTTTTAATTAAGTACTCCTCCTTTCGCCTAAAAATTAAGATTCTAAGTTGACCAACTTTTCTTCTTCTCTATTTTTTTTCCTGCTATGCATAATAAAGTGTGTTAAAAGATACACATTAACACACAACTTTTGGGATTTTCTCGACAATTTTAATTTGCAAAATTATTTTATTGAGAAAATCATACCTTGAAGGGGTTGTTCGGCAGTGACTTATAAGTTGTTCAAACCAACTTATAAGTTATTTGCCATTGTTTGAGTGTTTGGGAGTTACTTATTTTTTAACTTTTAAGTTAGTTTTCAAGTCAAAAAAATAAGCAACTATTTGTGACTTATAAGTCATTTTAAAAAAGTTAGTTTGATCAAATATAATGTCTATTTGCCTCTCTTCTATTTTGTCACTCTTTTTATTAATGTCATTTTTAGTAATCTTTACATTATTTTAACTTATAAGTCATTCTGAACCGAATCATAACTTATTTTAACTTAATTTTTAACTTATAAATTAAATTAATACAGAACACTTTTATTTATAAGTTACAAATTAAAATAACGTATAAGCCATTTGAAATAAAAAAATTCCGAACATGCTCGAAAATTATGTGTATGTGTGTGTGAGAGAAGTTAAAAGGTTAATTAAGAATCTCAGTTTTAGCCAAATGGAATATATATATCCATTTCCATTGACGTATTAAATTATTGTTTCTATTAAAATGGCAATTTTTTTTAAAAAAATAGAAAATTTCGATTTTATTCCCAAAACAAGCAATGTTAGGATAAAATATCACAAAAGTAACTTGAATATCTTCGAACACGTGGTTTAACAACCTTTTACACAATTAACATTAAATAAACACCACTCAACACGTGACAATATCCTACTAGGTAAAAATAAACTTTACCAGATTAGAGTTAAACAAGCACATAAAAAAAATTACCGAGTCTTGCTCATGTAGAAGAATCTTCACTATTTCTCACATTAAACTCTATATACTATATAGTCCTTATATTGTTGGCAACACTAAGCTACTTAATTCTCTTGCATGAAAAATCTTCCCGATGAAAATTATTAATCTTAAAATTAAATTATTTTTTATTTATATAATTAAATAAAATATCAACAAATTTAATTATGTGAATAAAAATAACAAATAATTATCTATAAGCAGGACACAATATTAATTAACGTGGAAAACTTTAAAAAAAACAGGTCAAACTCAGAATCTCCACTATATCATGAACTCCTCTCAAGTTTTTCGCCCTAAAACTTGAGGCTACACGATAAATCGAGAGAGTACAAATTTATTTTTAATTAGGTTGAGAAATCTAATTAACTTAACCACTCAAAGTAAGAGGCAGAGTGCGTCTGTTTAAATTCAGTCTAAACTAACAAAAAAAATTCGAAAAAATAAAGTCCTTAAGCTTTCAATTGAACGGAGATAACAACAAATACCCATGAGCAATAAATTATAATTCTGTCAATTTATTCTTTCAGCACCTTCTTGTTACCGAATATCTCTCATGTAAACCTTATTTATAGTGCTTTCTCCTAATCTATTGGCATCACCCAATAAAATTCTGGTTAAGTTACCAATTTGGTACTTATGCAAGTATATTAGTTGTGGGGACACGATTATCTTACGTGGTTGGATCCAAATAAAGTGTTTATAACAATCAGTTATTCTAATATTTATGCAAAATGTATGTTAAGAAGTAACCTAAACAATATTACTCGGGAAAATATTGTATCCGTTTTTAATAGGAGTAGTACATTAGAAAGGACGAAACTAAACGAAATTGGGATGGATCGGATAAACATTTCCATCTAGTAACATTAATTAATAAGTCTAATTTGACATACCTGCATATATCCATGATCCATCCAACAATTTACGCAGCCTGCCCTGATGATCAAGTCTTAAAATAACCAATGGCGGATCTTGGGCTTCATACACTTCTCCTTAATAGTATCCAAACTGGGTTTCCATCCTTTACCCGACACTTGCCTGTTTAAATAATCCGGCCTCTCCTCCAAAATCTCACTGAACAAATCTTCTTTTATCTCCTCCTCCAATTTCTCTCTCTTCCGCACCACGCTTTCATTCCCCTCCGCCGGACATATTTTCGCGAAAAACGGCAGAAACCCGGCCGTCGAAGAAAATAAGGTCGGAGACTTTAACACCGTATTAGCACGTAATAGCAGCTGCCGAGATTCTTCCGACGATAATGAAGCTGGTTTCCCTCTCTTGATCGGCAGCATGACATAGAGTTTGTCCATCTCTAGCTTCTTGTCGGCCGGCAGCGGACACGGCCGTTTTGAAGTTGTAACGGACTGGAATTCAACCACAACTCGTTGCGGATAGTCTAGCATAAGCTCTGCCACCGTAAGTGGTTGATCATACTCATGCACGCTGCCGTCTGATAGTATCACTTTCCCGTTCCTACCCGACGGCCGCCGGTTCGATATCTGGTTGCCCATGTTTGATTTGGAGAGAGAAAAATTGAAGGACTCTGATCGATCTGAACCGAGTTAAAAATCATGCGCTAGCTTTTGTGTCTATATATGTTTTATTAAGAGGGAATTAGTGAGGGTTTGTTAAACGGCTCCAACTTGTTTTAATTGTGTTATAGGTGTAGTCTATATACTATAGCGGTGGTGGAAGTGGTAAATTACGCGAGGCTATGTTCACGTCAGCTACAATTGGATTAATTGGGTCGTTGGATGGGTATTTGACTTGCTCTTTTCATTTTTCTGATCCAATCCAATGGCCGGGGTGGATTAGTGAAGGGAGTTGGAAGGTAATTGAAGCTAATATTATTATATTTAGGCGCTATATATATATATATATATATAATATATATTGGACAGTTTTACAAAGATGAGTTATAGTTATATAGAAATTATGAAGAATATAAGTTGCTTCATTTTAGTGTATTATACATTTGGGTAGCTTTTAGACCCCAAAATTACTGTGAGTTTATTACTCCATATACTTAAAAGTTACTTTTAAGTTAAAAACAAAAAAAAATAACAGTTTGATATAATTGTGTTTAACCGAACAAGATTTATAAATACATTTTGGATTTCAAGAATTAGGAACTAAACATACCCATAATCGGATATTATTTATTTATATTTAATTCATTTGTATATAAACTATATATTCAAATAAATTATAAGCTTGGGGTCAGAATTTATGTGGTGTAGAATGTTGAAGTTGTACCTAATAACAAACACAAGTCAACTAGGAAGAGGGAACCGTTCAACTAGTGTCCGATTATAATCTACTTCTGAATTAATGAAACCTTATTAATTAATTGTAATACCGATCAGTCGAATTTATATTACTACTGGTGTCCGGCATTACCGATCTATAAATGCATACATACATACCTATATATATATATATATATATATATATATATATAACCATTAATAAGAGACTTTGCTGATTGCTATACCGGATTTGAGAGGTTTTTGTTACAATGTTACATGTGATTTTATTCCATTGTATTCGGCCTACAAGAGGCGGGCTATATATATGTAGAAAACATTAATTTTAAAATATGATCCGATCAAACTTTCTTGTGTAAATATACTTGGAAATGAAGCTAGAGAAAAAAAACGGGAAGAAGTCATGTAAAAAGTTCAAAATTTCCAACTACGTCAGCTATCTCCATGAAAATTACAAATTTATTAGCTTTTATATATATAAATTCCGGTTCTCTAACGAACAAACGAACGTGGGCTATGGCGACTGGTCCGTACCGACGCCAGTCCTATGACGATGATTTTTGCCTATGACAATGGTATGGAGCGTCGTCATAGCTCATGTTCGTTTATTCGCGTTCGTTGGAGAATCGGACTATATATATATATGAATTTTGATTCATAAAATGTATTTGTTACGGATTCTTATAGGGTATACACAATCTTTATCATCCATTTTAAACATAAACGAACGATATTAAAAAAAGTCAAAATTATCGTCCACTAATAATAGTTTCACGCGAGTAAGGTTTTTGACTTTATTAACTATAGTTTATTAACACATGTTAAGGATTTATAAACCAGAGTTTATATTTTTTAACTTTATTAACTTTTGATGAATAAACCCTACACACTAATTAATAAAACCTAGTTAATAAACCTTTAAGTTTATAAACTCTAAATCTTACTTAATAAACCTTAAATGATCTAATTAATAAAGTCAAACCCTTTCTCACGTGGAAGTTGATTAGCGTCTGCTACTATTAGTAGCGGATGTATTGTGTTTTTTTAACCGTCCACTACAATTAGTAGTGGGCGCCTGGTTTGGCTTTTTTAATATCGTCCATCGATGTTTAAAATGAATGGTAAAGATGATGTATATATGTCCAAGCTATAATTAAGGATTCGTAGCAAATACGTGTTTTAGATCATTTTCTTATATATATATATATGACAGATCCATAATCAACGACATTATCCTTACAAAATATCCCAGTTCCATTTACAGATCAAACTGTATAGAGGAACTGCAATACGTAGTTTAATATTGGGGCGTTCGCGGTTTAATTTTACGGATAAGAAAAATGACCAAAAATACCTTCCTTCTAAAAAAAATCAAGGCGGTCCAAGAAATTTTCTTTTTTTTTGTGCGTAAGAAGTTGATGCCCATTTTTTTTTTACCAAGAACAGTGGTTGTTGGCTTGGGTTCATCCATAAAATTCATGGCAACTTGATTCTGAGTACGAGCCCTATCAAACATGTTTATACCAGTGAAAGCAGCTCGGTTGTCACGATCATCGAGAATAATTTTTCCATGACTGTGTTGCTTGCTACAAATTAATTCCAATTCCAAATCAACTCCAATTGTCAGCTTTCACCTTCTTCGCCAAAATCAATAACAATTAAAATTAGAATTGATTTATTAGTAGTTCCCGACAAAAATTTAGTTTGGATACGTCCTTTGATCGGCGACAATTTTTAGGAGGCCTGAGTTTAATGGTAATCGATATGTAACGTATAGTCAGTGGGTTTTTGGAGGCTTGACTTTTGGTGGATTTTTCTTCTTTTTTTTCCCAGCAAAGGCAACGACAAGGGAAATTTTCTGAATTTCTGTAGCTGACGAGAGGTAATTTTTTAATATGGTGGCAAATTGAAGTATATATATATATAGCACACATCGTAGATAACCCTACATGTGAGCAAAAAATTGAAGCAAGCTTGAAAGATTAAAGAATATATTACAGGGGTTGAATGCTTCTTCTGCATAAAAAAGAGAAGAAAATTTATTCGTCTGTATTTTAATTGTGCAGACGGTGAATTTTTTTTAAAGAAAGATATTTTTGAACTTTATTTTTATCTGCAGAACAAAATTACAGATGCCCCTATATTATACTGTAGATTGTAATTTCACTATACCGTTTGATCTGTAAATGGACGACGAAAATCTGTTGTAAAGATAATGTTATCCTTATGTGCAGCGAAATCGACTTCTTAAGGGTTAGGAGTTCGTGTTGGTGAGGAGAGAGAAATCGCGAAAAGACGGAATTGATTGATTGATTGAAGAGGGGAGAAACGGTGCGACGATCTTACTCCAACGACGCGTAAGCGAACCCCAGAATCCGAGGGAACCGTGTTAGGTAATGAGGATTTCAAGAGCCTTCTTCGAGTCCTTCAAGTTGAGAGAACGTCCAACCCCTTTTGGTGCTTTTAGGTGGAATCTCCAAGCCTTTAAGTCACCAAAAGGTCCCTTCGATCTTCCAAGAGTCCAAGTCTTGATCTCTGCAGAAGTCCCTTCCCAATGGAGTGGAAGAGATATTTATAGGATTTTTGGAGAGTGGTCGTGTGATAGTACACATGTGCTCGGAGAAATTCCAAATTTACCTTAGTCATCAAAGTAATGCCGGATCGTCTCCGCCTTCTAGCCACCAATCCAATCCTCAATCAATTCCCAAAATGAGTCACCTCCACGTGCTTTACTTTTTCGGGACACGTGAAAGATTCTCTCAGATCTTGCTTCTTTATTTTCGGCTTCTTAGTCTTTCCATTTAATCATAATACGAACCTTAATTTGTGCATTTAATTCAATTAGGTCAATTGAACCCTAATTTGCACTTGGGCCCACATTTGCCCCCTCGCATGAGAGTCGCGTCCTTGGAGTGACGATCGTGCAAAATACTTTAACTCTGTGAAATCGCTTCAATTTTTTGAAAATGCTCGATCTTGCAAGTCCCGAAATGTAAAATCATAGGAGGCGTAACCCATGGGAGCTCTCCCAATATATCTTTAAATCCTCTATCAAATCTTTCCAAACCTTGCATAATATTTGTTTCCTAATTAATTTTATATGTATATATATACATATATTGAAACTAAATCAAAATAAATTATATATTTGTCAAATAAAATCAAATCTTATTTTGATTTGTAAATAAGATCAAATCCTTCTTTATAGAAAATCAAATCATTCCTATTATTTTGGAAACAAAATCAAATTATTTTTATTTATATACTTATAAAATAAAATTAGGAAGAAATTATTTTACGAAAATATTTTTTGAAAATCGAGAATTTTTTTTTTTTTAAATAAGAATAATTTAATTTGATAAAATAATATTATTATTTTTTTTAAACGCAAGATCTTTTCTCCTTAATTGGTGATACCGCGTAGTCATTTATGGGGATTGACAGGAATTGATTCCACTAGACAAGTATAGCAAATTAGCAATTGATTTTGCTGGACATGTATTTTAGAGAAAGAAGACGGAAAAAAAACTAAAGGGGAAAAGAAGCAATTGCAGAGTATAGTAATAGTGGTAGTGAAGCTTCGGGGAAGATAAACAAATGAAACAATCATGAAGAATTGATGTTAAAAATCAACACATTTACAATTCAAAGTGAAAATGAGCGAATTCTTCCCGTGAACCTTGAGCTTCATTTTCAAAACCAAATCATTATTTTAGCTTTGACAGAATTCCTTGTGAAGCTGTGATTGGTCATTGCAAAATATTTCCATATAAAATGAAATAAAAGTTCGCAAGTTAGGATACTAAAATGATTGAATCAAGGCATCTTTTTTTGATTGGCTATAATTTAACTTTCCATAAGTAATATTATGGGAAGGACTCAGAATAATGGTATGATGCTTGGGTCAGTCAGAAATGATAAACAACCTCTTTTCCTCAATTTATAAAATGGATATACAAATGACAAATCCTATATCCCATGCATATAATTCTCTAGTTATGATTGAAGGCGTAAATTCAATGAACGCCCTAATTGTCTAATTAATTACCTTATATTTATCACAATTACCCATGTAATTTCCAAATTGTAAGACCCCATAAAATATTCCCTCGTTCATATATATTTTCAGTAATCGCTAATCTCCGGGGAGAACTTTATTAGCAATTCATGAGTTTTTTTTTTTTTTTTTTTTATCAAATTCAACACATTCTTATTAATAATTAATTCGAGTAGTACTCAGATAGTATGATACAACAAACTTTATATAGAATTCCCTAAAGATATATAGGCATGCTCCAGTGCTCAATGGAGCTAATATATAAAATATTGTTTTATAATCTATATGTATGCATAATTGATTGACTTTTGTAAAAGTAATAATCATGTCATATGATACATTTATAATTAAAACCCATAGGATCTTACTCCTTATATATATATATATGCAATAATCTTCCTAATAAATTTTTTATCTTGATACACCAAGTCTTTCCTTTTTATCAAATCAAATATTAATTTTATTTCCAAAATAAAATCAAATCTTAATTTTATAAAATCAAATCTTAATTTTATTTTTGAAATTAAATCTTTCTTTATTTTGGAAAATCAAATCAAATCTTTCTTAATTTGAAAAGAGATTTTTTTTAAAACAAATCAAAATCATAAAATCATATAAACTAAAATCATATGATTATGCATGATAGCCATAGTCCCTTTCTATTCACGCCAAAGTTAAATGAATAGAACCCTTAGTCCAATTTATTTTATTTTATTTTTTTTTGGTAAAACCTATACAAAAATGAGGTAACCATTTTTTTTTTGAATGTTGGTAGAACCTATTTTTATTTTTATTTTGAAAATAAAATAAAATAAAATCTTATTTTATTTTTCAAAAAATAAAAATAAAATATATAAATAAATAAATAAAATATTTATTTATCTTATTTTTGAGAGGTCCTGTTGCTTCCATGATTAATCATTGTCTTCCTTCCTTTTTGCCATAAGAAAGATCCGTTGAAGCTATACATGCCTTCACCTCATCCAATGACTATCGATTAACACCTCATGAAACTAAAAGAAAATAAGCCCATGAAAAGAATGAACATGATTAACCCACTTTCGCTTTCCCAATGCCAATTATTTGGTTCCTTTCAAAGCTCATCGCTATATCCCATGAGTCATCAAGTCATGTAGCCTTCTCCACTCCTTCCCGTCATTCTTGATCGATCCGGCATTACCCAAGTGATTCTACACAATGATTCAATGAGAACACAAGCGCCCAAAGGCTCCTCGTGGTCTGAAAATAAAAGAGAAGATATTCCACCATCTCTTCTTCACAATAGCCCATAAGACCATCAACAATCAATTCTCTTGGGATAGAAATCACCTCATTTGCACTGACAAATCCGAGACCTAGTATATATATATATATATATATATATATATATATATATATATATATATATATATATATATATATATATATATATATATTTCTTTTTTTTTTTAGACCGAGGGAAATTGATTATAACCGCCCTCTAATTCATAATTCGTTTTCGATTGTTGAAGGTGACTTACTTTCAAGAAAAATCTTTGTTTTCATAATTCTTTTATTTAGTTGGAATTTCGAAACTCTTTTCATGTATAATTATTTTATTTTGTCGATTGATTGTTTGTTTGTTGGTTGATGTTTTTGTTTAATTTTTTCTTAATTGTTTCATCGATTTCTCTTTTCAGGTGATTGTAGTTTTTCTTTTCCGGGCCATTTCACCTTAATAGGATCTTGGCTCGGATATTTTCAAAGAGAAAACAACACTGCAAGGAGGAGGATTTATTAAAGCCATTTCACATTAACAAGTCGTTGGCTCGGATATTCGGAAGAAAGGAACACTACAAGGAGGAAGGATCTATCCGAGCCATTTCACCTTAACAATGTCATTGGCTCGGATATTCGGAAGAAAGGAACAACGCAAGGAGGAGGAATTTATTAGAGCCATTTCCCCTTAACAAGGTCCTTGGCTCGGATATTTTGAAAGAAAGGACAACCCCGCATGAGGAGAAGAGTTTATTCGAGCCATTTCACCTTAACAAGGTCATTGGCTCGGATATTTTGAAAGAAAAGGACAACATCGCAAGGAGGAAGAATTTATTCCGAGCCATTTCACCTTAACAAGGATCTTAGTTGGATGTTAGGTGAAGTAGCATTCATTCCAATCAGTTGATTGACGAGTAAGGAAAAGTTAAATGTAAGAGGGGAGAGCTCCTTAGGTGGCTAAATCCTACGGGTCAACCCTTAGGGAACCAAACCTAATGGCCTCCTTTTTCACATTTCCCGATTCTTCTTTTACCCTTTTTATTTGAATGGCTCCTAATAGCATGTGCTTTTTTCTTCTTCGGTGTGTTCATGATCTTCCTTTCCGAATCCAAGGTGTCCGTGATCTTCCTTTCCCAAATCCAATCTTCTTATTTAAGTTTCATACCCTCTCTCTTGTTATGGTAAGCACTTAATTTCAAATGCTCATTCACTTTCTTTCTTTGTTTCTAGAATTCTCATGTTATATTTTCTTGTTGCAGGCCAACTCCAGTGAACGTTCCACAGACCCGAAAACTACTAAGGAGGTTCCTTTCATCGGTTGACCGGGAAAGGCTCCCTTTTATGGGTCTTCCGGCGTTTTCACGGGAGCAGCAAGTGAAGAATTATGATCGACAACCTTTCCTCCTCCCGAGAAAGCGAGCTTATTTCTATATGCTACTGGCTTGTAAGTTTAGACAAATTTTCCTGCTACGCTTCGCATTCCTCGTATGTGTATAGAAAAGCAGAATACCCTACGGTCCATTCATTTCATATTCGACTTATCCAATCGTCTTTCGAGGGTGGCAACATTGGACCGACGAGGTTCTCACAAATTTCGATTATGTGGATATCTTTGAAGAGGGTCGACATTTTGCGTTGCATTCAATTATGCATGGATCTTTCAGATCAAGCGGGACCAAGATGCTCTTACCGTCTTGATTTCACTTTGGTGTTCTTCCACATGTACATTTGTCCTTTGCTTGGGGGGGTCACCCCAACTCTAGAGGATGTCTATGTCATCTACCAGTAAGCATTTTCCCCCTGCGCGTGAGTCACGCCTTTGGTGAGATGATCGTGCAAAATATTTTTAAGTGTTGAAGTCTTCATTTCTTGAAGCTTGATGTTTTGCAAGCCTTGAAAACAAAAGTCCTAGGAGAGTGAACCTCTGGGGAGCAAACCCTAGGAGGCAAGCCCTAGAGGATCTCTTCAAGGATATCTAGGTATCTCCTAACTTTCCTTGGACATGTCTCCCTTCTATGCTAGGTTGGATCTTTTTATTTCCAATCATCATGTTGTTGCACTTCGTTCGGAAATCATTTCACGTCTCCATGAGGATGACTTACTTTATGTAAACTTTAGGAGCTTCAAGATGACATACATAAATTGAAGACCAAGCTTTTGGGAAATTGAGTCACTACCCAAGACTCTTGAAGGCTCGATAGCCTCTAATACGAAGGCTCATGGTACCACACCATTGTTGACTTGAAGGCTTTAGTTATTCCCTTCTCTTTAGTTCGACAGGTCATGGCCTTTAGATCATAAACTTTCATAGTTTTTTCCATTTCCTGTATCAGAAAATTTATGTACATATATTTCATTTATCAAATTGTAGTTTCTTTTATCCTTATTGATTGCCTTTAATTTGAACGATTCTTTAAAACTCAATATTTAACATTGAATCTTAAGTTGTTCGAATTAAGACTCCAAGACACCAATAGGCCTCATAAAACAGCAAACATGAATCTATTCAAGAAAAACATGTTTTTTTTTATGCAAACTAACACTTGAATCTATACTTCCTTTTTTTTAAAGAGATTAGAAAAAATATTCAAGCATAAGTGGAAGTTTGACAATTTATTGATAACAAAATTGCTTTTAACGAAAAGCATAACGTTTCAAATAATAAATCCTCGATTACTTTTGAAGTTGAAAGTATAACTTATGCGGTTCGAGGACTTATAACAAGAGTGCCTCGATTACTTTTAAAGTTAAAAGTATAACTTTTTGGGTCTAAGGACTTATAGTCAGTGCCTCATTCACTTTTAATGATAAAGTTTAACACTCGAGTGCCTCGTCACTTGGATCGTCTAATTTTTGGCAAGTCTAGATCTACGAGGACTTGAAATCGGGTGCCTTGTCACTTGAGTCGTCCAATTTTTTTGGCAAGTGCGGTCTACGAGGACTTGAAATCGGGTGCCTCGTCACTTGGGTCATCCAATTTCTTGGCAAGTGCAGTCTACGAGGACTTGACCACCATTTAGAGTGGACCACCATCTTGGGTGGATTTATATATATATATATATATATATATATATATATATATATATTTCTTTTAATTCGTCAATTCTTGTGCCTCCAACCTTGGTCATCCAATTACTTGGCAAGGATACTCTCGAGGACTTAAACCACCATTTTTGGTGGACCACCATCTTGGGTAGATTTTTAATTCATCTGTAGTTCAGAGTTTTTCGATGGTAGAGCCAGTATTTGGGTTCTTGACTTCCGGGATTGAACCATGGGTGATAGTGTTACACGTTTCTTCTCCTAGTTTAATCTTCCCGTAGTCGACTTCTCATGGTATATCCTCCTCAGATCGTAAATCCATAGTGGAATGTCCTGCGTATTGGTGGTATACACGTAAGTTTTTTTTTCATCTCTTCCATACAACCAACCGGTCTTGGAGGCTTCACCACTCCATGCTCAACCCATTGTTCGTACAGGCTCTTGAATTCCTTCTCGCTGCATGTAATAGCCTCCGGAACTGGCATTCTGGTATACTTGTCACCATGCTTTTCTTTGCTTCGCTCAATTTTCTCATTCTTCTCCTCTTCGCCTTGTGGTTTTGGTGAGAATCACCCAAAGCCACTTGCGATTCTCGCCCTCTTGCTCTTCCATATAACCATCGCATGGCTGGTGGGAAATGTCATGATTCCTCCCAAGTCTTGTGCAAAAGATGAGAGGGTCGCAAATGAATCACAAGCTTTTGTAATGAGGTGGGGCTTGAAGGCGTCTAAAACACCATTGTTGCATATACTAACAAAGTTCTTTTCTTGATTGGCTCGCACACCTCGCGTTCGGGCCCTGAACTGTCAACATAATCGACAACTCCTCATTCGATTTACGCTTGAACCGCATAAGCTCCACAATGGTTTGTTGTTTCGCATTATAGAAAAATTTCTTGAAAAATTGTAATTTTAAGTCATCCCAATCATGGGTGACCCTTCTCCAAATTGTAGTACCAACTAAAGGCACTTTATCCGTCAAAGTCTTGTTGAATTCCGCATCAACAAGTTGTGGTTGTTCACTTTCGTCATATCAGAAGAGCCACGGAGACATTGATTTCTACAAAACTCGCAATATGTTCCCTAGCATTTCCTTTTTCCCGTTGTATTTTGGAAATTGTGGGGGTGCTTAATATACCTGTTGGGTAAGGTTGCCTCCGAATGTGTGCGGGTAAGGAGGAGTAAAGTCCAACTCAGAGGGTCGAGATGTATGTCTGCGAAGTTGATTGATCACGTCAATCATATCATCCTTAAATCACATACTGGGCTTGTAGCGTGAACTCTACGGGGTGTTGTGATATCTTCTTGACGGCATGGTGTGTATGGTAGAGAAATTGGTTGATGGACACTTCAGATCGTGAGCAAACCGCATTGGTGGAAGTTCTTTGGCTCATTCATTTGGACATTGCTTGGAATGGTTGGTATTTTGCACTGTGAAAATGATGGAATAAGAGTTGAGATGATGTTTGCACGAGGTTGGCTTGCTTCCATCCTAGGTTGTGGCACGTCACTGTGCTCGGGCTTCAAGTTGATTATTGGAACCAATTGACTTTCCATTAATGGAGGTCTGATGTGGTTCTCTTTGTTTCTTGCTACCATTATTGTTGTCATCCACACCTACTTGTTCCCCATGCAAACTTCACGGGAACATGGCCTTGAAAGTGGGAATCGCATCAATTCTTTGGCGGAAATTCCCATCTCCTCTTGCTTTCTCTGCATTTCGAGATCATGGCCATCATCATTCCTTGCCCTTCTCGTGCTTCCTTGATGCCTCTTGAGCATCTCGGTTGTACATCATTCGTCTGGTCTCCACCGCATCCTCGCATTGCCTTCTTGCGTTGGTTTGTTGTTGATTGGCCATATGTGGTGACGTCGAACTTCCTTCCAAGCGTCTTGATAAGTGGTTGGTCAAAATCCGGGTTTCGCCTTGGAAAGCTTAGGGAGTGGCTTGCCTTGAACTGGATCCGGTGAGGTAATGTTGTTTGTTGGTGAAGCGACTCTTCTGTAGTTCTCCCACTTCAGTTGTGGGCATACCCTTCACGAATTCTACACCTCCCAGTGAGTCGCCAAATAAATGTGGGCAAGAAAATCGTACCTTCTAGGGTTAGGGTTTCGTGTTGGGAGGAGGAGAGAAATCCACGAAAAGTACTGGAATTGATTGATTGATTGAAGAGGGAGAACGGCGGTGGCGATTACTCCAACGACGCGGCATGGCGAACCCCTAGAATCAAGGAACCGTGTTAGGTAATGAGGGATTCCAAGAGCCTTCTTGAGTCCTTCAAGTTGAGAGAATGTCCAAACCCCTTTGGTGCTTTTGGGTGGAATCTCCAAGCCTTTAAGTCACCAAAAGGGTCCTTCGATCTTCCAAGAGTCAAGTCTTGATCTCCAGAGAAGTCCCTTCCCGATGGAGTGGAAAAGATATTTATAGGATTTTTTGAGAGTGGTCATGTGATAGTAGCGCATGTCCCCGGAGAAATTTCAAATTTACCCTTAGTCATCAAAGTAATGCCCGGATCGCTCGCTCTTCTGCCAGCAATCCAATCCTCAATCAATTCCCAAAATGAGTCACCTCCACGCTTGCGTCTCGGGACACGTGAAAGATTCTCTCGAGATCTTGCTTCTTTATTTTGGCTCTTAGTCTTTTCATTTAATCATAATCTGAACCTTAATTTGTGCATTTAATTCAATTAGGTCAATTGAACCCTAATTTGCACTTGGGCCCACACCTTACAACGTTCACCATTGATTAATCCTCGTATATATATGTGTGTGTGTGTGTTGCACAATGTGAATGCATGGTTATCGTTGGAGATGCATAATGGCTTTAGACGATTGATATTGTTTATTGATGTTTTAATTATTATGCAATTTTACACAAATTAAGGGTTAAATACACTTTTTTCCACTTTACTAGAGGTCGGTTTATAAATGCATCATCGAACTGATTTTTTTTTACGAACAACTCATTGAACTATACATTATTTACAAAAAGTGATTTTATCGTCTATGTATATTAACCATTTAACAAAAAAATGACGTGACAATACGTGGCAATATTGACAGAGATAGAAACTGAGTTGGATAACTAATTAAATTAAATTATACTCAATTTTATAACAAATAGTTAAACAAAATATAAATCAAATTAATATACATAACAAATAATTAAATTAATTAATTAATTAATAATAAAATAAATTAATGAATAATTTTTACAAATGTATTTATATAAATTAATGAATTCATATTTTTTAAATTTTAAATTTTTAATTTCACTTTAAAAATATAAAATTATCTAATATTTTGAAATTGAGGATTATTATTATTATTATTATTATTATTATTATTATTATTCACCACCGAAATATCCAAGTGAGCCACCGAATTGTTTATAAGAACCCTAAAATTTCCAAAATTAAAAAAATCTGTTAAAACCCCAATAAAACAGAATTATGAAAAGATGATGATAATCAATCTTGGGTTTCCTTTATATATCAATAATTTTCAAAGAATTGAATTGCAAATGTTGATAATGAAAAGATGATCTACATGGGTGAGAGAACAAGATTAAGAAATGTTTGACCGACCCAATCCAGACTTCTCCCCCACTATTATTACCACCACCACCACCATTCATCTCTCTAAACAAAGAACCAACAAAGTCTGGATAATCATCTCCTACTCATCGTCGCTATCAACCATCCGCCCAACTCCAACTCTCAAAACCCGCCTCAAAAATAGTGAGACCATCTACGGCCTCCTTCTCAGCTTCTCACCTACGTACCCTCGCCGAGAATCGTTGGCCTCTCTGACTACGACTTCATCGTCGTCGACATGAAACACGACCATGGTGGAGTCTCTCCGAAGCTCTCCTTTGTTTGGATTTCGATATTCTGCGACTCAACTAAAACTGAATCTATTCTGGAGATTGATTTTCTCCATTTCTATAACCTTCAAACTATGGCTAAATTTTTTTTTCATCTCAAATTTATATATCCACAAATAGATATAGAACCAAATGGGGTTTTGAAATTGGAAAGAGAAATAAAATGGAAGTTTTGAAATGTATTTAACCCCACAAGTTAATAATGAGTTTGAACTAAACACTAAATTCGATTACTTAATAGTAGTGGAGTATAAGTTAGTTAATTATAACTTACAAGTTACTTAATGAACATATGACATATTTATTGTTACTTAAGTTCTAACCATGAAACTTGCAAAAGCAAGTCCTTAATTCCATCATTAAATAAGCATTTAATTTTGTTTGTGTTAGCAATATGTTTTACTAGGTTTATTAAAAAGTTGTATTTAAATGTGTCCTAAACAAAAACCTTAGTTCTTAGATAAATAGAAGGTCAAGTAATAACTTCCGGTACATGTCAAAAGTACCTAATTAGAATTTACAAATAAAATAGAGTAGCAGTCTTTCCCTATAGAATGGAGTAGTAGTTTAGATTAGAACTAAGTTATGCTTTTTTAAAAGCTCTGACTACTTCTTGGTTTCAAGTATGATACTACTATTTTAATAACATTATTTATATCCAACTTAATACTAAGAGACATTGTTCTCGTCAATATTTGACTAACTAATTGCAGTATTACTATTAACAACGTGAGACTTCATAGTTACAATAAATAAATGAAAATTGCATCCACCGGAATAAGTTTGCCCTAATCTGAGGTGGCATGTCATCATTTCCAAGTAAACCTCCACGTGTGGACAACTCTTTTAATCAAATCAAATCAAATCAAATCCATTCACAAATGGGCTCCAAAGCAGGCCTCCACTGCCTGTTATTGTTGACCCCCAACCGGCAACTGGGTACCCCGGTATCATTCTTTCCCCCACCTTCTCTCTCCTCCTCACAAACTACCTCCCTCGCCGCCGGCAAAACCTTAGCCGACCGCCGCTTGGGCCTCCTTCTCTGACAAGCGGATTCCAAAACGGCCATCTCCGCCACAGATGCCTTAGAATGAAGCCTACTCGTAGGAACCAACATGTATAACTTTCCGGCTGATAGTTCGTCGTCCGCTTTAACGGCCGAGTAACGAAGAGTTCGCCGGAGATCTTCAGCCGGAGAAATAAAGTGACCGGGTTGTTCAAGCATGAGCTCGGCAGCTGTAATTGGCACCTTTACACGCTGGATACTTCCATTAAAGTCGATGAGTTTAGCTGTTTGGAGATCAAAAACACTCACAGTAGTGCAACAAGATGTAAAATTTCCCATATTAGAATTGGGGATTTTGGGTTTAAGTGCAAATTAATGACGATTAATAGATTATTGAGTTTTTGTAATTGTAAATTGAGTGAGTAGGGAGCGGAGTGTTTGGAGGTATTTAAATAATGGAGAGAGAAGAGAAAAATGATGAGTATTAAGCGTGTTAGACCCGCTGAAGAAACACACACACACAGCCGAACATGAAATTAGGATTGGATTGGGCCAAGAACGCGGATAATTTTCCACTTTGTGGGTCCACTTTCTATTGGCGAGCTCGGAACGCAAATTTTACTGGTTCTTTGATTGATGTGGGTCCCCCCTCCCTCAACTGAGTACTTCTCTCTTTTTGGTACATCTAGCTTCCCCCAACCCTGTTTTTCCCGGTCCAATAATGAGTGTAATGACTTGTTTTTGGTCGAATCATATTCAGATTTTTGTAATTTATTTTCATAATTTGTTTAATATTAAATGTCAATATGTTTTTATGTATTATGAAAAAAGAAAATAGACCCGTTTAAGTTTTGAATTAAATCTGTATGTAAATGATGTGCTCTTATTAAGTATTTTGTATGAATTAGATGTGCTCAGTGCTCTTATTCTATTTGGCCAAGTTAGGGGATTTTAGTTTTAGCCAAATTTATTTTAGATAGAAGGCAAATTTTATTAAACTTAGTTGTTTAACTGTTGTTTTCCAACTTGGGGGTATATGATAAAAACTGAATGAATTTGAATTTGAATTTGAATAAAAAATATTTGTTTGATAATTGACATGTCCAAAACAGCTTAATAACAAATTTTTATTATTTTACTCTTCTAAAAAAATTCAAAATTGTTATAAATATATTTAATATTACTTATTACTTAATATAATAGTTAATTTTGTTAAAAAAGAAAAAGAAAAAGAAAACTTCATCCAGCCAAAAAAATTACACTAAATCATTCCGTCCAAATCGTCTGAATGGCAGAATTGATCAGCCATTCAGACGATTTTTTTTCCAAAATAAATAAACTTAATGGTTGATCGATTCTGCCATTTAGACCTAAACAAACAGCCCCTTAATTAGCTTCACTTGTAGTAAAATTTGTAGTCACAATATTGGGGAGAAGGAAGGAAGGGCATGATGAAATGCTAACCATCCTTCTCTTGTTCATGGTAAACAAAGTCTCTTAATTATCAATAGGGATTGGGATACGAGGCCATTAGAGCATTCACAACAGTTTTTTCAATAGACTCTCTATCCTCATATTTGAAGAATATATCAATAAATCAATATCCAACAGTTTTCTTATCTTTATATAATTCTCTATTTTAATCCCTATATATGATTTGACTCCTAAGGGTGAGGGAATCAAAAGAGCGTTCCCTATTTATGTAAAATGACATTTCACACCCTATTTATTGCGATTTTATGTTGGTTAAAAGATCTTTATCTCACTTAATTACTGATTTGGGTATGCATGCCTATTAAATTCACTCATTTTTATTTTTTAAACAGAGAAGAAAGAGAAGAAAGAGAACTATAAAAAAATTAAAAATCAGTCAAATTTTGATTTTGATCATTTTGTGTAAAAAATATTACTACTAATTATAAATTTTATTATTTTATAATTAAAATAATGTTGTTTTAGTTCTCATAAATACATAATGATCGTTGCACATTTTGATTTCTAGCAATATTTATTTTTAAATTAAAATAATTGCAATTTTAAATTCAAACAACAATTATTTTTAAATTACAACGTTCAAAACATGATTTGATTATTGGAACTATTAAATTTTAACTTTTAAATTTTAAATTTCAAAATTTAATATTTAAGAAATTAATATATAAGAACTCTTATTAGACATAGTGAAAAAATTGAATCACTATCCTACTGAAGAAATTTCCAATAAAGACTCACAGTAGAGGATAGAAATAACGAAACTGTTGTTAGAAAAGATCCGTGTTGGGAGGAGCAAGTTTTGGCACATATTCATTCAAGTGATCCAACTCCACCAAGTTTGTTAATCCAACCAAACGTTAAAAAAATTAATCAGGAACAGGGAGGGAATCCAACCAAAGTAAATATACTTTCACTTATCCACCATTTCACCCCCACTATCAAAATTTCTACAAAAACACCTTCAGTTGATAAATGTAACAAGTAAAATACTACCAAAATTCGGAGGCTCATAATCTCTCATTTCTGCTCTTATCATAACACAAAGAAAGATCGGTCTACCAACCAATGTAACAATAGAAAATGATAGGTCTCACCAATTTCATTATTTTTTTTTGAACAAACTAGAGTAGGGGGAAATATTTTGTGCTATGCCTAAAAATTGTACAGGGTAATGAATTAAATGCCTTCTTCCACACAGATCAGAAGCACATCCATATAAACCCTCTTACAGACCAAATCAAGCTGGAAAATGAATATCAATTTTAATCCTTCTTCGTGATTTTTGTGCTCTCTTCTTCAAGAGAAGGGGAATTACACCAAATTGTGGCTGACCGTTTGACCTACTTGATATATTGGGAAACCCATTTGAATCCATCGCTGTAACCCATTTTGCTTACAATGCTGCACATAAACACCTCCAAGGGACGCACACTTGAATCTGCAAGATTCACCTTCCCCTTTCCAGTGGTGACGCCAGTCAGGCCAAGGTGGAAGCACAACTCATCCTCTGAGGCAGCATATGGAATGTCAATCTTGTTCCCTAAAATGAGAAATGGGACAGTGCCAAGGGACTCATCAGAAAGGAGAGCATCCAACTCCTTTTTTGATTCTGCAAACCGCTCCTTGTCATAGGCATCCACGAGATAAACTACGGCATCAACCTGTATAATAAGTAGATCTAATTATCAGACTTGCATCAATTTATCAATAACATTTCAATGCTTGAAAAATCAGTGGGGAAAATAGCAACTCTACAGTGTCCATAGGAGGTAGGGTCGCACAAAAGGAGAAATATCGATATATGTATTATTATTAAATCTCAAGTCAATTCAAAATTAGATACAACGGACTGGTAACACAAGATCAACATAAAGTCACACCAGTGTTCGAAAAGTAGGCCGACTAAGCGACTAGGTCGGGGTCGGAGCCTCAACGAGTCGACTAGGGCCTAGTCCTTTGATTTAGTTGCTGACCGATTTAGTCGGGCTCTAGTCGGCGACTAGTCGGTAAAGTCGCCCAGTCAGAGTAAATCAAAAAATCGGAACAAGTCGGGAAAAATAGAAAAAAATGGGAGCGAATGATGTCCTTCTGCCTAGAAGAAATAGAAATATGCGAGAACTAGATGAAAACGAGTTTGTGTCAGAAGATGATGACAACGAAGAGGAAGATTAGGATTATGAGTTTGAGTCCGATGGAGAGCAAGTCTTGGAGGGATATGGAGAAGAGGAGTGATTGACTATTGATTTTGTGCTACTTAATTTCATTTGGTTAATTGGTTTTGAACTTGCATCGAACTATTTGGTTTTACTTAGTTTCCATGTTTTTATTTGATGATTTGTGTTATTTATGTTATTCTACTTGCTCAAAACTTATGAAGGATGAAGGAGAATATATGTTTTAAAAAATAATTGAAAATCCAACTAGCCGATTAATCCCCCACTAATCTCCTAGTCTCTAGTCGGTAGCCAACCGGCCTGGGACCGACTAACGACTTTTAGAACACTGAGTCACACTTACATATGGGATTCAATTTAAACCTAAACCAACTAGTTTAGGATAAAAAATAATAGCCGAGTCTAGGTCAATATGTGTAAGGTTATACATAAAAATGTTAAAAGGAAATTTAATCAAATTTGATCTGGAATAACATTTCGTTTGATAGAAATTTTTATAAGAAATAAATAAAATTGGTGAATCAGACAAGAAAAAAATGACCAAAGCTGCTATGTTAGAGCAAGAATTTCAAAGTTTCCGAGTTTTTAAAAATAAAAATAAAAAACACGGTGACAAGGTAAAAAGGTCAGAAATAAATAATGGGTCCAAGCCAAGGACGTTGCTAAGAAACTCACAAAAACTGAATAGATGTCAAGTTTGCAAGAATGAAAAACATGAGCATGCCTTAAGAAACTGCTTTATTATTGACACGTACAAGCAGTACATAAATTTAACTTGCCAAGGGAAATGCACTAGACCCAGAGATGATGAAATTGAACACCAAGTGTATGTGGATGAGTATAAAGAAACAAGTAGCATGATCATGTGATACAGGTTGCAAACTAATATAGACAAATTCGTGAATAATAATGTATATTTAATAGCACATGCATACACATGCCCGAAGAGTAAACAGGGATATTATCCACTGTTTGCCCCTATCCTACTTATCAATTAATTAGTTAATTCTTTGCCCAATCAAAATTTGGCCAATTTTATATCAGAAAATTTAAAATTTACAATCCTATGTTATGATTATGGAATAATACAGCTCTCAGAGATTCCATAAGTGATTGTTCTCCATTAGCCTTATCAAACTAGACACATTCTATTCAGACTCCTAAAGTCACCTGTCACACCTTCCCCATTTTGCGTTTTTTATTTACTTTCTTTTCGTATGTTACAAACTTTCAAATATCTTAAATAGCATATTCCCAAGCAACAAAAAGGTCATACCCAACACATTCTCACAAATTGCAGGGTCTAAGGGAGGTCAGATGTGTGCAGCCATACCAAGTGCATATTAACGAGAACGGAAGAAATTAGAAAGAACACAATAAACAAGCTTACTCTGTGGTGTACAGGTAGAGCCTATAAGATTTAGATACTACTTAGTATACCCTCTGTCCCAAATTAGTTTCCCCCTACTATGCCACCCTAGTTTGTAACTCTTTCGAGCATCACCAATGTACCCTTGTTTTGAACACTACCGATTGACGGTATCCATCAACAAAGGGTAACGAACAAAATTTTTGCACTACAATCGAAAAAGTTTTAAGTGCGTCAAATCTTACACGGATACAGAGGGAGTATGTTATTCAAGATAATGAATGTTATGCAACAGAAAAGTGGACATTACTGTGGGTTTTTTTACTATGAAAATGGACATCTCTATTATTGACAGAGTATTTTCTAATAATAGGACAAATGACATCCAACTTTCTCAAATACAACCAAATCGTTCAACTTTTTTAAAAATAACCCAAAAGCCAATTGAAGTGGCTTTTAAACACTAAAGTGAAAATCAAAAGCCACTCCAAGTGGCTTTGGAATTTTAGTGTCAGGTCTTTTTTTAAAAATAAAAAAATTCGTCCAAATTGTTTTTTAAAAAATAACAAATTTGATAATTTTAATTTTTTTAAAAAAACAAATTAAAAAATAAAAATATTATATACTTGAAAGCCGTTGGAATATTTTTTTTTTATAAAGCTTGAAAGCCATTTCAAATAGCTTTGGAACAATTGTTTTTTTCTTAAGTTGAAAGCCTTTTCAAATGGCCTTGAAACAATATTTTTTTATTTTTTTTTTGAAGTTGAACGCCATTTCAAATGGCTTTGGAACAATATATATTTTACAGATCTGTTGAACTGTTCAATCTAAAACGAACGGAATCTTTGAAAGAAATCAATGATGGGCACGAGTTTTGTATCGAGTCTAGAAAGAAGTTTGGAATAATTATGCAAAAGGCAACAGCTCACGTGGTGAATTCATATTTCATACAATGTACTAACTGGTATATTTGATGTCAAAACTACATGAGTTCGACGCGGTAACAACTGGAAGGGAGCATAGTGGTTAAGGCGTCGCCTAGGCGTCCAGACAATGAAAAAATAATACAGCGATGGGCGCCTTGTGGTGGAGCTGCTAAGGCGTGCGCCTTGAGACGCCTTGACAACGCCTTGGACGTCTTTGCGACGCCTTGAGATGCCATGATGCACGCCTTAGCAGCTCTGGCTCAATCAAAGTATTTTACAGTTCTGATCCATTAACTCATTAACCCATGACCCATCGATTACAAACCCATGACCCATCTCATCGATTAAAAACTAGGGAGAAAGGAAATAAAACCCTAAAAAACTTATTAATAATTGGATTCGACACATCTTTATCAGATTACATATTTGTGATGGTTGGTTGCGACTTTAGTTTCTATGTAGTGTTTGTTGAATTATTTATTTCTTTTACTAATTTTTAATATCAAGTGTTATGTTTTTGGATTGTTATTACTAAGTATTTACATAATTATTCTTTTAATGTTATTCCATAGTGTTATGTTTTGAGTTTTAATGTATATGAAATTCTATTTTCGATATACTTGTTAAGTAAAATAAATAATATATAAATTGCACATTGTAAACGACTTGTCGCCATACGGACGCCATGACGGTCGCCTTATCGCTAGGCGTCCAGGCGATCGGCTACCGCCATGACTCGCCATGGCGCCATGACAACTATGGAAGGGAAGTGGAAAGAAAAACGATACCCTTGTTCTCATGTTATTTCGGCATGTATGAAGATAAAAAAAGATGGGTGTCTATATATTGCAGATCATCTCAAGAATGTACAATATGCAAAAATGTGGGAACCTAACTTCCAACCACTTATGCACCAAGATTATTGGACCTTGTCGTTACCAAATAATTGGGAAGCATTTGGGATTTTAATACCTAATGCAAATTTGAAGAGGACAAAGAGGTGGCACGACAAGAATCCACACAGAGATGGACATGTCCAATAGAGTTGTCCATTGTAGTGTGTGTGGGCAGGAAGGACACAGAAAGCATAATAAAAATTGTAGTAAAGTACCATAACCTCGACGTCATTAATGTTATATGTGATGGAATTTATATGCGAACGAATGTAGTTTTGTACTATTTTTATCAATGTTTAAGTACATTTATTTTACATTTAGTTTTATTAAATAAATAAATAAATTTCTAAATTGACGTTAAATAACTTTAGTATTTTTTTCAAATTTGATTTACAAAAAAAATTACAAATTAGAATGACAATCAGTTAACTAAAAAAATCACTTAAAAAATGGTTTCAAGATTCCAACGCCACTTCAAGTTGTGCCCCTTCAAGTGGCGTTCAATTGTTCCAAAGCCATTTAAAATGGCGTTCATTTGTTTTATAAAAATTTTTTTTAAAAAAATTGAGTCCAAAGCCAAGTTGACAATCCACTTTAAAAAATAACAAAATATTGTTCCAAATGAAGTGGCGTTCAACTTCAAAAAATAAAAAAATATTGTTCCAAAGCCATTTGAAATGGCTTTCAAGCTTTATAAATTTATTATCAAATTTGTTTTTTTTAAAAAAAAAATAAAAATTATCAAATTTGTTATTCTTAAAAAACAAATTTGGACGGATTTTTTTTTTTTTTTAAAAAGACCTTACAATAAAATTCCAAAGCCACTTGAAGTGGCTTTTGATTTTCACTTTCGTGTTTAAAAGCCATTTCAATTGGCTTTTGGGTATTTTTTGAAAAGTTGAACGTTTTAGCTGTATTTGAGAAAGTTGGATGTCATTTGTCCTATTATTAGAAAATAATCATAATTGATATGTTCAATTAATCCTAATACCACATCGACTACTCGATGAAAATGAAGAAGTGCAGGTTTTGCTCTTTTCCCTAAAAACGTATATTCTATGTTGTATTTATCACAAAAACAAACCATCTCTTATCAGTGCTTTTCGACATCTAAAATACGTCCCGAAAATATTGAATTTGATAATCACCAGATCTGAGAATATAATAAAGCTTGTGAAATATCATAATCAAAAGCTGGTGCTCATACAACTGAATGGATCGATCAACCCAGATCAGAATCAAATAAGACACAATAATAATAATAATAATAATAATAATAATAATAATAATAATAAAGAATAAAAAAATAAATAACCTTGGCATAGTAATCCTTCCACACCCTGCGAGCGATCTGATGACCTCCCAAATCGAAAGCTTTAAACTTGCGATGTGGGATGCTGTGTCGGTTGATGCTGAACCAATCTCTGAAACCAAAATCAACCCAAAGATGAAAAATATTTTTCACATAACAATACCAATCAAAGAGATCAGAATACGATAAGAAAATAAAAACCTCGTCTTTGAGCATGTGAAGCAAAGTGGTTTTGCCGGCATTATCGAGTCCTAGAAACAATATCTTAGCCTCTTTTTGCCATAATCCAAGAGAGGCTAACACGCCATAGAACCAATCCAGAAGAAACATCTTCTATAATCCGATGAGAGAGAAGGGGAAGGGAAAAGGGAGAGAGAGAGGGATTCCAAATCCAACAGATCTGGACTGAGTTTTGGAGTGAGAACTGAATTTCTGTCCTCACTGTGGTGAAGTGCACGGGTTAATGAATGTTTGGCTAATTTCACGGATAGGATACTCTTGTTAACTTTTCCGTATGCTAAAAATGTACAAATAAATAGAAAATTTTATTTAAATTACTTTTTTTAAAAAGTTTAATTAAAAGAATAACTATTAAAGTCCATCTACAAACAAATAATCAACTCTCACTTTTGGACAGAAAAAAAGAAAGAATAGAAAACTTAAATTAGAAAAAAAAAAACTTGAATTTTTTTTTGTGTTGTTTCTGAGTTTTTAATAGAAAAAAATTGAAAATTTAAAAAAAAATCTTGCGTTTTTGAGTTTCAATGAAAAAAAAAGAAAATTATTATTTTTATAAATTTATCCTTCTATTAATTATAACTATTAAATCATTAATAAAATATGAAGAAAAATTCATATTCAAATACAAATATCTAAATACATTTTCTCTCCTTTTTACTTAATTTTTAATAAAAATTTTAATTGAATTTGCGATATATTCTTCTACAATTCTTTTAATTTTTTTATCACACTTTATTCTATTTGTACAAGCGTATAAAAAATTTAATGTATCGGTAAAAATATAATCTCTTTCTTTTCTAAATATATTTAAAATAAAATAAAAATACCTTTAGTTCAAAAAACAAATATTGAACTTATTTTATTTGTCTAATTCTGCATCAATGGATAATAATAGAATTGGAGGCCATAAATAAATATATACGGGACCGTATAATATCCGTGTTCGAACAAAAAATAAATAATTTCCCTTTCTAGTCAGTATTGTGCATTAAGTTTAGTAGATAAAAATAAATTGAGGACATGAGTTGTAATTTAAAATTTATTATATTGAAAGTTGGCGATAATATGATAATTATAAAAATATTACTTATTCTAATTTCTTTTCCGTCCAAATCAGACCAATTTTGAACGGAAAATTTGGCCGAAAAAGTGGTCAGCTTTTTTTACCATTTCTTCTCTTTTTCGTTTATTAAAAAACTCAGAAATATAAAACTTAATCCATTTTTTTTCTTTTCTGTCCATTTTAAAACTCAGAAACAGAGCGTAAAGATTTCGATTCGGGATTGAATCTTATTAAACTAAAATCGAAAAAATGGTTTTCCATCATAGACGATATTTTCAATTTTTTATAATAATAATAATAATAAAGGTTTCAATTTATAATAAAAATATGATAGGGAATTGTTAAATTCACAACACTTTTTGTTATTTTCACAACAAAAGTGTGAAAATAACAAAATAACAATTTATAGTACTTTTATTGTGAAGATAACAAAAAGTGTTATGTATTTAACAATTTGCAATATGATAATATGACCCCTCATCAAAAATAAAAAAAAATCACTATATATCTGCTGCGGGCTTGCGACTCTTGGAGAAAGCCTCCCCAATCCTTTGTTCTCTCTGAGTCTCAGGTAAGGTATTTTATTCTGAACTGTGCAAGTTTTAGTTTTGACAGCTTAATGGCAAGGACTGGTCTTTGTGACTTTGATTGTTATATTTGTTCATGATTGTGTTTCTACCAGACTTGTGCTTTTGAGGTTCCAATAGATCAGTCATACTGTTGCCAAAGCATGCTGACCTTGTATTCTCTCCACTAGTTAAAATGAACCATTTTGTTTCGTGTTTGATTTTCATGTCAGAGGCTGCTTATGGGATTCGATTGATTTGTTATAAGAGAATCTTTGATGCCGACTTGTGCTTTGTGTTTATCCAGCTTATAACTCCCTCAATGAAGCGTCTTTCATTGATCGATAAGAGGTTGGTTAATTCAATATCTAATTCGGGATCAGCCCTGTTTTTGGTGAATTAGGATTCTCTCTATTTCATGGTCCATATTTAAAATGTGTTGCATCATAATGATGATGAGAGAGATGATGACGGAAATTGTACAAATAATAGAGAGAATCCTAGCCCGTCATTGATGTTGTATTGTGGTATTAGGTGGTTTCCTTGTCATTTTCTTGAAATTTTCCACCATCTACTTAACTTTGTCTTGTTCCATTATTTTGCAAATACCAATAATACTAAACCAGGAACCCTCATATGCCTGGAATCTGTGCTTCCTTCCTCTTCTGTTGATCTTTTGATGCTAATTTTGTAGAACCTAGGACTGTTGTCCAATTCAGATCTGGCAGTACTTGGACCGTAAAACATATGAAAGAAAATCCAAATTTTGTAATGAATAAGGCATTCAAGCATATTTTTGAATCAGATTTACATATATGCACATCAATCACTCGGATCACTTGGCTATTTTTTTTTTCCTCCATCTTTTTAATGCTGTAAAGGATGATCACTACTTATTTTTTTCTACTGTGGGTTTGAAGGGATTCCATCAATAACCCCGTAGCACAAGTATATGCCATAGTGGCGAGATCCTAGCTTTCATGTCCAAAATGTTTTTGGTTCTTTGGTTGCTTCACCACCACTGTGGGGCACTTAACGTGTTTAGAGCACTAATCGCTCACACTTCCAAGAAGGGCCCTGCATATATATAAGGATTAATTATCCTCGATCCTAGCAATAACCAGTTAATTTGTGAATTTCTTGAATATAGGGCAGTATATACACGATAGCAGATCATCTGTCCCCAAATTCTCTGTCCCTTTATGTCCCTCCACTTAAATTTTGACACTTAGTCTCTTACTTAACACTAATTAATTCTAAAATTAAATAAAAGACTTCATGTCACAAAAATTTAAGTGTGGGAGACACAATGAGACAGACAGAGGATCCGCTCTCATATATACACACTGTGACGCGCCCAAAATAGGTATATACACAACACCCATTTCGAGTCGCCAAATATATCGTGCAGACAAGAAAAACTACAACTTCGATAATACAAATGTCGTGTGAAATACGACAATATATCTAATGAGTTTAAATATAATATTGTCTTCAGGCAATATCCACACGCAAATAAATCCCCATCATAATTATTGATTCATTATTTTACAAAATGGTGAGGACTACTAAACAACTCTCAGGTAACCTTCATTCCATACCACTAATCTTTCATTACATTCTCGCCTTCCGAGAAGAAAAATGGAACAACAAGGAAAAGGGTGAAATTTAACTAGCCCGAGTAAAGAATATTATGACTAAGATAATATACAACAAATTATCGTTAGTCTTCAATGAGGGAAAAATCGATAGAATCTGAATAGCAACAAGTTTTGGATCAATATTCGCAGTGAAATAATAATTCATAGTAAGAGTTACGTAGAGAATGAAATCTACTATAATCTATGAATTTAACGGTCCATCATCAATATTTTATCCTGTAACATCAATCAATACGCATCGGAATCAAATATTCATCTTTGCACTACTGGTAAAGATATTCAATGATTAAGTCGTATTCATTTAAAAACACTGTTCATCTTGCACTTCTGGTGCCAAAGATATTAATCAATCGGTCGTATTCATCTCAACACTGTTCATCTTTGCACTACAGCCAAAGATATTCTTGAGAAATCATTCATCTTTGACTACTGGGAAAAAGATATTCAATAATATCATCATTTAAGGCGAGGATGATGAAAAATATTTTAAAAAGCGAATCCAGGTGAAACAAAATGTGAGGATTAAGGATTAAGGATTCGTACTTGGTTTTATCCACGCCCAAAAATACCTCAAAAAATAATCATAGTGGTGTAAAATTCAGAGAATGATCAAAACATGGATACAATCGAGAGTTAGTATCCGAATAGATGTTTTAGATTTAAAAAGAAGAAATTTTATTTTAAATTGAATAGATCAGAGTATCGTGAATAGTGTCAGTATACGTGAAATAGTCTTAGATATCGTGAATAGTAACTCACACACCAAAGATAGAAATTCCACAAAAACATCTTCACGCCTATGAATAGTACTCGTGAATAAGAACTCGTGAATAGTAACTCGTGAATAGTAACTCATGAATAGTAACCCATGAATAAGTAACCCCGAGCATGAAAAAGTTTCAAATTTGATAAAACTTGGATCAACATTTCGATTATAATGATATTGAAGAAATAATATCATTCTGAAAAAAATAATATCCCTTACCTCGAAAGATCAAGATTTCTTAATTTGAAAAAACAGGATATAGGCTATGACTTGGACTTGCAATCAGTATAGCAATACTCAAAGTATACTCAAAATACTCACAAGAATCGCTCGATAATATAGAGAGAAAACTTGAGTTTACGGTGTGATTTTCAATTCTAACCCAAGCACCCTATTTATAGGAAATTCTTTAGAACACCAAGAAAGAGAAAATTTAATAAATTAATAATATAATTATATTATTTTCTACACATGTCTAGAATCTGATTTCAGCCATCAAACACATGCCACCTTCTAGAAAAAATAAGAAAAAACGTTTTTCTAATTTTAAATATTTTAAACTTCAAAAAATCAATTATTTTGAACTTGGAACTTTAATAATTCATAATAAATAGCCCTTTCATCAGAAAATTCGAATCTCATGAGTTTTTTATAGGAAATTCAATTCTCTACAACTTTGCAGAAGAAAGTTTTCCAAATTCAGAATAGAAATTGACCGAAATCCACAAGCGGGCAATTTTATTGTTTATAATCAAATTTGATCGATAAATGGGGTCCACCGACATGTTTAACATGTTTTAAACATTTATTGCAACAAAAAATACTCTTCCTCCTCAGTATACTCATATATCCCACATTCGTTGTAAAAATATCACCGATTAATATATTATTAAAATAATATATTTAAATGAATTATTTTATCGAAAAAGATAAAATATTAATTTTCAACAATTGTCATTTTAAAAATTTTCTCCATCTATATCCACATAAAATCAATATTTTCCTCATCATATAAATCAATAATTAATTATTCACAAATAATATTACATGAATCACAATATCGACAATGAGGCGGTTCCTCAGGAAGAGGGGCTTTCAATAAGAATTTCTTCTTCTTGGCGGCGCAATTAGGTGACCAAACCTCTCCTTAAAGCAGAACTTTCTAGACATTGCCAATAATGTTATCTAATAATATTATTCAGATAATATGAATTATTGCTTCGATAATGAAAGATTGTGTAATGACAATTATTGAAACAACAAATGATATAAAATATCAAGCGCAAACAATTATTAACTCGATAAAATATTGAGCGATAATTCTTCGTAACCATTATTGAGTAGTGTCTTCTTACGTAAGAATCAATAATTGGTGCAATCTGGTAATCTTATTTGCTTTCAACAATGGACATTAGTGTGTTTTAACCATAGGGTATTATTCAAGATTAACTAGATAACAACTACGTAGTTATTTAAAAACAACTTATATTTGTCATTTTCTTCATCCAATCACTTTCCGTTATGGGGCCCCATTATTTTATTGCAAATACGAATATCGCATTTAATACGAATATTCCACGACCAAACGAATATTCCCAAGCGATAATGAATATTTTATAACCAACTTGCTTAATTTGAAATATTTGCATATTTAACCCTTAACTATCCACATTAATCAAATCAACCTTTACTATTTCAAAATAATAAATAAAGGAAATTCCTTTTTATTTAAAAATTTTCGGTCTTACAACCTCCCTCCTTATGAAATTTCGTCCTCGAAATTGACGACGTACACAGTGTTTTGAAAAGGTGAGGATACCTCGCTTTCATTTCCGTTTCAACTCCCGGTCATTTCCTCTATAGCATGATTCCTCCACAAAACTTTAACTTGTGGTATAACCTTTCTTAGCGTAGGACATGCTCCTTCCTATCCAAAATCTTGGCGGGTTCCTCCTCATACGTTAAGTCTTGATTTATCTCGTCCGGTTTAACTCTATAACGTGGTTCGGGTCTTTCACATATTTACAAAATGCGAGATATGTGAAACACATTATGAACACGAGACATTCTCGGAGGCTTGCAAGTCTATAGGCTACATTTCCTACTCGGTCAAGAATTTGAAATGGACCGATAAATCGTGGATTGAGCTTTCCTCTCTTCCCAAATCTTGTAACTCCCTTCCATGGAGCAACTCATGACAATCATGATCCCCTACATTAAATTCCCGTCCTTTCGATGAAGATCCGCATAACTCTTTTGTCGATCTTGTGCTGTTTGTATCGTTGTCGAATCATTTGGATCTTTTCGGTGAGTCATATCACGTCTTAACTCGGGTCCCAACAATGTTGCTTCACCCACCTCATCCCAACATATTGGAGAGCGACATTTTCGTCCATATAATGCTTGAATGGAACCACGCCTATATTTGTTTAATAACTATTGTTGTATGAGAATTCTACCGATGGCAAGTACTTATCCCAACTTCCTTTGAAATCTAGGACACGAGTTTTAATATATCTTCAAGAGTTTGAGTAGACCTTTACGATTGCCCATCCGTTTGAGGATGGTATGCCAAATGAATAAATAAATTCGTGCCCATAGCTTTCTAACCCAAAATCATGAAGTGAATCTTGGGTCACGATCTAAAACTATGGATCTTGGCATGCCATGCAATCTCACAATCTCATTTACGTACATACGAGAAAAGGCGTTCGAGGAATAAGTCTCTCGTATCGGTAAGAAATGAGCGGACTTGGTTAATCTATCAACAATAACCCAAATAACATTGATGCCTTGAGAAACCGTAGGAAGACCCGTAATGAAATCCATAGTAATGTGTTCCCACTTCCATTTAGGAATCTCAAGTGGTTCTGCAACGGACCCTTAGGTACAAGATGCTCGCTTTACACGTTAGCGGAGTTAAACACATCGAGATAAACTTTGCAATCTCTCTCTTCATATTGTTCCACCAAAATGTATGTCGAAGATCACGATACATTTTAGTACTTCCAGGATGGATTGCAAATGGCGTATGTGTGCCTCCATCATAATCTTGTACTTCAAATCGAGTCGTTAGGAACACAAAGTGCAGAGTGGACTCGAAGTATTCCTTCTTCATCAATTCTCGCTTAGGAATAGCTCCTTCTTGTACTTTCTTCTTCATACGCATCGACTCGAAGTTCGGTGGCTTGAGCAATCTTAACTTTTCTATTAAAGTTGGCTCTGTCGTATACTTGACATCATCGCACTTTTCGTTCGCGATATGATCTTCTACTCATCGTCGGCGTCATTACCCGTTCACTTTTCCGGGATGGCATGAGTCGAACATGTCTTTGAAATGAGTCTCCTCTTGAGTTCTTGAAGCTCTTCCCACATTCCTTGCTCCATTCAAATTTTGTATCTCTCTGAAGTCAATTGCGTTAATGGAATAGCGATTCGAGAATATCCTTCAACGAATCTCAGATAATAACCAACTAAGCACTGAAAGCTACGTATTTCAATTCTTGACTTTAGGTTGCTCTCAATTGTGACTCATATCCCAATCTTGGATATACGTCACAATGACACCTATCGATTTCTTATCGCACGAATATGGCGTCCCTACGGAGAGAGCGGCAGGTGAATTCCACAAAGGAAGTCGCAAGATAAAGGCTCGGTACCAAATTCTATAGTTGAATTTTAACTCACGAAGTTCATAAGAGCCATTCGATATGAGATTTTAGAAATGAGTTTTGTCTAGGGTTCAAAGTCGATACAAAATTTAATATCGAGCTTTGGGAGTAAGCGAGAAATTCTTCTTAGAAAATCGTCGGGAAAAATCAATAACAACAGAATATTATTCAAATCGGCGTGTCTTTATTGAATCCATAACATGGACTAAGAAAATTTGACATCCGTAATAAGCGAATGACTTCATGGCTTGATATGAAAATGTTTGACTACAATGGTTTGATTGCTTGAATTGAATAACGAGTTGCTTAAGAATATGAAAACTAACAACCTTACGAAAATAATCAATTTCGGCATGATGAGTAGTTAACCTTAAAATCACATCAAAACAAATATCTCTATAGAAATAAGGTTAACGGGTAATGTGATAGTGCCAACTGAATCAAGCAAGATTTATAAGCGGTGGATGTGATGAAAGTTTCTCTAACGGAGTTTCCACGAGATAGGTCAAAGTCTAATTTCTCGAGTCAAGTTTAAGCGTTGGTATGATAAGAGAGATAAAAGAATGGGTAGAACCGATATCTAGTAAGGTATATACTTCACAAGAATTTATAATTAACTAACCGTGCTAACTTCGTTCGGGTTCCTTGCATTTTGATAGAATCACGACAAGCGCTCTTCCAAGAACCGTTGACTTTGACTTTTACAGGACATCCTTTTGAGTCACCGTCCTCATTGAACTATGTTTCGATATCGCATGATCTCGGCGATATGTCCTTCTTTTCCACAATTATAGCATACCTTAAACTATTGTAGGCGGCGGTTCAATGATATGTCCCTCTTTCCGCATTTGTAACATACATATGACCGGTGGTCGTTCTCCTCCCTTAAAACTAGTTCTTCTTGGCGGCGAGCGTCTTCACGTAGTCGTTGTTGAATCTCCTCTTTTAAAATCTCCTCCCACTCGCTTCTTCTATTTTCATGGCCACGATTACCACGAGTGGTTCGCCTTTAATTCGTATTCTTCTTTTCTCCATTTGGTTATCATTATTACGATGGCGCTATCTTGATATGATCCTGGTTATGGTCCTCGGTTGAGCGTACTCGTTATCTCATTTCTAACAATGAGCTCGCCTGACAACATCTGAATAGAGAGAAAATTTATGAGAAATGAGATCTTGGCGTATGTCGGGTTTCAAACCTCTCGAAACATCGCATCATCGTTCCTCATTCTCCACCAAATGAGGTGCTGAACTGGATAACTCTCGCGAACTTCGCCTCGTCTTTGGGACACCGTCGTATTATTCGCTTCTAGTCTAATAAACTCCACTTCCTTCATATGATGAATACTTTTAGGGAAGTACTTGTCATTGAAACTGTTTTCAAACGTCTCCCATGACATCTTTGAGTGTAATTTGGATGGGTACGCTTCACTGATTCCACCGATGTCTGCTTCGCCACGGAACATAAAGGCGCGAATGGAACTTTCTGTTCCTCCGTGCATCCCAAGACATCGAATATCTTGGTAATTTGTTTGACCCACGTCTCGCCTTAATCGGATCCGGCTTTCCCGACTTACAGTGGTCCCAACTCTTTGAAGCTTGCATTTGTGACCACCGTGAATTCTATCATTTCCTCCTGTATTTTGAACACGAGTCTCCTCAAATCGATTTTGCATGAATCGAAAAAAAGCTTCTAAACATCCCTCGTTCATCATCGCTTTCCGGAGGTGTTGTTCACGGGAGGAACATTACCGACCACTGTTACAGACGTTCTCCTCGTTGGTGAGTACATGCATCTCCACGGTCTCATTTGCTCCATTGTTAATATTCTCGATTCGACATTCTAAAATCTTGTCATAAAATAAGGGTTAATTAAGGAAATCAATATATCACATAATATCCCTATATCTTGACCAACTAACAAATAAGCTTAGGTAGGACACACTAGCGAAGGATTTACTCGTCTCTCCCTCTAGTTTTATTCCCGATCTCGCTGGAGATCATATCCTAAGCTCGATACCAATTGTGACGCCCCCAAAATAGGTATACACAACACCCATTACGAAGTCGCCAAATACATGGTACAAGAAGCAAACTACAACTTGATAATACAAATGTCGTGTGAAATACGACAATATATCTTAATGAGTTTAAATATAATATTGTCTTCAGACAATATCCACACGTATAAATAAATCCCCATCATAATTATTGATTCATTATTTTACAAAAATGGTGAGGACTACTAAACAACTCTCTCTAGAACCTTCATTCCATACCCCGACTAGTACTTTCATTACATTCTCGCCTCACGAGAAGAAAAATGGAACAACAAGGAAAAGGGTGAGCTCAACTAGCCCAAATAAAGAATATTATGACTAAGATAATATACAACAAATTATCGTTAGTCTTCAACGAGGGAAAAATCGATAGAATACTGATAGGCAACAAGTTTGAGATCAATATTCGCGTGAAATAATAATTCATAGAAGAGTTACGTAGAGAATGAAATCTACTATAATCTATGAATTTAACGGTCCATCATCAATATTTTATCCTGTAACATCAATCGATATGCATCATCGGAATCAAATATTCATCTTTGCACTACGGGCCGAAGATATTCATCGATTAGTCGTATTCATTTAAACACTGTTCATCTTTGCACTTCTGAGCCAAAGATATTAATCAATCGGTCGTATTCATCTCAACACTGTTCATCTTTTGCTACTGGGCCAAAGATATTCTTGAAATCATTCATCTTTACGACTACGGGCCAAAGATATTCAATAATATCATCATTTAAGATCGAGGATGATGAAAATATTTTTTAAGAAAGCGAATCGGTGAAACAAAATGACAAGGATTAAGGATTAAGGATTAGTACTTGGTTTTATCCACGCCCAAAAAATACCTCAAAAATAATCATAGTGGTGTAAAATTGAGAATGATCAAAACATGGATCTGATCGAGTTAGTATCCGAATAGATGTTTTAGACGAAAAGAAGAAATTTTATTTTTAAATTGAATAGTCAAGTATATCGTGAATAGTGTCAGATATCGTGAATAGTGCCGATATCGTGAATAGTAACTCGACACCAAAAGATAGAAATTCCACAAAAAACATCTTCACGCTTCATGAATAGTACTCGTGAATAGTAACTCGTGAATAGTAACTTCGTGAATAGTAACTCATGAATAGTAACCCATGAATAGTAAACCCGACATGAAAAAGTTCCAAATTTGATAAAACTTCGGATCAACATTTCAAATTATAATGATATTGAAGAAATAATATCATTCTGAAAAAATAATATCCACTTACCTCGAAAGATCGATCTTGAAATTTGAAACAGGATATAAAGGCTATGACTTGGACTTGCACCAGATATAGCAATACTCAAAGTATACTCAAAATACTCACAAGAATACGCTCGATAATATAGAGAGAGAAAACTTGATTTACGGTGTGATTTTCAATTCTAACCTAAGCACCTATTTATAGGAAATTCTTAGAACACAAAAAAGAGAAAATTTAATAAATTAATAAATATAATTATATTATTTTCTACACATCTAGAATCTGATTTCAGCCATCAAACACATGCCACCTTCTAGAAAAAAATAAGAAAAACGTTTTTCTAATTTTAAATATTTTAAACTTCAAAAATCAATTATTTTGAACTTTGAACTTCAATAATTCATAATAAATAGCCCTTTCATCAGAAAATTCGAATCTCGCTTGAGTTTTTATAGGAAATTCAATTCTCTACAACTTTGCAGAAGAAAGTTTTTTCAAATTCCAAATAGAAATTGGACCGAAATCCACAAGCGGGCAATTTCACATTTATAATCAAATTTCAAATCGATAAATGGGTCCACCAAGCATGTTTAACATGTTTTAAACATTTATTGCAACAAAAATACTCTTCCTCCTCGTATACTCATATATCCCACATTCGTTGTAAAAATATCATAGTTAATATATTATTAAAATAATATATTTAAATGAATTATTTTATCGAGAAAAGATAAAATATTAATTTTCAACAATTGTCATTTTAAAATTTTTCCATCTATATCCACATAAAATCAATATTTTCCTCATCATATAAATCAATAATTAATTATTCACAAATAATATTACAGAATCACTGATATTGACAACCGAGGCGGTTTAAGGGAAGAGGGCTTTCGATAAATTTTTCTTCTTCTTGGCATGCAATTAGGTGACCAAACCTCTCCTTAGACGAACTTTCTAGACATTGCCAATAATGTTATCTAATAATATTATTCGAGATAATATGAATTATTGCTTCGATAATGAAAGATCGTGTAATGACAATTATTGAAACAACAACAATATAAAATATCAACGCAATGACAATTATTAACTCGATAAAATCTTTGAGCGATAATTCGTAACCATTATTGAGTAGTGCTTCTTCTACGTAAGAATCAATAATTGGTGCAAATCTGGTATCTTCTTCTTTCAACAATGGCGTATTAGTGTGTTTTAACCCATTGGGTATTCCAGCGATGATATTACAGAATAACTACTGTAGTTATTTAAAAACAACTTATATTTGTCGTTTTCTTCATCCAATCACTTTTAGTTATGGGCCCACACACATTGCACTTGTAAGTATCGTCGAATATTAAAATGATCTGAATATTCCACGACCAAACGAATATTAAAACGATAATGAATATTTTATAACCACTTGCTTAATTTGAAATATTTGCATATTTAACCCTTAACTATCCACATTAATCAAATCAACCCTTACTATTTCAAAATAATAAATAAAGGAAATTCTTTTTTATTTAAAAAATTTCGGGGTCTTACAACACCTCTTGAGGAAGCCTTAGTCATGGCTTCCCATAACTAATATGTCTGCTTCAAGTTTTTTAACAGCTGCACATATCACAACCTTGGCATCTCCAGTTCCAACTTTCTTCTCGACTTTGATCTGTAAATTCCCAAAAGTTTGTATTTGTCACCAGGTCATATATATATACACCCAACCAAGAAACCGAAGAAAATTTTATAGAAGAAATCTTAATATTTTGCTGGAAACATTAAATAATAATGTAGGGTTAGGGTTATACCTGTGGCATCTATGGAGGAATAAACGGGGGGAGGGGGTTTGACATAGAGTAGGAAGAGGGTAGTTTTGTTATTTTGGGGGAAAAGAATGCTGAGGCACCATGAGAGTGCATGCATGCTCTCTTCACTTTCATCCACTGCTACTAATGTCCTCTTCTCATTCATCATCTTTCCTACTTCCATTAGTAACCTCAATGAACCAAAAAAAACTTGAGAGATAATATTGAGGCTTGGATTGAAGAATTGTTGATAAAATGAATCTGAGCTTTATGTTGGGGGGTCTCTTTATAAATGAAGAATTCTTGTGGAATTTGTGGGTGGGTGGGTGGGTGGGTGGTAAGCTGTTTCTGGTATCCAGTTTACATTTATGAGTGTGTCCAGTCTAGCTATTAGTTTAGAAGCACCCAGTTTGAGTAAATTAAGTCAAACTTAATTTAGTGAGTTATTCCTAATGATACTTTGATACAAAGCAAAGATCTCCTTTGCAGGCAGAAGATATGTTTGCATCCAATTGAAAAATACACTTGTATATATATCTACATAATGGGCCGCCGCTGCTGATCTTTTTTCCTTCCAATTACTTTATTATGACATGTAGCTGACCATAATCACTTGGAAGTAATCGAAAAAGTTCTGTCACACTCATTCTCATACCCATACCCATATTCATACCCATACCCATACCCATACCCATCTATAAAAAACAAACAAGAAACTCTAAAGCATGAAGAAACTCAACTGGAAAGCCTAGATAGATAGATAGATAGATGATTGTTTGGCCATGATATTTTATATAGTGGACCGGGTTGTTCGGGCCGAATTCTTTGGTGAATTCATCGGGTCATTTCTATTGGACTTGACAAGTTGGGCCAAGTTAATGGGTTATCTTTATTGGATCTTGAAAGTCTTGGGCCGGGTTCTTGGACCGACCCATTAGATGACTAAATATCTACATTTTTGGGCTTTGACTGGTAATGATGAGAAAAGATAACAGTTGACTGTTATCTCTGCCATGCATTAAAGTGAATGGGATCTAGTCGGCCGGCGGTGGAGAACAGTGATGGGATGGAGCAGGTGAGCTACTTGTAGTCGGCTGAGATCACCAGTAGTGAGGGACTGTGTCAGATGATAGTGGGTGGCACAAGAAATCGAATATGAGAGTATATGTATGCAAGGACATCACACAAGAAATGGTAACTGATATTTTTCTCTCTCAATACACTAGATATTATTTCCCTCCATTGTTAACCTTGTGATCGCTTTGTCTTGACTCTCTCGCCGGAAGCTATCCCACGGCCGGTCCGGCCGTCAAACTTTTGGTGTTGTCGTGTTTACTGTGCAGGATCGAACGTGTCTTACGTGATTGGGACGTGTGAAAAGATCTTGGCGTTAACAATGATAATAATGTTCTTTCTGGATCCGATTACATTTCCATCCAACATATCTACTAATAACTTGGCAAATTGGAGTCAATTCCTGGTCTGAGAAACATTGTTGAAGACGAAAAAATGAATCGATCAAAACCATGGGGGAGCAGACAAGGATATCGTTGCTGCTGTGAACGAAGAAATTGGATGAATTTTTACTTGAAGATAGACCTGGAAAAATTGGTCCGGGCCCGCGGCCCGGGCTAGCCCATAAAAATTGGACTTTGGAATTAACTTTTTAAGCTCATGAAAACTTAGGCCATTTTGGCCTGGCCCATTGTGGTCCGCCCGCGGGTGAACAGGCCCACGAACTTTTTAAGAAAAATTAAACTAATACTCTCCTTGAGAATTGAACTCTGGAGTTCCCACACTCCTTAAACAAATTCTCAAACCAACTAAGCTACAAGATTTTTTTTATTATAAAGTCACTTACTCGGCACTCCTACTAGCATAAACTATCCAAACCTTCATGCGAACTGAAAGTTCATGCTAAGATGAAGGAAGACCCACCAATTTAATGCTTATATATATATATACGTTAATTAGTTCTCCAGCTGAATTTTCATTAACGGACGATCAATTCTCTAACCTAACAGATATATATATATATATATATATATATATATATATATATATATATATATATATATATAAACTATAGTGGAGTATATATGTGAGATCCCAAATTTTATGAAATAAAAGTATTCAATTTTTCTATTTTGATAAATAGTTAAATTGATAAAAGTTCAAAAGTTAAGGTGATATTTAAAAATTTTGCAAAGTAAGCAAGTTGTTATAAAATATTCGTTGTGTTTTAGGAAATATTCGTTTGGTGGGGAATATTCTTTTTGTCGGAGAATATTCGATGCGACGACACAATCATTAAGTGGACCCATGACAGAATAAGCATGTCGGATATAGAAAAGCAGCGAAATAATCTTTTATAAAATAGCTACGAAAGTTTTACCATTAGGATCATTGAAATACCGGATGGTAAAAGAAATACGATGTCTGGCGTCAGTTGCGTAGTAACTACGATATTGATTATTGATGCTTACGTGAAGTCACCGAGTTATACTCAATTATTGTTATAGTAATTCACTTGCATCATATCTCTCATATTATTGATTCAATTATTGTCACAAAGATCATCGCATAATATTTTATATTATTAAATCAATAATTGAGACGACAAAGTTATTCATATTATTATTAGTAATATTGATAATATGCAGAAGTTACTGTCGAGAAGAGGTTTGGTCACCTAATTCATGGCGGCATGATAAGGAGAAATCCTTATCGGAAAGCCCTCTTTCGTAGGAACGACCTTGTGACGCCCAAAATAGTCCACACGACCCATTCTCGAGTCGCGAGATATCATACTATAAAAATTAAATACAAACTTCATTTATACAACGGTTGGTCATGCGTAAATGCGAGAATATGACACGGTTAAAGCTGTGAGTTTTAATACAAATATATGTAACTCTCGTGGTGCCTTGACCACAAGACCTTCTGATGGTACCTTACATAATGGTATAGTCGATAAGCATTTTAGAAATTAAAATATTTAGAAAATACTCAAGAAACCTTCTTACATGGGAGGTCATGCGTCAGGTTATGATAGATATCATATGTCCACGAATTATCCTTGGTTCTAAAAGTCCCTGAAAGAAAAACAAGAAGATTACTATCATCTTCTTTCCAATGGTGAGTCTTCTCTTGATATATAATTATCTCTGTTGTCTCCAAGTGAAAATTATATTTCAAATAAACTCCAAGATTATATAGGTAGTGCTCGTAGATATACTCAGCAAGTGGATGTGCACAACCCTGTCTTATGATAACACGAGTTTGTATGTCATTAGACATCTTGTATGATAGTGACCAAACACCCTTCCAAAGTTGGGTTCACCTCACCCTATTCTGTTCACCAAAATTAAATATCAAATGACGTATACAATACGACACACTTATCTAAAGTTCTCAATAAAATTATTTTCATACTATTTAGGGAGAACCTCAATGACTATATATAGACCATCGATTCTATTCTCCTCATTTACCCGCTTCGACCCAAATTTACACTCTTATTACACGAAAGGAATTGTGAAGCAAAAAGAGTGAGCACAACTAGCCCAGTAAAGAATATAATGACTAAAGATAATTAAATTATCAATAGCCTTCATCAGTAATAAATCAGAGATTTAGAACATATGGTAGATGATAAAACTTTTCAACCATAGTTGCGCAATGAACGAAAGCGATCCATTAGAAGAGTCAAATAGACCATCAGGTTTATTATCTTATCCATGTTAAAAGTCCACCAATAATGTTTTATCCCTGTAACATCAATCAATAATTCCTATCCACAATCATATGAATAACTCATAATCATAATTGTGATTATAAATTCCTCTTTGCACCCAGGATGAAGATAATTTTCATCACTTATCTTCATTTGAAACATCAAAAATCATGGTTATACCAAATCACAATTCACGCTTATAATCATACATAATAAATTCATCTTTGTACTACTACTAAAGATGTTCATTAACAATTCATCTTTGCACTACTGGGCCAAAGACATACAAGCTGTAATTTAGAAGAGTCAAGTAGTAGGATGATATCTACTATCTTTTACGAATTAAAATGTATAATCAATATTTTACCACCGAGACTCGACTTAATAAATAATCCACATCATCGAATCATCCTCGCACTACTACGGCCGAGGATATTCGTATAATCATCAATTGTAATGATTATCTTAATAATCCACGGTTATAATCATACCAATAATCATCCATCAACGCAGCTACGGCCGATGAGAACTTTTACCAAATCATCTATAACATTACGGGTCATGATTATACCGAAGCGATCCACGGTCATAATCATACCAATAAACAGTTCATCTATGCACATAAGCCAAAGATACTCATCAATCATTAGTTCATATTTGCACGTAAGCAAAGATATACTGTTCAGTAAAACCGATAATCAGCAGATCCATCTTTATACGTAAGCAAAGATATATAATTGTAAAAAGCAGTCCATCTTTGCACGTAAGCAAAGATATACAATTTGTAAAACCAATAATCAACGATCCCATTTATTCACGTAAGCAAAGATGACTTTCATCCTGATATAAGCGTGAGGATGATGACAATGATATAAGAATTAATCAAGCGAAAACAAGGATAAATATTAAAGACTTTAAATTTATCCAAATATTAATAATCACTTAATAAACTCATAATCTAATATTATTAATATTATAACAATATTTTAATCACTTCTTAAAGTTATACAATTTATTTTAATTATTTACACTTTACCAAATAATGCATTTAATCATTTAAAAATGCCATACTCATAAGATTTCATCTCCAATGATCAAATTCCCTCATCAAAAATCTGCATATACCTTATATAGGATTTTCAAGCTATAAAATCCTATTTACCAATTTTCTAACTTTACATAACATATTTAATTCATATGTCCGCAACTAAACCATTTTCATGAAAATACCAAATCAGTCTCAAAAATTATTCTTTTTTGAAATTTAGCAGAATATAGTCCCATATTGAACATATGTTTTTCTCGGAATTTTTAAAATTTATTTACTATTTTTCATATGGCCAAAACTGCCGAATAGTTAGACATTTATCATAAATTGTACTTTTGTCCAAAAATTCCGAATTTTACAGGGTATACTCCTGTTATATACATGTACTCCCAATAAATATTTTTACCAATTTTGGAGTTAACCACAAGGAGTTATAAGGGTTTACTTTTAAAATAGTCTTTTCCCATAAAATTCATAACTCCTAATCTATACATCCAAAAATCGCCATTTTTGGACACAATCTAGAAAACTCAACAAACTATCATTTCAAATTTTTCCAGAATTTTTGAGGGACAGAAAAATTACGAAACTGCAAATGGATTTCACCCGCCATTCGGTAATCCACGTAGACAGATCATTTTCACAGTTTTTAATAAGGAATGAATATGAAGGATCATTCACCATGCATGTGGTAATCCACATAGACGAGTTATTTCCGATGAATAATAAAGAATGAAATAATGTAAGAATTCACCGTAAATGCGATAGCCGCATGATGTGTTATTCCAACATAATAATAAATAATGGAACTGAGTCATGCGTAATCACGCGCAGACATGGATATTCCAACGTAATAATAAAGAATGGAATAATGAAGAATTCACCACGCACGCGATAGGCCGCCGCATGCATACGAGGTTATTCCAGCGTAATAATAAAGAATGGAACCGTCATACGTAATCCGCCGCAGATGTGATATTCAAAACGAATAATAAAGAATGGAATAATGGAAGAATTCACCACGTAAATACGATAGATCGCATGCAGACAGAGTTATTCCAACAGAATAATAAAGAATGGAACCAGTCATGCGTAATCCACACGCACAGGATGTTCCAATGAATAATAAAGAATGGAATAACAGAAGAATTTCACCACGTATATGCAGTCTTCAGCATGATAAAAGTTATTCAACATAATAATAAAGAATTGAATAATGAGAAGAATTTTACCATGTATGCAAGATTACTTGTACAAAAGTTATTCCAACATAATAATAAAAATGGAATAATGAAGAATTTCACATGTATACAAGATTTCAGATGTATTGTGTTATTCCAACGTAATAATAAAGAATGGAATAATGAAGAATTTCACCAATGTATACGGTGAGTCCGGCATATACAAAGTTATTCCAACATAATAATAAGGAATGGAATAACAATAGATCTCTTCATGAATACGAAAGAAATAATGTCCCTTACTATAATAATAATATCCCTTACCTCAGAAGAAGACTGGATACTGGAATAGTGAGGTAGCAGACTTCTCTTCTTCTTTCTCTCTATAATTTTTCTCTATAATAATTGCTCTAAAGCTTTAGTGAATTGGTGAGAAATGGAGGAAGAATGAGCTTCTATTTATAGGAAAATATAGTTTCGATAATTGCACGTTTTGGGGCTCAAAATATTACCATATAATACCTTCATTTTTTTTTATTTTTAATTTAGTCCTGGAAGTATTATCAAACTTGCACCACCTTTCTTAATAGTAAATAATGTGAATCAATAGTTCAATCATGTGAATCAATAGTTATAATCACGTGAATTAATAGCAATTAATTGCTCATTTATCCGATTAATTACCCGACTGATCAGTATAACTTCCAAACATCAATTAATATCGAAATAAATGTCAATTTCTACTAACACTAATAATCCCAACACAATGGAAATATTTTTCTCAACAATTTCATTTTTGAAATTTCGAAGTTTGACTTTTTTTGAAAAAGTCAACTGTTGACTTTTTTTTACCAAAAAGTCAACTCCGACAAATTTTGTGTTTATAGTCTATTTCTACTAATTTTATCGTTCAGGACTAAAATATCACGTCCGCATCTCCAAATTCAACTCACGAACTCAAATTGATTTTTAATAACATTCATCATTAATATTATAACTCACAATATTTAACAACGAGTGTCGTTCAGAAAGAGGGGCTTCAGATAAGGATTTCTCCTTATTGGTGCGCAATTAGGTGACCAAACTCTCCTCGATGGCAGAACTTCAGACATTGTCGATATTACAAATAATAATATGAATAACTTTATCGTCTTAATTATTGATTTAATAATATATAAAATATTATGTAGATGAAACTATGACAATAATTGAATCAATAATATAAGAGATATGATGCAACAATTACTGTAGCAATAATTGAGTATAATTGAGTGACTTCTCACGTAAGCATCAATAATCAATACTGTGTGTTACTATGCAACCGCGTGTATTATTGTACTTTTACTACCGGGTAGTTCAACAGTTTAACGGTAACACTTTCACCGTTATTTTTATAAAATGATAATTCTGTCGTTTTCTAACTACGGCAATACTTTCATTGTTGCGTTCACCAATGATTGTTGTGACGCCCCCAAAAATAGGTATACATCACCTATTCTGAGTCGCCAAATACATGGTACAAAAATACAAATACAACTTAATAATACAACTGTCGTGTAAAATATGACAAAACATAAACTAAGAGTTTTAATAAGAATATTGTCATTTAGATAATATCCACACTCAATGGAGTCCTCATTACATTTATTATCACACTATTTAACAGAATAGTGAGGACTACTAATGCTATCATCTGGACCGTCACTCCGTTCCAGACTCGTCCCAAATTTATATTCTCATTTCTGAAGAGAGCGATTGAATGAAAGGGTGAGCTCAACTAGCCCAGTAAGAAATATTGTGACTAAAATAATGCAGAATAAATTATCATTAGTCTTCAACAATGTTAAACTGATAAAATACAATAGACATCAAGTTTAACTGCAGCGGAACAAACAATCCATTAGAAGAGTCAAGTAGAGAATAAAATCAACTATCTTCTATGATTTAAAATATTTTCATCAATTTTTATCGCTGAGACTCAGCTTAATAAATAAACCACATCATTGAATCATCCCTGCACTACGCGCCAAGGATATTCTTTAAATCATCAATGGTCATGACTATACCGAATATTCCCTGGTCATAATCATACCAAGTCCATCTCTGCACGTAAGCCAAAGATATACAACCATAAAACCAATAATCAACAATCCATCTTTGCACGTAAGTCAAAGATATATAATTCAATAAACAACAGTCCTTCTTCGCACGTAAGCCAAAGATAACTTTCATCACCATATAAGCATGAGGATGGTGACAATGATATAAGCATTAATCAAACTAAAACAAGGATAAATATTAAAGACTTTAAATTTATCCAAATATTATCAATCACTTAATAAACTCAAAATCTAATATTATTAATATTATAACAATATTTTAATCACCTCTAAACTTATAAACAAATTATTTCAATTATTTACACTTTACCAAATAATGCATTTAATCATTCAAAGAATGTCATACTCATAAGATTTCATCACCAATGATCAAAACCCTTATCAACAATCTACATATACCTTATATAGGATTTCCAAGCCATAAAATCCTATTTTCCAACTTTGTTACTTCACATAAAATATTTAACTCATATGTTCGTAACTAAACTATTTTCATAAAAAATACCAAATCAGTCCCAAAAATATTTCTTTTCTGAGATTTAGCATAATATAGTCGCATAAAGAACATATATTTTTCTCGGAATTTTTAAAATTCATTTACTATTTTTTAAAAAATCAATTTCCAATTAATTTCTTAAGAAATTAGCTACCTCAAGTTTAACTCCAAAAATTCCCAATCTTGGCAGAATCTTACAAATGTTAACGTGAGCTTCCAGTTTAAATTTCATGGTCATCGGAGTTATAGAACTCCGGTTATAGCGTTTTTCGTCAAAAAAATCTAAATATTGAAATGGTCATAACTTGCTCATTTTAAGTCGGAATGAGCTCATTTTTGGACAGGAGGTTCTTTATACCATATACTTTCTTGTCCTAAAAGGCCAGAATTTTTCTCACAATTTAAGTGGCCAAAACAGCCATTCTAAAATCTGGACAATAGCATTTTGGTAATTTCCAGCTTTTGACTCTTTTTCTAAAATCAGTCCACACGAAAATCTACAACACCTTTTCCAGTGATTCCACTTGGAGATGCTACAAAACTCATAGATCTAACTCTAGAACTTGACCACACTCAAAAATTCAAAATATAATAGGAGATATGGTCGATTGAATTTCATGTTCCATTTTCACCAAAATGTGATTTTCAACCCTTTGTGATTTCTAAGAAACTTTCATGTTTTCATATAATAACCAACATAACTCATTATAACACTTACTAACACTTCATATACCCATGATTTTCATCAGTCCAATGCTTTTATTATGACTCTCATCATAATCAACGTAACCAGATCATTTCCACAATTAATAAGGAATGAATATAAAGGATCATTCACCATGTATGTGGTAATCCACATAGACAGGTTATTCCAACAGAATATTAAAGAATGGAATAACAGAAGGATTCATCATGCATGCGATAGAGACCGCACAAACAGGTTATTCCCAACATAATAATAAATAATGGAACCAGGTCCGGCGTAAACGCACAGACAGGATATTTTGACAGAATAATAAATGCGGAATAATAATAATGGAACCAGTAAAGCCTAAACGTTATGAGAGGGATATTAAGCCGAATAATAAATGTGGAATAATAAATAATGGAACAGTGCGGCGTAAAAACGCATGCATGACGGATATTAAACGAATAATAAAGAATGAAATAACAATGAGAATTTCACCGTGTATGCGGTACTTGCAGCATAAACAGGTTATTCAACAGAATAATAAAGAATGGAACCGAGTTATGCGAAATTGCACGCAAGCGAGAGGATTATCCAATAGAATAATAAAGAATGAAATAATAGAAGAATTTCACCATGTATGCGATACTTCGCATAAATAGGTTATCCCAACATAATAATACTGAGAATGGAATAATGAGAAGAATTTAACCGATGTATGCGGTACTTGATAAACAAAGTTATCAACATAATAATACTGAGAATGGAATAATAGAAGAATTTCACCATGATGCGGTACTTAGATAAGCAGAGTTATTCAACATAATAATGAAGAATGGAATAACATCTTTTACAGTATTGAAAGAAGTAATTCTCTTCATGAATACGAAAGAATAATACCACTTACAGTACAACAAATAATATCCTTACCTTAGAATAAAATTTGGATCTTGGAGTAGAGAGGTAATGAGACTTCTCTTCTTCTTTCTCTCTATAATTTCTCTCTATAATAAATGCTCTATAGCTTTAGTGAATTGGTGAGAAATGAAGGAAGAATGAGCTTTATTTATAGGAAAATATAGTTTCGATAATTAGACGTTTTGGGGCTCGAAATATTCTGAAGACAATACCTCCAACTTTTCTTTTATTTTTAATTCAGTCATCCAAGTGTTATCAAACTTGCACCACCTCCCCTAATAGTAAATCATGTGAATCAATAGTAAATCATGTGACTTAATAGTTCTAAACATGTGAAAAAATCAATTATAGTATAGTACATCCATCTATACCTCCATTTTTAACTTAGTCATGCAAGTATCATCAATCTTGCACCAACTCCCCTAATAGTAAGTGAATGTGACTCAATAGTACACACATGTGAATAAATAGTTATATGAGCATGTGAATTAGTAGCAATTAATTGCTCATTTATCTGATAAATTACCCGATTTATCAATATAACCCCCATACATCAATTATCATCGGAATGGATGTCGATTTCAACTAACACCAATAATCCCAACACAATGGAACTATCAAATTCATCTTTAATCAACACGAACTTATTCATCATTAATATTATAACTCACAATATTTAACAACCAAAGTCGTTCCCAAAGAAAGAGGGCTTTCCGATAAGGATTTCTCCTTATGGTAGCGTATGATTAGATGACCAAACCTCTCCTTGGCAGAACTTCTAGACATTGTAAATATTGTAATTTAATAATATGAATAACTTTGGCGTCTCAATTATTGATTTAATAATATATCATATAACTATGAGATGATCTTTGTGACAATAAGCGAATCAATAATATACGGTGATATGATCAAAGAATTATTTGTAGCAATAATTGAGTATAACTGAGTGACTTATCAAGTAAGCATCAATAACCAATACCTTGTGCTATTATGCAACCACGCGTATTACTGTACTTTTATTACCGGATAGTTCAACAATTTTAACGATAACACTTCCACCGTTATTTTTATAAAAATAATTCTGTCATTTTATTACTACGACAATACTTCTATTGTGGGTTCACGAATGATTGTACCGTCGTACGGATATTCTCCGACAAAAAGAATATTCCCCGACCAATCGAATATTATAAAACCATTTGCTTACTTTGCAAAATTTATAAATACTACCCACAACTATAACATTATATCAAATCCATACCATAATATTAAAAAAAATATTTTGAAAAATTTAATTCTTTATTCAAAAAATTTGGGATTTTACAATTGTGCCGTCGTACGAATATTTCCTGTTAAAATGAATATTCCCCGACCAATCGAATATTATATAACCACTTGCTTACTTTGCAAAATTTTTCAAATATCACCCTTAACTTTAACCTTTATCAATTTAACCATTTACTAAATAGAATAATTATAAGAAAATTGAATACTTTTATTTTCATAAAATTCGGGGTCTCACAGACCTGGTTGCTAAATATTGTGAGTTATAATATTAATGATGAATAAGTTCGTGTTGATTAAAGATGAAATTGATAGTTCCATTGTGTTAGGATTATTAGTGTTAGTGGAAATCGACATTTATTTCGATAATAATTTATGTCTGGAAGTTATACTGACCAATCGGGTAATTAATCGGATAAATGAGCAATTAATTGCTATTAATTCACATGCTTATAACTATTTGTTCACATATGTGTACTATTGATTCATATTCATGTACTATTAGGGGAGGTGGTGCAAGATTGATAATACTTGCATGACTAAGTTAGAAATGGAGGTATAGATGGAGGTACTATACTGTAATTCGTATTTTCACATATATAGAACTATTAATTCACATAATTGAACTATTAATTCACATGATGTACTATTAGGGGAGGTGGTGCAAGTTTGATAATACTTGCAAGACTAAATTAAAAATGAAGGAAAAGATGAAGGTATTGTACTGTAATATTTCGAGTCCCAAAACGTGCAATTATCGAAACTATATTTTCCTATAAATAGAAGCTCATTCTTCCTTCATTCTCACGAATTCACTAAGTCTCACAAGAGCAATTACAGAGAGAGAAGCTATAGAGAGAATGAAAAAGAGTAGTCTGCTACTTCACTACTCCAGTATCCAGTCTTCTTCCGAGGTAAGGTGTATTATTTATTTCATATTCTGAAGAGATATTATTTTTCGTATTCGTATAAATATTATTTTGTTCAATATTCATAAAGGATTTTATCTTCGTTCAATATTCGTAGGAATATTATCTTCGTTAAATATTCGTTGGAATATTATTTCCGTTCAAGGGATGTTATTTTTGTTTAATATTCGCTGGAAATAATATTTTCTTTCATACTTTGTAGTATGTAAGTAATATTATTTCGTTTCAGATTTTGAATTTTATACTCATTTTTGTTGAAGTTTTGACTTCCATACTCCACGAAATTAGTAGAATATCCTTGATATTTGCGCTTCATCCAGTATCTTTTCATGGAAATATTATTCTGAGCTTTGTTGACAATTATTGATCTTTTCATGACAGAATACTATTCATGAGTTACTCTTTATGGGTTACTATTCACCCGGTTACTATTCACTCAAATATTATTCACTCAGGTATTTGGGACACTTTTCATGCCGGAGTACTATTCATGAGTTACTATTCACCCGATTACTATTCACCTGAATATTATTCACTCGGGTATTTGGGGTACTTTTTATGCCAGAATACTATTCACTAGTTACTATTTACTCTAGTATTATTCACTAGGGTATTTGGGACACTTTTCATGCCGGGGTACTATTCACGAGGTACTATTCCCGAAGTACTATTCACAGGATACTATTCACGGGGTATTATTCACCTGAAAAATATATTTCTTTTATGTCCAAATTATTTTTGGTACATGAATATTATTCTTAAATTTTACTCCACAAAACAGTATCATGTTGACAATTTGGATATTTTTAAACTCTGGATAAATTTAAAGTCTTTAATATTTATCCTTGATTTCGTTGATTAATGTTTATATCATTGTCATCATCATCATGCTTATATTGTGATGAAAGTCATCTTTGGCTTACGTGCATAGATGGATTTGTTGATTATTGGTTTTCTGAGTTGTATATTTTTGGCTTACGTGCAAAAGATGGATTTGTTGATTATTGGTTTTATAGTTGTATATCTTTCGCTTACGTGAAAAGATGGGATGGTGTATGACATGATCATAACTCATCGGTGATAATAACGAATATCCTTGGCCCGTAGTACATGGATAATTCGATGATGTGATTGGCAGGATCATGACCATTAGTTAACAGTTGAATGTCTTTGGCTGTAGTGCACTGACAGACAATTGTTTGGTATGATCATGACCATTGGTTTTATAGTTGAATATCTTTGGCCCGTAGTGCAAAGGTAGACAACTGATTGGTATGATCATTGTTATTACATTTGAATATCTTTAGCCTTTGAGGTAAGGATATTGAGTAAACATTCTATTAATCATTTGTGGCAAGGAGAAACTGTTGATTTACATGATTATAAATATGAATTGTGGATTTAACTATAATCTTTGGTGGTTCAGGTGAAGAGAGGTGATAATAGTTCTTTTTGTCTTGGGTATAACAAAGAACTGTTGTTGAGTATTACAGGAATGAAATATTAACGATGGACTTTTAATCTAGAAGAGATAGTAGACATTATGTTCTACTTGACTCTTCTAATGGATTGCTTATTCCACTGTAGTTAAACTTGATGTTTATTATATTTTATAAGTTTAACATTGTTGAAGGCTAAGGATAATTTATTCGGCATTATCTTAGTCATAATATTTCTTACTGGGCTAGTTGAGCTCACCCTTTTCTTTCATTGTTCTCTTCAGGAAATAAGAATATAGCTGGGACGAGTCGGGGAATGGAGTGATGGTCCAGGATAAGTGGCTTTAGTAGTCCTCACTATTCTATAAAATAGTGTGATAATAATTATAATGAGTACTCCATTGAGTGTGGATATTGTTTAGAAGACAATATTCGTGTTTAAACTCTCAGCTATATTTTGTCGAATTTTGCACGATAGTTGTATAATTAAGTTTCTAGTTGAGGTCTGTACCATGTATCTGGCGACTCAAAATGGGTGATGTATACCTGTTTTGGGGGCGTCACAGTTGGTATCAAAGCTTAGGGATATGATCGCTGGCTGAGATGTGAGATTAGAACTAGGAGGGGAGAGACGGGTTAATCTTTCACTAGTATGACCTACCTAAGTTATTTGTTATTTAATTGGTCGGTCAGAATATAGGGGTATATTGTGGTATGTCCATTAACCCTTATTTTGAATCTATATTCTAGAATGATATCTGAAATACAGGAGATGATAAATGGGAAAATCATGATAGAGAGGAAATAACCGGAAAGGTACATTCCGAAAAGAAAGCAATGTATTCTCACCTCTTCGAACTATCAGGTACGTAAATTTCGAGGGCGAAATTTCATAAAGATGGGAGATTGTGAGATCCCAAATTTTATGAAATAAAAGTATTTAATTTGTCTATTTTGATAAATAGTTAAATTGATAAAAGTTTAAAGTTAAGGGTGATATTTGAAAATTTTGTGAAGTAAGCAAGTTATTATAAAATATTCGTTATGTCAGAAATATTCGTTTGGTCGGGAAATATTCTTTTTGTCGGAGAATATTCGTACGACGACACAATCATTGGTGGATCCCGTAACGGAATAACTGTCGGATATAGAAAACGACAGAAATAATCTTTTTATAAAAATAACGACGAAAGTTTTATCATTAGACTGTTGAAATACCCGATGGTAAAAATACAATAATACGCGTCGTTGCAAAGTAACACACGATATTGATTATTGATGCTTACGTAAGAAGTGACTCAGTTATACTCAATTATTGCTACAGTAATTGCGACATCATATCTCTCATATTATTGATTCAATTATTGTCACAGTATCATCTGCATAATATTTTATAATATTAAATCAATAATTGAGATGACAAAGTTATTCATATTATTATTTGCAATATTGACAATGTCTAGAAGTTCTGTCAAGGAGAGGTTTGGTCACCTAATTGCGCGCCAATAAGGAGAAATCCTTATCGGAAAGCCCCCTCTTTCCTGGGAACGACCTGGTTGCTAAATATTATGAGTTATAATATTAATGATGAATAAATTCGTGTTGATTAAATATGAAATTGATAGTTCCATTGTGTTGGGATTATTAGTGTTAGTGGGAATCGACATTTATTTCGATAATAATTGATGTCTGGAAGTTATACTGACCAATCGGATAATTAATCGGATAAATGAGTAATTAATTGATATTAATTCACATGTTTATAACTATTTGTTCACATGTGTGTACTATTGATTCATATTCATGTACTATTAATGGAGGTGGTGCAAGATTGATAATACTTGCATGACTAAGTTAAAAATGGAGGTATAGATGGAGGTACTATACTGTAATTCGTATTTTCACATGTATAGAACTATTAATTCACATGATTGAACTATTAATTCACATGATGTACTATTAGGGGAGGTGGTGCAAGTTTGATAATACCTGCAGGACTAAATTAAAAATGAAGGAAAAGATGAAGGTATTGTACTGTAATATTTCGAGCCCCAAAATGTGCAATTATCGAAACTATATTTTCCTATAAATAGAAGTTCGTTCTTCCTTCATTCTCACGAATTCACTAAGTCTCACAAGAGCAATTACAGAGAGAGAAGCTATAGAGAGAGAATCTATAGAGAGAATGAAAAAGAGTAGTCTGCTACTTCACTACTTCAGTATCCAGTCTTCTTCCGAGGTAAGGTGTATTATATATTTCATATTCTGAAGAGATATTATTTTTCGTATTCGTATAAATATTATTTTGTTCAATATTCATAAAGGATATTATCTTCGTTCAATATTCGTAGGAATATTATCTTCGTTAAATATTCGTTGGAATATTATTTCCGTTCAAGGGATGTTATTTTTGTTTAATATTCGCTTGAAATAATATTTTCTTCAATACTCTGTAGTATATAAGTAATATTATTTCGTTTTAGATTTTGAATTTTATGTTCATTGTTGTTGAAATTTTGACTTCCATTGTAAGACCCCGAAATTTTTAAATAAAAAGGAATTTCCTTTATTTATTATTTTGAAATAGTAAGGGTTGATTTGATTAATGTGGATAGTTAAGGGTTAAATACGCAAATATTTCAAAATAAGCAAGTGGTTATAAAATATTCATTATCGTCGAGGAATATTCGTTTGGTCGTGGAATATTAAATCTTTGTCGGGGAATATTAAATGACACAAGCGTGACCATGTATGAGCCCCATAACTGAAAGCGATTGGATGAAGAAAGCGATAAATATAAGTTGTTTTTAAATACTTGGCGTAGTTATTCACAATTATCTTGTTGGAATACCCGGTGGTTAAAACACACTAATACGCGTTGTTGAGCAAGTAGACACCAGTATTGCACCAATTATTGATTCTTACGTGAAGAAGGCACTACTCAATAATGGTTACGAATTATTCTTATTCAATTATTTTATTGAGTTAATAATTCTTTGCGTTGATATTTTATATTCTTCATTGTTTGATAATTGTCATTACACAATTATTTTTCTTTATCGAAGCAATAATTCATATTATCTGAATAATATTATTAGATAACATTATTGGCAATGTCTAGAAAGTTACATCTAAGGAGAGGTTTGGTCACCTAATTGCTTGGCCAAGAAGAAGAAATTCTTATTGGAAAGCCCCTAACTTCCTGAGGCGCTGCTGGTTGTCAATATTGTGATTACGTAATATTATTTGTGATTAATTAATTATTGATTTATATGATGAGGAAAATATTTATTTTATGTGGATATAGATGAGAAAATTTTTAAAATGACAATTGTTGAAAATTAATATTTTATCTTTTACGATAAAATAATTCATTTAAATATATTATTTTAATAATATATTAATGGTGATATTTTACAACGAATGTGGGATATATGAGTATCGAGGAGGAAGAGTATTTTTGTTGCAATAAATGTTTAAAACATGTTAAACATGTCTGTGGACCCCATTTATCGATGAAATTTGATTATAGCTTGTAAAATCGCCCGTTTGTGGATTTCGGTCAATTTCTATTTGGAATTTGGAAAACTTTCTTCTGCAAAGTTGTAGAGAATTGAAATTCCTATAAAAACTCGCGAGATTCGAATTTTCTGATGAAAGGGCTATTTATTATGAATTATTGAAGTTCCGAAGCTCCGAAATAATTGATTTTTGGAAGTTTAAAATATTTTTTGTAAGAAAAACGTTTTTTGTTGCAATTGAGTGGCTCACATGTGTTATAAATGATCTGAAATCAGATTTCTAAGGTGGGCTTGAATATTTTTAAGAAATATTATTATTTTATTAAATTTTACGCTTTGGTGTTCTAAAGCGATTTTCCTATAAATAGGGTCTTAGGTTAGAATTGAAAATCACACCGTAAGCTGAAGTTTTCTCTCTATATTATCGGCGTATTCTTGTGAGTATTTTGAGTATACTTTGAGTATTGCTAGGCAGTGCAAGTTCCCTTCAAAGACTATACAATTAGATTCTAGCTAGAAGTATTGATCTTTCGAGGTAAGGGATATTATTTTTTTCAGAATGATATTATTTCTTCAATATCATTATCTTTGAAATGTTGATCTGAAGTTTTATCAAATTTGGAACTTTTTCATGTCGGGGTTACTATTCATGGGTTACTTATTCATGAGTTACTATTCACGAGTTCTTATTCACGAGTCTTATTCACGTAAGCGTGAAGATGTTTTTTGTGGAATTTCTATCTTTTGGTGTCGGAGTTACTTATTCACGATATCGGCACTATTCACGATATCGGCACTATTCACGATCACGATCTTATTCATAGAAAAATAAAACTTCTTCTTTTTCGTCCAAAACATCTATTCGGATACTAACTCGATTGTATCCATGTTTTGATCATTCTTGAATTTTACACCACTATGATTATTTTTGAGGTATTTTTGGGCGTGGATAAAACCAAGTATGCGAATCCTTAATCCTTAATCCTTGTCATTTTGTTTCTTTGGATTCGTTTCTTTAAAAAAAATATTTTCATCATCCTCGGTCTTAAATGATGATATTATGGAATATCTTTGGCACATAGTGCAAAGATGAATGATTTCTTAAGAATATCTTTGGCTGTAGTGCAAAAGATGAATGAATTTCGAAGAATATCTTTGGCATGAGTGCAAAGATGAGCAGTGTTTAAATGAACATGATTAAGTGATGAATATCTTTGGCCCTGTAGTGCAAAGATGAATATTTGATTCGGATGTATATTGATTGATGTTACATGGATAAAAGATAGCGATGAACTTTTAAATTCATACATAGAAGATAGTAGTTTGCATTCTCTACTTAACTCTTCTAATGAATTATTATTTCATTGCGAATATTGATTTAAAATTTGTTGTCTATTGTATTCTATTATATTTTTCCCTGTTGAAGACTAACGATAATTTGTTGTATATTATCTTAGTCATAATATTCTTCTTGAGCTAGTTGAGCTCACCCTTTTCCTTTTGTTCCATTTTTCTCGGAGGCGAGAATATAACGAGTGCTCTAGTGGGGTATGGAATGAAGGTTTAAGAAAGGATTGTTTAGTAGTCCTCACCATTTTTGTAAAATAATGTATCAATAAATGTGATGAGGATTTATTTGAGTATAGATATTGTCAGAAGATAATATTTGTATTCAAACTCACAGTTTCTTGTTGTAATAATAAAGTTGTAGTTGTTTTACATACCATGTATTTGACAACTCGGAATAGGTGATGTATACCTATTTTGGGGGCGTCACGATTGGTATCGAGCTTAGGGATATGATCTCCTGGCGGAGATCGGGGAATAGAACTAGGAGGGGAGGCGAGTAAATCCTTCGCTAGTGTGTCCTACCTAAGCTTATTTGTTAGTTGGTCGATTATATAGGGATATTATGTGATATATTGATTTCCTTAATTAACCCTTGTTTTATGGCGGTATTTGAGAATGTCAATCGAGAATATTAACAATGGAAATGAGACCGTGGAGATGCCCTGTACTCACCAACGAGGAGAAGCGATGCAACAGGTGGCAATGTTCCTCATATGAACAACACCATTTGAAGCGAGATGATGAGCGAGGGATGTTTAGAAGTTTTTGCGATTCATGAAAAATCGACGAGGAGACTCGTGTTCAAAATACTGAGGAGGAAATGATAGCAATTCACGGGTTGTCACATTGACAAGCGAGCTCAAAGAGTTGGGACCACGAATTTAAAGGAAAGCCGGATCCGATCATGGCGTGAAACATGGGTCAAACAAATTACCAAGATATTCGATGTCTTGGGATGCACGGAGGAACAGAAGGTTCCATTCGCCACCTTTATGTTAAAAGTGGCGAAGCAGAATCATTGGTGGGATGCGTGAAGCGTACCCATCAAACCTCACTCAAAGATGTCTTGGGAGACGTTTCAGAAGCTATTTAATGACAAATACTTTCACGAAAGTGTTCGTCATATGAAGGAAGTGGAGTTCATCGATTGGAACAAAACAACATGCCGATTGTCTCAAGACGAGGCAAAGTTTGCAGAGTTATCCAGTTTCACACCTCATTTGGTGGAGAATGAGGAACGTATGACGCCTTGGATGTTTCTTAGAGGTTTGAACCCCGGATACGTCGGTATCTCATTTCTCATAAATTTTCTCTCTATTCGGATGTTTTAAGCTTGAGGCTCAATTATTAGGCGAGATAACGAGTACGGGCCAATTGAGGACCACAAACGAGGATCGTGATCGAGATAGCGATCACCAACAGAATAATGATAACTGCGCAGAGAAAAAAGCAGACGGACGAAATGGTAACCACTCTGGTGGTAATCATGGCCATGAAAATAGAAGAAGCGAGTCGGGAGGAGATTTAAAAGAGGAGATTTAACAACGACTATGTGAAGGCAGCGAAGCTGCTAAAAAGAATTGGTTTTAAGGGAGAGAACGACCACCACCGGTTATATGCTATAAATGCGGAAAGAGGGACATATCGGTCAAAGCTGCCCCAACCAGTTCAAGGTATGCTATAATTGTGGAAAGGAAGGACATATCGCTCGAGAGATTACTGATAGCGAAACCTAGTTCAATGGGGACGGTGACTCAAAAGACCGTCCCGTAAAAGTCAAAGTCAACGATTCCGGAAGAAGCGTTTGTTGTGGTGTGGTCATAATGCGAGGAACCCAAACGAGGTGATCATGGGTAAGCTATTTATAAATTCTTGCGAAGTTTATACCTTACTTGATCTGGTCTTTACCCATTCATTTATCTCTCTGCATGTGCTCAACGTTTAAACTTGACTCAGGAGAAATTAGACTTTGACCTATCTGTGGAAACTCCGTTAGGAGAAACTTTCATCACATCCACTATTTATAAATCTTGTTTGATTCAAGTTAGCACCATCACCTTACCCATTGACCTTATCTCTTTAAAGATACTTGCTTTTGATGTGATTTTAGGGATTGATTGGTTAACTACTCATCATGCCAAAATTGATTGTTTTCGTAAGGTTGTTAGTTTTCATATTCCTAACCAACTTTGTTGTATATAATTCAAGCAACTAAACCATTAAAATCAATCACTATCATATCTAATCATAAAGCTATTCGTTTATTGAAAAACGGATGTCAAGCTTTCTTAGCCCATGTTATGGATTTGAATAAAGACACGTCAAATTTGAATAATATTCTGTTGTTATTGACTTTCCGATGTATTTTCCAGAAGAACTTCCGGCCTACCCCGAGCGTGAAGTTGAATTATTTATTGATCTTGAACCCAGTACAAAGCCCATTTCTAAAACCCCATATCGAATGGCTCTATTGAACTTCGTGGAGTTAAAGGTCCAACTCTGAGGAATTGTTGGACATCGGTTTCATTAAATCCCTAGTACATCTCCTTGGGGTGCTCCCTGTTTTATTTGTAAAGAAGAAAGAGGCGGAGTATGCGACTTTTGTATTGACTATCGGGAATTGAACCATGTCACCATCAAGAATAGGTATCCTCTACCTCGTATTGATGACTTGTTTGACCGATTCAGTAGGGGCACAATTCTTTTCAAAAATCGATCTTCGATTCGGATATCATCGGTGAAGATTAGAGGCGAGGATATTCCAAAGACCGCCTTGAACTTCGGTATGGGCATTATGAATTCTTAGTCATGTCTTTCGGACTAACTAATGCTCTCCTGCGGCTTTCATGGATATGATGAACCGAGTATTCAAGGAATATTTGGATCAATTCGTTGTTGTCTTTATTGATGACATCCTTATATATTCCAAAAGTCGTGAAGATCATGAGCACCATTTGAAATTTGGTACTCCAAAGGCTTCGTGAAAACCAACTATATGCCAAATTGAAGAAATGCGAGTTCGCGGCGAGGAAGTAGCATTCCTTGGGCACGGTGTCGAAACATGGAGTATCCGTGGACCGTGAAGATTGAAGCAATACAAAGTTGGGAGCAACCAAATCACGATCAAAGACGTAGCTTTTGGGCTTATTTGGTTATTATCGGAGATTCGTGGAAGGATTTTCTCGAATCGCTACTCCATTAACTCAACTAACTCGGAAGGATACAAAATTCGTTTGGAGCGAAGAATGCGAGAAAAGTTTCCAAGAGCTTAAGAGGAGACTTATTTCTAAGACTTTTCTAACAATACCATCCGGTTCGGATGGATTTGTTATCTGACGATGCTTGAGGCAAAGGGTTAGGATGTGTTCTCATGCAACGTGGGAAAGTCATAGCCTTTATGCCTCATGACAACTTAAAGAGTATGAGAGGAATTATCCTACTCATGATCTAGAGTTAGCGGCCCGATCGTTTCGCTTAAAAATATGGAGGCACTATCTATATGGGGAGAAAGTGGAGATATATTCGGACCATAAAAGCCTTAAATATTTCTTCACTCAAAAAGAACTCAACACGCGGCAATGACGTTGGCTCGAGCTATTGAAAGACTACGACCACACTATTCAATACCATCCCGGTAAAAGCGAACGTGGTAGGCGACGCATTGAGTAGAAGATCATATGCGAGGAACGAGTGCGATGATGTCAAGTATACGCGTAGAGCCAACTTTAATAGAAAAAGTTAAGGTTGCTCAAGCCAGGCCGGTGATGATGCGTATGAAGAAGAAAGTACAAGAAGGAGCTATTCCTAAGCGCGAGAATTGATGAAGAAGGAATACTTGAGTCCACTCTAGACTTTGTGTTCCTAACGACTTTGATTTGAAGTACAAGATTATGATGGAGGCACACATCACGCCATTTGCAATCCATCTCGGAAGTACTAAAATGTATTGTGATCTTGACATACATTTTGGTAGTAACAATATAAGAGAGAGATTGCAAAGTTTATCTCGATGTGTTTAACTTGCTTAACGTGTAAAGGCGGAGCATCTTGTACCTAAGGGTCCGTTGCAACCACTTGAGATTTCGGAATGGAAGTGGGAACACATTACTATGGATTTCGTTACGGGTCTTCCTACGGTTTCTCAAGGCATCAATGTTATTTGGGTTATTGTTGATAGATTAACCAAGTCTGCTCATTTCTTGCCGATACGGGAGACTTATTCCTTGAACGCGTCTTGCTAGTATATGACGTGAATGAGATTGTGAGGTTGCATGGCATGCCTGTATCCATAGTTTCGGATCGTGACCCAAGATTCACTTCAAGATTTTGGGTTAGCTTGCAAAAGCTATGGGAGCGCAGTTTGCGATTTAGTTCGGCATACCATCCCCAAACGGACGAACAATCAGAGAGGACTATTCAAACTCTTGAAGATCTATTAAGACTCTGTGTCCTAGACTTCAAGGGTAGTTGGGATAAGTATTTACCATTGGTGAAATTCTCCTACAACAACAGTTATCAGGCAAGTATAGGTGTGGCTCCATTGAAACATTATATGGACGAAAATGTCCTTCTCCAATATGTTGGGATGAGGTGGGTGAAGCAACATTGTTGGGACCCAAGTTAATACGTATGAATTACCGAAAAGATCCAAATGATTCGACAACGTATACAAACGGCACAAGATCGACAAAAGAGTTATGCGGATCTTTATCAAAAGGACGTGGAATTTAGTGTAGGGGATCATGTATTGTTGCGAGTTGCTCCATGGAAGGGAGTTACAAGATTTGGGAAGAGAGGAAAGCTCAATCCACGATTTATTGGTCCATTTCAAATTCTTGACCGAAGTAGGAAATGTAGCCTATAGACTTGCGTTACCACAAAGTATGTCTCGTGTTCATAATGTGTTTCACATATCTCATACTTCGTAAATATGTGAAAGACCCGAACCACGTTATTGAGTTAGAGCCGGACGAGATAGTGAAGACTTAACGTATGAGGAGGTACTGTCAAGATCTTGGATAGGAAGGAGCATGTCCCTACGCATGAAAGGTCATACCACAAGTTAAAGTTTTGTGGAGGAATCATGCTATAGAGAAATGACACGGGAATTGAAAGCGGAAATGAAAGCGAGGAATCCTCACCTTTTCAAAACACCAGTGCGTCGCACGTCAATTTCGAGGACGAAATTTCATAAGGAGGAGGTTGTAAGACCGAATTTTTAAATAAAAGGAATTTCCTTTATTTATTATTTTGAAATAGTAAGGGTTGATTTGATTAATGTGGATAGTTAAGGGTTAAATACGCAAATATTTCAAAATAAGCAAGTGGTTATAAAATATTCATTATCGTCGGGGAATATTCGTTTGGTCGTGGAATATTAAATCTTTGTCGGGGAATATTAAATGCTGACGCAGTGTGACCATGTGTGGAGCCCATGGAAAGCGATTGGATGAAGAAAATGACAAATATAAGTTGTTTTTAAATAGCAGGCGTAGTTATTACCAGAATTATCTTATTGGAATACCCGGTGGTTAAAAACACTTGTCTGGCGTTGTTGAGCGGTAGCACAGTATTGCACCAATTATTGATTCTTACGTAAGAAGACACTACTCAATAATGGTTACGATAATTCTTTATTCGGTATTTTATTGAGTTAATAATTGCTGCGTTGATATTTTATATTCTTTGTTGTTTTGATAATTGTCATACACAAAGTATTTTTCTTTATCGAAGCAATAATTCATATTATCCGAATAACATTATTAGATAACATTATTGGCAATGTCTAGAAAGTTACATCTAAGGAGAGGTTTGGTCACCTAATTGCGCCAAGAAGAAGAAATTCTTATTGGAAAGCCCCCTCTTCCTGAAGGCGCCTTTGGTTGTCAATATTGTGATTACGTAATATTATTTGTGATTAATTAATTATTGATTTATATGATGAGGAAAATATTGATTTTATGTGGATATAGATGGAGAAAATTTTTAAAATGACAATTGTTGAAAATTAATATTTTATCTTTTTACGATAAAATAATTCATTTAAATATATTATTTTAATAATATATTAACGGTGATATTTTACAACGAATGTGGGATATATGAGTATACGAGGAGGAAGAGTATTTTTGTTGCAATAAATATTTAAAACATGTTAAACATGTCGGTGGACCCCATTTATTGATTGAAATTTGATTATAACCGTAAAATCGCCTTGGTTTGTGGATTTTGGTCAATTTCTATTTGGAATTTGTAAAACTTTCTTCTGCAAAGTTGTAGATAATTTAAATTCCTATAAAAACTCGCGAGATTCGAATTTTCTGATGAAAGGGCTATTTATTATGAATTATTGAAGTTCCAAAGCTCCGAAATATTTAATTTTTGGAAGTTTAAAATATTTTTTGTAAGAAAAACGTTTTTTGTTGCAATTGAGTGGCTCACATGTGTTATAAATGATCTGAAATCAGATTTCTAAGGTGGGCTTGAATATTTTAAGAAATATTATTATTTTATTAAATTTTTTTTTTTTGGTGTTAAGCATTTTCCTATAAATAGGATCTTGGGTTAGAATTAAAAATCACACGAAAAGTGAAGTTTTCTCTCTATATTATCGGCGTATTCTTGTGAGTATTTTGAGTATACTTTGAGTATTGCTAGGCGGTGCAAGTTCCTTCAAAGACTATATCCGTGATTCTAGCTGTAGTAGAAATCTTGATCTTTCGAGGTAAGGGATATTATTTTTTTTCGTAATGATATTATTTCTTCAATATCATTATCTTTGAAATGTTGATCCGAAGTTTTATCAAATTTGAAACTTTTTCATGTATGGGGTTCTTATTCATGGGTTCTTATTCATGAGTTCTTATTCACGAGTTCTTATTTATGAGTTCTTATTCACGAGTTCTTATTCACGAGTACTTATTAAGTAAGCGTGAAGATGTTTTTGTGGAATTTCTATCTTTTGGTGTAGAGTTACTATTCACGTATCTGGCCACTATTCACGATATCTGACACTATTCACGTATCTGACTATTCATAGAAAAATAAAATTTCTTCTTTTCGTCTAAAACATCTATTCGGATACTAACTCGATTGTATCCATGTTTTGATCATTCTTGAATTTTACACCACTATGATTATTTTTGAGGTATTTTTGGACGTGGATAAAACCAAGTACGAATCCTTAATCCTTAATCCTTGTCATTTTGTTTTCTTTGGATTCGTTTCTTTAAAAAAATATTTTTCATCATCCTCGGTCTTAAATGATGATATTATGGAATATCTTTGGCTGTAAGTGCAAAGATGAATGATTTCTTAAGAATATCTTTGGCTTTGTAGTGCAAAAGATGAATGAATTTCGAAGAATATCTTTGGCCGCAGTGCAAAGATGAGCAGTGTTTAAATGAACATGACGGTGATGAATATCTTTGGCACGTAGTGCAAAAGATTAATATTTGATTCAGATGTATATTGATTGATGTTACGAGGATAAAAGATAGGCGATGAACTTTTAAATTCATACATGAAGATAGTAGTTTGCATTCTCTACTTAACTCTTCTAATGAATTATTATTTCATTGCGAATATTGATTTAAAATTTGTTGTCTATGGTATTCTATTATATTTTTCTGTTGAAGACTAACGATAATTTGTTGTATATTATCTTAGTCATAATATATTTTCTTGAAAGCTAGTTGAGCTCACCCTTTTTCCTTTTGTTCCATTTTTTCTCGGAGGCGAGAATATAGCGAGTGCAGTGGGGTATGGAATGAAGGTTTTAGAAAGGATTGTTTAGTAGTCCTCACCATTTTGTAAAATAATGTATCGATAAATGTGATGAGGATTTATTTGAGTATAGATATTATGCAGAAGATAATATTTGTATTCAAACTCACGCTTTTTCTTGTTGTAATAATAAAGTTGTAGTTGTTTCTGTACCATGTATTGACAACTCAGAATAGGTGATGTATACCTATTTTGGGGGCGTCACATCCATACTCCATGAAATTAGTAGAATATCTTTGATATTTGAGCTTCATCCAGTATCTTTTCATGAAAATATTATTCTGAGCTTTGTTGATAATTATTAATCTTTTCATGACAGAATACTATTCATGGGTTACTATTTACAGGTTATTATTCACCCAGTTATTATTCACTCAAATATTATTCACTCGGGTATTCGGGGCACTTTTCATGTCGGAGTACTATTCACGAGTTACTATTCAGGAGTTGCTATTCACCCAATTTCTATTCACCTGAATATTATTCACTCGGGTATTTGGGGTACTTTTTGTGCTGAAATACAATTCACGAGTTACTATTCACGGGTTACTATTCACCCGATTACTATTTACTCTAGTATTATTCACTCGGGTATTTGGGACACTTTTCATGCCGGGGTACAATTCACGAGGTACTATTCCCAAAGTACTATTCACAGGATACTATTCACGGGGTATTATTCACCTGAAAAATATATTTCTTTTCTGTCCAAATTATTTTTGGTATATGAATATTATTCTTAAATTTTACTCCACAAAGCAGTATCATGTTGACAATTTGGATATTTTTAAACTCTGGATAAATTTAAAGTCTTTAATATTTATCCTTGATTTCGTTTGATTAATGTTTATATCATTGTCATCATCATCATGCTTATATTGTGATGAAAGTCATCTTTGGCTTACGTGCATAGATGGACTGTTGATTATTGGTTTTTCTGATTGTATATTTTTCGACATTTTACGATGCATAGATGAATTTGTTGATTATTGGTTTTACTGATTGCATATCTTTAGCTTACGTGCAAAAGATGGTATTGATTATTGGTTTTATAGTTGTATATCTTTGGCTTACGTGTAAACATGGGACGGTGTATGACATGATCATAACCATTTGGTGATAATAACGAATATCCTTGGCCCGTAGTGCATGGATAATTCGATGATGTGATTAGCGAGGATCATGACCATTAGTTAACAGATTGAATGTCTTTGGTCGTAGTAAGTGTTTGATGACAATTATTTGGTATGATCATGATCATTGGTTTTATAGTTGAATATCTTTGGCCCGTAGTGCAAAGGTAGACAACTGATTGGTATGATCATTGTTATTACATTTGAATATCTTTAGCCTTTTGGGTAAGGATATTGAGTAAACATTCTATTAAGCCTTTGTGGCATGGAAAAACTGTTGATTTACATGATTATAAATATGAATTGTGGATTTAACTATAATCTTTGGTGGTTCAGGTGAAGAGAGGTGATGGTAGTTCTTTTTGTCTTGGGTATAACAAAGAACTGTTGTTGAGTATTACAAGAATGAAATATTAACGATGGACTTTTAATCCAGAAAAAATAGTAGACATTATGTTCTACTTGACTCTTCTAATGGATTGCTTATTCCGCTGCAGTTAAACTTGATGTTTATTGTATTTTATCAGTTTAACACTGTTGAAGGCTAAAGATAATTTATTCTGCATTATTTTAGTCATAATATTTTTTACTGGGCTAGTTGAACTCACCCTTTTCTTTCATTGTTCTCTTCAGGAAATGAGAATATAGTTGGGACGAGTCGGGGAATGGAGTGATGGTCTAGGATAAGTGGCTTTAGTAGTCCTCACTATTCTATGAAATAGTGAGATAATAATTATAATGAGGACTCTATTGAGTGTGGTTATTGTCTAGAAGGCAATATTCGTGTTTAAACTCTCAACAATGTTTTGTCGTATTTTGCACGACTGTTGTGTGAGACCCCAGATTTTATCAATAAAGATTTAAATTTTGTCGAAATAATTTTTTAATATTATGGTGTGAATTTGAGATAATATTATAGTTGTGGGTAGTATTTATAAATTTTGCAAAGTATGCAAGTGGTTATATTATATTTGATTAGTCAGGGAATATTCGGTTTAGCAGGGAATATTCGTACAACGGCTCAATCATTGGTGGACCCCACAACAAAATTATTGTCGGATTGAGAAAATGACAAAAATATTTTATTGAAATAATGGTGGAAGTTTTACCGTGGATACTGTTGAACTACTCGGTAGTAAAAGTACAGTAAAACGTGTGGTTGCATAGTAACACACGGTATTGATTATTGATGCTTATGTGAGAAGTCACTCAGTTTGATTCCATTATTGTCGATTAATAATATGAATTATTATAAGCGATAATGACGTTTTGTTTTATTCGTTATTATTAACGTAATAAAATGAAACATCTTTTATATAAAATGTAATACTTTATTAAAGTTATTCTATAAATAGAATATATTATATTTTATTACGATATAGTGTTGTATAGTGTTTTGCATAGTGTTTGCATAGTAAAATGTTTTTATATAAATAGAATATATGATATTTTATTTAAAAGATTTTGCTTTAAATATGGACCGTCAGATTAAAGTAAATCAATCTGGACTGATTCATGGATTAATTACTATGCATTCTATTTTCCTATAAATAGAAGCTCATTCCTTCATTATTTTATTACTTAATTCCTTTGAAACTGCAGAGAGAAATTATAGAGAAGCTATAGAGAAAATCTATATAGAGAGAAAGAAGAAAAGTATTCTGCTACTTCACTTTGCCAATATTCAGTTCTTCTAAGGTAGGGAATATTATTTGTTGTACTTGTAAGGGATATTATTCTTTTGTATTCATGAAGAGAACTTCAGTTATTCAATTCCTTATTTATTCTGTTGGAATAACCTGTATACGCGGAATCCCCTATACTTGGTGATCTTCTTACATTATTCCATTCTTTATTATTTCATTGGAATATCCGCATGTGTTTTTACAGGACCTGGTTCCATTGTTTATTATTCGCATTTATTAATGCATTGGAATATCTCATCGTGTGTTTTACACCGGACTGGTTCCATTGTTTATTATTATTCAACATTTATTATTCATTGGATCATCTTGTCGGTGTGAATTTCATAATGACTCAAGTTTCGTTATTATTATTACATTGGAATAACTCGTCATGCCAAGTACCGCATGCATGGTGATTTCCTTTGTTATTCCATTCTTTATTATACCGGTTGGTTAAAACTTTGACTTTATACTCCATGAAATTAGTAGAATATTCTCGATATTTGCGTTTCATCCAGATCTTTTCATGGAAATATTCTTACGATCATTCTTGAATTTTACTCTACAAAACAAAGATCTTGTTGACAATTTGGGACGTTCTTAATTCTCGGATAAAATAATTCTTGAACTTGTTTTATTGAATTATTATGTCATTGTCATCATCCTCATGTTATAATATGTTATCTTTGGCTTACGTGCGTAGATGAACTTAGTATGATTATGACCGAGGATCATTCGGTATAATCATGGCTTGTTATAAATGATGTGATAAAAGTCCTCGGTTATTCGTAATGCAATGATGGATAGTTTTGGTATGATTATGACCGGCGGTGATTCGGTATATAGTCGTGACCATTGATAATTTGATGAAAATCCTTGACCGTGGTACGTGGATGATTAGATATTGTGGTTTATTCATTAAACCGAGTCTTAGTGATAAAATTTATGAAAACCTTTTAAAACCTAAAAGATAGTAGACTTTATTTTCTACTTGACCCTTTTAATGGATCGCATATTCCGCGTTGCAGATTAAACCTGGTTGCTCATTGTAATTTATCGGTTTAACATTGTTGAAGGCTAATGATAATTTATTTCGCATTATCTTAGTCATAATATTTCTTATTGGGCTAGTTGAGCTCACCCTTTCTTTCATCGCTTTTCAGAAATGAGAACATAGCCGGGACGAGTCGGGGAGCGAGTAATGGTCCAGAGGATAGCATTAGTAGTCCTCACTATTCGTGAAAATAAGTGTAATAATAGTTGTAATGAGGACTCCTTTTGAGTTTGTATAATATCTAGTAGACAATATTTGTATTCAAACTCACGGTTTATGTCGTATTATACCACGACAGATTATGTTAGTAAGTTGTATTTGAATTTATGTACCATGTAAGTGGCGACCCAAGATGGGTGGCGTATACCTAATTTTAGGGGCGTCGCGGTTGGTATCGAGCTTAGGATATGATCCACAGCAAGATGTGAGACTAGAACTAGGAGGGAGAGACGGGAATTCTTCGTTAGTATGACCTACGTAAGTTTATTTGTTATTTAATTGGTGCGTCGAGTATAGGGATAATATGTGATATGTTAATTAACCCTTGTTTTGTGACAAAGTGTTTGAGAATGACATCTGAAAATTTGAGATAAGCAATGAAGCACATGAGAGTGTTGATTCATTTCAAACAAAAGGTAACCACCAACAATACGATAATAATCATATTGGTGGCAATCATGACGCCCCAAAATAGGTATACATCACCCATTCGAAGTTTTCAATACATGGTATGTAAAGCAACTACAACTTTATTATTACAACAAGAAACTGTGAGTTTGAATACAAATATTATCTTCTAGACAATATCTATACTCAAATAAATCCTCATCACATTTATTGATACATTATTTTACAAAATGGTGAGGACTACTAAACAATTCTTTCTAAAACCTTCATTCCATACCCGACTGTACTCGCTTATATTCTCGCCTCCACGAGAAGAAAAATGGAACAAAAGGAAAAGGTGAGCTCAACTAGCCCAAAGAAAGAATATTATGACTAAGATAATATACAACAAATTACCGATAGTCTTCAACGGGAAAAATCTAATAGAATACAATAGACAACAAATTTTAAATCAATATTCGCAATGAAATAATAATTCATTAGAAGAGTTAAGTAGAGAATGCAAACTACTATCTTCTATGTATGAATTTAAAAGTTCATCGTCTCATCTTTTATCCCCGTAACATCAATCAATATACATACGAATCAAATATTCATCTTTGCACTACTGGGCCAAAGATATTCATCGATTGGTCATGTTCATCTAAACACTGTTCATCTTTTTACTACTACCAAAGATATTCTTCAGAAATCATTCATCTTCAGACTTCAAGCCAAAGATATTCAATAATATCATCATTTAAGACCGAGGATGATGAAAATATTTTTAAAGAAAGCGAATCCAATGAAACAAAATGACAAGGATTAAGGATTAAGGATTCGTACTTTGTTTTATCCATGTTCAAAAATACCTCAAAAATAATCATAGTGGTGTAAAATTCAAGAATGATCAAAACATGGATACAATCAAAGCTAATATCCAGAATAGATATTTTGGACAAAAAGAAGAAATTTTATTTTTCAATTGAATAGTCAGATACGTGAATAGTAACTCGACACCAAAAGATAGAAATTTCCCAAAAAACATCTTCACGCTTCATGAATAGTACTCGTGAATAAGAACTCGTGAATAGTAACTCATGAATAAGTAACTCGTGAATAATAACTCATGAATAGTAACCCGACATGGAAAAGTTCCAAATTTGATAAAAAGTTCCAACCAATATTTCAAAGATAATGATATTGAAGAAATAATATCATCCGAGAAGAAAATAACATCCCTTACCTCGAAAGATTAAGACTTAATTTGGAATCTAATGCATATAGTCTTTGAAGGAACTTGCATAGATCTAACAATACTCAAAGTATACTCACAAGAATACGCTCAATATATCGAGAGAGAAATAGAGAGAAACTTGGGTTTACGTGTGTTTTTCAATTCTAACCCAAGACCCTATTTATAGGAAATGCTTAGAACACAAAAAAGAAAATTGAATATAATATTAATATATTTTTCACATTTTCTTTAGCCCACCTTAGACAACTGATCTCAGCCCATTTGAATCACATGTGAGGCCAACTTAGTTGCAAAAAATGTTTTCTCAAAATAATTAACTAAAACTCCCAAAATTAATTATTTGAACTTGAACTTCAATAATTCATAATAAATAGCCCTTTTATCAGAAAATTCAAATCTCATGAGTTCTTATAGGAAATTCAATTCTCTACAACTTTACGAAGAAAGTGTTTCCGAATTCCAAACAAAATTGACCAAGAAATCCACAAACCAGGCGATTTTATAAAGCTATAATCAAATTTCGAATCAATAAATGGGGTCCAATGACATGTTTAACATGTTTTAAATATTTATTGCAACAAAAATACTCTTCCTCCTCAGATACTCATATATCCCACATTCGGTTGTAAAAATATCACCATTATTATATTATTATAATATAATAATATATTTAAATAAATTATTTTACCGTAAAAGATAAAATTTCAATTTTCAACAATTGTCACATTAAAAATTTTCTCCATCTATATCCACATAAAATCAATATTTTCTTATCATATGAATCAATAATTAATTATTCACAAATAATATTACAAAATCACATATTAATGACAACTGTGCAGCCTCCTAAGAAAGAGGGGCTTTCAATAAGAATTTCTCTCTTATTGGCAATGATTAGGTGACCAAACCTCTCCTTAGATGTAACTTTCTAGACATTGCCAATAATGTTATCTAATAATATTATTAGGATAATATGAATTATTTCTTCGATAATGAAAAATCTTGTGTAATGACAATTATTGAAACAACAAAGAATATAAAATATCAACGCAAAGAATTATTAAATTAATAAAAATCTTGAGCAAAGAATTATCAGAATCGTGGACGCCCCCAAAATAGGTATACATCACCTATTCCGAGTTGTCAATACATGGTATGTAAACAACTACAACTTTATTATTACAACAAGAAAAGCGTGAGTTTGAATACAAATATTATCTTCTGCACAATATCTATACTCAAATAAATCCTCATCACATTTATTGATACATTAATTTACAAAATGGTGAGGACTACTAAACAATCCTTTTCTAAAACCTTCATTCCATACCCCACTTCATACTCGCTTATATTCTCGCCTCCCCGAGAAAAATGGAACAAAAAGGAAAAGGGTGAGCTCAACTAGCTTCAAGAAAGAATATTATGACTAAGATAATATACAACAAATTATCGTTAGTCTTCAACAGGAAAAATATAATAGAATAAAATAGACAACAAATTTTAAATCAATATTCGCAATGAAATAATAATTCATTAGAAGAGTTAAGTAGAGAATGCAAACTACTATCTTCTATGTATGAATTTAAAAGTTCATCGTCTATCTTTTATCCCTGTAACATCAATCAATATACATCTAGAATCAAATATTCATCTTTCACACTACAGCCAAAGATATTCATCGATTGGTCATGTTCATTTAAACACTGCTCATCTTTGCAGACTGGGCCAAAGATATTCTTCGTAAATCATTCATCTTTGCACTACTGTGCCAAAAATATTCTTAAGAAATCATTCATCTTTGCACTACAGGCCAAAGATATTCCATAATATCATCATTTAAGACTGAGGATGATGAAAAATATTTTTTTTTTTTAAAGAAACGAATCCAGTGAAACAAAATGACAAGGATCAAGGATTAAGGATTCGTACTTGGTTTTATCCACGTCCAAAAATACCTCAAAAATAATCATAGTGGTGTAAAATTCAAGAATGATCAAAACATAGATACAATCGAGTTAGTATCCGAATAGATGTTTTTGGACGAAAAGAAGAAATTTTATTTTCTATTGAATAGTATCAGATATCGTGAATAGTCTTGAGTATCGTGAATAGAACTCTCACACCAAAAGATAGAAATTCCACAAAAACATCTTCACGCTTACATGAATAGTACTTCGTGAATAGTAACTTCGTGAATAGTAACTCATGAATAGTAACTCATGAATAGTAACCCATGAATAGTAACCCCGACATGAAAAAGTTCCAAATTTGATAAAAACTTCGGATCAACATTTCAAAGATAATGATATTGAAGAAATAATATTATTACGAAAAAAATAATATCCCTTACCTTAAAAAGCGAGACTTACGATTTGGAATAATTTGAATGAACTTGCACCGTATATCAATACTCAAGGTATACTCAAAATACTCACAAGAATACGCTTAAAATATCGAGAGAGAAAATAGAGAAAACTTGGGTTTACGGTGTGATTTTCAATTCTAACCCAAGACCCTATTTATAGAAATTACTTAGAACACCAAAGCGTAAATTTTAATATAATATTAATATAATTATACAAATTTTTCTTAGCCCACCTTTTGGTAAAAACACCAGCCACACATGTTAATGATGTCCAAAAAAAATACAAAAACGTTTTTCTTAACAAAAATAATTTAAACTCCCAAAAATCAATTATTTTGAGCTTCGTAACTTCAATAATTCATAATAAATAGCCCTTTCATCAGAAAATTCGAATCTCGCGTGTTTTATAGGAATTTCAATTCTCTACAACTTTGCAGAAGAAAGTTTTTCAAATTCCAAATAGAAATTGAGTAAAGAAATCCACAAAGCAGACGATTTACAAAGTATAATCAAATTTCGGTCAATAAATGGGGTCCACCGACATGTTTAACATGTTTTAAACATTTATTGCAACAAAATACTCTTCCTCCTCGTATACTCATATATCCCACATTCGTTGTAAAATATCACAGTTAATATATTATTAAAATAATATATTTAAATGAATTATTTTATCGAAAAAGATAAAATATTAATTTTCAACAATTGTCATTTTAAAAATTTTCTCCATCTATATCCACATAAAATCAATATTTTCCTCATCATATAAATCAATAATTAATTATTCACAAATAATATTACTGTAATCACAATATTGACAACCGAGGCGGTTCAGAAAGAGGGGCTTTCAATAAGAATTTTTCTTTCACTTATGCCGCAATTAGGTGACCAAACCTCTCCTTAGATGTAACTTTATAGACATTGTCAATAATGTTATCTAATAATATTATTCAGATAATATGAATTATTGCTTCGATAATGAAAAATATTGTGTAATGACAATTATCAAACAACAAAGAATATAAAATATCAACGTTGACAATTATTAACTCAATAAAATCTTTGAGCAAGAATTACCGTAATCATTATTGAGTAGTGCCTTCACGTAAGAATCAATAATTGGTGCAATACCGTGCTGTAACCGCTTTCAACAACGCAGATTAGTGTATTTTAACCACCGGGTATTCCAACAAAGATAACAAGAATAACTACGCCTAGTTATTTAAAAACAACTTATATTTGTGCGTTTTCTTCATCCAATCGCTTTTTAGTTATGGGCTCACACATGGTCGTTGCATGGTCGCATTTACGAATATTCGATGACAAAGACGAATATTCCACGACCAAACGAATATTCCCCCGAGCGATAATGAATATTTTATAACCACTTGCTTATTTTGAAATATTTGCGTATTTAACCCTTAACTATCCACATTAATCAAATCAACCCTTACTATTTCAAAATAATAAATAAAGGAAATTCCTTTTATTTAAAAATTTTGGGGTCTTACAAGATAACCATTATTGAGTAGTGCCTTCACGTAAGAATCGATAATTGGTGCAATACTGAGTATCTTCTTGTGTTTTAACCACCGAGTATTTTAACAGTATTAACGGTAACAACTACACCGTTATTTTTAAACAACTTATATTTGTCGTTTTCTTCATCCAATCGCTTTAGTTATGGGCCCCCACACATGCATGCTGGCAGTCAAACGAATATCCCCAGACATTACGAATATTCCACGACACCAAACGAATATTCCCAAACAACAATGAATATTTTATAACCACTTGCTTATTTTGAAATATTTGCGTATTTTACCCCTAACTATCCACATTAATCAAATCAACCCTTACTATTTCAAAATAATAAATAGAGAAAATTAAATTTCATTAATAATAAGTTGGGGTCTTACAACCTCCCTCCTTATGAAATTTTGTCCTCGAAATTCGACGACGTGCACAGTGTTTCAAAAGGTGAGGATACTCGCTTTCATTTCGCATTTCCAATTCCGTGTCATTTCCTCTATAGCATGATTCCTCCACAAAACTTTAACTTGTGGTATGACCTTTTCTTGGCGTAGGACATGCTCCTTCCTATCCAAGATCTTGACAGTACCTCCTCATACGTTAAGTCTTGGCTATCTCGTCGGTTCTAACTTCTATAACGTGGTTCGGGTCTTTCACATATTTACTGAAAGTACAGATATATGAAACACATTATGAACACGAGAGACATACTCTTTGAGGTAACGCAAGTCATAGGCTACATTTTCTACTCGGTCAAGAATTTGAAATGGACCAATAAATCGTGGATTGAGCTTTCCTCTCTTCCCAAATCTTGTAACTCCCTTCCATGGAGCAACTCGCAACAACAACATGATCCCCTACACTAAATTCCACGCCCTTTCGATGAAGATCCGCATAACTCTTTTGTCGATCTTGTGCCGCTTTTTATATCGTTGTCGAATCATTTGGATCTTTTAAAGTAGTCATACGTATTCAACTCGGGTCCCAACGGTGTTGCTTCACCCACCTCGCCCCAACATATCGGAGAAGCGACACTTTCGCCCATATAATGTTTCAAATGGAGCCACACCTATACTTGCCTAATAAGCTGTTGTTGTAGGAGAATTCCACCAATGGTAAATACTTATCCCAACCGCCTTGAAGTTCAGGACACGAGTCTTAATAAATCTTCAAGAGTTTGAATAGTCCTTTCGATTGTCCGTCTGTTTGAGGATGGTATGCGAAGCCGAATCAATCAGAATGTGTCCATAGCTTTTTGCAAGCTAACCCAAAATCTTGAAGTGAATCTTGGGTCACGTTCAAACTATGGATACTGAGCATGCCATGCAACCTCACAATCTCATTCACGCACATACTAAGCAAGACGTTCAAGTGAATAAGTCTCTAAAGATCGGCAAGAAATGAGCAGACTTGGTTAATCTATCAACAATAACCCAAATAGCATTGATGCCCCGAGAAACCGTAGGAAGACACATGAACGAAATCCATGGTAATGTGTTCCCACTTCCATTTCGGAATCTCAAGTGGTTGTAATGGACCCTTAGGTACCAGAGATGCTCACTTTACACGTTGACAAGTTAAACACATTGAGATAAACTTTGCAATCTCTCTCTTCATATTGTTCCACCAAAATGTATGTCGAAGATCACGATACATTTTAAGTACTTCCATGATGGATTGCAAATGGTGTATTGTGTGCCTCTATCATAATCTTGTACTTCAAATCGAAGTCGTTAGGAACACAAAGTCTCAGAGTGGACTCAAGTATTCCTTCTTCATCATTTCTCGCTTAGGAATAGCTCCTTCTTGTACTTTCTTCTTCATACGCATCGACTCCGGGTGGGTGGCTTGAGCAACCTTAACTTTTCTATTAAAGTTGGCTCTACGCGTATACTTGACATCATCGCACTTTTCGTTCTCGCATATGATCTTCTACTCAACGCTACATTTACCACGTTCGCTTTTCCGAGGATGGTATTGAATAAGGTGGTCGTAGTCTTTCAATAGCTCGAGCCAACGTCATCGCCGCATGTTGAGTTCTTTTGAGTGAAGAAATATTTAAGGCTTTTATGGTGCGAATATATCTCCATTTTCTCCCATATAGATAGTGCCTCCATATCTTTAACAATAAAAGCGATCACGCTAACTCTAGATCATGAGTAGGATAATTCCTCTCATACTCTTTAAGTTGTTCATGAGGCATAAAGGCTATGACTTTCCCACGTTGCATGAGAACACATCCTAACCCTTTTGCTCGAAGCATCGTCAGAGATAACAAATCCATCCGAACCAGATGGTATTGTTGAAACAGTCAAATAAGTCTCCTCTTAAGCTCTTGGAAACTCTTCTCGATTCTTCGCTCCAAACGAATTTTGTATCCTTCCGAGTTAGTGAGTTAATGGAGTAGCGATTCGAGAAAACCCTTCCACGAATCTCCGATAATAACCATTTAAGCCCAAAAGCTACGTACTTTGGGCACCGACTTCGGTTGCTCCCAACTTTGTATTGCTTCAATCTTCGCCCGGATCAATAGATACTCCATGTTTCGACACCACGTGCCCAAGGAATGCTACTTCCTCGAGCGTAACTCGCATTTCTTCAATTTGGCATATAGTTGGTTTTCACGAAGCCATTGGAGTACCAAGCTTAAATGGTGCTCATGATCTTCACGACTTTTGGAATATATGAGGATGTCATCAATAAAAACAACAACGAATCGATCCAAATATTCCTTAATACTCGGATCATCATATCCATGAAAGCCGCGAGAGCATTAGTCAATCCGAAAGACATGACTAAGAATTCATAATGCCCATACCGAAGTTCAAGGGCGTCTTTGGAATATCCTCGATTCTAATCTTGGTGATGATATCCGGAAGCTAAGATCGATTTTTGAAAAGAATTGTGCCTCAGAATTTGGTCAAACAAGTCATCAATACGAGGTAGAGGATACCTTATCTTGATGGTGACATGGTTCAATTCCCGATAGTCAATATAAAGTCGCATACTCCCGTCTTTCTTCTTTACGAATAAAAGCAGAGCACCCGAGGAGATGTCTTAGATTTAATGAAACCGATGTCCAACAATTTCGTAGTTGGACCTTTAACTCCTCGAAGTTCAATAGAGCCATTCGATATGGGGTTTTAGAAATGGGCTTTGTACTGGGTTCAAGATCAATAAAGAATTCAACTTCACGTTCTGGGGTAGGCCGGAAGTTCTTCAGAAATACGTCGGGAAAGTCAATAACAACAGAATATTATTCAAATTTGACGTGTCTTTATTCAAATCCATAACATGGTCTAAGAAAGCTTGACATCCGCTTTTCAATAAACGAATAGCTTTATGATTAGATATGATGGTGATTGATTTTAATGGTTTAGTTGCTTGAATTTCGTACAACGGGTTGGTTAGGAATATGAAAACTAACAACCTTACGAAAACAATCAATTTTGGCATGATGAGTAGTTAACCAATCAATCCCTAAAATCACATCAAAAGCAAGTATCTTTAAAGAGATAAGGTCAAGGTAAGGTAATGGTGCCAACTTGAATCAAACAAGATTTATAAGCAGTGGATGTGATGAAAGTTTCTCTAACGAAGTTTCCACAGATAGGTCAAAGTCTAATTTCTCCGAGTCAAGTTTAAACGTTGAGCACAAGGTGAGGAGAGATAAATGAATGGGTAAAGACTTCAGGATCAAGTAAGGTATAAACTTCGCAAGAATTTATAAATAGCTTACCCGTGATCACCTCGTTTGGGTTCCTCGTATTTTGACCGATCACAACAAACGCTTCTTCCGGAATCCTTGACTTTGACTTTTCGGGGACGATCTTTTGAGTCACCGTCCCTCATTGAACTAGGTTTCATTCCACCGCATAATCTCGAAGCGATATGTCCTTCCTTTCCACAATTATAGCATACCTTGAACTGTTGTGGGACGGTTTGGTGATATGTCCCTTTTCCCGCATTTATAGCATATAGTGGTGGTCGTTCTCCTCCCTTAGAACCGGTTGCTACAAGCCAAGATCTTCTTCACATGGTCGTTGTTAAATCTCCTCTTTTAAAATCTCCTCCCGACTCGCTTCTTTTATTTTCATGGCTATGATTACCACCAGAGTGGTTACCATTTTTGTCCGTCTGCTTTTCTTTCTCATTTGGTTATCATTATTTACATTGACTACTATCTCTCGGTACGATCCTCGGTTATGGTTCCTCGATTGACCATACTCGTTATCTCGCTTCTAATAATTGAGCCACATTTTACAATATCTGAATAGAGAAAGTTTATGAGAAATGAGATATTGACGTATCTTAGGGTTTCAAACCTCTAAGAAACATCGCGTCATCGTTCCTCATTCTCCACCAAATGAGGTGAAAACCGATAACTCTCGCAAACTTTGCCTCGTCTTTGAGACACCGTCATGTTGTTTTGCTCTAATCGATGAACTCCACTTCCTTCATATGTACGTGAACACTTTCGTGAAAGTATTTGTAATTAAATAGTTTTCAAACGTTTCCCAAGACATCTTTGATGCTTGGTGGATGGGTACGCTTCACTGACTCCCACCAGTGATGCGCTTTCGCCACGGAACATAAAGGTGGCGAATGGAACCTTCGTTTCTCCGCATCCCAAGACATCGAATATCTTGGTAATTTGCTTGACCCATGTTTCCGCCATGATCGGATCCGGCTTTCCAGTAAATTCTGGTGGTCCCAACTTTTGAAGCGTTGGTGTTGTGACAACCCGTGAATTGCTATCATTTCTCCTGTATTTTGAACACGAGTCTCCTCTAAATTCGATTTTGCATGAAGCGTAAAAAGCTTCTAAACATCCCTCGTTCATCATCGCTTTCATTTGGTGTTGTTCACGGGAGGAACATTGCCCGACATTGTTATGCGTTCTCCTCGTTGGTGAGTACTGAGCGTCTCCACGGTCTCATTTCCATTGTTAATATTCTCGGTCGACATTCTCAAATCATCGTCATAAAACAAGGGTTAATTAAGAAATCAATATATCACATAATATCCTTATATCTTGACTAACTAAAAAATAAGCTTAGGTAGGACACACTAGCGAAGGATTTACTCGTCTCTCCCTCCTAGTTTCTATTCCCCGATCTCCGCCAGAGATCATATACCTAAGCTCTCGATACCAACCTGTGGCGCCCCAAAATAGGTATACATCACCCATTCGAGTTGTCAATACACGGTACGTAAACAACTACAACTTTATTATTACACAAGAAAGCTGTGAGTTTGAATACAAATATTATCTTCAGACAATATCTATACTCAAATAAATCCTCATCACATTTATTGATACATTATTTTACAAAATGGTGAGGACTACTAAACAATTCTTTCTAAAACCTTCATTCCATACCCCAGACTGCATCTTTCGCTTATATTCTCGCCTCCACGAGAAGAAAAATGGAACAAAAAGGAAAAGGGTGAGCTCAACTAGCCCAATAAAGAATATTATGACTAAGATAATATACAACAAATTACCGATAGTCTTCAACAGAGGAAAAATCTAATAGAATACAATAGACAACAAATTTTAAATCAATATTCGCAATGAAATAATAATTCATTAGAAGAGTTAAGTAGAGAATGCAAACTACTATCTTCTATGTATGAATTTAAAAGTTCATCGCTCATCTTTTATCCACCGTAACATCAATCAATATACATCCGGAATCAAATATTCATCTTTGCACTACTGAGCCAAAGATATTCATCACCGGGTCAGTGTTCATCTAAACACTGCTCATCTGCAGACTACTACCAAAGATATTCTTCGAAATCATTCATCTTTGCACTACAAGCCAAAGATATTCAATAATATCATCATTTAAGATCGAGGATGATGAAAATATTTTTAAAAAACGAATCCGGTGAAACAAAATGACAAGGATTAAGGATTCGTACTTTGTTTTATCCATGTTCAAAAATACCTCAAAAATAATCATAGTGGTGTAAAATTCAAGAATGATCAAAACATGGATACAATCAAAAGCTAATATCCGAGAATAGATATTTTGGACAAAAAGAAGAAATTTTATTTTTCAATTGAATAGTGCCATATACGTGAATAGTAACTCGACACCAAAAGATAGAAATTTCCCAAAAAACATCTTCACGCTTCATGAATAGTACTCGTGAATAAGAACTCGTGAATAAGAACTCATGAATAGTAACTTCATGAATAGTAACTCGTGAATAATAACTCATGAATAGTAACCCGACATGGAAAAGTTCCAAATTTGATAAAAAGTTCCAACCAATATTTCAAAGATAATGATATTGAAGAAATAATATCATCGAGAAGAAAATAACATCCCTTACCTCGAAAGATTAAGACTTTATTTGGAAATAAGGGTATAGTCTTTGAAGGAACTTGCACCGTCTAACAATACTCAAAGTATACTCACAAGAATACGCTCAATATATCGAGAGAATAGAGAGAAACTTGGGTTTACGGTGTGTTTTCAATTCTAACCCAAGACCCTATTTATAGGAAAATGCTAAGAACACCAAAGTAGAAAATTGAATATAATATTAATATATTTTTCACATTTTCTTTAGCCCACCTTAGACAACTGATCTCAGCCCATTTGAATCACATGTGAGGCCAACTTAGTTGCAAAAAACGTTTTCTCAAAATAATTAACTAAAACTCCCAAAAATTAATTATTTTGAACTTCGTAACATCAATAATTCATAATAAATAGCCCTTTTATCGTAAAAAATTCAAATCTCGTGTGTTTTTATAGGAAATTCAATTCTCTACAACTTTACGTAAGAAAGTTTTTCCGAATTCCAAATGAGAAATTGACCGAAATCCACAAACCAAGCGATTTTATAAAAGCTATAATCAAATTTCAATCAATAAATGGGGTCCAATCGACATGTTTAACATGTTTTAAATATTTATTGCAACAAAAATACTCTTCCTCCTCAGATACTCATATATCCCACATTCGTTGTAAAAATATCACCATTATTATATTATTATAATATAATAATATATTTAAATAAATTATTTTACCGAAAAAGATAAAATTTCAATTTTCAACAATTGTCACATTAAAAATTTTCTCCATCTATATCCACATAAAATCAATATTTTCCTTATCATATGAATCAATAATTAATTATTCATAAATAATATTATAAAATCACAATATCGACAACCGTGCGGTTCTGTGGAAGAGGGGCTTTCAATAAGAATTTCTCCTTCTTGGTAGCAATTAGGTGACCAAACCTCTCCTTAGGCGAGAACTTTCTAGACATTGCCAATAATGTTATCTAATAATATTATTCGGATAATATGAATTATTGCTTCGATAATGAAAAAAATCGTGTAATGACAATTATTCAAACAACAAAGAATATAAAATATCAACGCAACAATTATTAAATCAATAAAATATTGAATAAAGAATTATCGTAACCATTATTGAGTAGTGCCTTCTTTACGTAAGAATCAATAATGGTGCAATACTGAGTGCTAACGTGTTTTAACCACCGAGTATTTTAACGGTGATAACTGTGAATAACTACACTGCAGATTATTTTTAAACAACTTATAATTGTCATTTTCTTCATCCAATCGCTTTTCAGTTATGGGGCCATACATATGGCTACTGTGCCGCATTTAATATTCCCGACAAGCGATCACGAATATTCCACGACCAAACGAATATTCCAAACAACAATGAATATTTTATAACCACTTGCTTATTTTGAAATATTTGCAGTATTTTACCCCTAACTATCCACATTAATCAAATCAACCCTTACTATTTCAAAATAATAAATAGAGAAAATTAAATTTCATTAATAATAAGTTGGGGTCTTACAAAGAACGGCTATCGTAACAATGATAACCATAGTGGGGAAATTATCATGCTAAGAATGGTAACCACTTGATTGGTAATCACGGCAAAGATAATAGAAATGGAAATTGCAAGAAGAGAAGGTCATTTAGCTCAATTTTGTTTGTGCACCAAAGTCAAGTCTAGCTGGGGACGGTGGCACCAAAGGTGGATATGAACAAAACAAAGTCGTTGGTTTTAGGAAGTGCATTTTCATGACTTCTCAAAAAGCGAGTAAACCGAACGAAGTTAGACGGGTTAGTTAATTATAAATTGCGAAGTCTATACCTTATAAGATCTGAGGTTCTACCCATTATTTTATCTCTCTTGCTTTGCGTTCAACGTTTAAATTTGACTCCGGAGAAGTTAGACTTTGACTTATTGGTTGAAACTTCGTTAGTAGGAGCCTTTGTTACCTCTACTATTTTTAAATCTTGTTTGATTCAAATAAACACTTTCACGATCTTATCTCTTTGAAAATACTTGCCTTTGAGGTAATTTTTGAAAACGATTGATTAACTACTTATTATTCTTTTTGTAAGGTTGTTAGCTTTCATATTCCTAACCAACCTGTTATACGAATTCAAAGTAACCAAACCCTAAAGTTAATCACTGTTATATCAAGCCATAAGTAAAGAGCCCCGATCCTTTCGTTGTTGACTTCCTTGTGTGGAATGCACCGAAGCCGGACTTTTTGTAGGCGACGTCGTGAATGACGATGACAAGTTGATAGGTATCATTGTGAGGTGTTATCTAGGTTAAAGGATAGAAGTCACGGTTGGTATCAATGTAACGTATCTTATCCAAGTCTTGGATAAGAGTAGCGATTTTGAATGATATTTCTATCATTAATAAATTTCTTGACGTATTCTTGAAGATTTCTAGCCTACCCTAGAGCGTGAAATCGAATTTTGTATTGACCCCAAAGATAAAAACCCATTTCTTAAACCCTCAAATATTTCTTCAACTAAAATGAGCAGCTTTACGTGGTTTATGATGAAAGTCATAATAAAAGCATTGGACTAATGAAAATTATAGGTATACGTGGTATTAGTAAGTGTTATGATGAGTTATGTTGGTTAGTATGTGAAAACATGAAAGTTTCTTAAAATCACAAGGAGTTAAAACCGATTTTGGTGAAAACGTAATATGAAATTCAATTGACCAAATCTCCTATTATATTTTGAATTTTTGAGTGTGGTCAAGTCCTAGAGTTAGATCTATGAGTTACCTAACTAATCCAAGTGGAATTACTGGAAAAGGTGTTGTAGATTTTTGTGTGGACGGATTTTAGCAAAGGAGTGCAAAGCTGCAAAAACCGAAAAAAGCTGTTGCCATGATTTTAGACGGGCTGTTTCGGCCACTTAAATTATGAGAAAAATTCTGGCCTTTTGGGACATGAAGGTATATGGTATAAAGTATCTCCTGTCCAAAAATGAGCTCATTCTCGACTTAAAATGAGCAAGTTATGACTATTTCAATATTTAGGTTTTCCGACGAAAAATGCTATATTAGGAGTTCTATAACTCAGATGACCATGAAATTTAAACTAGAAGCTCACATTAACATGTGTAAGGTCCTGCCAAGATTTGGGAATTTTGAAGTTAAACTTGAGGTAGCTAATTTCTTAAGGAATTAATTAGAAATTAATTTTGAAAATAGTAAATGAATTTTAAAATTCCGAGAAAAATATATTTTCATTATGGGACTATATTATGCTAAATTCCAGAAAATAAATATTTTTGGGACTAATTTGGTATTTTCATGAAAATAGTTTAGTTACGAACATATGAGTTAAATATGTTATGTGAAACAAAGTTGAAAATAGGATTTTATGGCCAGAGAATCCTATATAGAGTATATGCATATTTTTTTTGATGAGGATTTGATAATTAGTGATGATATCTTATGAGTATGGCATTTTGAATGATTAAATGCATTATATGGTAAAGCGTAAACAATTGAAATAAATTGTTTATAAATTTAAGAAGTGATTAAAAAATTGTTATAATATTAATGATATTAGATTATAAGATTATTAAGTGATTGATAACATGGGGATATTCTTGAATCTCGGATAAATTATATTATAAATGTTTAATATTTATCCTTTATCTCATTTGATTGATTCTTTATATCATTGACATGATCCTCGTGCTTTATATTATGTTGAAAGTCATCTGTGGCTCACGTGCATAGATGGACTTGGTATAATTATGACCAGGGATTGTTCGGTATAATCATGACCGTAATTGAAAACACGATTATCTTTGGCATGTAGTGCATGGATAATTTGTGGTCGTGATACTAATGAATACTACGATTATCTTCGCACGTAGTCGTATGGATAATTGTGGTCGTGATCTTAATGAATACACGATTATCTTCGCACGTAGTGCATGTGTAAGACCCCAAATTTTTTTAAATAAAAGGAATTTCCTTTATTTATTATTTTGAAATAGTAAGGGTTGATTTGATTAATGTGGATAGTTAAGGGTTAAATATGCAAATATTTCAAAATAAGCAAGTGGTTATAAAATATTCATTGTTGTCGGGGAATATTCGTTTTGGTCGTGGAATATTAAATGCAGATCGGGGGAATATTAAATGACGACCAAGCTGACCATGTGTGGGCCCCATAACGAAAGCGATTGGATGAAGAAAATGACAAATATAAGTTGTTTTTAAATAACTTGGCGTAGTTATTACAATTAATCTTGTTGGAATACCGGTGGTTAAAACACACTAATACGCGTTGTTGAACAAGTAGCAGATACCAGTATTGCACCAATTATTGATTCTTACGTAAGAAGGCCTTTACTCAATAATGGTTACAGTAATTACCGCTCAAGATTTTATTGAGTTAATAATTCTTTGCGTTGATATTTTATATTCTTTGTTGTTTCAATAATTGTCATTACACAAGATCTTTCATTATCGAAGCAATAATTCATATTATCTGAATAATATTATTAGATAACATTATTGGTAATGTCTAGAAAGTTCGCCTAAGGAGAGGTTTGGTCACCTAATTGCGGCCGCCAAGAAGAAGAAATTCTTATTGGAAAGCCCCCTCTTTGAGGAACCGCCTGGTCATCAATATTGTGATTCTCGTAATATTATTTGTGAATAATTAATTATTGATTTATATGATGAGGAAAATATTGATTTTATGTGGATATAGATGGAGAAAATTTTTAAAATGACAATTGTTGAAAATTAATATTTTATCTTTTTCTGATAAAATAATTCATTTAAATATATTATTTTAATAATATATTAACGGTGATATTTTTACAACGAATGTGGGATATATGAGTATACGAGGAGGAAGAGTTTTTTTGTTGCAATAAATGTTTAAAACATGTTAAACATGCTCATTGGACCCCATTTATTGGTTGAAATTTGATTATAACTGTAAAATTGCCCGTTTGTGGATTTGGTCAATTTCTATTTGGAATTTGGAAAAACTTTCTTCCGTAAAGTTGTAGAGAATTGAATTTTCTATAAAAACACGCGAGATTGAATTTTCTAATGAAAGGACTATTTATTATGAATTATTGAAGTTCAAGTCTCAAATAATAATTGATTTTGAAGTTTAAAATATTTAAAATTAGAAAAACGTTTTTTCTTATTTTTTTCTAGAAGGTGGCATGTGTTTGATGGCTGAAATCAGATTCTAGACATGTGTAGAAAATAATATAATTATATTATTAATTTATTAAATTTTCTGCTTTGGTGTTCTAAGCAATTTCCTATAAATAAGGTGCTTAGGTTAGAATTGAAAATCACACCAGAAACTGAAGTTTTCTCTCTATATTATCGAGCGTATTCTTGTGAGTATTTTGAGTATACTTTGAGTATTGCTATACGGTGCAAGTCCAAGTCATAGCCTATATCCCAGTATTTAAAATGTAAATCTCGATCTTTCGAGGTAAGTGGATATTATTTTTTTCGTAATGATATTATTTCTTCAATATCATTATCTTTGAAATGTTGATCTAAAGTTTTTATCAAATTTGGAACTTTTTCATGTCGGGAGTTCTTATTCATGGGTTACTATTCATGAGTTACTATTCACGATTTACTATTCAAAGTACTATTCATGTAAGCGTGAAGATGTTTTTTGTGGAATTTCTATCTTTTGGTGTCTGAGTTACTTATTCACGATATTTTAAGACTATTCACGATATCTGGTACTATTCATAGAAAAATAAAATTTCTTCTTTTTTCGTCAAAACATCTATTATGGATACTAACTCGATTGATATCATGTTTTGATCATTCTCGAATTTTACACCACTATGATTATTTTTGAGGTATTTTTGGACGTGGATAAAACCAAGTACGAATCCTTAATCCTTAATCCTTGTCATTTTGTTTCAATCGGATTCGCTTTTAAAAAAATATTTTCATCATCCTCGGTCTTAAATGATGATATTATTGAATATCTTTGGCCCGTAGTAGGTCAAAGATGAATGATTTCTGAAGAATATCTTTGGCAGTAGTGCAAAGATGAGCAGTGTTGAGATGAACATGACCGATTGATTAATATCTTTGGCACAGTAAAAGATGAGCAGTGTTTAAATGAACATGACTAATGATGAATATCTTTGGCACTGTAGTGCAAAGATGAATATTTGATTCCAGATGCATATTGATTGATGTTACTGAGGATAAAATATTGATGATGGATTTGTTAAATTCATAGATTATAGTAGATTTCATTCTACGTAACTCTTCTATGAATTATTATTTTTCCATGCGTAATATTGATCCGAAACTTGTTGTCTATTGTATTCTATCGATTTTTCCCTGTTGAAGACTAACGATAATTTGTTGTATATTATCTTAGTCATAATATTCTTTTATCGGCTAGTTGAGCTCACCCTTTTCCTTGTTGTTCCATTTTTCTTCTCGTGAGGGCGAGAATGTAGCGAGTACTAGTCGGGGTATGGAATGAAGGTTTTAGAAAGGATTGTTTAGTAGTCCTCACCATTTTTGTAAAATAATGTATCAATAAATGTGATGAGGATTTATTTGAGTATAGATATTGTCTAGAAGATAATATCTGTATTTAAACTCACAGTTTTACTGTTGTAATAATAAAGTTGTAGTTTGCTTCTTGTACCATGTATTTGGCGACTCGAATGGGTGTTGTGTATACCTATTTTGGGGGCGCCACGATTGGTATCGAGCTTAGGATATGATCTCTGGCGGAGATCGGGGAATAAAACTAGGAGGGAGAGACGAGTAAATCCTTCGCTAAAGGTGTCCTACCTAAGCTTATTTGTTAGTTGGTCAAGATTATATAGGGATATTATGTGATATATTGATTTCCTTAATTAACCCTTATTTTTATGTGATGATTTGAGAATGTCGATCGAGAATATTAATGATGGAGCAAATGAGACCGAGTGGAGATCGCATGTACTCACCAACGAGGAGAGAGCGTCAACAGCCGGTAATGTTCCTCCCGTGAAGAACAACACCTTGAAAGCGAGATGATGAACGAGGGATGTTTAGAAGCTTTTTGCAGTTCATGCAAAATCGCACGAGGAGACTCGTGTTCAAAATCTGAGGAGAAATGATAGCAATTCACGGGTGGTCACAACCAAGGCGATTCAAAGAGTTGGGACCACAGTGACTGGGAAAGCCGGATCCGATTAAAGCGAGACGTGGGTCAAACAAATTACCAAGATATTCGATGTCTTGGGATGCACGGAGGAACAGAAAGTTCCATTCACGCCTTTATGTTCCGCGTGGCGAGGCAGACATCGGTGGGAATCGTGAAGCGTACCCATCCGGTACTACACTCAAAGATGTCGTGGGAGACGTTTGAAGCAGTTCAATGACAAGTACTTCCACGAAAGTATTCGTCATATGAAGGAAGTGGAGTTTATTAGACTAAGCGAATAACATGGCGGTGTCCCGAAGACGAGTAAGTTCGCAGAGTTATCGAGTTTGCACCTCATTTGGTGGAGAATGAGGAACATACGACGCGGATGTTTCGAGAGGTTTAAAACCGACATACGTCAATATCTCATTTCTCATAAATTTTCTCTATTCAGATGTTGTCAACAGGCTCGGTTGTTAAAGCGAGATAACGAGTACGTTCAACCGAGGGACCATAACCGAGGATCATCATCAAGAAGATAGCGATCATCGAATAACGATAACCCGGCGGAGAAAGAAGAATCTGAGACAAGGTAACAGAACTACTCGTGGTAATCGTGGCCATGAAAATAGAAGAAGCGAGTGGGAGGAGATTTTAAAAGAGGAGATTCAACAACGACCGTATGAAGACGGCGTCGGCCAAGAGTAACTAGTTTTAAGGGAGGAGAAGCGACCACCCATTATATGTTACAAATGCGGGAAAGAGGGACATATCATTGGCCCCACAACAGTTTAAGGTATGCTATAATTGTGGAAAAGAAGGACATATAAACGAGATTATGCGATATCGAAACCTAGTTCACGGGGACGGTGACTCAAAAGACCGTCCCGAAAAAGTCAAAGTCAACGATTCCGGAAGAGCGTTTGTTGTCCTTTGGTCAAAATGCGAGGAACCCGAACGAAGTTAGACAGGTTTAGTTAATTATAAATTCTTAAGTATATACCTTACTAGATATTGGTTCTACCCATTCTTTTATCTCTCTTACTTGCGCTCAACGTTTGAACTTGACTACGGAGAAATTAAACTTTGACTTATCTGTGGAGACTCCATTAGGAGAAAATTTCATTACATCCGTTATTTAAAAATCTTGCTTGATTGAGTTCAGCACTATCACATTACACCGTTAACCTTATTTCTATAGAGATATTTGCTTTTGATGTGATTTTAAGGTTAACTACTCATCATGCCAAAATTAATTACTTTTCGTAAGGTTGTTAGTTTTCATATTCCTAAGCAACCCGTTATTCAATTCAAGCAATCAAACCATTGTAATCAAACATTTTCATATCAAGCCATGAAGTCATTCGTTTATTACGGATGTCAAGTTTTCTTAGTCCATGTTATGGATTTGAATAAAGACACGTCGATTTGAATAATATTCCGTTGTTATTGATTTTTCTGACGTATTTCAAGAATTTCTTGGCTTACTCCCAAAGTTCGATATTAAATTTTGTATCGACTTTGAACCCAGACAAAACTCATTTCTAAAATCTAATATCGAATGGCTCTATTGAACTTGAGGAGTTAAAAATTCAACTATAAATTTGGTACCGAGCCTTTATTTTGTGACTTCCTTTGTGGAATTCACTAAGCCGCACTCTCGTAGGGACGTCTATATTCGTGCGATGACAAGAACCGATAGGTGTCATTGTGACGTCTTATCCAAGATTGGGATATGAGTCACGATTGAGAGCAACCTAAGTCGATGTCGAAAAGACGTAGCTTTCTAGGCTTAGTTGGTTATTATCGGAGATTCGTTGAAGGATATTCTCGAATCGCTATTCCATTAACGCAATCGACTTCGTAGAGATACAAAATTCGAATGGAGCGAGGAATGTGGGAAGAGCTTCAAGAACTCAAGAGGAGACTCATTTCAAAGACATGTTCGATCATGCCATCCTGGAAAAGCGAACGTGGTAGCCGACGCGATGAGTAGAAGATTATATCTTGAACGAAAAGTGCGATGATGTCAAGTATCACGATAGAGCCAACTTTAATAGAAAAGTTAAGATTGCTCAAGCCACCCAGGCCGGGAAATGATGTGTATGAAGAAGAAAGTACAAGAAGGAGCTATTCGAGGCGAGAATTGATGAAGAAGGAATACTTGAGTCCACTCTAGACTTTGTGTTCCTAACGACTCGATTTGAAGTACAAGATTATGATGGAGGCACAATACGCCATTTGCAATCCATCCTGGAAGTACTAAAATGTATCGTGATCTTTGACATACATTTTGGTGGAACAATATGAAGAGAGAGATTGCAAAGTTTATCTCGATGTGTTTAACTTTGCCAACGTAAAGGCGGAGCATCTTGTACTTAAGGGTCCGTTGCAACCACTTGAGATTAGGAATGGAAGTGGGAACACATTACTATGGATTTCGTTTACGGGTCTTCCGCGGTTTCTCAAGGCATCAATGCTATTTGGGTTATTGTTGATAGATTAACCAAGTCCGCTTCATTTCTTACCGATATGAGAGACTTATTCCTTGAACGCCTTTTCTCGGATATACGTAAATGAGATTGTGAGATTGCATGGCATGCCGGTATCCATAGTTTTAGATCGTGACCCAAGATTCACTTCATGATTTTGGGTTAGTTTTGTAGAAAGCTATGGGCACGCAATTTCATTGATTGGTTTGGCATACCATCCTCAAAAGCGGATGGGCAATCGTAAAGGACTACTCAAACTCTTGAAGATATATTAAAATTACGTGTCCTAGATTTCAAAGGAAGTTGGGATAAGTACTTGCCATTGGTGGAATTCTCATACAACAATAGTTATTAAACAAATATAGGCATGGTTCCATTCAAGCATTATATGGGCCGAAAATGTCGTTCCCCAATATGTTGGGATGAGGTGGGTGAAGCAACATTGTTGGGACCCGAAAGTTAATCACGTATATGACTAATGATTCGGACAACGTATACAAAGCTAAGACAAGATCGACAAAAGAGTTATGCGGATCTTCATCGAAAGGACGTGGAATTTAATGTAAGGGATCATGTATTGTTGCGAGTTGCTCCATGGAAGGGTGTTACAAGATTTGGGAGAGAGGAAAGCTCAATCCATGATTTATTGGTCCATTTCAAATTCTTGACCGGAAGTAGGAAATGTAGCCTATAGACTTGCGTTACCTCAAAGTATGTCTCGTGTTCATAATGTGTTTCATATATCATACTTCGTAAATATGTGAAAGACCCGAACCACGTTATAGAGTTAGAACCAGGACGAGATAGTAGAAGACTTAACGTATGAGGAGGTACTGTCAAGATTTTGGATAGGAAGGAGCATGTCTCACGCAAGAAAAAGTTATACCACAAGTTAAAGTTTTGTGGAGGAATCATGCTATAGAGGAAATGACACAGGAATTGGAAGCGGAAATGAAAGCGAGGTATCCTCACCTTTTGAAACACTGTACGTCACGTCAATTTCGAGGACGAAATTTCATAAGGAGGGAGGTTGTAAGACCCTCAAATTTTTTTAAATAAAAGGAATTTCCGTTATTTATTATTTTGAAATAGTAAGGGTTGATTTGATTAATGTGGATAGTTAAGGGTTAAATATGCAAATATTTCAAAATAAGCAAGTGGTTATAAAATATTCATTGTTGTTTGGGAATATTCGTTTGGTCGCGTGGAATATTAAATGCGATTCGGGAATATTAAATGCGACCAGTAGCGACCATGTGTGGGCCCCATAACTGAAAGCGATTGGATGAAGAAAGCGACAAATATAAGTTGTTTTTAAATAACTAGCGTAGTTATTACAGATTATCTTGTTGGAATAAATTGGTTAAAACACACTAATACGCGTTGTTGAACAAAAAGCACTGCAGTATTGCACCAATTATTGATTCTTACGTAAGAAAGGCTTTACTCAATAATGGTTACTGATAATTATTGTTCGAAGATTTTATTGAGTTAATAATTCTTTGCGTTGATATTTTATATTCTTTGTTGTTTGATAATTGTCATTACATAGTATCTTTCATTATCGAAGCAATAATTCATATTATCTGAATAATATTATTAGATAACATTATTGGCAATGTCTAGAAAGTTACATCTAAGGAGAGGTTTGGTCACCTAATTGCGCGCCAAGATGAAGAAATTCTTATTGGAAAGCCCTCTTTCTGAAGGAGCGCACGGTTGTCAATATTGTGATTACGTAATATTATTTGTGAATAATTAATTATTGATTTATATGATGAGGAAAATATTGATTTTATGTGGATATAGATGAGAAAATTTTTAAAATGACAATTGTTGAAAATTAATATTTTATCTTTTTACGATAAAATAATTCATTTAAATATATTATTTTAATAATATATTAACGGTGATATTTTTACAACGAATGTGGGATATATGAGTATACGAGGAGGAAGAGTATTTTTGTTGCAATAAATGTTTAAAACATGTTAAACATGTAAATTGGACCCTATTTATTCGGTGAAATTTGATTATAGCTTTTGTAAAATTGCCCGTTTGTGGATTTTGGTCAATTTCTATTTGGAATTTGGAAAAACTTTCTTCTGCAAAGTTGTAGAGAATTGAATTTCCTATAAAACTCGCGAGATTCGAATTTTCTGATGAAAGGGCTATTTATTATGAATTATTGAAGTTCAAGCTCAAAATAATTGATTTTAGAAGTTTAAAATATTTAAAATTAGAAAACGTTTTTCTTATTTTTTCTAGAAGGTGGCATGTGTTTGATGGCTGAAATCAGATTCTAGACATGTGTAGAAAATAATATAATTATATTATTAATTTATTAAATTTTTCGCTTTGGTGTTCTAAGCAATTTCTATAAATAGGGTGCTTAGGTTAGAATTGAAAATCACACGGCTCAAGTTTCTCTCTCTATATTATCGAGCGTATTCTTGTGAGTATTTTGAGTATACTTTGAGTATTGCTATACGGTGCAAGTCCAAGTCATAGCTTTATATCAGGTATTTAAATTTTAAGATCTTGATCTTTCGAGGTAAGGGATATTATTTTTTTTGTAATGATATTATTTCTTCAATATCATTATCTTTGAAATGTTGATCTAAAGTTTTATCAAATTTGGAACTTTTTCATGTATAAAGTTCTTATTCATGGGTTCTTATTCATGAGTTCTTATTCACGAGTTCTTATTCACGAAGTCTTATTCTATACGTGAAGCGTGAAGATGTTTTTTGTGGAATTTCTATCTTTTGGTGTGAGTTATTATTCACGATACGGACTATTCACGATATCTGAGACTATTCACGTATACGGTACTATTCAATAGAAAAATAAAATTTCTTCTTTTCGTCTAAAACATCTATTATGGATACTAACTTCGATTGTATCCATGTTTTGATCATTCTTGAATTTTACACCACTATGATTATTTTGAGGTATTTTTGGACGTGGATAAAACCAAGTACTTAATCCTTAATCCTTAATCCTTGTCATTTTGTTTCATTGGATTCGTTTCTTAAAAAATATTTTCATCATCCTCGGTCTTAAATGATGATATTATTGAATATCTTTGGCACGTAGAAAAGATGAATGATTCTGAAGAATATCTTTGGGCTGTAGTGCAAAGATGAGCAGTGTTGAGATGAACATGACCAGATTGATTAATATCTTTGGCACAGTAGTGCAAAGATAAAGCAGTGTTTAAATGAAACATGATTAAGTGATGAATATCTTTGGCTTTGTAGTGCAAAGATGAATATTTGATTCGAGATGCATATTGATTGATGTTCTGAGGATAAAATATTGATGATGGATTTATTAAATTCATAGATTATAGTAGATTTCATTCTCTACGTAACTCTTCTATGAATTATTATTTCATTCATGAATATTGATCCGAAACTTGTTATTCATTGTATTCTCATCGATTTTTCCTCGTTGAAGACTAACGATAATTTGTTGTATATTATCTTAGTCATAATATTCTTTTTCGGGCTAGTTGAGCTCACCCTTTTCCTTGTTGTTCCATTTTTCTTCTCGGGAGGCGAGAATGTATGAAGTACTAGTCGGGGTATGGAATGAAGGTTTTAGAAAGGATTGTTTAGTAGTCCTCACCATTTTTGTAAAATAATGTATCAATAAATATGATGAGGATTTATTTGAGTATAGATATTGTCTGAAGATAATATCTCGTATTTAAACTCACGAGTTTCTTGTTGTAATAATAAAGTTGTAGTTTGCTTCTTGTACCATGTATTTGGCGACTCAGAATGGGTGTTGTGTATACCTATTTTGGGGGCGTCACAATTGAGCTGAGTCTCAGCAATGAAATATTAATTCATGGATGTGGTAAAAGTCATCTTTGGCCGTAGTGCATTGATAGACTTGGTATAATTATGACCACGGATTATTCGGTATAATCACGATCAGTAATTGAAAACACGAATATCCTCGGCGATGGTGCATGGATAATTCGTGGTCGTGATACTATTAAGTCGCGCCTCAAAGATTATTGGTTTTCTGAGTTGTATATCTTTGCTTTGTAGTGCAAAGATGAATTGTTAATAAATATCTTTGGCTGTAGTGCAAAGATGAATTGTTTAATGAATATCTTTGGTAGGATTGCAAAAGATGAATTTAATGTTTTCAACGATAAAGGTATTCAAGGTATCCTCACCTCTTATCATACCAGTATCGCGTACCCTAATTTCGAGGGCTTAAATTCCATAAGGAGGGAGATTGTGAGACCCAGATTTTATCAATAAAGATTTAAATTTTGTGAAATAATTTTTAATATTATGGTGTGAATTTGAGATAATATTATAGTTGTGGGTAGTATTTATAAATTTTGCAAAGTATACAAGTGGTTATATTATATTTGATTGGTGGGGAATATTAGGTTTAGCAGGGAATATTAAATACAACTACTCAATCATTGGTGGACCCCACAATGTAATTATTAGCCGGATTTAGAAAATGACAAAATATTTTATTGAAATAACGGCGGAAGTTTCAAGTGGATCTTTGTTTAACTACTCGGTAGTAAAAAATGCGATGTCGTGTGGTTGCATAGTAACACACCGGTATTGATTATTGATGCTTATGTGAGAAGTCACTCGGTTTGATTCCATTATTCATCGATTAATAATATGAATTATTATAAGCGATAATGACGTTTTATTTTATTCGTATTATTAACGTAATAAAAGCGAAACATCTTTTTATATAAAATAGAATACTTTATTAAAGTTATTCTATAAATAGAATATATTATATTTTATTATGTATAGTGTTGCATAGTGTTTTGCAGTAGTGTTTTGCATAGTGTTGCATAGTATTTGCATAGTAAAATATTTTATATAAATAGAATATATGATATTTTATTTAAAAGATTTTGCTTTAAATATGGACCGTCAGATTAAAGTAAATCAATCTGACCGTTCATGGATTAATTACTATGCATTCTATTTTTCTATAAATAGAAGCTCATTCCTTCATTATTTTCTTACGAATTCAATTTTGAAACTACAGAGAGAAATTATATAGAGAAGCTATAGAGAGAAAATCTATAGAGAGAAAGAAGAAAAGTATTCTCGCTACTTCACTTTGCCAATATTAGATTCTTCTAAGGTAGGGAATATTATTTGTTGTACTCGTAAGGATATTATTCTTTTGTATTCATGAAGAGAACTTGAGTTATTCAATTCCTTATTTATTCATTTGAATAAACTTTGTATATCGCGGAATCCCCTATACTTGGTGATCTTCTTTCATTATTCCATTCTTTATTATTCATTGGAATATCACATGCGTGTGTTTTTACAGGACACGGGTTCCATTGTTTATTATTATTCAACATTTATTATTACATTTGGATCATCACTGTCGGTGTGAATTTCACGACACGGTTCCGATTATTATTATTCATTGGAATAACACATACATCACAATCTGCATCGCATGCATGGTGATTTCCTTTGTTCTTCCATTCTTTATTATACCGGTTGGTTAAAACTTTGACTTTATACTCCATGAAATTAGTAGAATATTCTTGATATTTGCGTTTCATCGAGTATCTTTTCATGGAAATATTCTTACGATCATTCTTGAATTTTACTCTACAAAACAAAGATCTTGTTGACAATTTGGACGTTTCTTAATTCACGGATAAAATAATTCTTGAACTTGTTTTATTGAATTATTATGTCATTGTCATCATCCTCATGTTATATTATGGCTTACGTGTATAGATGAACTTAGTATGATTATGACGGGGATCATTCGGTATAATCGTGGCTTGTTATAAATGATGTGATAAAAGTCCTCGGTGGCACGTAATGCGATGATGGATAGTTTTTGGTATGATTATGACCGGGGTGATTCGGATATAGTCATGACCATTGATAATTTGATGAAAATCCTTGACCGTGGTAGTACGAGGATGATTAGATATTGTGGTTTATTCATTAAACCGAGTCTTAGTGATAAAATTTATGAAAACCTTTTAAAACCTAAAAGATAGTAGACTTTATTTTCTACTGACTCTTTTAATGGATTGCATATTCATGCTTGATTAAACCGGTTGTCTATTGTATTTTATCGGTTTAACATTGTTGAAGGCTAATGATAATTTATTCGCATTATCTTAGTCATAATATTTCTTCTTGGGCTAGTTGAGCTCACCCTTTCTCTTCACCTTTTTCTTCGTGAAATGAGAACATAGCCGGGATTTAGAGTCGGGAGCGGAGTAATGGTCCGGAGGATAGCATTAGTAGTCCTCACTATTACGTGAAATAGTGTGATAATAGTTGTAATGAGGACTCCTTTTGAGTTTGTATAATATCTAGTAGACAATATTTGTATTCAAACTCACGGTTTATGTCGTATTATACAGCAGTTTATGTTAGTAAGTTGTATTTGAATTTATGTACCATGTAAGTGGCGACCCAAGATGGGTGACGTATACCTAATTTTGGGGGCGTCACATGTTGTATAATTAAGTTTGTAGTTGAGTTATGTACCATGTATCTGGCGACTTAGAATGGGTGATGTATACCTGTTTTGGGGGCGTTACAATATATGTATATGTATGTTATATATTTAACACACATCAATTTCTCATTATTAATGATTGTTAGATCATTTATACTATTTAATTCATCCCATGTCGCCAAAAAATGAGATGATCAGTTAAGTTTTTTTACAATTTATTTGTTATCTTAAAAAAAAAATTACGCCTACGCTAATAAGTAGTCTTGGATTATGATTTTTACAAAGGCTAGGTTTGTTTACCTGTTTAGAGTATGGGAATGGGATTGAACCCTTCATTCCATTTTTAATAATAATAATATATTTATTTATTTATTTTTGTCATTTTTAGATAATCCCTATTTGACTAATTTTTAAAATTTATATGAGATTTATCAAAGAGTGCATTAAATTTAATCTTCCGCTTAACTTGATAACTTTTAAATATATATATCGAGTTAAGTCTTACTAAAAGTAATCTTTTACTTTATATATTTTAAAATATAAGAAAAAAAAGTTTTTATCTCCATTAACCATAAATTATTACAATTCAATATAGATATATAGATTAACTACAAAGAATTACATATATTTTATTTATATGTAGAGGCATCTCTAGAAATAATAAGTCTAGATAAATGAGTATTTTTCAACCTTGTATACTTATTATATGAAATTAATTTGTAAAACTCATGTTTTCTTACCTTAGCTAAGAAAGAGTTTGGATTTTGGGTATTTCTAAAATTTATTTTGCTCATTTATTTTGAAACAAAATGAGAAAATATTTTTCTCATGTATTTTGACAGTGAAGGAGCATTTGTTTAGAGTTTGATTCTCAAAAAGAGCATTGTTTTGTTAAAAAAAGCATGTGGCGTGGTTGGCTTAACTTAAGTCTAACCCAGCCATGAGCTCATATATTTTCCGACCCACAAAAATTGGGCCATTTTGGTCGCTTCAAATTTATTGACCAGTTTAGGTTGGGCCTTGCCTTCATTTGCAGTCTACTTGAAGATATATTATTGAATGGGGTTCAGGGTCGATTAACACTCTTTTTTTGAGTTTTAAAATGGACAAAAAAATAGATAGATGGAAAATTTTAGTTTTCTTTCCAATTTATATGTTTTTGAGTTTCTTAATAAATGAAAAAGAAGATGGATAAAAAACTTGCCACCTTTTTTTGTCAAATTTTTCATTCAAAATTGGCCTGATTTGGACGAAAAAGAAATTAGAATAAATAATATTTTATAATTCTCATATATTAGCCTCAACTTTTAATATAATAAATTTTAAATTACAATCCACATCCTCAATTTTTTTATTTACTAAACCTAAGTTGATAAAGAGAATGAGACTTTTTGGTGCAAACGATTTATTTGTTGTTGCGAACAAGTTCTCAAACTGAAGCAAACGATTCAGGTGCATGTCTTTGTTTATCTACTTAACCTTCTCTTGAATATCAGTTTTTTGTTGCAATTTCCTTGTGAAGACTTCATATCGAGTATCAGTTATCATTGGTGTAATAATTTTCCTTTTCTGAATCTTAAATAGTAGATTGCAGTTAAACATGTTATTATTAGTAGCTTGAATGCTTTTTGCAAATATGTTATTTAAATTATTTACAGTGTACATATTTAAAATAGAGCATTTTATTGTAGTTATAATTGCTAGGCCTATCAGACCATGTTTCAAACTAACTTATTACTATTAGATTGTCTCTATATAGATAGTCTATTTATAATTTTGTAAACAAAAATATGAATTTACTATTATTGTTTTATGCCCATTTGTTGTAGTGTATTTAACTTTGAAACTCATTCAGTTTTATTTACTGAATAGATGGACAATCAAGAGAGTAAATTTAGAGATTTTATGATTTGACGACATTTTCAAGTAACATTGATTTTGTCCCTCATAGTTCAATATATCAAATGTCGTATGACTAGAACTTATGGGAATATACCTAGTAAAGAAATAACTGAAATAAAAAAAAAGTAAGAGATGAATTGCTGTAAGACCCCAACTTTCATGAATAAAAATTAATTTTTCTCAAAATATATTTTTGAATATTATGGTATGGATTTGATATAATGTTATAGTCGTGGGTAATATTTACAAATTTTGCAAAGTAAGTAAGTTAATATAAAATATTCGATTGGTCGGAAAATATTAGTTTTAACATGGAATATTCATACGACGACACAATCATTGGTGGACCCCACAACAGAATTATTGTCGGAGTTAGAAAAAAAGAGAAATATCTTTTTATAAAAATAATGGCGAAATTTTACCGTTAACTGTTGAAAGATCCGGTGATAAAAGTACAGTAATACGTGTGGTTACATAGTAGCACACGGTATTGATTATTGATGCTTACGTGAGAAGTCACTCAGTTTTATTCAATTATTGCAACAGTAATTGCTGCATAGTATCTTGCGTTATTTGATTCAATTATTGTCAATAGTTTATATTATTAAATCAATAATTGAGATAACAAGTTATTCATATTATTATTTGCTTAATTAACAATGTCTAGAAAGTTCTGTTGAGGAAAGGGGTTTGGTCACCTAATTGCGCGCCAATTGGGAGAAATCATTATCTAAAAGCCCCCTCTTTCTTGGGAACGATTTGGTTGTTAATATTGCGAGTTATAATAATGATTAATAAATATTATTAAAAATATTGAGGGGATTTTTATGAAGTATTTGTTGTAAATTTTGCTTATTATATGAACCCCTACATAATCATTTTTCAAAATAATGTGTGTTATGAGTGTGATAATATATATATATATATATATATAAACATGAATTCTGGTAGGGGGGGGAAGGAGTCATGAGGGAGTAAATGATTATTAATATATATTATAATAGATTTTGTTTTTTATGAAAAATAGAATATATTATATTTTATTATGCATAGTGGTTGCATAGTGAAGTCAAATTTTTTTTTCTTCGGCCGATTCAGTCCGTGAACTTCCCTACTGTGCGTCCGTGATTAATTTCTAAATAATATCATTCCATTCTCCTATAAATAGGATGCTTAGTTTAGAATTGAAAATTACACCAGAATTAGAGAATTCTTCTTCTATAATATTGAGCGTATTTCTTTCGAGTTTTGGGAAGATTTGAGTGTAGAAAACAGAGAAAGTTTTCTTCAAGAATATCCCCGCTATACTAGTTAGAATACTCTTCTTTTTAAGGTAAGAGATATTATTTTTGTTCAATATTCGTATCAAATAATATTTTCTTCCATACTCTGTAGTATGTAAGTAATATTATTTCGATTCAGATTCCGAATTCTACACTCATTTTGTTAAAGTATGACTTATATACTCCTTGAAATGAGTAGAATATCCTTGAAATTTGCGCTTCATCTAGTATCTTTTCATGAAAATATTATTCTGAGCATTGTTGATAATTTTTAATTTTTTCATGCCCGGGGTACTATTTCCGAAGTACTATTCACGGGGTACTATTCACCCGAGGTACTATTCATGGCAAAAATTGATTTCTTTTCTGTCCAAATCATTTTTGATACAATATTATTCTTGAATTTTACTACACAAAGCAGTATCATGTTGACAATTTAGTCATTATTGAATTCTGGATAAATTAAATTATAAATCTTTAAAATTTAACCTTTATTTTCTTTTAATTGAATTCTTATATCATTGTCAACATTCTCATGCTTATATTGTGATGAAAGTTATCTTTGGCTCGTAGTGCATAGATGGACTGTTGATTGGTATGATTATGACCAGGGATCATTCGGTATAATCATGACATGTAATGTTACAAATGATGTGATAAAAGTCCTCATTAGCCCATAGTGCATTGATGGACAGTTGTTGGCATGATCATGACCATTGGTGAAAACATGAATATTCTTGGCCCGTAGTGCATGGATAATTCGTGATTGTGACACTAATGAATATCATTGGCCCGTAATGCATAAATAATTTGTGGTTGTGATACTAATGAATATCCTTGGCCCGTAGTGCATGGATAATTCAGTGATGTGGATTATTTATTAAGCTGAGTCTCAGCGATAAAATTGATGATAAACTTTCTAAATCATAGAAGATAGTAGATATCATGTTCTACTTGACTCTTCTAATGGATTGCTTGTTCCGCTGCAGTTAAACTTGATGTTTATTATATTTTATGATCAGTTTAACACTGTTGAAGGCTAACGATAATTTATTCTGCATTATCTTAGTCATAATATTTCTTATTGGGCTAGTTGAGCTCACTCTTTTACTTTCATTATTCTCTTTAAAAAATGATAATGTAGCCGGAACTAGTCGGGAAACGGAGTGATGGTCCGAGATGATGGCTATAGTAGTCCTCACTATTCTATGAAGTAGTGTGATAATAAATGTAATGAGGACTCCATTTGAGTTTGGATATTGTCTAGAAGATAATATTCGTGTAAAAACTCTCAGTTATGTTTTGTCGTATTGTATAAAAGAAGTTTGTATTTAAATTTTGTACCATGTATTTCGCGACTCAAAATGAGTGATGTATACCTATTTTGGGGACGTCACAATTGCTTCATGAGATAAGGTACCATTAGAGAGGAGATTGAATTTCTTGAAGAATTTGATGAATAATCTCCGTTAGTAATAATAAAATAGATAACGTTTGATGTCTTTTGGGTATGATATGATAATGACTTTGTAGAAGTAGGGGGGCGATTGGACCGAATGGGAGGCCGGTTGGACCGAACTTCAAAACTTTATCTTATCTCGGAGAACTTTATAATATATATATATATATATATATAAGGTGTTAATCCATGGCAACTGATCAACTGATTGACCAGATCATTATTTCAACAACCAATATATCAACCGTAGATCAATTAAATAGAAAGTTGAGATCGAAAATAATATATACCCAAGCCGCTACATATTGTAGCGGCTTTTATTTTAATAAAAGTCAAATTAATTTGTTAACGTTGTCCCATATTATCAGATAGTCATTCAAAAAATGAATTTATTTTATATATATACAAACCGCTACAACTTGTAGCAGCTTGGTCATATTTTATTTTTTTTATAACGTGGGCCCATTTTTGAAAAATAGAATGATAAAAATAAATTTTATTTTTTTATATACCACCCGCTACATCTTGTAGTGGTTTGGTCGTAATTTTTTTGTGTGTCATCCGTTGTCCCACTTTGTTGATAATAGTGTTATTACTTGTCTTTTTATTATTAATACTAATATTAATTAAATGAGAATTAAAAAGGCAAAAAAATGCAATTAATATTATAATATTATCTTTCTATCTCTCAATTTTCTTACAACGGAAGTCGTTAAAAAAAACACCAAGCCGCTACATCTTATAGCGGTTGGTAATAGTGTTATTACTTATTTTTTTATTACTAATATTAATTACCTTTTTATTACTAATACGGATATTAATTGCCTTTTTAGTAATATTAATAATAATATTAATAATTGCCTTTTTAGTAATAATATTAGTAATTGCCTTTTTATTACTATTACTAATAATAATTGCCTTTTTAGTAATATTAGTTATTATCTTTTTCAGTATTAATATTAGTAATTGCCTTTTTAATATTAATATTAATTACCTTTTTAGTATTAATATTAATTACCTTTTTATTACTATTACTAATACTAAAATCAATGCAAACAACGCCTAACTTGACAGTGGGCATGAATGTTTATATTGTGTATTATTCTAATTAATGGGAGATAGTTAACACCTTAATCTACATTTTAAGATATCTAAAAAATTTTGCAACTTATTCATGTGTTGTAATTTTTGGCATTGTGTTTGGAGATTGACAAGACAGTTAGATATAGATTTTAGGATTTTTAAATATGTGTATATATTATAAATAAATGGGTTAAGTTAGGATAACTTTTTTGGGTTTGAAATGCATTTCCCACTTAACACATCGTAGTCGATAAAGCTATATTTAAACTCCTTACTTTTAGAGTTGAAGTGAAAACGTGTGACGCCCCCAAAATAGGTCCATTCCATCCAACCCATTCTCGAGTCGCCAAATACATGATGCGAAATAACTACAACTTTATTATTACAACATATAAGCTGTGAGTTTAAATACTGAGATATTGCCATCAGACAATATCCACACGCAAATAAATCCCCATCATAATTATTGATACATTATTTTACAAAATGGTGAGGACTACTAAACAACTCTCTACAGAACCTCATACATACCATTACCCGACTACTACTCATTTACATTCTCGCCTCCGAGAAGAAAAATGGAACAACAAGGAAAAGGGTGAGCTCAACTAGCCCAGTAAAGAATATTATGACTAAGATAATATACAACAAATTATCATTAGTCTTCAACAGGGAAAAATCTAATAGAATACAATAGACAACCAGTTTTAAATCAACAACTGCAGAGGAAACAACAATTCATTAGAAGAGTTAAGTAGAGAATGCAAACTACTATCTTCATATATGAATTTAAAAGTTCATCGTCGATATTTTATCCTGTAACATCAATCAATATATATACGGAATCAAATATTCATCTTTGCATTACGGGCCAAAGATATTCATCGATCATCGTGTTCATCTCAACACTTTTGCTCATCTTTGCACTACGGGCCAAAGATATTCATCGATCGATCGTGTTCATCTCAACACTGTTCATCTGCCTTTATGGGCCAAAGATATTCATCAAGAAATCATTCATCTTTTGCACTACGGGCCAAAGATATTCAGTAATATCATCATTTAGACCGAGGATGATGAAAAATATTCAAAAAAAGCGAATCCGGTGAAACAAAAGAACAAGTATTATGGATTCGTACATTTTAAACAATCCGAGTTCAAAAATACTTCATAAATAATCATATGAAGTAAAATTCAAGAATGATCAAAACATGGATACAATCAAAGCTAGTATCCATAATAGATATTTTAGACGAAAAGAAGAAATTTCATTTTTAATTGAATAGTGCAGTATTCGTGAATAGTCAGAGTATCGTGAATAGTGCAGATATCGTGAATAGTAACTCAAACACCAAAAGATAGAAATTTGACAAAAAAACATCTTCACGCTTCAATGAATAGTATTTCGTGAATAGTAACTTCGTGAATAGTAACTCATAAATAGTAACTCGTGAATAGTAACTCGTGAATAAGTAACCCCGACATGAAAAAGTTCCAAATTTGATAAAAAGTTCCAACCAATATTTCAAAGATAATGATATTGAAGAAATAATATCATTTGAGAAGAAAATAACATCCCTTACCTCGAAAGGCAAGTACTCTTAGTTGAAACAGGATATAGGCTATGACTTGAACTTGCACTTAGTATAGCAATACTCAAAGTATACTCAAAATACTCACAAGAATACGCTCGATAATATAGAGAGAAAACTTGATTTACGGTGTGATTTTCAATTCTAACCTAAGCACCTATTTATAGGAAATTGCTTAGAACACCAAAGCGAAAATTGAATATAATAATAATATAATTATACAAATTTTCCTTAGCCCACCTTTTGGTCAAAACACCAGCCACACATGTTAATGATGTCCAAAAAAATAAAAAACGTTTTTCTTAACAAAAATAATTTAAACTCAAAAATCAATTCACACCGAGATATCAAAACTTCAACAATTCATAATAAATAGCTCTTTTATCAGAAAATTGAATCACGCGAGTTTTTATAGGAAATTCAATTCTCTACAACTTTGCGGAAGAAAGTTTTCCAAATTCCAAGCGAAATTGACCGAAATCCACATACGGACAATTTTAAATTTATAATCAAATTTCGATCAAGAAATGGGGTCCACAGACATGTTTAACATGTTTTAAACATTTATTGCAACAAAAATACTCTTCCTCCTCGTATACTCATATATATCCACATTCGTTGTAAAAATATCACTAGTTAATATATTATTAAAATAATATATTTAAATGAATTATTTTATCGAGAAAAGATAAAATATTAATTTTCAACAATTGTCATTTTAAAAATTTTTCCATCTATATCCACATAAAATCAATATTTTCCTCATCATATAAATCAATAATTAATTATTCACAAATAATATTCTGAGAATCACATTATTGATAACCAGGCGGAGTTCAGAAAGAGGGCTTTCAATAAAATTTCTCCTTCTTTGTGCCTTGATTAGGTGACCAAACCTCTCCTTAGGCGAGAACTTTCTAGACATTGCCAATAATGTTATCTAATAATATTATTGAGGATAATATGAATTATTGCTTCGATAATAAAAAATCGTGTAATGACAATTATTGAAACAACAAAGAATATAAAATATCAACGCAACAATTATTGAATCAATAAAATAAAATACTGAACAGTAATTACTGTAACAATTATTGAGTAGTGCCTTCTTACGTAAGAATCAATAATTGGTGCAATACTGTGTGCTACTGTTCAACAACGCGTATTAGTGTGTTTTAACCACCGGGTATTCCAACAAAGATTATGTCAGAATAACTACTGTTATTTATAAACAACTTATATTTATCGTTTTCTTCATCCAATCGTTTTTTCAGTTATAGGACCCCCAAAAAGATGGTAAATGCGAATATTCCCCGAAGCGATTGAATATTCCACGACTAAATGAATATTTTATAACCACTTGCTTATTCGAAATATTTGCGTATTTTACCCATAACTATCCACATTAATCAAATCCACCCTTACTATTTCAAAATAATAAATAAAGAAAATTCCTTTTTATTTAAAAAATTTCGGGGTCTTACAAAACGTCATATTTTTCATCCAATTTAACTATGTGTGTATGTCACACGCCAAAAGCGCGTGAAAAGGGGCTTTAACGATTTAAAAAGACTGAAATACCCCCCATTCCTCTCGTTTTCTTCTCCTCTCCGATCAAACTTCAGTCTTTCCCTTTATCTCTGATTAGGGCAAGCTCTTTTTTCCTATCGACTCCCTCCATGTCCACCGAAGCTGCTCCTTCTCCTCCGTCACGCCTCAACTCTGATCACCACCCCATCCCTCCATCACGTCTCAACTCTAAACCCTAACATAACTTGTTGCTCAAGAGAGAGAAAGATAGTACCTTTAAGGCTCCAATTTGAAGGCGTCTTGGAATTTATAACTACCAAAATTTGCCAGCCCTTGATCTTTGCAAGATTTCACAGGGAATCAGAAAGGTAATTTGACACAGAGACAACAATCCACTTATCGGATCGAAAATTGGCAAAAGGGGTGGATTTATCAGAAATGGGCGGAATTGAGTTCCAATCGATTTGAGGGAAATGGATGGTTTCGAGGGTTTTGGACTGAGATTGAAAATAGAGGAGAGCGGCAGAGTCCCAAACATTGCGGAGGAAGAAGAGGGCGGCAACGGTAGCGATAAGGAGCCCAATAATGAAGAGGTTTTAATTCTCTCTAATTTCTTCATTCCTCAATCTTTATCTCTCTCTCTCTCACATCATCGACATTCTCGTATTTATATCACTTTCGTCTCTCAAAAGCTAAACCCATAAAAAAAATTAACTTCATATAGTACTTAAAAATTTTACTCCATTTCTCTCCTTTGCTTGGATCTACGTGTTTCTGCCGATTAAATCGTAATAATCTTTCAAAACTCTGGTTATTATTTTGTTCTGGGTCTCATAGGGTTGAATTAGTTGTAGTGAATTTCTTGCTAATTTGTGATGATTAGTGTATGAAAGTTTGCAAATTTATTGGTTTTTTACATGTGGGTGTGTTCTAGTTTCGTCATTTGTTGTTTAGATTAGCTGGGATTGAATTTGCTTTTCTTAGTTCTTTCTTGATTTATGTCAAATTTGGTTGAATTTTCTTTACTGAACTTGGAATTATAATCACTAAAGATCGGTGGATATTATTGAAGTTGGAACTTGGTGTGTTTTTGTGTTGCTTTTAAGCATCATAAATTGGGGAATTTGAAGTTAGTGTTGATTTTTTTTGTTTGCTTTGTGTAATAGATCTGATTTGTAATAATGGGAAGTCTTATGAGCAAGAAATCTGCTTTGAAACTTCAAATTGACGTCAGTAATTAATCTCACAACTCAAATTGAATTCATATGAAGCTCTGCGAGCTTGATCACAAGGATTTACAATCCATTGACACAACTCTCAAGCTTCGCCATGCAAGTCATGTAATCAATACTCTGGCGGTTGGAATTGAGAGTTCGAGCACTCTCATTTGATTCTTTGAAAGAAGTTCTGAGAATGCCTCTTGAAATTGATTTCAAATCAACTTGGAGGTTGATAGGCTAGCAGGAAAGTGACTTCCATATAATCGGTTTGATTGGGATTTTTCCTTTTTTTCCTGTTTTTTTCTTAGAAGAGAATGATGAGTTTGATTAATTGAGGCTATTGAATTGAATTTTGATTGGAATCAAGGGTGTCGTACTTGAATCCTTAATATCTAAAGGAGGAAAGTTCTTTGAGATAGTAACATGAAATTACTCGCATGTTCTCTCATTTTCATGTATATATAAGGAGGTAATTAAGTGCTTTATCCAACTTAATAATGTGAGTTATAATGAAAGCGATTATTCACTTTTTTAACTCAAAAAGTCGGGAGTTTAAATGTAAACTTTCTTGTGATTAAGTGGGAAATCGCCAAAACCCCAAGTGGTCATTATCCGAACTTAACCCTAAATAAATAACGGTCTTTTTATATTGTATTGTATTATATAATTATTTTTGGGTGAACCTTTATATATATATATATATATATATATATATATATATATATATGTATATATATAGACACGTGTGTTTGTATGTGTGGTGCAAATACACTCCTTGTTGTATACGCATCCACACATACTAATTTTAAAAATTGCATTGCAACGAATTTTGTAAATACAATTAGAAATGCAGATTAAATTAGACCTTGAAAGTACGTAATTAATTATTTCAGTTCATTTGTATTTGTCTTTTAGAGATTAAATTTATTCTTTTTAAAGAAACATTAATTATATAGGTTTCCATATTACTTATTTATGTTTTAATCTTTTTTAATGAATTTTTGAATGGTTTTATTGAAATTTTACATCCAATGTAATTAATCAGACAAAGCATATGTTTTTCAATATTTGTGTTTTCTTGAATTAAATAGGAATGGAGGAAATTTTTATCACAAAAACAAAAAACCATTAAACCAAATTTGCTAATTTGATTGGAAAATTATATTCAATGAGGACGGACAATATATTATATATAATCTGCAAAGATTTTTTTTTTTTTTTTTTAAAACATGAAATTAATTATGAGAAGAATGAGGCCGGCCAGGCCAAACGAGTTTCAATTGAATTTTTAATTAGTCAAACGTCCATTCTCCTTTTCCTGCCTAGCCGCTGGGATCCACTGAATTTGTGTAGGCGGGTGGATTATGATGATGATTAATCAACATAACACTACTCTCAACCTGTAACTGTAATAATGATTATTAATTTTATAATATTATTAAAAGAAATATAAGTTTTATCTATACTTTCTTATTTTTTTTATTATAAAAAAATGAGACTTTTACTTTTATATATTGAGGAAATAGTGATTATAGTAGTAATTAACGCTGCCCATTTATTTTGCTTGATATGCTCCTCCATTTTAAAATTAAAATTCCATTTTCAAAACAATTTTTAAGAAAAGAATTAAGTTTCCAAACATAGCCTCTAATATTTCTTAAAAAAAAAAAATATATGGTATATTAATACGTTCATGTAAATAATTTAAAATAAACGTGTATTTCTTAATTTTACAACAAATATAAAAAAATCTATACCTCTGTTTTTAAAATAGAATAAATAATTGTCAAATATTGTCAATGTCTCATCTTATCCTTTGAGGAGCAGGCAGGCATTCTCATCTATATCTATATCTATATCAATATCATAAAGTCTTCTCAAACAAACTAGTTTGATGTAATTAGATTACACTATTTTTTATTTTATTTTTCGTTTTACGTTTTATCTCTATAATTTAAGATATATTATTATTTTGTCCTTTTTAATACTAATATCTTTTAATTTTATAAAATTTTTATTTTATCTCACATAATTTATATATATATATATATAATGATTCACGTGTCATTTTATGTGTGGCCTTAATGCTAGTGATTGATTTTGCCACAACTCTCTTATATAAAACAAAACCAAAGCATTTCCATTTCAAGTCGAGTGTACTCGACCGAACGCAGATAAAGTTTTTTATAGAGAGGGAGAGACAGGGGAGGGATAAGCACAAATAAATGAATCACCACCACTTTAAAATAAATAGTATCTCAAAACAGACTCAAGAAGCCTCGTTAGTATACATATATACATACGTTTTTTCTTTGTTGCAAAATATACATACACAAATTCGTACACACACACACACATATATATATATATATATTTATTTATTTATTATGGATAAAAAATAAGCATACACCATCTCTAACGACTGACATTAATTCACGCTCACAATTATTTTAAAAATCAAAATTAAGGTTATTGTATTTTAAAGTTGGCGAAGCTCAAATCATGATTTAAATTATAATTAAGGGTATATTAACTAATTGGATTACATCTGTTAAGTTATTACATTCAGAAAAAACATTCATTTGAAATTTTAATTGACATTATAAAATAATCCAAATAATAATGTGACCATATAAAATATTTCACAAGTGAAAATGTTCGTTTTACCAACTAGTTGTTACCAGCAATAGGTCCTGTGTTCAACTCCACCCCTGAATTATCAAAAAAAAATAAAAAAAAGTGTTGGTTTCACAAGTTAAACATTTAAACCCTTGTAGATTCTTAATTCTTACGGCTGATCACCAAGACTTGGACATGTTGCTATTCCTTGCTTCTCATCATTTATAATTTAATATATTGTAAAATGAAAATAGTAAAGATATAAAACTAATAAGGCACATTTTTTTACAATGGTTTAAAGGGATTTGCTTCTTTTTTCTTAAGAAAGAATCTCATTTATGAAATTGGCATTCTCTTTTTGAAACAGTTTGACACCACCACCGCAGCCTGTGAATTCTCTTTTTGGGGTCAAAGGAAGGGAAGAAGAGAATTGGCATTCCTTCCTCCCCCAAGTGTCTTGAACCGCGTTTGGACTTTGTCCAACTGAATAACAACACAATCTCCAATCCAATTATTATTAATTAATAAAATAAAAATAAGCCTTTAATTGCTGAATCATTCCAAATACTCGAGGGTATTTTTGGTATGTCCATTGTTCGTTTTCTTTTCTTTTCTTTAAAGTCCACAACTCCCACAGGGTGAGACAACAACAGAAGCCAACTTCAGGAAAGAGAGAAACAGAAAAAGAGAGAGAGGGAAAAAGTTTTAAAAAAACAGAAATTAGAAAAGATGGGAAAAGAAGTAATATTATTTGTAGATGAAATAGAATCATCTTCTGAAATTCCCTTCTGTAGAATATGCCATGATGCAGAATTTGAGAGCTGTAAGAGCTTGGAAGCTCCTTGTTCTTGTTCTGGAACTGTCAAGGTTTGTACCAATCAATCAAATGAAAACAAATCTATTTTTCCTTCTTCTGGGTTATCATTTGGGATTATTATTATGAGGTTTTACTTTTCCATGTTGTTTTCGTCAGTTTAATTTACTTACTTGATCATATTTTTTGTTTCCAGTTTGCACACAGAGATTGCATACAGAGATGGTGTGATGAAAAGGGTAATACAATATGTGAAATTTGCTTACAGGTTTGAATTTTTTAATGAAAAATTTAGTCTTTATTGTTTATGAAGGAACTAAAGTTACTCTGTTTTGGTGTTTTGGGTTTTCCTGAATCCAAAGCTTCGAATTTTTGATATTTTTATGAACTGAAAACAGAGTATTCGGCCGGGTTTCCTGGGTTTTAAGGTTGTCTCCGAATTTTCATTCCAACTCTGTTTTCATGTTTGTCTTTTTCTTTAATTTTTCATTAATTTTATTTATTTTTTCTTGTGTGTTATGTTCAATTTTTGGGTAGAAAAGAAACTATTTTGTCTTTCTTGTACCGAGTTTTCTTTAATTTTAATTAAAAATAATTTTTTTTTTTAAAAAGAGTTCGGATAGGGGGAATTACCTGCATTTTTTTATATTGCAAGAAAAGGGCCATACTATGTTCTTCTAATCTGTATGGACCATAATTGCTTTTGTTTGTTCCAAGTGAGTTTAAAGTTAAGAATTTTGTAATGGAGAAAATTGGTTGTTGTTTATTTATTGACAAGGACTTTGCAATGTTGCAGAATTTTGAACCCGGGTACAGTGCCCCTATCAACAAGGCCCAGTTGCTAGATGCAGCTGTTACCATAAGGTTAGATTCTTCCGTCACTAGTTTAATAGGAGTACAACTCTGTCCCACAATGTGTATGTGTGTCACCACATGATATTGTTAAAAATGGTAGTAAAATTAACTCAAAATTAATTGTATTTTGTCACAAATTATTGTATTGAAGTGAAATAAACTTCAAAAATAGACTACCATCCATGTTACTTACTTTTATCAAATGCGTGAAGTAATTAAACTAAAGAAAATTCCTTTGGACATGGGTGAATTTTGATCAAAATAGAGGAAGCTTGGAAGTTCCAAGAAGGGAGAGAGAGTTGGAATTGGATGACACGGATGAAGAACAGCTGCTCGAATATGAATGCTCGTTGGCTGCCGATAGACGTGCCAATTGTTGTAGATTTGTGGCTCTTACTGTAAGTTACATTTGTACTATGATTTATATGGTCCATACACAATTTAGACCAAATAAATAATAATTGTTAGTTAAGTGAGTTATCTAAACGAATAAGATTTTCAAATGTGTTTTTAAGCGCTAGAGGATGGGTCCTACCGCTATTTTGATGTATCATGATGTAAATGTACAACCATGATGTCCTGCTATATATGTTTCCTGTTCTGCTCGCTTCCAAATAATGGACACACATTTGAACTAGAAAAGAGCCAAACCCAAAAATGTAGGAGCATTATCAGCTCACAAGCAATAATTCTAGCTGGCCATATACTGGAGACAACTTTATTAATGGAACAAACAATATTTTGAGTGCGGAAATTTTGTTTAAGCTAACCCAGAAATTTTTATACACAAATTTGCAGTTTACGGTTGTTCTGCTGGTGAGACATCTTTTAGCCCTGCTTACTGGTGGAACAGAAGATTACCCATTTACACTCCTTACTGTAAGCACCAAACTTAACTGTCTTGTTGTCAACTAACTTCCCATTAATCATAATTACTTGAAGTTAATTTTATTTTTTTAAGTTACTACTAAATTGTTATCATTGCAGTTGCTTATTGCAAAGACAAGTGGGATAGTACTTCCAATGTACATACTGATTCGAATAATTGCATCAATCCAAAATAGTATCAGGCGTGGTTATGAGGTTAGTTCTGGCTTTCTCACTCGAATCAATTTCTAGGTACTATAAATAAGAATGCAGGATATTTTATACTCCACTAGGCAAATGATTCATTTTCCTTTGTTTCTTAAGGGTGCTGAAGATCAAGAGATGTTGATTTCTGAAAGCGAAGAGGATGATGAGGAGGAACACCAGCTTCATAGAGTTGAAATACAATCCTCATAAACAGTCCTAATTACATTTGTAAATTAATGTTATATTATTATTATTATTATTATATAGGAGTACATACATATATCATGCTCTCCCTTGACCCTTTACATGACATTCCTTTTTAAGGCAAGGTCGGCCGGGCCGGGCCGGGCCGGAGGACAATACATAAAAAGTTTTTTCAAGTTATATACATATAAAGTGAAAGGAAAAGACATTCGTAACAATGAGTTTCACGATGGTACCAAAAACAAAAACATGGGTGTAATAATATTACTTATTACCTAAAGGCTAAAGCTAGCTCAAGGCACACCAATCTAGAAGTTGCCAACAACACAAGTTTAACAATCTTCTTTCTAGTTATTCACAAACTAACTTGCAAGTTACAAGAGGAGGGAGCAAGACTGACTTTCACAATCACAAGCAGTTGGCCTAAAATCCTTGGGTGACAAAAAATAACAAATTTACACCGAATTGAAGTTGGCTCCCTAACTTGCACAAACGCCTTCATTCAACTGCCCCAAACATCTGTTGTCCCAACAAAAAGAAAGAAATGATTAAGAGACGCCGGAAGTCTTAACTCATTGTTGCAAACATATAAGTAATACCTTGTGACAATAAAAAATTCATAGCCAACAATCATTGTTCCGACTGGCGACTGGAGTACCAAGACCTTTGGAAAGAAATTAATAATGGTCATATCATTAAATTTACTTTAAAAAATTAATAATGATCTTATATTTACCTTTTTTGGTATAAAAAAACTAATGGAATAAATGTTAAAATGAGACTCAATATTACACACAAACATTTTTTAGCCACATGTCGTTGTCGTTGTCGTTGTCATGTAATCAATTTTTGATGTGTTACTATTAATTTGACGTAATCAAAAAAAATTAAAAGTTTAATCCCTTAACTGAAAAAATTGAGAAGATAACCCCCAAAGTGAGAAAAAAAATTAAGAGTTTAATCCCCTAATTGAAAAAAATGAGAAAACAATCAGGGCCATATTTAAGCTTTTATTTTATGTATTATGGTTAACAATCTTTACTCTATAAATTTTGGAGCTAATTGTTTATTTTTAGACAGTACAAGAAGACAACATTAGCGCAATCAACTCGTTAGCAAGTTTGTAATACTGAACTAAAGATATTTAAAATGAATCCTGTCTCTCTATCATACTTATAACATACACAGTATTTTCCCTCCTGTTCACTAGAATTAGGGTTTAGGGTTTATCGAGTACAGCTGGTCTAAAAGGAACTTTGTATGCTTCCATCCATTTCATGTTTTGGAAGATTGTTCAACTTTGTCCATCCGTCATTCACCCGTATTGTTTTATCAAAAATTTATAAAATTTTTACTATTCGATCTTAAGCAAAATTTCATAATGAATGTGGTGTCTTGTCAATTAACAACCAAATAAATATGTCTTTCAATATGAAGGTGGACAATACAATCTTTAATTTTTAGAACGAAGATATATATATATATATATATATATATATATATATATATATATTTGTTGATATCACAAGATGGAAAGTGAATATATGCATTAAACTCTAGTTGCATATAATTAAGGGGAAGGATTTTCTCCATATATCATGCACATAAAATATAGAATATTTTTTGCATATCTCAAAATTGAATTTCTAATGACGGTGCAGAGAGATACATGCAGTTTTCCAATGAAGATCACCAATTTCATAGGACCTATTGGTTTCTTCATCGTTCTGGTAATTTCTCTACATACAATCTATCTCGTAATTTTTCACAATATTATTATTGTTGAATATGACTTGGTTTATTTTCTTCAAATCCAATCCAATGCATAAATAAAGTTTTTTCCAAAGAGATTTCATGATTTTTTTTTTTACAAGTATTGCTTAAAAGTAAGGTATTATCTTAAGATTAAACAGCCATAAAAAGAGAACGCCTTGCCTTGCCTTGCCTTAGATATGGGTTAGTTGTGTTTAATTTTCTTATTAAACAGGGGAAGATTTACATGAATGTGGTGTATACAGGCTTTGACAGTGCTGCTGCTCCCCACTGTGGTACTCCCATTTTGGATCACCAAGGTCAGGAGAACAGAAGATGAATTGAAGTTTATTTCCCAGAGTTTCAACCAAGAAATACTCTCTGGGATCCAAACCAAAGCTAATTGGTTACTTCTACTAAATTCTTCCGCAACCAGTCTAGCAAGTATTTTAAGCACATCTTTGAATGATACCCAACTTTCATACCCTAAAATTGAATCCGAGGTACATTTATAGACACTACTTTACATCTATGGCCCGTCCGATTAAAAGGGTTTTAGTGATCAGCCCCGTGGACAACTGTGTATTGCACAATACAATATATATAGAAAATAGTTGTATTTGTTTAGAAAGATTGACAAACCAACAATGTTAACAAATGCAACTATTCCTATATGTATGTACCCACAACTATGCACCTCCATTTCCTATGCAACTATAAGCACAAGTTGACAAATATATGTAATCTAATGGCTTCCTCCCGTCTCTCTCTTCCAAATGCAGGTGGATCCTTTGTTGTTTCAAGCATTTTCAACAATTCCATACCTCTCACAAGTTTCATATATTGGATTGGATGGTTTACTATTCTCATATTACAACAAAGGGAATCAACAACCTATTGCTGTGTATTCCAACTCCTCAAATTCCATCGACCAAAAGACTACAACAAAATACCCTTGGTACTCTCAGCGAGTGAGCTGCAACACTGGGAAGCCATACGGACCAGCTGTTACTTCCCCTACTTCAAGTACTGTTAATACAAGCTGGATACAATTTGCCTTGAAAACTAAAAACGGATATGCTTTACTAGGAACTGCCTGGAATGATGCTCAGGATCTTCTCGTCCTTAACACAGCTGATATACATGGAAGAGGAGCTGTCTCTTTAGGGTTTCGAGTGAAATCCCTAATCAAATTCTTATCCAATGGCAGAAGCTTGTATTTTGCTACGAAAGATGGGGTAGAACTCAGTGAAGAGATGATTCCAAATACTCGTGTGGTTATTCATGGTAGTTCAGTTTCATTTCAGCTACTGAATTCTAATGGTGAGCAAATAGGCTATGTTGGTAGTGTTACATGTCAGCAGAATGAAGTCAGGTTAAGAGATTCGATCCTCAAGATTTGGGAAACAAAGTATATGGTATACTGTTCATCTCTAGAAATTGTTGGGGTGGAATTGGTATGTTAGTGTTTTTTTTTTTTTCTAATTTATTACCATAGATTTCTTTTCAGATAGAATATACTTAAACTACATCATCCCTTTTTACTTGTTTACAGGTTTATGTATTGGCTATACCACTTAAGGGACCAGAGAGCTTTGTGCAGAATAACTTTAATGATGCCTTTCTGCTACTTCTGTTAACGATCGCTGCTATGTTTGTTTCCGTTTTTTGTTTTGTGTTTCTAATTGTTCGAGGAGGAAGAAGAGAGATGCACTTATGTGCTGCTTTAATAAAACAAATGGAAGCGACTCAACAAGCTGAAAGGAAGAGCACGAATAAGAGTATCGCCTTTGCCAAGGCAAGCCACGATGTGCGTTCTTCTCTGGCAGGCATCATTGGTTTGATAGAGATATGCCACATCGAAGTTGCTCCTGGATCCGAGTTAGAAATAAACTTGGTACAAATGGAATCTTGCACAAAGGACCTTTTAGGTAAGGTCATACATTGACTAGTTACATAAAACGTACTTGTTCATAAGAAATTATATCATTTAAGTAGAATTAATAATGAGGTGATGTTTGTGTTTGTAGGGATTTTGAATTCAATTCTTGATACAAGTAAGATTGAAGCCGGGAAGATGCAGCTAGAAGAAGAAGAATTTGAGGTAGCACAACTACTTGAAGATGTAGCTGATTTGTTTCACTCTGTTGGCATGAAGAAGGGTGTAGATGTAGTGTTGGATCTCTGTGATGGCTCTGTTGTAAAGTTTTCTCATGTTAAAGGAGATCGAGTGAAGCTTAAACAGATAGTATGCAACTTAGTCAGTAATGCTGTCAAATTTACCTCCGAGGGGCATGTTTCTATACGAGCATGGACTAGGAAACCGACTTTTGAAAATTCAATATTTTCTTGCACTCGGAATAATCCACTAACATGGTTATCATGCTTGTTCTTTAAAAAGGATGAAGCATACAATGACTACGAAGCCATGAATGCAGTCAAACAAGATGAAAATGGCATGGAGTTTGTGTTTGAGGTAGACGATACAGGAAAAGGAATTCCGAAAGAGAAGGCAAAATCAGTTTTTGAGAACTATGTTCAGGTCAAGGAGACGGCTCTTGGACAAGGCACCGGCTTAGGGCTTGGTATTGTTCAATCTCTGGTACGTACTCACTCGAATAGCATATTATATAGTAATATTATGATTATAAAAAATCTCATGACAGGCTACTGAATCTGCTCTAATACTAACTAGATAATCTCATTCATTAAATCTAGGGGTGAAAACTGCAAAATTTATCTTACAGGCTGATTAATTATTATGTTGGGGCATGACTTGAAAATTTTCTAACATATCAGGTACGTCTGATGGGTGGGGAGATAATAATTGTAGATAAGGAAGTTGGTAAAAAAGGAACTTGCTTAATGTTCAATACCTACCTTAATATCTGTGAGACTGACAACATGGCTGATAATGTAAAAGAATATGACATCGAATCAAATGGTGGTCATGTATCTGGTGAATCCGATCAGTTTTCAGGGATGAGTACTCTTATGCATAGCCCTAAGGTAGAAGGTTCCCAAGTTGTACTCTTCATTCAGTGTGAAGAAAGGCGCAAGGTTTCTAAAAAATTCATGGAAGGACTTGGGATTAAGGTGTCAGCTGTAAAGCACTATGAGCAGCTTTCTACTACTCTAAATAATATCAAACAAAAGCTGCTCCTTTCTCGATACAGTTCTTCAGGAAGATCTGATGTGAATTCAAGGAGTGACTGTCAAAGCATACCTCCATCGTACACTTCTAGCACCAAATCAAAGGAAGTACCTCTGAGTGTTCTAGATGGAAGTGATCAGGTACCACCTACCCAAAGGAGGACTAATACTAGAAGTACATCAAACTTTATTTTAATTGTGATTGATACAAATGGTGGACCATTTCGCGAGCTCAGTAGGGTTGTGGCTGAATTCAGAAAAAACCTTTCTAATATTTGCATTAGGATTGTATGGATAGAGAAACCAGGAACTCGTAACATTCATTTTCAAGGGCTCGGCGACGACAAACTCCCTCCAACTGACCTCATCATATCCAAACCTTTCCATGGATCGCGTTTGTATCAAGTGATAGGGATTTTACCAGAGTTTGGGGGAGCAATGCCAGTTGTTCTACCAGCAACTAAAGGAGAAATAACACACTGGTCAACTGGAGAAGTTCCCTCAGAAACCAGTACTTCCAAGAATCGAATGAAGCCAAACTCAACACAGAACTCTTCTGCTCAAAATCTCCAAACCCTGCATGGAGAAATTGAAGTACATGGTGGCACAAGTAATGAAAAACCTTTGAATGGGAAGAAAATCTTGGTGGCAGAGGATGATCTAGTCTTGAGGAAAATAGCTACTTCTGTTCTTTCTCGGCTTGGTGCAACTGTTGAAATCTGTGGAAACGGCGAAGAGGCTCTAGAAATTGTCCGCAAAGGTCTTAATGATCAAAGGAAACACGGAGCTCCTGATGTTCTACCTTACGATTATGTTTTCATGGATTGCGAGGTAAAGTGCCTCATTCCAGTTTTTCTCAAAATATATAGCTAATTTTATTCTACTTACTGAAAATTAGCATACATCAACAATTTGAAAGATGTTAACCCAATACCAGCATAAGACCGAATAGATAGTGATAAGTTACTATGTATTATAAAATGATTGATAGATGTATAAGTATACCTTATAATTATTGCTCAAGTTTTTCGAACTCCCTGTGAGAAGCAAATTGACATTTCTGTTCAAAGTTTTAAAGAAAACAATATAAATATGAAGTAAACAAGAAGCTAGGATATAAAAGAAATTAAAAGATACAAGAAGTTATGCATTCGGAAATTCTGTTACCTACAGTTCATTAGGCAGCTGGGATCCATGTGAGATGGCATATGGCCTTACCTTTGTGATCAACAATCTTCTGGAAGAGCCGGACCCTGTGGTTTCATGAGACTATTATGAAGCTAATATCCTACTTCTTAAGTCTTTATGTGGAAGAAGAGGGGAGGGGGGCAGCTTCATCATGTTCTTCAAGAAAAGGTCCTACATCGTATACAAAGCCCTTAGATCTACTACCCTAAGTCCCTGACCCAATCTCAGGGACATACACCCTCTCCTAAGTCCCTTGAAACCATAGCTTTTGACAATAGTCTCACTAGGATTTTCTAGCTTTAAGACTACTCAATTGATACCAAGCTTTACCGCCGGCCACAATGTTGCCTCAACTGCCAGCCAGCCAGCCAGCCAGCCAGCATCATCCAAAAATGTGTAAGGATCTTACTTACTGCATTAAATAAACCACTGTCTTAAGAAGCCATTGCCGCATGGCACTCCTTTTCTTCCAATACCCGTGTTTATGAAAGTAATAAGAAAACCATTAAACTAACTCACAGAGTCTTTCATCCTCTCTGATCTTCGATTTTGGAGAGTATATATTCGTATCTCTCTCTGTCTCTCCTATCGTTTAAGTGTGTAAAAATATTATTTCATGTTTGTTTGATAGATGTCGAATATGAATGGTTTTGAAGCAACGATACCGATAATTGGTGTTAGTGCACACACAAACAGTCGAGAAATAAAGATGATGATCCAAGCTGGAATGGACAGTCATTTACCCAAACCGCTGAATCCAACAAACCTGCTGCAACTCATCATGGAAGTCGGAAGATGAAAATAGGAGTATTTGTTAATTAAAAGTCTTTCCCTGTAGCCCAGCCCTGCCCTGCCCTCGAGAATACATACAGGAGTATGAAGAATTTATCAGCATCAGCAGCAGCAGCAGCATCATTTCCAAAGATAAACCAAAATTGTTCAGGAAGTCCAAAAGAGTGAAAAAAATAAAAAATCTGTTTCACCATCATCTTCTCAGACTTCCTCAGGGACATCATACATTATTATGTCCTTCATTAAAACTACTAATTGCTCTCAAAGAATTCCCATGCTTGCATCAACAGAAATGTAGGAGACAAAGTTTTCTTTATTTTTTTATTTCTTTATTATCCAACCCAACATTCACTTGAAATACTAACAAAATTACTTTAGAACTGATAGGAATAATAAAATTTATAGATATAAATTAATACTTTTGAAACAACTTACAATAATTAGTACAATTATATTTAATTAAGATCAAATGAGCTTATATATGTATATATAATTCAAATGTGATTTGCTTTTTATGAAATATATGGATGTTGAATTTGGTATTAAAAAACAAAAAAGAGTTTATTTTATACAATATACTAAAATTTACAATCATAATTTTATAAACATGTCATTATCATTAAATATTTAAAGATAAGAATGAATTGAAAATATGTTCATAACTTTGGTCTTTAAATAGGAAGAACTAGTCCACATTATAAGTAACACGTGCATAAGTATTACGCAAACGAAAAATAATTTAAATATTAAAAGGAAATTTCCAATGAGCTATGCCTTGAATTATCCGCCAGTTGGTAGGTGGCGTTGTCAAAGGTGGTCAAAATTGGCCAATCCTTGAGAAAAAATATACTAGTAACTCCGACATTTATTCCACGAAAAGAGAGATTATTTCAACTTTATAGAATTGATTTATACTTAAATTTTAATATCTAAATTAAGAAATACTCCTCCCCTTTCAAAATTAAATATATAATTTATTTTTTTAAATAAAATATTAAACTTTAAAATTGATATGATTCATAAAAATTTAAAAAAAATAAATTTTATAATAAATTGTTTGATCTAAAAAATTAAATTGTATTTTAATTTAGAGCAGAGAAATATCAAATACCATAAGTTGTAGGATTTAAAAAAATATTAATATAAACTAAATTAATTATATAAATTTGTATGATTTAAGTTTTTATAAATTAAACTTTAAAAAATTGAAACTATTTTTATTTTACTATTGGAATGGGAGGAGTATATGTATATTCTTAGTAGATCCGTCTCGAACAAGGTGCGTACCAAACGCCCAATATTGCGTGCGGTCATAGCTGACGTCAACAACATTACATCTACCGCGGCACTCCATCATAAATTTAGAATTAAATATTATTAATAAAATACCATTTGACAGCTTGTAAATGAACACAAATTTGCCTATAAAACCCCCTTTCCACCCCTTCCCTTGCCTTCTTTGTTCCGCGCTTTGTTCGTATCGCCATTTTGTAAGTTTCATTTCTTTCCTCCCTGTTTTTAGTTTCGTTTTTTATTATCAGTATTATTATTTTCTGCCTAGTTCATATGTTATGATTTTAGGTCTAATTTTTCAATTTTTGTTTGCCTGCATCAGATCGATTGAACGGTATTCTCTGATCCACTCGGTTATCAGAAAATTGTCTGTTAGTTCTGATCATCTCAAATCGTAATTTAGGTTTCGTACATTAGATTGTTGTTTATTTTCGGATTTTCTAGTTGTTGATAAAATGATTCTGGGGTTTATTAGGTGGAAACCCAACATAATTTTATAGCATTCATGAATTATTACTATTCTGTTCTCATGCGCCGGATCCGTATTCTACACTCATTTTCCGTTGTATTCCTATACTGGTTCTACGTGTTTTCATGAATTAGCCCTTGCATCCAATCCCAATTCCTCATTATAAATCCTATCTTTTTCTCCATTCAACTCTTGAAACCCCCAATTTATTTTGGCTAGGCAATTTCATTCTCGCACAAACATCTTGATACAAACATACATTAATTGAAAAAAATAAATAATAAGAAACGCCATTTTAAGAAAGAGATGGCATCAACACAACAGCAAGTAAGTTCAGGCTCCGATGGTGACCAACGATACGCCAAGTTCGATGAAAGGAAGAGAAAGAGGATGATATCGAACCGCAAGTCAGCTAGGAGATCGCGAATGAAGAAGCAGCAGCATGTGGATGAAATGATTAGCCAAGTGAGCCAGCTGAAAAATCAGAACAAGCTTATTATGCAGAAGATCAATGAAGCAACGGATATGTTTGTTGGGGTTGCATCCGATAACAATATTTTGAGAGCTCAACTTTCTGAATTGACCGATAGGCTCTACTCTTTGAACTCTGTTCTACACATTGCAGAGGAGGTGAGTGGACTTGCTATGGATATTCCTGAACTTCCAGATACTTTGATGGAGCCTTGGCAGCTTCCTTGTCCAATACAGCCAATCACGACATCTGCTAATATGTTCCATTGTTGAACTGTCTTCGATGTTGGATTGTTGTTACGTCTTGGTCTTGTAGTTCACTTTTAAGTTTGAAGTTATGCTTTTAGTTTCAATCTATGGGTTTCTATGTATCTATTGGAGTCTGTTAGATATTAGTTTGGTTTGGTTAGAAGTTGTTTTGAATTATGTTATGGTATTTTGAGATTTTATGGATTTCAATTTATTAGTTTCAGTATATTGGATGGCCTAGTTTTGTTGATATGGTATGGTTGATTTGTTATTGAGCTCAATTGGTTGATCCTGCTGCATTCATGTAACTTTGTTTTGATCTTATTTACTATTATTACAGAGTGTATCATTCAGCAACGTGTTTTGATCTTTTTTGCTTGGTGCCACACCTCAAACACAGAAAAAACATTTAGAATGGGGAATTGCCTCAATAACAAGTTGCTGTTATCCATGTAAAGGCCCATGTTTAGATGATCATTGACTGTCCAAGTTGAATGATCCTCAAAGTTGCTATGAAGATCAGCAGGCACCTGGTGTATAATTTTGGAATTGTTGAAAACTAATCAGTAATGATATATCTGTTAGTGAATCAAACATTAACTATAAATTTACTGATGTGTTAATTTCTGAACTAAACATGCAGAAAGCTGTCTTTTTAGTTCTCTCTTCATCATCTTCTTCTTCTTGGTTGCTTCTTGGTTGCGTCAGGCATGTAGCTTATTACTGTTTAGAATCTCTTTTGTACCTAGAAGTAATGGGGGCCATGGTTGCTATAGGTATGAGTTCATGAAATCTATTATGATAATAATCTCTACTTTCTGATGCATGCTTAGTTTTGAATAACTGTTATTCTTGAGTTTCTTTGGATCAAATTACTGGATCCCAAAAAGAGACAAAAAAGACTCGCTAACTTCAATCTAGGGAGAAACAAACTCCACCAAAAGAGAAAATAAGAACCAAATAAGCGGGTAAAAGATGTAGGGAAAGGTATCTTTAAAAGAGGAGAAATTCTCCTCTAATTTAATTTTGAAATTTTGGAGGCTAGGATTTGTGTTTAAGAGAGAAAAGAGAAGAGGAGAGAGATTTGGTTTAAGTTGTATATACTGACCAATTAATTTAGGCTCAATCTTAACTGAATTCCTGTTGGTATTTACATATTTATTATTTGAAAATTTGCAAGTTAATCCTTACTATTCAATATTTAACCCCACCCGGCAGCCACAAAAGAAGAAGAAAGTCCATTGGATTGGACGTTAGAGGAGTTGATTGAAACAAATGTTACATCTAGAGAAGATTGTATAAATCCTACAAATCAGAAAGGGTGTAGATATGTAAATGAATCTATATCTCATAAACCCCTCTACACACGTTTCCCTTTGATTAATTTAACGGAAACTTAACAATTAGCTTTAGAGTGGTCAAATAATCATCCATCAATAAAAACCATGATATTTAATTTATGCTATTGACTTAAAATTCAAGCAGTTATAGCTTAATAATCCAGGGTATCATACTAGTCAAAATGACCAAACAGCCCTTAAGTATTTTTCATATAAGAGGAAGAAGAAGAAGATATTTTCATCACAATCTCTCTTGGACTAACGTGGAAGTCCATGATTGGTAGAAAGATGATAAGAAATCAATGCTCCAAAATCATTACACCCCCAACTATATTACTTTTTCTTTTTTTTGCCCTTTCCATTATATGATTTGCTCTCGGCATTTTCACCAGAAGAAGAAGAAGTGGTGTCTTGTACCTGAAAATTAGACAAAAGAAGAAGTCATGGCCGCAACAATAGCTGGTGTTAGCCTCTCAACCCCAAGAGTCCAAGCCAAGGCCTCATCACCAAATATCCAGACCATTAAGTCCCCATGGCTGAACCAACCCTGGAAGAGGCCCACCCAGTTCTTGGCGGGTCGGATGATGGTCGGAACCGTGGCAGCAACACCGGACCTATCGAATAAGGTGGCTGAGAGCATAAAGGAAGCGCAGGAAATCTGTGCCGGTGGTGACCCGGCAAGCGGCGAGTGCATAGCGGCGTGGGACGAGGTGGAGGAGCTGAGTGCGGCGGTTAGCCATGAAAAGGAGAAGAAGAAAGACCCGTTGGAGGAGTACTGCAAGGATAATATGGAGACGGATGAGTGCCGCACTTATGAAGATTAATTAATTGAATGATGACAAAGATATATATGGTGTTCTGGATTCATACTATGTATGTATGTATGTATATGTTTAACTGTGATTGATTAATGGTTAGAAGATGGTTTAATAAATTTGTACGAGTAATGAAGTTTTTGTTTATGTTGAATTATTAAGTTAGTTTGTGTGATGAAAACTTGGCCTGTGAGTATGTGACTAACTGTGTTTTATTTCTGAATGAATATACACACTGGAGTACTACTTTTGATTTAGTTTAGTTAATTGTAAGTAATTCCTATTCCTATTCCAATTCCAATTGTTCAACCGTATCTCGTTGATATATATATATATATATATATATATATATATATATATATATAGAGAGAGAGAGAGAGAGAGAATTTCCTTTCCTTTTTAATAGTTTGGGATAGGGTACACGAGTTAGCAATCTTTAAATGAAATTATGTTATTGATGCCTATTTTGATTTCTAACTGTCATTCGGTTTTGATAAATACAATCATTTATAATATAAAATGCTATTACTTTTCTAATATATATATTAGAATTGAACATTAACCAAAAAAGCAACAAAGAAAAAGGAATTAATTTGAAAATATTGAAAATAAATACTCCTATCTAGAGAATATCAAACTTCTTTATTAATAAAAACCTATATTTTTACCTGGGTTTATTATTTTAAAACTTCAGCATGGATAAGGATTTGATACAAGAATTGTTGTAACTTGTAAGACCCTTTTTCTTGTTCCATTCAATTTATTGTTCAACATTCGTTGATAACATATATATATATATATATATATATATATATATATATATTTTGTTCTATTTTATCACAAGCAAAACGATCAGAGAAGTAGGCCAGAGAGAGAGAGAGGGATAGAAAAGGAGAATATCAATAGAACGAGTTGCAAGCAAGCATCTGAAATAATGCCTATTTTGATTTATCATTGCCGGTTTTTCAAATCATCATCTAACTTTTCTAATAGCAAATATGCAGATGAAATTGGGAATTAATTTGAAAATTCATCAAGCCAATATTGACAAATAAATCAGAGGAAAGATGGAAGAGCCCTATCAAGTTTGACCGGTAAAAATAAAAGAATATCAAATTTATTATCAGCCCAGCATGGATAAGTTGATTTGAAAACATTTCATAAATACAATTTATTCCTATAGAGAATATCAAACTTCTAATTTTTTTCTCTCAGCTTGGATAAGGATTTGAAATTCAATTGATCTACAAAATTTCTCTCAAATTTATTTTAATCTAATCTTTTCTAATAAGGGTCAAATATGAAAATTGAGACTTTTATTAATTATATAAAATACATCCTGTGTTATTATTATCCTGTGTTTTGTGTTATTTTTTTCTTTTTGTGTTTTGTTTTATTTATTTATTTATTTCTTTCTTTCTTTTGATTTGATTGTTTTGTGTTTTGTTTTTTCTGTGTTTTTTTTTGTTTTGATCCTGTGTTTTGTGTTTTATTGAATGGACAGAGTAGTTGTTTAATAAAAAATTCATGTGTAACTTATTGCCAACGACTTTTCACATTTTTGTGAGTTTTAAAAATGAAATAAAAGAAAGAAAAATTTAGGGAATTAACAAAAGTCAAGTCCCTTGCTAAGTTTTTTTTTTTTTTTTTTTAAGTAAGGAAAGGAAAGAAAGGATAACGAAAGAGATTTTTAAAATATTTCTCCCAAATTTGGGAAGATTTGAATGAAAATTTATTAAAAACTTGATATTAAAATACTCCGAGTCCGAGGCCGAGGCCTTGAAAATTTACTAAAATTATAGTTCTCAAATATAATCTCATAAGTTAAAATTTAGTTTCAAAACTCAAAAAAAAAAAAAAAAAGACAGTCAATTTTCTTTTTTTCACTTTCTCCTCTTAAATTTTAGGAGAGAATAAAAAGAGGACCGTCTTAGAGTTTTATCTTATAGATAGTGGAAAATTTAAACATCTTCTGTTGAAAAATTATACTCCTATATTACTAGTTTATTACTTTATTAGGGTTTCAAAAATCACCATCCCAAAACAAAGCATCAACTTCCACTAAAATCAAATTACTCTGGTGAAATCCCATTCGATGCTAATGTATCACCTCACGTGCCAATAAAATCCCATTCAATGCTAATGTATCTCTATACTATAATGCAAATATTTCACCTCACATGCCAATATTTCTATTTAAAATTTTAAATACCTATAATGCAAATATTAAGTAAATATTTCACCTCACATGGCAATATTTCTATTAAAAATTTTAATTACCTGATAACCCTCAATAACATGAGGTTTGGAAAGAAAGCTAGAGAAAATAATGTGCAGAAGAGTAGCAGTAATTGTGCAAGAATCAAAGTCATATAAGTCTCAAAGTCATACATGCAGACATTAAGAGGACAAGCAAACCCAGAAAGCTTACAAAAAACTATTATTCAATTCCCCAAAAGAGTATGCTCATGATTCAATCAAAAGCCAATGGGATGCAACACATGCTCTTAGATACCAATGGAGTTGTGTTTAATATCAACTTATTTATTCTTCAACCACCACACTGATCTCACCTTTCTCGAGCAAGTCATAGAATGCTCTTGTTCTCCTCTGTTCATTCCAGTGATACATCTTCCATAAACCACCTGCCGCACAGCCAAGTATAGTTGCAATAACTAGTTCCTTCACCACACTTGGTCCCTTCAAGGTGACATGAGCAACCCTACCGCCAGCCATTTTTCTCCTAGAAGCCTGCAAACCCCACAAATAATAACCTTAAATCATTCTGTACATTTCTAGCACTAAAAGAACAACTCAAACAAATCATGCACGAACATTGTTTCACATCAACTAATTAAAAATGATGTGAATCCCACAAATACACACTAACTATTTTATTTTGGATGAATCAACATTAGATTCAAAAATATTAAATTATCGCAACCACAAAAGACTGTCAAAGACAGTCATCTGATTTCCAGACTAGCGATAAATTGAGACAAACCTGCCTTACAACTAGCATGAAGAAAATCGGATTCCCTGATAATATGGACCAAAGAGTAACAAGTTTTCAGGATGGTGTCAAATTAAACATGAATCTGTCCAAATTGCTAATTTTGGGCTCACCCACTACTCCAGGTGTGATAACTTTTTTGGACCTCTATGTAATTGAATCCTCGTATTCTAATATAATTCTAGCTACTCTTACATTACCGCAATTTTATTTCCATGAAAAAGAGAGAGACAAACAGAGAAGAGTATAGCATTTCCAAGAAAAAGGATAGCTGCCTCCAGGAAACAACTCAAAACATCTCAAGGAGTTGTAACTTGCAAGGATGTCACTTATCCATACAGAAATGAGCAGAAACAGGATGTCAGGATATCATGCCTTCAACAAACATAACATACTTCCTACTGCAATATTGTAATGTACAGATTAGTTTGCTTCACCCCACGTATGCATAGGAATACAATTCAGCATAAGCCAGTAACGAAAACATTCTAGAGGCATTTTTAACAAGCTCCATCAAGATTAAAACTCCAACTAAGCAGTATGTGGGAATATTTTATAAATTGCAGAATAACAAATCCTCTAAAATGCTGAGACTACGGAGAGCTTTAGTTCTAAATTTTGTTTTGGGATTAGTGATTAGTAAGACATGCTTATATTAAATTCGCCAATAACCCGGGGTGGAGTGTGAAACCCACAGCCCTGCTTCAATATATTGATGTCAATGCAAGAAAAACAAAACAAACAATGGAACACAAGATTCATGAACAGTCTACAAGTTACATCAAAATTAGCTAGCTAGCGTTCCTTCCCAAACCCCAATTGTAATGGTCTTATCTACACAAACTTGATTTGATGAAGTATGTGTATATTCTGTAACCAATTACCTACTAACACCTTCACATATCATTATGTAAATACTTTTCGTACCCTTTTTCTGTACTCGTATCACTACTCAGAAATAACCCTTTTCTCCAATCCGATCTCCGGAAACAAACTATCACAACATATAGACCAACAGACCAGATTTACGGCAAAGAAATAATCACAAAAAAAATTACATGTACAAAGATAATCGACAACAAAATGAAAATTCTGATCGAAACCTAACAGGTCTTAGTAATAATAGTAAATCTAAATTGGGACAATACAATAAAGCAATAGTAAAAATCGGAAACAAACTCAGATCGGTAGATCTAAAGCGAAACATAAACCATATTCATAATCCATAATCCATAATCCATATTCAACACAATCACAAATAAACTGATTATAAAAACAAAAAACAAATATAAATCGAAGTTAATGAGAAGAAAGGGATCTGACCTGCGAAGATACGTCTGTTAATAAAACCCTATTCGCCAGAGGAGACCAAATTTGATGTATCAAGAAAAGTGGCTAACGCCCAAAATATGAATTCCCTGATTTGTTCTCCTCATTTTGCATTATTTACAATTATATACAATTTTGTCTTTTCTTCAGCCCAAAATCTACTTCTTCTCTTGAGGCTTATCACCTTTTTGGTTTTATTACTATCTCATACCATTTGGTCTTTACCTACTATACCCCAATTTATGATTTTTTAACTAAGATCATGATATTTTTATATTACATATTTAACTACGTATTAGTTTAAAAAGTTAATATTTTGATATTTCATATTATGATATATATATATATATATATGCCTTGAATTGAAAATATTGATATTTTCAACGATAAAATTTGTAAGACTCCAACTTATTATAAATAAAATTGAATTTTCTTTATTCATTATTCTAAATTAATAAGGTGTTAATTTGATATAATGCTTTGGTTATGGGTGAAATGTGCAAATTTTACAAGATAAGCAAGTGGTTATAAAATATTCATTTTTGTCGGGAAATATTCTTTTGGTCGTGGAATATTCTTTTTGTCGGAGAATATTAAATGCGATAGCCAATGACCATTTCGTGGGGCTCATAATGAGAATAAGCGTCGGATGAAGAAAAGCGACAAAGTATGAGTTTTTTATAAATAACGGCGTAGTTATTCTTGTGACGCCCCCAAAATTAGGTATACATCACCCATCTTGGGTAGTCGAGATCGTAGTGCGATGTAATTTAAATCAAACTTACTTAATATAAGCTATAGGTATGCAATCGACATAAGCGTGAGTTTGAATACAAATATTGTCTACTAGAGATTATACAAACTCAAAAGAGTCCTCATTACAATTATTATTACACTTTATTTCACGAATAGTGAGGACTACTAATCTTATCCTGCGGACCATTACTCCGTTCCCCGAGGCTCGTCCAAATATATATCTCATTTCACGAAGAAACGGTGAAAGAAAGGGTGAGCTCAACTAGCTTTCGAGAAGAAATATTATGACTAAGATAATGTAGAATAAATTATCATTAGCTTCTGTGAGTGTTTAAGCGATAAAATATAATGAACATCAAGTTTAACTACGGTGAACCAACAATCCATTAAAAAAGTCAGTAGAAAATAAAATCTACTATCTTTTATGATTTAAAAGATTTTTCATCTTTATTATATTTGAGACTAGAACTTTAATAAATATTCCACATCATCGAATCACCCTACACTACTGGCCGAGGATATTCTTTAAGTATCACGACCACAATTATTCATACCTACGGGCGAGAATATTTGTGTATTCATTAATGGTCATGATCATGCCAACAACTCGTCCATCAATGCACTACAGCCACCTTTGAGGATTTTTATCACATTATTTGTAACATTACGGTCGTGATTACATCGAATAGTCTTTAGTGTAATAAATACCAAGTCCATCTATGCACTACTGCCATGTAGATGACTTTCAACATAATATAAACATGAGGATGATGACAATGATATAAGAATTCAATAAAACAAGTTCAAGAATTAATTTATCTAGGAACCGATAACATCATTTATCGACATGATCTTGCTTTGTAGAGTAAAATTCAAGAATCTTGAGAAGAATATTTCCAGTGAAAGGATCTTTGGATGAAGCGCAAATATCGAGGATATTCCACTAATTTCATGGAGTATAGAAGTCAAAGTTTTAACTTGTTGGGTATAATAAAGAATGGAATAATAAAAGAAATCACCATAAATGCGATGGCGCATACATGCGAGTTATTCAACAGAATAATAAATAACGGAACCGGTCCGTAAAACGCATGCGACGAGGATATTCCAACAGAATAATAAAGAATGGAACCGAATTAGGTGTAAAAGCGCATGGATGAGGATATTCATGAGAATAATAAAGAATGGAACCAGTGCGGCGTAAAACACATGCACGAGGATGTTCAAGCAGAATAATAATAAAAGGCGGAACCGGTTAAGGTGTAAAACACATGCATGAGGATGTTCAGCAGAATAATAGAAGAATGTCACCAAGTATAGGTAAATCAGCGTATCTGAGGTTATTCCAACGAGAATAATAAACAATGGAATAACAACGAGTTCTCTTCGTGAATAAGAGCGAATAACACCCTTACTTGTGGTAGGAGATTGAATCTGCGCATGATAGTGTAGTAACAAAATACTCTTCTTCTTTCTCTCTTATTCTCTCTATACTTTCTCTCTATATCTTGAATGAATTCGTGAAAATAATGAAACACTAGGCCTCTATTTATAGAAGATTTTAGCTTAGCACTTTTGCCCAGTATGAAAAAGGCAAGTGGCTTGTAATCGGTGATGTGAAAAGAAAAGTGGTTTGACGCCTGTAATGTGAAACGACAAGTGGTTCGACGCCTGTAATATGAAACGACAAGTGGTTTGACGTCTGGTAAAGGTAATTACTATTGACAAAGGTAATTACTATTCACAAATGTAATTACTATTGACGAAGGTAATTACTATTGACGAAGGTAATTACTATTGACGAAGAGACTCTTACATGATGACATATGGCCCCCCCATAAAATAATCAAACTTACCACAAACGTCTCATAACAGACTCTTTATATACATCAAGGATTGAATAAATATTACCACAAATCATTTTATTTTTAATCAACACATATTTAATATTTCAACAATCATTTATAACTTGTCGTCTCAATTATTGATTTAATCTTTATAACATATTATACGGATGATCTCGTGACAATAATTGAATCAATAATATAAGAGATATGATGAAGTGATTCTTGTAGCAATAATTGAGCATAGGTGAGTGACTTCTCACGTAAGCATCGATAATCGATATCGTGTCTTCTTATCAACTACGGCAGTATTCTTTGTACTTTTACTCTTAGGGTAGTTCAACGGTTTTAACGGTAACACCTCTGTAGTTATTTTTATAGAAAGATAATTTTGTCGTTTTTAACTACGACAATACTCCGTTAATAGGGTCCACCAATGATTGAGCCATCGCATACGAATATTCCGAAAAAAAGAATATTCCCAGACCAAATGAATATTTTATAACAACTTGCTTACTTTTAAAATTTATAAATATTACCCACAACTATAACATTATATCAAATTTATTCCATAATATTCAAAAAATAATATTTATAGAAAATTCATCTTATTTATAAAAGTTTGGGTCTTACGATTCTGAGTTAACACTTTGTTTCGGAATACACGGTGGTTAAAATACGATGTCTGGCGTGGTTCGCGATAAAGAAGACGGTATTACGATATTATTGAATTATTGATTTCGTAAGTAAGAAGGCACTACTCGATAATTATTACGATGAATTCTTATTCAATATTTTATTTTATTGATTCAATAATTCTTTGCGTTGATATTTAATATTATTGTTGTTTCAATAATTGTCCTTTGCGCTGTATTTCTCATTATCGGATCAATAATTCATATTATTTGAATAATATTATTAGATAACATTATTGGCAATGTCTAGAAAGTTACATCTAAGGAGAGGTTAGGTCACCTAATTGCGGCCAGGTAAAGAGAAATCCTTATTGGAAAGCCCCCTCTTTCTGGGAGCAACACTGGTTATTATAATTGTGATTCTGTAATATTATTTGTGAATAATTAATTATTGATTTATATGATAAGAAAATATTTATTTGATGTGGATATAAATAATGGATTTATTTATGTGGTTATAAATGAAGGAATTAATGCTGAGGTGTTTTATCAGTATTTTGTTGGAATTGAGGTATTAAAAATCACCCGTTTATTGATTTCGGATTTTTTCTAGTTGGAATTTGGAAAAACTCAAAGTTACAAAGTTGTAGAGAATTCGATTTCATGTGGAACGGACATAAAATTCGTATTTTTCTGATAAACGGGCTATTTTCTATGAATTGTTGAAGTTTCGAAAAATAAAATAATTTTTATTAATTTATGGGTGGGACCCACTTTTGGGTTGGTGTTGAATACACATGGGGTGCTATTTTTTTCTTCCAAGATGGCATGCTTGATTTTTCCAAAGGTGTGCGTAGAGAAAAAAGAAAGAAAGAATAATATTTTATTATTTTAGTCTCCTATGGCGTTCTAACATTTTCCTATAAATAGACGCTTAGGTTAGAATTAAAAATCACACCAGAAATAAGTTTTCTTTCTCTCTAGATTATCGAGCGTATTTTTATGAGTATTTAGATAATTTGAGAGTTGCTGTTCGGTAAAAATTTCCTTCGACTTTCTATCCGATATTCTGATTAGAAGTACCGTTATTTTGAGGTAATGGATGTTATTTTCTTCTTAAATGATATTATTTTCTTCAATATCATTATGCCGAAATATTTATGAACTTTTTAATCAAATTTGGAACTTTTGTGTATGGGGTTCTTATTCACGATACGACTTAATTATTCACGAATCGACCTTATTCATAGAAAAATAAAAAAATTTCTTTTTGTCCAAGATGTCTATTATGGTTATTATCTTTGATTGTATCTATGTTTTGATCTTTATTTTGAATTACATTTCACAATTGGTTATTATGAAGTATTATTGATCTTGGATAAAGCTGTTATACTGAATCCACAATATTTGTCCTTACGTCTCCTTTGGATTCGTTTTCTTTAAAATATTTTCATCATCCTCGGTCCTAAATGATGATATTATTGAATATCTTTGGCCCGTAGTGCAAAGATGAATGATTAATCGATGAATATCTTTGGCCGTAGTCAAAAGATGAGCAGTGTTGAGATGAACATGACTAATTTGGTGAAATAAATGAATATCTTTGAGTGCATAGTGCAAAGATGAATATTTGATTAAAAGATTTATATTGATTGATGTTCTGAGGGATAAAATATTGATGATGGACTCTTAAATCTTAGAAGATAATAGAATTCATTCTCTACGTGACTCTTCTAATGGATTGTTGTTTTCATTTGTATTTGTTGATCTAAAACTTGTTGTCTATTATATTCTATATCGATTTTTTCCTGTTGAAGACTAATGATAATTTGTTGTATATTATCTTAGTCATAATATTTTCTTGGGCTAGTTGAGCTCACCCTTTTCCTTTTGTTCCATTTTTCTTCTCGGGAGGTGAAAACATAGCGAGGATCGAGTCGGGGTATGGAGTAATGGTTCTAGAAAGATGTTTTAGTTGTCCTCACTATTTACGTAAAATAGTGTATGAATAATTGTAATGAGGACTTATTTGGGTGTGGATATTGTCTAGAAGACAATATTTGTATTTAAACTCACAGTATGTGTTGTCGTATTTTGCACGACAATTGTATTATTAAAGTTGTAATTTGCTTTCTGTACCATGTATTTAGCGACTCAGAATGGGTGTTGTATACCTATTTTGAGGGCATCACAGTTGGTATCAAAGCTTAGGGATATGGTCTCTGGCGGAGATCGGAGAATAGAACTAGAAGGGGAGAGATGAGTAAATCATTCGCTAGTGTGTCTTATCTAAGCTTATTTGTTGGTCGGTCATAATATAGGGATATTATGTGATATGTTAATTTATTTAATTAAACCTTGTTTTATGGCAGTATTTAAGAATGGCTGCTGAGAACGTTAACAATGGAGTGTATGAGACTGTGTGTAAGACCCCGAAATTTTTTAAATAAAAAGGAATTTCCTTTATTTATTATTTTGAAATAGTAAGGGTTGATTTGATTAATGTGAATAGTTAAGGGTTAAATATGCAAATATTTCAAATTAAGCAAGTGGTTATAAAATATTCATTATCGTTAGGGAATATTCGTTTGGTCGTGGAATATTAAATCATTGTCGGGGAATATTAAATACAATGGCCGTGACCATGTGTGGAGCCCATGTGAAAGTGATTGGATGAAGAAAGCGACAAATATAAGTTGTTTTTAAATAATGGCGTAGTTATTACCAATTATCTTTGTTGGAATACCGGTGGTTAAAACACACTAATGTCTGGCGTTGTTGAAGCGATTTACTGCGGTATTGCACCAATTATTGATTCTTACGTAAGAAGGCACTACTCAATAATGGTTTGATAATTCTTATTCGATATTTTATTGAGTTAATAATTCTTTGCGTTGATATTTTATATTCTTTGTTGTTTTGATAATTGTCATTACACAGTATCTTTCATTATCGAAGCAATAATTCATATTATCGAATAATATTATTAGATAACATTATTGGCAATGTCTAGAAAGTTCATCTAAGGAGAGGTTTGGTCACCTAATTCTTGCTTGTTAGTAAGAAGAAATTCTTATTGGAAAGCCCCTCTTTCTGAGGGCGCACAGTTGTCAATATTGTGATTACGTAATATTATTTGTGAATAATTAATTATTGATTTATATGATGAGGAAAATATTGATTTTATGTGGATATAGATGGAGAAAATTTTAAAATGACAATTGTTGAAAATTAATATTTTATCTTTTTCTGATAAAATAATTCATTTAAATATATTATTTTAATAATATATTAACGGTGATATTTTTACAACGAATATGGGATATATGAGTATACGAGGAGGAAGAGTATTTTTGTTGCAATAAATTTTTAAAACATGTTAAACTTGTCGGTGGACCCCATTTATTGACTGAAATTTGATTATAGCCTGTAAAATTGGCCGTTTGTGGATTTCGGTCAATTTCTGATTAGAATTTGGAAAAACTTTCTTCTGTAAAGTTGTAGAGAATTGAATTTCCTATAAAAACTCGCGAGATTCGAATTTTCTGATGAAAGGGCTATTTATTATGAATTATTGAAGTTAGAAGCTCAAAATAATTGATTTTTGGAAGTTTAAAATATTTAAAAATTAGAAAAACGTTTTTCTTATTTTTTTTCTAGAAGGTGGCATGTGTTTGATGGCTGAAATCAGATTCTAGACATGTGTAGAAAATAATATAATTATATTATTAATTTATTAAATTTTTCTGCTTTTTGGTGTTCTAAGCAATTTCTATAAATAGGGTCTTAGGTTAGAATTGAAAATCACACTTTAAAGCGAAGTTTTCTCTCTATATTATCGAAGCGTATTCTTGTGAGTATTTTGAGTATACTTTGAGTATTGCTATACTGATTGCAAGTCAAGTCATAGCTTTATATCAGGGTGTTTCAAATTAGAAATGCGATCTTTCGAGGTAAGGGATATTATTTTTTCAGTAATGATATTATTTCTTCAATATCATTATCTTGAAATGTTGATCTGAAGTTTTTATCAAATTTGGAACTTTTTCATGTCTGGGTTACTATTCATGGGTTACTATTCATGAGTTCTTATTCACGAGTTCTTATTCATGAGTTCTTATTCACGAGTTCTTATTCACAGTACTATTCATGAAGCGTGAAGATGTTTTTGTGGAATTTCTATCTTTTGGTGTCTGAGTTACTATTCACGATATCTGCACTTTATTCACGATATCTGACACTATTCACGATATCTTGTATTATTCACCAAAAATAAAATTTCTTCTTTTCGTCTAAAACATCTATTCGGATACTAACTCGATTGTATCCATGTTTTGATCATTCTTGAATTTTACACCACTATGATTATTTTTGAGGTATTTTTGGGCGTGGATAAAACCAAGTACGAATCCTTAATCCTTAATCCTTGTCATTTTGTTTCCTTTGGATTCGTTTTCTTAAAAATATTTTTCATCATCCTCGATCTTAAATGATGATATTATTGAATATCTTTGGCACTGTAGTGAAAAGATGAATGATTTCGAAGAATATCTTTGGCACATGTAGTGCAAAAGATGAGCAGTGTTTAAATGAACATGACCGGTGATGAATATCTTTGGCCCTGTAGAGTGCAAAGATGAATATTTGATTCGGATTATATTGATTGATGTTCTGAGGATAAAATATTGATGATGACTATTAAATTCATAGATTATAGTAGATTTCATTTCTACGTAACTCTTCTATGAATTATTATTTCATTGCGAATATTGATCTCGAAACTTGTTGTCTATTGTATTCTATCAGATTTTTCCCTGTTGAAGACTAACGATAATTTGTTGTATATTATCTTAGTCATAATATTCTTTACTGGGCTAGTTGAGCTCACCCTTTTCCTTGTTGTTCCATTTTTCTTCTCGGGGAGGCGAGAATGTAGCGAGTCTTAAGTCGGGGTATGGAATGAAGGTTCTAGAGAGTTGTTTAGTAGTCCTCACCATTTTTGTAAAATAATGAATCAATAATTATGATGGGGATTTATTTGCGTGTGGATATTGTCTAGAAGACAATATTATATTTAAACTCACAGTATATATTATCGTATTTCACACGACATTTGTATTATTGAAGTTGTAGTTTGCTTCTTGTACCATGTATTTGGCGACTCAGAATGGGTGTTGTGTATACTATTTTGGGGCGTCCATGGTTTAAGTATCGAGCTTAGGGATATGATCTCTGGCGGAGATCGGGGAATAAAACTAGGAGGGGAGGCGAGTAAATCCTTCGCTAGTGTGTCCTACCTAAGCTTATTTGTTAGTTAGTCGGTATATAGGGATATTATGTGATATATTGATTTCCTTAATTAACCCTTATTTTATGACGATGATTTGAGAATGTCGTCGAGAATATTAATGATTGGAGCAAATGAGACCGTGGAGATGCATGTACTCACCAACGAGGAGAAGCGTGCAACAGTGGGTAATGTTCCTCCCGTGAACAACACCACCGCTGGCGATGATGATGAACGAGGGGATGTTTAGAAGCTTTTTGCAGTTCAAAAAAAATCGAGGCCGAGGAGACTTCGTGTTCAAAATATGAGGAGGAAATGATAGCAATTCACGGGTGGTCACAAATGCAAGCGATTCAAAGAGTTGGGACCACGAGTGCTGGGAAAGCGGATCCGATTAAAAGGCGGAGGCGTGGGTCAAACAAATTACCAAGATATTCGATGTCTTGGGATGCGGAGAACAGAAAGTTCCATTCGCCGCCTTTATGTTCCGTGGCGAGGTGATTCTTTGGTGGGAATCGTGAAGCGTACTCCATCCAACTACACTCAAAGTATGTCGTGGGAGAGCGTTTGAAAGCAGTTCAATGACAAGTACTTCCCCGAAAGTATTCGGCTATATGAAGGAAGTGGAGTTTATTAGACTAGAAGCGAGAATAACATGACGCGGTGTCCAAAGACGAGGCGAAGTTCGCGAGTTATCGAGTTTGCACCTCATTTGGTGGAGAATGAGGAACATATGACGCGGATGTTTCGAGAGGTTTAAAACTGACATACGTCAAGTATCTCATTTCTCATAAATTTTCTCTCTATCGAGATGTTGTCGTCATCAGGCTCGGTTGTTAAAAGCGAGATAACGAGTACGTTCAACCGAGGGACCATAACCAGGATCATCATAGAAGATAGCGAGTCATCGAATAACGATAACCCGGCGGAGAAAGAAGAATCTGAGACAAAGCGGTAACCACTCTGGTGGTAATCGTGGCCATGAAAATAGAAGAAAGCGAGTCGGGAGGAGATTTTAAAAGAGGAGATTCAACAACGACCATGTGAAGACGTCGGCCAAGAGCAACTAGTTTTAAGGGAGGAGAAACGACCACCGGTCATATGTTACAAATGCGGGAAGAGGGACATATCATTCAAACCGCCCACAACAGTTTAAGGTATGCTATAATTGTGGAAAAGAAGGACATATCGCTCGAGATTATACGATATCGAAACATAGTTCAATGGGACGGTGACTCAAAAGGATGTCCGAGAAAAGTCAAAGTCAGCGGTTCTTGGAAGAGCGTTTGTCGTGGCCGATCAAAATACAAGGAAACGAACGAAGTTAACGCGGGTTAGTTAATTATAAATTCTTGCGAAGTATATACCTTACTAGATATCGGTTCTACCCATTCTTTTATCTCTCTTACTTGCGCTCAACGTTTAAACTTGACTCCGGAGAAAATAGACTTTGACCTATCTGTGGAAACTCCGTTAGGAGAAACTTTCATCACATCCATTTGTTTATAAATCTTGCTTGATTGAGTTGGCACTATCACATTACACGTTAACCTTATTTCTATAGAGATATTTGTTTTTGATGTGATTTTAAGGTTAACTACTCATCATGCCGAAATTGATTATTTTCGTAAGGTTGTTAGTTTTCATATTCCAAAGCAACACCCGTTATTGAATTCAAGCAATCAAACCATTGTAGTCAAACATTTTCATATCAAGCCCACGAAGTCATTCGTTTATTACGGATGTCAAATTTTCTTAGTCCATGTTATGGATTTGAATAAAGACACGTCGATTTGAATAATATTCTGTTGTTATTGATTTTTCTGACGTATTTTACGAAGAATTTCTTGGCTTACTCCCAAAGCACGATATTAAATTTTGTATCGACTTTGAACCGGTACAAAACTCATTTCTAAAATCTCATATCGAATGGCTCTATTGAACTTCGAGGAGTTAAAATTCAACTATAAATTTGGTACTGAGCCTTTATCTTGTGACTTCCTTTGTGGAATTCACCTAAGCGAGACTCTCTGTAGGGACGTCATATTAGATGCGATAGTAAATGGCGATAGGTGTCATTGTGACGTCTTTATCCAAGATTGGGATATGAGTCGCGATTGAGAGCAACCTAAGTCGATGAATCGAAATACGTAGCTTTTAGGCTTAGTTGGTTATTATCGGAGATTCGTTGAAGGATATTCTCGAATCGCTATTCCATTAACTTGGTGACTCAGAGAGATACAAAATTCGAATGGAGCAAGGAATGTGGGAAGAGCTTCGAAGAACTCGAGAGGAGACTCATTTAAAGACATGTTCGATCATGCCATCCCGGAAAAGTGAGCGTGGTGGTGACGCGATGAGTAGAAGATCATATGCGAGAACGAGTGCGATGATGTCAAGTATAATGACAGAGCCAACTTTAATAGAAAAAGTTAAGATTGCTCAAGCCACCCAGGCTTCGAGATGATGCGTATGAAGAAGAAAGTACAAGAAGGAGCTATTTAGGGCGAGAATTGATGAAGAAGGAATACTTGAGTCCACTCTAGACTTTGTGTTCCTAACGACTACGATTTGAAGTACAAGATTATGATGGAGGCACACAATACGCCATTTGCAATCCATCACGGAAGTACTAAAATGTATCGTGATCTTGACATACATTTTTGGTGGAACAATATGAAGAGAGAGATTGCAAAGTTTATCTCGATGTGTTTAACGCTAGCGTGTAAAAGCGAGCATCTTGTACCTAAGGGTCCGTTGCAACCACTTGAGATTAGGAATGGAAGTGGGAACACATTACTATGGATTTCGTTACGGGTCTTCCTACGGTTTCTCAAGGCATCAATGCTATTTGGGTTATTGTTGATAGATTAACCAAATGCGCTCATTATTTTACCGACACGAGAGACTTATTCCCTTGAACGTCTTTTCTCGTATGTACGTAAATGAGATTGTGAGATTGCACATGGCATGCCAAGTATCCATAGTTTTAGATCGTGACCCAAGATTCACTTCATGATTTTGGGTTAGAAAGCTATAGACGCAATTCTGATTCGATTTGGCATACCATCCTCAAGCGGATGGGCAATCGAAAAGGTCTACTCAAACTCTTGAAGATATATTAAAACTCGTGTCCTAGATTTCAAAGGAAGTTGGGATAAGTACTTGCCATTGGTGGAATTCTCATACAACAATAGTTATTAAACAAATATAGGCATGGTTCCATTCGAAGAAGCATTATATGGGACGAAAATATCGTTCTCCAATATGTTGGGATGAGGTGGGTGAAGCAACATTGTTGGGACCCGAAAGTTAAGTACGTATGACTGACCAAGAAAAGATCCAAATGATTCGACAACGTATACAAAGCGGCACAAGATCGACAAAAGAGTTATGCGGATCTTCATCGAAAGGACGTGGAATTTAATGTAGGGATCATGTATTGTTGCGAGTTGCTCCATGGAAGGGAGTTACAAGATTTGGGAAGAGAGGAAAGCTCAATCCACGATTTATCGGTCCATTTCAAATTCTTGACCGAGTAGTAGAAATGTAGCCTATAGACTTGCGTTACCTCAGAGAATGTCTCGTGTTCATAATGTGTTTCACATATCTCGTACTTTGTAAATATGTGAAAGACCCGAACCACGTTATAGAGTTAGAAACCGGACGAGATAGTAGAAGACTTAACATATGAGGAGGTACTGTCAAGATTTTGGATAGGAAGGAGCATGTCCTACGCCAAGAAAAGTTATACCACAAGTTAAAGTTTTGTGGAGGAATCATCTTATAGAGGAAATGACACAGGAGTTGGAAATGGAAATGAAAGCGAGGTATCCTCACCTTTTGAAAAAACACCGAGACGTCACGTCAATTTCGAGGACGAAATGTCATAAGGAGGGAGGTTGTAAGACCCGAAATTTTTTAAATAAAAGGAATTTCCTTTATTTATTATTTTGAAATAGTAAGGGTTGATTTGATTAATGTGGATAGTTAAGGGTTAAATATGCAAATATTTCAAATTAAGCAAGTGGTTATAAAATATTCATTATCGATTGGGAATATTCGTTTTTGGTCGTGGAATATTATCGCTTTGTCGGGGAATATTCGTATCTGACAATGTATGACCATGTGTGGGCCCCATAACGAAAAGTGATTGGATGAAGAAAGCGACAAATATAAGTTGTTTTTAAATAGCTGGCGTAGTTATTCTGAATTAATCTTGTTGGAATACCCGGTGGTTAAAACACACTGTCTACGCGTTGTTGAACGGTTACTGCAGTATTGCACCAATTATTGATTCTTACGTGAAGGCACTACTCAATAATGGTTACGGTAATTCTTATCAAAGTATTTTATTGAGTTAATAATTCTTTGCATTGATATTTTATATTATTGTTGTTTGATAATTGTCATTACACGATTATCTTTCATTATCGAAGCAATAATTCATATTATCCGAATAATATTATTAGATAACATTATTGGCAATGTCTAGAAAGTTACATCTAAGGAGAGGTTTGGTCACCTAATTCATGCGCCAAGAAGAAGAAATTCTTATTGGAAAGCCCCTCTTCCAGGAGGCGCACTGGTTGTCAATATTGTGATTTCGTAATATTATTTGTGAATAATTAATTATTGATTTATATGATGAGAAAATATTGATTTTATGTGGATATAGATGGAGAAAAATTTTAAAATGACAATTGTTGAAAATTAATATTTTATCTTTTTCGATAAAATAATTCATTTAAATATATTATTTTAATAATATATTAACGGTGATATTTTTACAACGAATGTGGGATATATGAGTATCTGAGGAGGAAGAGTATTTTTGTTGCAATAAATGTTTAAAACATGTTAAACTTGTCGATTGGACCCCATTTATTGATTTGAAATTTGATTATAGCTTTGTAAAATTGCTTGCTTGTGGATTTGGTCAATTTCTATTTGGAATTTGGAAAACTTTCTTCTGCAAAGTTGTAGATAATTGAATTTCCTATAAAACTCAAGTGAGATTCGAATTTTCTGATGAAAGGGCTATTTATTATGAATTATTGAAGTTCCGAAGCTCAAATAATTGATTTTGGAAGTTTAAAATATTTAAAATTAGAAAAACGTTTTTTCTTATTTTTTCTAGAAGGTGGCATGTGTTTGATGGCTGAAATCAGATTCTAGACATGTGTAGAAAATAATATAATTATATTATTAATTTATTAAATTTTCGCTTTTGTGTTCTAAAGAATTTCTATAAATAGGTGCTTGGGTTAGAATTGAAAATCACAATTTAAACTGAAGTTTTCTCTCTATATTATCGAAGCGTATTCTTGTGAGTATTTTGAGTATACTTTGAGTATTGCTATCTGATTGCAAGTCCAAGTCATAGCTTTATATCCGGTGTTTCAATTTAGAAAGTCTCGATCTTTCGAGGTAGGGATATTATTTTTTCAGTAATGATATTATTTCTTCAATATCATTATATTGAAATGTTGATCTGAAGTTTTTATCAAATTTGGAACTTTTTCATGCCGGGGTTACTATTCATGGGTTCTTATTCATGAGTTACTATTCACGAGTTCTTATTCAGATTAGTTATTATTCATGAGTTCTTATTCACGAGTTACTATTCACGAGTCTTATTCATGAAGCGTGAAGATGTTTTTTGTGGAATTTCTATCTTTTGGTGTTGAGTTACTATTCACGATATCTGACTATTCACGATATCTGACTATTCACGATATCTGATCTTATTCAATAGAAAAATAAAATTTCTTCTTTTCGTCAAAAAACATCTATTCGGATACTAACTCGATTGTATCCATGTTTTGATCATTCTTGAATTTTACACCACTATGATTATTTTTGAGGTATTTTTGGGCGTGGATAAAACCAAGTACGAATCCTTAATCCTTAATCCTTGTCATTTTGTTTCATTGGATTCGTTTCTTAAAAATATTTTCATCATCCTCGGTCCTTAAATGATGATATTATTGAATATCTTTGGCTTTGTAGTGCAAAGATGAATGATTTTGAAGAATATCTTTGGCCTGTAGTGCAAAGATGAGCAGTGTTTAAATGAACATGATTAATGATGAATATCTTTGGCTGTAGTGCAAAGATGAATATTTGATTCAGATGCATATTGATTGATGTTCTGGGGATAAAATATTGATGATGGATTTATTAAATTCATAGATTATAGTAGATTTCATCTCTACGTAACTCTTCATGAATTATTATTTATTCGCGAATATTGATCTGAAACTTGTTGTCATTGTATTCTATCAGATTTTTCCTGTTGAAGACTAACGATAATTTGTTGTATATTATCTTAGTCATAATATTCTTTCTTCGGGCTAGTTGAGCTCACCCTTTTCCTTGTTGTTCCATTTTTCTTCTCGGGGAGGCGAGAATGTAGCGAGTCTTAGTGGGGTATGGAATGAAGGTTAGAGAGAGTTGTTTAGTAGTCCTCACCATTTTGTAAAATAATGAATCAATAATTATGATGGGGATTTATTTGCGTGTGGATATTATCTAGAAGACAATATTATATTTAAACTCACAAGATATATTGTCGTATTTCACACGACATTTGTATTATTGAAGTTGTAGTTTGCTTGCATACCATGTATTTGGCGACTCAGAATGGGTGTTGTGTATACCTATTTTGGGGGCGCTACATCGTGGAACAACCTTTAGTCACAAAACCAGAGAAGCGATGCAGCGGAAGACAATATTCCTCCTATAAACAACACTACCGAGAAAAGCGATGAATGATGGAATATTTAGGAGCTTTTTGCGGTTCATGCAAAATCGAACGAGGAGGCTTGTGTACAAAATACTGGTGGAAATGATGGCAACACGCATTCTGTCACAGCCAAAGCGATTCAAGGAGTTGGGACCATCGGATTACGGGAAAGCCCTATCCGATTAAAGCGTAAACATGGGTCAAGCAAATTACCAAGATATTCGATGTCTTGGGATGCACGGAGAATAGAAGGTTCTATTTGCCACCTTTATGTCCGTGGAGCGCATTCATGGTGGGAATCGTGAAGCGCACTTGACCGGCCCGACTCAACATGTCTTGACAAAGATTTGAATCTGTTCAATGACAAGTACTTTCCGAAAGTATTCGTTATATGAAGGAGGTAGAGTTTATTAGATCGAGCGAACAACATGGCGGTGTCTCGATGAGGCGAAGTTCGCGGAGTTATCCAGGTTTGCACCTCATTTGGTAGAAAATGAGGAACATATGACGTGAATGTTTCTGAGAGGTCTAAAACCCGAGATTCGTTAATACCTTATCTCTCATAAATTTTCTCTGTATTCAGATGTTGTCAACATGGCTCAATTATTAGAGCGAGATAGTGAGTATACTCAACCGAGGGACCACAACTAGGTCATACTTAAGGATGCCAATCATCGTAACGATGATAACCAGTGAGGAGGGAAAAATACGGACAAAAGCGGTAACCACTTGGGTGGTAATCGTGGCCATGATAATAGGAGAGGTGAGTCAAGTGGAAATTTTAGAAAGAGGAGATTCAACAATGATGGGAAGACATCAGCAGCAGCACCAGCACCAACAACAAATTCTAGGGGAGGAGATCGACCGCCAGTTAGATGTTACAAATGCGAGAAAGAGGGACATATCAGCCCAAACTGTCCACAACAATCCAAGGTATGTTATAACTATGGAAAGGAGGGCCAAATAGCTCGAGACTGCTCTGTAGTAAAACCAAGTTCAGCAGGGATGGTGACTCCAAAGGCTATCCCGGATAAGTCAAAATCAGCGGTTCCTGGAAGAGCGTTTGTCATAACTGGCCAAAACGTGAGGAACCCGAATGAGGTTATCACGGGTAAACTAATCTTGAATTCTTGCGAAGTTTATACCTTACTAGATACCGATTCTACCCATTCTTTTATCTCTCCTACTTGTGCTCAACGTTTAAACTTGACTCCGGAGAAATTGGACTTTGATTTATCTGTTGAAACTCCGTTGGGTGAAACCTTCGTTACATCTACAGTTTATAAATCTTGCTTGATCCAAGTTGGCACTATCACATTACCTGTTGATCTTATCTCTTTAAAGATACTTGCTTTTGATGTGATTTTAGGAATTGATTGGTTAACCACTCATCATGCCAAAATTGATTATTTTCGTAAGGTTGTTAGTTTTCATATTCCTAACCAACCTATCATACGAATTCAAAACAACTAAACCACTAAAATCATCACCGTCATATCAAGCCACAAAGCTATTCGTTTATTGAAAAACGGATGCCAAGCTTTCTTAGCTCATGTTATGGATTTGAATAAAGACAAGTCAGATTTGGATAATATTTCCATTGTTAGAGAATTTTTCGATGTATTTCTGAAGAACTTCCGGTCTACCCCCGAGCGTGATGTTGAATTCTTTATTGACCTTGAACCGGGTACAAAGCCCATTTCTAAAACCCCATATCGAATGGCTCCTATTGAACTTCAGGAGTTAAAAGTCCAATTATAGGAGTTATTAGACATCGGTTTCATTCGTCCTAATACATCTTCTTGGGGTGCTCCTGTTTTATTTGTAAAGAAGAAAGCGGGGAGTATGCGACTTTGTATTGACTACCGAGAATTAAACCATGTCACCATCAAGAATAGGTATCCGTTACCTCGCATTGATGACCTGTTTGACTAGTTGCAAGGAGCACAATTCTTTTCAAAGATCGATCTTCGTTCTAGATATCATCAGCTGAAGATTAAAACTGAGGATATTCCAAAGACTACCTTCAGAACACGGTATGGGCATTATGAATTCTTAGTCATGTCTTTTGGATTGACTAATGCTCTTGCTGCTTTCATGGATATGATGAACCGAGTATTCAAGGAATATTTGGATCAGTTTGTTGTTGTCTTTATTGATGACATCCTTATCTATTCCAAAAGCCGTGAAGATCATGAGCACCATTTGAAGTCGATACTTGAAAAGGCTTCGTGAAAACAAGCTATATGCCAAATTTGAAGAAATGCGAGTTAAAGCTTGAGGAAGTAGCATTTCTTGGGCGCGTTAATTGTCAAAACATGGAGTATCTGTTGACTGGCGAAGATTGAAGCAATCTGAAGTTAGAACAAGCAAAGTCGGTGATCAAAGACGCTGTGACTTCTCGGGCATAGTGGTTATTATCGAAGATTCGTGGAAGGATTTTCTCAAATCGCTACTCCATTAACTCAAATTTGACTCGAAAAGATACAAAATTGCATGGAGCAAGGAATGTGAGAAAAGTTTTCAAGAGCTCGAGGAGACTCATTTCGCTTTTTGTTACAGCAATACCATCCGGTTCGGATGGATTTGTCATCTGACGATGCTTTAGGTAAAGGGTTAGGATGTGTTCTCATGCAACATGGGAAAGTCATGCTTTATGCCTCGCGACAACTCAAAGAATATGAGAGGAATTATCCTACTCATGATCCGGGTTAAGCGGCAATGATTCGCGTTGAAGATATGGAGACACTACTTGTATGGGGAGAAAGTGGAGATTTATACCGGACCATAAAAACATCAAATATTTCTTCACCCAAAAAGAACTCAACATGCTAAGCACGACGTTGGCTTCGGTATTGTTGAAAGATTACGACCACACTATTCAATATCATCCCGAAAAGCGAACATAGTGAGTCGGCATTGAGTCGAAAGAAGATCATATGCAAGTCTGAGAAAGTGCGATATTGTTAAAGCAAAGGCCAATTTCAGTGTATGACTTACAAAGGATGGAGATAGAGTTAAAGACTCGAGGACCCACATGATGATGGCGAATATCACGAGTAGAGAACCGACTTTTTAATCGATAAAGTTAAAGATGCTCAAGCCACATTTGGTCGATTATGAAGAAGAAGCAGAAAAGCTATTCGAAGCGAGAATCGATGAAGAAGGAATATTTCGACAATCGACTCTAGACTTTGCGTTCTACGATTCTAACGATTCTGAACTTTGGATGAAACAATATTGCATAGCTTGAATCATTCTCGAGATTTTATAGGGTTGAAACAATTTTCAATTTGCATTTCCATCATCAGACAATCGAGAGTACTAAATGTAAGATGATCTATTCTCTTGAAATCCATAAGACTTTCTGGTTGGGACGTATATCAGAAGATCATAATGACCAAGATCCAAATGATTCGACAACGATTCAAACCTCATGTGAGATCAAAGATAACTCTTTCACGATCCCGACTGAGGTTTCGAATACGATTGTCAAATCATTCGATCTTTTCTTTAGTCATTTGAGATCCTCCCCAACAAAGTCGTTTTCACCCACTTCATTCCCAAAGATTCGAGAACTACACTTTCGTCCCATACAACGCCTCAAATGGAGCCATGCCATGCTATTGCTTGATAACCGTTGTTGTTGTAGGAGAATTCCACCAATGGTAAATACTTATCCCAACTCCCTTTGAAGTTCAGGGACATGTAGTCTTAATAGATCTTCAAGAGTTTGAATAGTCTCTCTCGATTGTCCGTCCGCTTCGAGGATGATATGTCAACTCAATCAGAACTGCGCGCTCCATAGCTTTCTCGCAAGCTAACCCAAAATCTTGAAGTGAATCTTGGGTCACGATCCAAAACTATGGATATCGGCATGCCACGCAACCTCACAATTTCATTCACGCATATACGAAAGCAAGACGCTTAAGGAATAAGTTTCAGATTCGGAAGAAATGAGCAGACTTGGTTAATCTATCAACAATAACCCAAATCGCATCTATGCCTTGAGAAACTTTGGGAAGACCTATAACGAAATCCATGGTAATGTGTTCCCACTTCCATTCCAGAATCTCAAGTGGTTGCAATGGACCTTTTGGCACTTGATGCTCCGCCTTTACACGTTGACAAGTTAAACACCTCAAGATAAACTTCGCGATCTCTCTCTTTATATTGTTCCACCAAAATGTATATTGAAGATCACGATACATTTTGGTACTTCCAAGATGGATTGCAAATGGTGTATTATGTGCCTCCATCATGATCTTGTTCTTTAAATCGTAATCGTTAGAACACAAAGTCCTGGAGTGGACTCAAGTATTCCTTCTTCATCGATTCTTGCTTCCTAATAACACCTTCAGACTTTCTTCTTCATACGATCACCTGGGTTTGCGGGCTTTAAAGAACTTTAACTTCATCAATTAAAGTTGGTTCTACGCAGATATACTTGACATCATCACACTCGCTCCTCAAGATACGACCCTTCTACTCAACGCGTCACCACCCCGTTTGATTTTCTAGGATGGTATTGAATGGTATGGTCATAATCTTTTAACAGCTCGAGCCAACGTCGTTGTCGCATGTTGAGTTCCTTTTGGGTGAAGAAATATTTGAGGCTTTTATGGTCTGAATATATATCTCCACTTTCTCTCCATATAGATAGTGCCTCCAGCATCTTTAATAGCGAAACGACTGGGCCGCTAACTCTAGATCATGAGTAGGATAATTCCTCTCATATTCTTTAAGTTGTCGCGAGGCATAGGGTATGACTTTCCCACATTGCATGAGAACACATCCTCACCCTTTGCCTGAAGCATCGCTGTAGATAACAAATCCATCCGAACCAGATGGTATTGTCAAAACAGGCGTCGAAATGAGTCTCCTCTTGAGCTCTTGGAAACTCCTCTCGCATTCCTTGCTTCATACGAATTTTGTATCTTTCCGAGTCAGCTGAGTTAACGGAGTAGCGATTCAAGAAAATCCTTCCACGAATCTCCGATAATAACCAGTTAAGCCAAAAAAGCTACGTGATTTCTGTTATCGACTTTTTGTTGCTTCAACTTTGTATTGCCTCAATCTTCTTTCAGTCAATAGATACTCCATGTTTTGACACCACGTGCCCAAGGAATGCTACTTCCTTAAGCCAGAATTCGCATTTCTTAAACTTGGCATATAGCTTGTTTTCACGAAGCCTTTGGAGTACCAGCTTCAAATGGTGCTCATGATCTTCACGGCTTTTGGAATATATGAGAATGTCATCAATAAAGACAACAACGAACCGATCTAAATAGTCCTTGAATACTCGATTCATCATATCCATGAAAGCAGCAGAGCATTAGTCAATCCAAAAGACATGACTAAAAATTCATAATGCCCGTGATCGAGTTTCAAGGCGTCTTTGGAATATCCTCGTTCTAATCTTCAAATTGATGATATCCAAAACGAAGATCGATCTTTCGAGAAGAATTGTGTTCCTTTGAATCGGTCAAATAGTCATCAATACGAGGTGAGGATACCTATTCTCGATGGTGACATGGTTCAATTCCGATAGTCAATACAAAGTCGCATACTCCCGTCTTTCTTCTTTACAAATAAAACAGAGCACCCCTAAGGAGATGTACTAGACTATCGAACCCGATGTCCAACAACTCTCGTAGTTGGACCTTAACTCTGAAGTTCAATAGAGCCATTCGATATGCGGTTTTAGAAATGGGCTTTGTACGTGTTCAAGATCAATAAAGAATTCAACTTCACGTTTTGGGGTAGTGTGACGCCCCCAAAATAGTATACATCACCCATTTTGAGTCATCAATAACACGGTACGTAAACAACTACAACTTTATTAATACAACATATAAAGCGTGAGTTTAAATACAAATATTGTCATCTAGACAATATCCATACCCAACTAAGTCCTCATTACAATTATTGGTACATTATATCACAAAATGGTGAGGACTACTAAAACAACTTCTAGAACCTTCATTCCATACCCCGACTAAGACTTCGCTACATTCTCGCCTCCCGAGAAGAAAAAATGGAACAAAAAGGAAAAGGGTGAGCTCAACTAGCCCGGTAAAGAATATTATGACTAAGATAATATAAAACAAATTATCGTTAGTCTTCAACAGGAAAAATCGATATAATATAATGTACAACAAGTTTTCGGATCAATATTCGCAATGAAAATAATAATTCATGTAAAGAGTTACGTAGAGAATGAAATCTACTATAATCTATGAATTTAACAAATTCCATCATCAATATTTTATCCTCGTAACATCAATCAATATTCATCTTGAATCAAATATTCATCTTCGCACTACAGCCAAAGATATTCATCGATCGGTCGTGTTCATCTCAACACCTGTACATCTTTGCACTACATGCCAAAGATATTCATAATAAAATCAATCATCTTTGTACTACATGCCAAAGATATTCAGTAACACCATCATTTAGGACTGAGGATGATGAAAAATATTTAAAGAAAACGAATCCAGTGAAACAAAAGAACAAATGTTAAGGATTCGTACTTTACACAATCCGAGTTCAAAAATACTTCATAAATAATCATACTGAAGTAAAATTCAAGAATGATCAAAACATGGATACAATCAAAGTTAGTATCCATAATAGATATTTTTCGACAAAATACAAAAATTTAATTTTTTGTGAATAAGTGCCATATTCATGAATAAAGGTCAGATATCGTGAATAGTGCAGTATCACGTGAATAAGTAACCCACACAAAAAGTTCCAAATTTAATTAAAAGTTCAGATCAATACTTCGCCATAATGATATTGAAAGAAATAATATCATATATGAAGAAAATAACATCCTTTACCTAAAAAGATAAAGATCTTCCGATTGGAATATTTGGATATAGTCTTTGAAGGAACTTATCAGATAAAGCAACACTCAAGGTATCAAAATACTCACAAGAATACGCCAATATATCGAGAGAGAAATAGAGAAAACTTCTTTTTCGGTGTGATTTTCAATTCTAACCCAAGCACCCTTATTTATAGAAATTGCTTTCAACACCAAAGCAGAAAATTTAATATAATATAAATATATTTAACAAATTTCAAGCCCACCTCTTTGACAACTGAATTCAGCCATTAACATGTGCAATTGAGGGCCACCAAAGAGCAAAAAACGTTTTTCTTCAAAATAATAATTAAAACTTCCAAAAATCAATTATTTCAGAACTTCAGAATTTTAATAATTCATAATAAATAGCCCTTTTTATCAGAAAAATTCAAACCACATGTTTTTTTCATAGAAAATTTCATTCTCTACAACTTTGCAGAAGAAAGGTTTTCCAAATTCCAAACAGAAATTGACCGAAATCCACAAACGGGCGATTTTACAAGCTATAATCAAATTTCAGTCAAGAAATGGGGTCCACCGACACACAAAATATGTGTTAATCATTTAATGCCACAAAAATACTCTTCCTCCTCATATACTCATATATCCCACATTTATTATAAAAATATCACCATTATTATATTATTAAAATATAATAATATATTTTATTAGAAAAGATAAAATATCAATTTTTTCAACAATTGTAACTTTAAAATTTTCTCCATCTATATCCACATAAAATCAATATTTTTCTCATCATATAAATCAATAATTAATCATTCACAAATAATATTATGTAATCACAATCGACAATCATGCAATTCCAGAGGAGAGGGGCTTTCAATAAGGATTTCTCATCGACGCAAGCAATTAGATGACCAAACCTCTCCTGTATGTAACTTTCTAGACATTGCCAATAATGTTATATAATAATATTATTCAGATAATATGAATTATTGTTCGATAATGGAAAATATGTAAAGTTGACAATTATTAAAACAACAATAATATCAATGTAGCAATTATTGAATCAATAAAATATTGAACAGTAATTACTGTGAAAATTATTGAGTAATGCCTTCTTACGTAAGAATTAATAATTGGTGCAATACCACGTACTACCGTGTTTTAACCACCGGTATTCCAACGAAGATAATGATGAATAACTACTACAGTTATTTATAAACAACTTATTCTCGCTCGTTTTCTTCCTCCAATCACTTTCCGTTATGGGGCCCACATTAGCGTCGCTACTGGTCGCATTTAATATTCTCCGGACAAGTAAGAATATTCCACGACCAAACGAATATTCTCCGATAAAATGAATATTTTAAAACCACTTGCTTGTTTAAAATAATTACGCATTTTACCCATAACTCACCACATTAATCAAATCAACCCTTACTATTTCAACATAATAAATAGAGGAAATTAAATTTTATTAATAATAATTTGGGGTCTTACAGGTAGACCGGGAAGTTCTTCAGGAAACACGTCAGAAAATTTACTAACAACAGGAATATTATTCAAATCTGACGTGTCTTTATTCAAATCCATAACATGGCTAAGAAAGCTCGACATCCGCTTTTTCAATAAACGAATAGCTTTTATGACTTGATATGACGATTGATTGATTTTAGTGGTTTAGTTGCTTGAATTGCATACAACAAAGTTGGTTAGGAATATGAAAACTAACAACCTTATGAAAACAATCAATTTTGGCATGATGAGTAGTTAACCAATCAATCCCTAAAATCACATCAAAAGCAAGTATCTTTAAAGAGATAAGATCAATGTGTAATGTGATGGTGCTAACTTGGATCAAACAAGATTTATAAACAAATGGATGTGATGAAAGTTTCTCCTAACGGAGTCTCCACAAATAAATCAAAGTCTAATTTCTCCGGAGTTAAGTTTAAACGTTGAGCACAAGAAGGAGATATAAATGAATATCTAGTAAGGTATAAACTTCAAGAATTTATGATTAGCTTACCCGTAATCACCTCGTTTGGTTTTTTCATATTTTGACGATCACGACAAACGCTTCTTCCAAAGATGTAGATTGACTTTGACTTTTCCGGGATGACCTTTTGAGTCACCATCCCGTGAACTTGGTTTCGCTTATCGCATAATCTCGGCGATATGTCTTTCCTTTCCACAATTATAACATACCTTGAACTGTTGTAGGCGGCCAATGATATGTCCCTCTTTTCTATATTTATAAGATACGACCGGTGGTCGCTTCTCTCCCCTTAGTACCGATTCTTTGTTGGTGCCGACATCTTCACACGGTCATTGTTGAATCTCCTCTTTTAAAATCTCCTCCGACTCGCTTCTTCTATTCTCACGGCCATCATTACCACCGAGTGGTTACCGCTTTGTCCGTATTCTTCTTTCTCCGCCGGTTATCGTTGTTCGATGACCGTCACCACCATATGATCCTCGTTATGGTCCCTCGGTTGAACGTGTATTTATCTCTCTCTCTAACAATTGAGCCCTCGCTGACAACATCCGAATAGAGAGAAAATTTATGAGAAATGAGATATCGACGTATGCCCAAGTTTCAAACCTTTCGAAACATCCGCCATCATCGCTCCTCATTCTCCACCAAATAAGGTGCAAACACGGATAACATTGCAAACTTTGCCCCTGCATGGGACACCATCATGTTATTTTATTCCGATCTAATGAACTCCACTTCCTTCATACGACGATAATACTTTTAGGAAAGTACTTGTCATTGAAAAGTTTCAAACGCTCTCCCAAGACATACGCCGAAAAGGCTAGATGGGTACGCTTCACGATTCCCACCGAAGAATCGCTTTCATTACGGAACATAAAGGTGGCGAATGGAACCTTCTGTTCCTCCGTGCATCCCAAGACATCGAATATCTTGGTGATTTGTTTGACCCACGTTTCTGCCTTAATCGGATCTGGATTTCCCCAGAATTCGGGTGGTCCCAACTCTTTGAACTACTTGGCTGTGACAAACCGTGCGTTGTTATCATTTCTACCTGTATTTTGCACACGAGTCTCCCTCGTCTGATTTTGCATGAACTACAAAAAGCTTCTAAACATCCCGTCGTTCATCATCTACTTAGTTGTGTTGTTCACAGGAGGAACATTGCCAGCCTGTTGCACATTCTCCTTATTGGTGAGCAAAGGTGTCTCCATGGTCTCATTTACTCCACTATTAACATTCTCAGTCGACATTTCGGCACCTGTTCTGACAATACCATCTGGTTCAGATGGATTTGTTATCTACAACGATGGTTGGGATGTGTTCATAAAGGGTTGGGATGTGTTCTCATGCAACATGCTTTCCGTTGAAAAACTGGAGGGAAAGTCATAGCCTATGCCTTGCCAAAATTCGAACTCAACTCAAAGAGACCTCATTTGTTGAAGGATTTTATAAATAAAGATGAATTTTCTATAAATATTATGTTTTGAATATTACAAAGGATGGAATAAATTTGATATAATATACGAGTATAACCGACTTTAATCGATAAGTTATTTATAAATTTTGCGTAAAAAAAGAAAGTGCAAGAAGGTGTTATTAGGAGGCAGAATTGTGAAGAAAATACTTTAGTCAACTCCGCACTTTGCGTTCTAAGGATTTTGACTTGAAACACGGGAATATTTGCAATTCATTCGGGAGTACCAAAATGTATCACGGAATACATTTTCGTAGAAATACGAAGAAAGATGTAAGCTCACTATTATAAATAAAGATGAATTTTCTATAAATATTATTTTTGAATATTATGGAATAAATTTGATATAATGTTATCGGTAATATTTAACAAAGTAAAAATTGTTTTTATCTGGGAAAAATAGGGAATATTCGAGGTGTTCAATCATTGGTGGACCGCTGAATTACCGGATTGGTAAAAATATTTTATAAGAATAACCATGAGGTGTTACCGTTAAAGAAGTTGAACTATCAGATTGATCAAGAATATCGATGGCTTATAAGAAGAGAAGTATTGACTCTTACATTTATGCTCAATTATCGCTACACAAGAATTCACGATCATATCTCTTATATTATCGATTCAATTATTATCACAAGATCATCTCAGATAATATGTTATATTATTAATCAATAAGACGACAAGTTATAAATGATTAATAATTGTTGAAAGATTAAAAATGTGTTGATTAAAAATAAAATGATTTGTGGTAATATTTATTCAATCCTTAATGTATATAAAGAGTCCATTATGAGACGTTTGTGGTAAGTTTGATTATTTTATGGGGGCCCATATGTCATCATCTAAGAGTCTCTTCGTCAATAGTAATTACCTTTGTGAATAGTAATTACCTTCACAATAGTATTTACCTTCAATAATAGTAATTACCTTCACGATAGTAATTACCTCGTGAATAGTAATTACCCTCAATAGTAATTACCAATAGTAATTATTACCTTTACCAGATTACAAAGGCCGAACCACTTGTCGTTTCACATTACAAAGCGCCGAACCACTTGTCGCTTCACATTACAAAAGGCCGAACCACTTTTCTTTTCACATCAAAACCGTCAAGCCACTGCGCTTTTCACATGGTAAAAAGTAAGCTAGAAATCTTCTATAAATAGAGGCCTAGGCTTCATTATTTTCACTTAATTCATTCAAGCTTTAGAGAGAGAAAGTATAGAGAGAATAAGAGAGAAAGAAGAAGAGTATTTTGTTACTACACTACCGTAAGATTCAATCTCCTACCAAAAGTAAGGGGTGTTATTCTTTCTTATTCATGAAGAGAACTGTTGTTATTCCATCGCTTATTATTCTCGTTGGAATAACTCAGATACGCTGGTTTACCCTATACTTGGTGACATTCTTCTATTATTCTCGTTGGAACATCCTGCATGCTGGTTTTTTTACACCTAAACCGGTTCCATTCTTTATTATTATTCGCTGGAACATCCGTCTCAGGTGTTTTACACCGACCGGTTCCGCTTCTTTATTATTATTCGTTGGAACATCCCGTCGTGTGTTTTACACCGGATTCGGGTTCCATTCTTTATTATTATTCGCTGAACATCCCATCTCAGGTGTTTTACACCGGACCGGTTCCATCTTTATTATTATTCGTTGAACATCCCATCTCATGCGTTTTTACGCCGACCGGTTCCGTTATTTATTATTCTATTGAATAACCTCGCTGCAAGGCCTACATCGCATGCACGGTGATTTCTTTTGTTATTCCATTCTTTATTATACCCAAATTGGTTAAAACTTTGACTTCTATACTCCATGAAATTAGTGGAATATCCTCGATATTTGCGTTTCATCCAAAGATCTTTTCATGGAAATATTCTTCCGATCATTTTTGAATTTTACTCTACAAAACAAAGATCATGTTGATAATTTGACGTTAATAATTCCTCGGATAAAATAATTTTGAACTTGTTTTATCAATTCTTATATCATTGTCATCATCCTCATGTTTATATTATGTTGAAAGTCATCCGTGGCCTCAGAAGTGCATGGGGATGGACTTGGTATGATTACGACCGAGACTATTCTTGTAATCACGACCGTAATGTTACAAATGATGTGATAAAAATCCTCTCGGGTCGTAGAGTGCATCGATGGACATTTGTTGGCATGATCATGACTATTAATGAATACACAACTATTCTCGCCCGTAAAGTGCATGAATAATTGTGGTCGCGATACTAAAGAATATCCTCGTCAGAAAAGTGGGGTGATTCGATGATGTGGAATATTTATTAAAGTCGAGTCTCAAATTATAACAAATGATGAAAACCTTTAAAACCTAAAAGATAGTAGATTTTATTTTCTAATTGACTCTTTTAATGGATCGCTTATTTCACCGCAGCTTAAACTTGATGTTTATTATATTTTATCAGTTTAACACTATCAAGGCTATTGATAATTTATTTCGCATTATCTTAGTCATAATATTTTATCGGGCTAGTTGAGCTCACCCTTTCTTTCACCGCGTTTTCGTGAAATGAGAAATATAGCCGGGACGAAGTAGGGGAAACGAGTAATGGTCCAGAAGGATAAGATTAGTAGTCCTCACTATTCGGTGAAATAAAGTGTGATAATAATTGTAATGAGGACTCCTTTTCGAGTTTGTATAATATCTAGTAGACAATATTTGTATTCAAACTCACGCTTTATGTCGATTGCATACCTACGCTTATATTAGTAAGTTGTATTTAAATTTGCACCATGTATCCGACTACCCAAGATGGGTGATGTATACCTAATTTTGGGGCGCCACAGCTTGGTATCGTAGCTTAGGATACGATCCCCGGCTAAGATGTGAGAATAGTACTAGGAGGGGAGAGACGGGAATACCTTCGCTAAGTATGACCTACCTAAGTTTACGTGCTATTTTATTGGTTGGTCAAGATAGGATAATTTGTTATACGTCAATTAACCTTTTTTTTGTGGCAAGATTCAAAATGACATCCGAGAATGTTGAGAATAAAGAATGGAGCGCAGCGATCGTTGATTCACCACATATCAATAATCGTGATAATGTGCATCGTGAAGGCGATAATCCTCACGCAAACAACAACACCGACCAAATGATGAATGATCAAATGTTCAGAGGTTTTATGTAATTTATGCAACAAAGAAAGCGAGAGCGACTCGCCCAAAACGTAGGTGAAAACACGAAAAACTCTCAAGCTGGCCACCGCTAAACAATTCAAGGAGCCGGGACCACCCGGAGTTTAAGGGAGAGCCAAAACCACTTCTCGCGGAAGCATGGATAAAGCAGATTACCAAGATATTTGATGTCTTGGGATGCTCCGAGGAGCAAAAGGTTCCTTTCACGCCTTTTTATGTCATGCGCGAGAGAGGCAGACATCGTGGGAATCCAGAAACGACTCAACCTCATCAGATCAAGATATCTTGGGAGAAGTTCCAGAGAGTGCTCAACGACAAATACTTTCCCGAAAGTATTCGCCATAATGAAGGAGGTGGAGTTTATCAAGTCGAACAAAATAATACGACCGTGTCGCAATACGAGGCAAAATTTCATGAGTTATCACGGCCAGGCCCCACTGGTGGATAATGAAGAGAGAATGGCGCTAATGTTTTTAAGAGGTTTGAAGTCGAGATACGCCAACATCTTATTTCTCATAAACCGTGGTTTGTATTCGAGATGTTGTAAATAGGCTCGCTTAAGGAGTGCGCGCGATAATGAGTCAACGCAACTAAAAAGAGAGCAAACACGGCAAAATTATAATACCAACAGAGAGTAGTCATCAAGCTATGACAACAAGCGTGAGGAATCAACAAAGCCGATATGGTAACCACTTTTTTGGTAATCGGCCAAAATAATAAGAATGGACATTTCAAGAAAAGGAGATTCAACAATGATGGAAAGACGTCAAGACCAAAGACCCATTGTTAAGGAAGGAGAAAGACCACCCATCATATGCTTCAAATGCGAGAGAGAGGGACACATCGGCCCAAATCGCGCCACGCCATTCAAAGCATGTTATAATTGTGGAAGAGAAGGTCACTTAGCTCGATTTTGTTGCCATCAAGACAAATTCAAAGCTAGGATGGAGGCACCAAAGGCCATCCCCAAAAAATTCAAAACCCAGAAAGGCAAGGAGAGAAAGTTTGTTGTGACCTCCCAAAGAGCAAGGAACCGAATGAGGTCATCACGTAAGCTTATCATAAACTCTAATGAAGTCTATACTTTATTTGATAACCGGTTCTACCCATTCTTTTATTTCTCCTACTTGCGCCATCGATTAAATTTGACTCGGAGAAATTAGACTTTCGACTTATCTCGTGGAAACTCCGCTGGGAGAAACCTTCATTACATCCATCGCTTATAAGTCTTGTTTGGTTCAAATCTGCACTCTCACATTACCCGTCGATCTTATTTCATTAAAAAATACTTGATTTGACGTGATTCTGTGGATTGATCAAGTTAACTACTTATCATGCAAAAATTGATTGTTTTCGTAAGGTTGTTAGCTTTCATATTCCTAATCAACCTATTATGCTAATTCAAACGACCAAACCATTAAAATCAATCACGGCCATCTCAAGCCATAAAGCTATTCGCTTATTGAAAAACGGATGTCAAGCTTTCTTAGCTCATGTCACGATTTAAACAAAAATACGCCGCTTTTGAACGATATTTCTATTGTTAATAAATTTCCGACGATTCCCTCAAGAACTTCCCCGCCTACCCCGTAGCGTGAAATTGAATTTTGTATCGACTTGAACCCCAGACAAAACCTATTTCCAAAGCCCCATATCGAATGGCTCCTATTGAACTTCGTGAGTTAAAGACCCAACCGCAGGAATTGTTAGACATCGGGCTTTATTCGCCCTAGTACTTCTCCTCGGGGTGCTCCTATTCTATTCGTGAAGAAGAAAGATGGGAGTATGCGATTTTGTATTGATTATCTGGAGTCAATCATGTCACCATCAAAAATAGGTATCCATCGCCACGTATTGATGACCTGTTTCACCAACAAAGGAGCCAAATTCTTTTCAAAGATCGATCTTCGCTCCGGATATCACCAATCAAGATTAGAATCACGACATTCCAAAGACGCCGTAACTCCCCAGACGGCATTATGAATTCCTAGTCATGTCCTTTCGATCGACTAATGCCCCGCCGCTTTCATGGATATGATGAACCGAGTATTCAAGGAATATTTAGATCACTTTGTGGTCGCTTTATTGATGACATCCTTATTTATTCCAAAAGCCGTGAAGATCATGAGCAACACTTGAGGTCGACACTCCAAAAGCTTCGTGAATATAAGCTTTATGCCAAGTCAAGAAATGTGAGTTCGGCTTCAAGAAGTAGCATTCCTTGGGCACGTGGTATCAAGTCATGGAATATCCGCTGACCCAAGAAAGATCAAGCTATTCAAAGTCGGGAACAACCTAAATCAAATGATCAAGCACGTAGCTTTTGCTTTAAATGGTTATTATCTGAGATTCGTGGAAGGATTTTCTAATCGCTACTCCATCGACTCAAATTGACTTTGAAAGATACAAAGTTCTATTGAGCGAAGAATGTGAGAAGAGTTTTCAAGAACTCAAGAGAGACTTATTTCAAAGACTGCTCGACGACAATACCATCTCGCCTCTTGGGGATTTGTCATCTACAAGTGATGCTTCGAGCAAAGGGTTGGGATGTGTTCTTATGCAACATGGAAAAGTTATAGTTTATGCCTCGCGACAACTCAAAGAATATGAGAGGAATTATCCTACTCATGATCTAGAGTGGCAAATGTTGTTTTTGCACTTAAAATTTGGAGGCATTACTCAGATGGGGAGAAAGTGGAGATCTTTACGGATCATAAAAGCCTCAAATATTTCTTCACTCAAAAGGAACTCAACACGCGACAACGACGCTGGCTTGAATCTGCTGAAAGATTATGATCATACCATCCAATACCATCCCGAAAAGTTTAACGTGGTAGCCGACGATCGAGTAGTAAGATCATATGCAAGCACGAAAAGTGATATTGTCAACGCAAAGGCCCATTTTGTGTGACTTGCAAAGGATGGAGATAGAGTTAAAGACCTGTGGACGCATGTGATGATAATAGTATACGAAAGTAGAACCGACTTTAATCGATAAAGTTAAAGCGCGCCAAGTTATGCACTGGAGTCGATGCGTATGAGGAAGAAAGTGCAAGAAGGTGCTACGCGGAAGCAAGAATCGATGAAGAAGGAATACTTCGAGTCAACTCTGCATTTCAGGTTCCTAACGACCTCGATTTAAAGTATAATATCATGATGGAGGCGCACAACACACCATTTGCAATCCATCTCGGGAGTACCAAAATGTATCATGATATTCGCCATACATTTTGGTGGAGCAATATGAAGAGAGAGATAATACTGCTTATCTCAAGGTGTCTAACTTGTCAACGAAGTTAAAAGTTTGAGCATCAAGTACCAAAAGGTCCATCAGAACCACTTGAAATTCCAGAATGGAAGTGGGAGCACATTACCATGGATTTCAAGCTACGGCCTTCCTAAGGTTTCTCAAGGCATTGATGCGATTTGGGTCATTGTTGATAGATCGACCAAGTCCGCTTCATTTCTTACCGACACGAGAAACTTATACACTTGAACGCTCTTGTCAGATGTACATAAACGAGATTGTAAGATCGCATGGTATGCCCCAGATCCATAGTTTTTGATCGAGACCCAAGATTCACTTCACGATTTTGGGTTAGTTTGCAAAAAGCTATGGGCACAGATTTCACGATTTAGCTCTAAGATATCATCCTCCGACGGACGGACAATCGGAGAGGACTATTCAAACTCTCAAGATCTATTAAGACTCGTGGTCCTTGATTTCAAGGGAGTTGAGACAAGTTCTTACCATCGTGGAGTTTTCCTACAACAACAGCTTATAAAGAAAGTATCGCATGGCTCCATTCAAGCGCCAGATGGAAGAAAGTGTCGTTCTCCAAAGATCTTTGGGATGAGGTGGGTGAAGCAACGTTGTTGGGACCTGAGTTGGTACGTATGACTACGAAAAAGATTCAAACGATCCGACAACGATAAAAACCTCACAAAATCGATAAAAGAGTTATGCCGATCTTCATCGAAAAAGGACGGAATTCGATATAGAGATCATGTGTTGTTAAGAGTTTCTCCATGGAAAGGAGTTACAAGATTTGGAAAGAGAGGAAAACTTAATCCTCGATTCATCTGGCCCATTTTAATCCTCGATCGAGTAGGAATCGTGGCCTATAGACTCGCTTCTACCGCCAAATATGTCTCGTGTTCATAACGCTTTTCACATATCCATGTTACGTAAATATGTGAAAGACCCCAACCATATTATCGAAGAAGTTAGAACCGATTTAAATAGCGGAAGATTTGACGTATGAAGAGGTTCCTGCTCAAATTTTGATAAGAAGGAACATATTCTACGCCCAAGGTTATACCTCAAGTCAAAGTTTTGTGGAGGAACCACGATGTCGAGGAAATGACTGGGAGTTAGAATCAAATGAAATCAAGGTATCCTTACCTCTTCGACATACCTGTGTACGCATTCTAATTTCGAGGGCGTAAATTTCATAAGGGGGAGGTTGTAAGACCCCAACTTTTATAAATAAAGATGAATTTTTCTATAAATATTATTTTGAATATTATGGAATAAATTTGATATAATGTTATAGTTGTGGGTAATATTTATAAATTTTGCAAAGTATGCAAGTTGTTATAAAATATTCGTTTGCTCTGGGAATATTCTTTTTGTTAGGAATATTCGCATAACTACTCAATCATTGGTGGACCCCTAATAATGTAATTATTCATTTGATTGAGAAAAAACGACAAAAATATTTTATAAAAATAACTACGGAGGTGTTACCGTTAAAACCGCTGAACTACCCTATGGTAAAAGTACAAGAATACGCTGTGGGTCATAGATAAGAAGCACACACCAGATTGATTATCGATGCTTACGTGAGAAGTCACTCACCTACGCTCAATTATTCGCTACAAGAATCACGTGATCATATCTCTTATATTATTCGATTCAATTATTGTCACAAAGATCATCTCGATAATATGTTATAGTATTAAATCAATAATTGAGACAACAAGTTATAAATGATTAATAATTGTTGAAAGATTAAATATGTGTTGATTAAAAATAAAATGATTTGTGGTAAGTTTGATTATTTTTATGGGGGCTTATATGTCATCATCTAAGAGTCTCTTTGTCAATAGTAATTACCTTTGTGAATATCAATAGTATTTACCTTCATCAATAAGTAATTACCTTCGTTAATAGTAATTATCCTTGTGAAATAGTAATTACCTTCGTTAATAAGAATTACCCTTGTGAATAGTAATTACCTTCGCCAATAGTAATTACCTTTACCAGACGCCGAACCACTTGTCATTTCACATTACAGCGCCGAACCACTTGTCGCTTCACATTATAAGCGCCGAACCACTTGTCGTTTCACATTACAAAAGGCCAAACCACTTTTCTTTTCACATCATCGTCGTCAAGCCACTGGCTTTTCAATCTAAAAGTGCTAAGCTAGAAATCTTCTATAAATAGAGGCCTAGTGCTTCATTATTTTCACTTAATTCATTCAAGCTATATAGAGAGAAAGTATAGAGAGAATAAGAGAGAAAGAAGAAGAGTATTTTGTTACTACATCGCCATAAAGATTCAATCTCCTACCAAAAGTAAGGGTGTTATTCTTTCTTATTCACGAAGAGAATCTGTTGTTATTCCATCGCTTATTATTCTCGTTGGAATAACTCGTATATGCGTGGTTTACCCTATACTTGGTGACATTCTTCTATTATTCGTTGGAACATCCCGTCTGTGTTTTACACCGACCGGTTCCGCCTTTTTATTATTATTCTCGTTGGAACATCCGCGTCGTGTGTTTTACACGGACCGGTTCCATCTTTTTATTATTATTCTCGCTGGAACATCCTCGCTCGTGTGTTTTACAATCGACCGGGTTCCGCTTTTTTATTATTCTCGTTGAATATCCATGCGCAGGTGTTTTACACCGGACCGGTTCCATTTTTATTATTCTATCATGTTTGATGATAAAGCATATACTTCAGAATAATCTTATTCATTTATTATTAATAAAAAGTATTAATTTATTAAAGGCTTTTAATTATCTACATGATGTCGTTTTATAATATGTGATAAACCCATAGTTTTAAGCAATGCTTTTAGAATAATGATGATGATCATTCTAATGAGATCTAAATTTTAGAAAGCTTAAAACTAAAATAGTTCCCAATCATTCGATTACTAAATCGGGGATTAGTGAATCCGGATAGATCGGGTACATACGCTGTCATTTCATCGATGAGGATGATTGATCTCATGATCATTTGTGTGGAGACACTAAAGCAAGTATGTAGGTGCTTATTAGAGAATAAGTTCATCGAACGTGGCTCGCTAAGGAATACCTAATGGAGTTTTTTTCACTCGTCAATAGAATTCTCAGAGTGATAGTAAGACAAGTGATCCTCGACTGAGATCATCATAAGATCTTGTGTATGATGAGTTATACTTTGACTTATTCCTTAAGACCCTTAGGTATATCAAAGGGTATGCTTGGGTATAATAAGTCAGTATATGGAGATAATGTATGATCAATAAAGAATCTACCACTTTAATAAAAGAAGAGAAATGTCCTATGTGATTCGATAAATGACAACCCAAGAGTCCTCGGGTTAAGGCGTAATGAAATTAGAAAGGAGTTTCTAATTTGCATTATTTGAGTTGTGCATTTAAGAGATCTAAAATACATATAATTAAATAAAATAAGACTCGACAAAGAATTCCATGCCTTATATTTAATCGGGACATCAGATGGTGGAAGGATTGAATTGCATTTAAGAACTATTTACTCAAAGGTTCTTTTATGATTAATGTTGAAATCTATATTATCCGGAAAGTCGCTGATCGCTAGGAGGCTTATCCCTATCAGAGAATAAATATTATTTATTTAAATAAATTAATTGTTTAATTTATTTATTTAAATAAGATTAGAATTGTTCTAATTGATTTATTCACAACCGGCTTAATATGGAGAACCTAAAGGGTCACACCATAAAAGGAAGAATAATTATTTAAGAAGTTAATGGCATAATCGTAATAATATAGTTAAGTATATTTAATTTAATCTATGGTGATGTAATAAATTAAATAGTTTAATATTTATTATTTAATATTTTAGAAATATTAAATATAAATTAATAAGAGGAGTCTTATTAATATTATTACAATTATTATTATTTTAATTTCTAAAAGAGTTTAGGAATTAATTTAATATAAGTATTTCATTTATTCCTAATAGATTAGAAGGAAAATTAGTTAAAGGAGTTTAATTAATTATCCCTAATAAGATTAGGGAGCTTAATTAATTAAAAGAATTTAATTAATTAAATAAAACCCAATTCCTTAATTGTTAAGATGGGGTTACCCACATCTATAAATAAGAGGAGTCTTATTATGGGATATATCGATTTTAACAACATAACGTAATAATTCCAATTGTTGTTGGAGAGTAGACGCCTCTTTTCTATAGATAGAAAAACTAGGTTCGAGCCAACCACCATCTTCTTCGAAAATTTTTTTCTTCCTCGTGGATCACCTCAGAGGCCAAACACTGGGTGGCTAACGCCGATCAAAGGAAGGAACAAAACCCGTGGATTCAAGTCGAACGCTAAAAGGATTGGAGGTGAACTTGTACCGAGGAAGCTCGATCTTCAAGGGTATGATGATTTTTATTCTTTATTTTTCGCTTAATTAATAATTGTGCATAAAGGGTGATCCGTATATGGTTTTAAAAATTTTAAACTCTCGATTTTACACGCTCGCTTTTTTTTTGCAATTTGATCAAGTTTCATGAATATTACAAACCTAATAAAGGGCATCAGAGCCAAACCTTTATGCTAATTATTAATTGTTTTAATTTGATATGTATATTGATATGTGTTTAGAATAATTTAATTGGGCATAATTTTATCAGATAAAATTTAAAAAAAAAAAAAAAAAAAAAAAAAAAAAAAAAAAAAATTTTTTTTTTTTTTTTAAAAAAAAAAAAAAAAATTTTAAAATAAATTATTTTTAAAAAAATTTGATTTTTTAAATCAATATAATAAAAATTAAATAAAAAATATTTATATATAAATATATATATATATATATATATATATATATATATATATATATATATATAATATATATATAATAATAAATCATAATTATATATATATATAACAAAAAATATATATATAAATATAATATATATATATATATATATATATATATATATATATATATATATATATATATATATATATATATATATATATATATATATATATATATATATATATATATATATATATATATATATATATATATATATATATATATATATTTAATATATATATATATATATATATATATAATATTATATATTTTATTAAAATAAATTTATAATTAAAATAAAAGTTTATTTTAATTTAAAATAAAAGGTTTATTTTAATTTAAAAAAAAGTTTATTTTAATTTTAAAATTAAATTTCATGCTAACTAATTAGAGTTGAAATTGGATTCCATGATAACTAATTGAGTTGAAAAATTTGATTTTCCTTAAATAAAATTTAGATATGAAATAAGATTTCATATTATTCAAAATAAAAGAGTTTATTTGTGAATATGAAAGAAAATCCATTTTCCTTAAATAAAGGAGTTTATTTAGATATGAAATAAGATTTCATATTATTCAAAATAAAAAGAGTTTATTTGTGAATAGAAAGAGAATCCTAATTTCCTTAAATAAAGGAGTTTATTTAAATATGAAATAAGATTTCATATTATTCAAAATAAAGGAGTTTATTTGTGAATGAAAAGAAAATCGTGTTTATAATTTTAATAAAAGAGTTTATTTTTTTAAAGATTTTTTTTTTTACATGGAATCGATTCATAATTAATTAAAATAAAAGAGTTTATTTTAATTTATATGGAATCGATTTAATTAATTAAAATAAAGGAGTTTATTTTGATTAAAGATTTTGATTAAAATAAAATAGTTTATTTTATTCAAAATTGATAAATTAAAATAAAATAGTTTTATTTTGATTTAAATTGATTAAAATAAAGGAGTTTATTTTGATTCAAAATTAGATTTTATACTAACTAAATTTGCCCATTAAATGATATCAATATATATATTAAATGTTTATTATTCATAAGATGAATGTTATTTATCGATGCATATATGATGATGTGTATGATAATAAATGGGATTGATTATGGACTATCAACCAATGTGATTGGATTTTATTTTAGTTGGATGCATGAATGTATGGGTTTTATTAAATGGGGGTCTCACAGACTGCCTTCTCTAATTTTTTCTTAATGTAAATTCTATCTCTCTCCTATGCATTTCCCTCGATCACGATCAAGGTTTCTATTTATTTTAAATAGTTTTGTAATAGGAATAGTTAGAATTAATTTTGAAAAATTGAGAGATCAAGGAGCAAGGAGCGCCAAGACCCGTCAGTAATGGAGCCCAAGTTTAAATGTAATAGTTATATTTAAATATTATTTTTCGCACCCCTTGGAGAGTTTGAATTTTGGTTCACTTGGTGGCTCTAGTGAACCAAACTAGAATAAAAGTCCATAATCAATCCGTAGTAATATAGTATTCTATACGTGCATGCTTATACTATATATATATATATATTATGCAAACATGCTTCGTGATGTTCATTAATACGACGATTTATATTATATATATATATATGCATGCCGCTTAAACAAGATGAGACAAATTAATAATAAAACCCTCAAATTTTTTATATTAAGTCCTAAGTTGCTCAAAGATATTTGAATATCGAACGTCGCTTTCTAAAGCACATGATAAAATTAATAGAGTATTAAATATTTAATACGAGTTTTGTGTGTCACACACAAGGCAAGTATTAAGTATTTAAGATGTTAATTTATCACATTTGATGCTTATAAAGAAAATTGAATAATATTGTTTTGTCAGGTCACCACAAGGATGATGATATTTTTTTTTTTGAATATATGGAGTGCTAGGTTGGATTTAACTTGGATAATTTTGATTCTGATGTGCCACCACTGATCAAAATAATCTAAGAGGCAAAAAGAAAAGGAGTCAGATAGTTGATGTAATCGACAAAAGTTGTTCTACCTATTTATTTATATATAGTTTGTTGTGTCACCACAAGGCTATATACATTTGAAATGGGATCCTTATTCTCACTAGCAAATCTTTAATTAGATTTTATTTAACTATATAAGTGAGGGTAATATAGTTTGAAGAAAATAGTGGGAGATACCAATTTAAAACAAGACCTAATTTATTTTGGTAATTAATAAAAGAATGTATGTTAAAATGTTGTTAATTACAAATTCATTTACGTAATTTTACAATGTCTAAAATTACTATCATCGGGAAGCATATTAGATGCTAAATTAACCGTAATCAATTAAACTGGATTGGTTAAGGAATTTGAGAATAGTTCTCATAGTCAAAAAGCTATCTTATGTCCTTAATACGCCTATCCTCGCAATGGTTGCGCATAATGCCTCCGAGGAAGAGATTGCTACTTTTAGAAAGTGGCAAGATGATGCACATTGCTCAACGCATCATGCTCAGATCCACGAAAGTAACGAAGCTTCAAAGCCACAAGATGAAACTATGGATGCTTCCTACTATATTCCCGCACATCAAGTAGTTGATGGTGAGGAAAGTAGACCGATAGATATCGACATCAAGGAGCTCTTCCGATCTAGAACGGCCAATGGCACTATAAGATGCATAAAAAGTTCTTAACATAATCAATTTGATTGATCAATTAGACAACGAAGTTTTGTCATGGATGGAGAGTTGAGCCAAGATTTGATCTTGCACTCACCCCTAATTCTTTCACAATTGTTGTGAATTTTTCATATGAACAAGCTAGATATCGCCCTCGCCGATTTGCTTAACATATTGAAAAATGTCGAGAGTCACTTTCCAACCAAGAAAGATCAAGTCTTTATCGGTAGGGCCAAAGGATCTTCAAAAAAGAAGAACGATTCAAAGAAGGTAAATAAAAGGCATAAACAAAGGATAATAAGAACAAAATCGACACGGATAAAGAAAGGAGTTTGCTTCCACCGCAATAAGCCCGACATCGGAAAGAAATCATGAGAAGCATCTTGCAGAGGCTAACCAAAGAAGCTTAGTGAAGTTTTCTACATAATACTTTTTGTTCATGATTTAAAATAAATTTTTTTTAAGTCAAGGTTCTACTGGGTATTGGATACCGACTTTTGGTTATCATAAATATAGATTTATGAAAGGACCAAAAGTAAGTAGAAAGCTAAACAAATATAAGTAATCCCTATGTGTGGGAAATGAAGCAAAGGTTGCCATATTAGCCATAGAAACTTATAGTTTTAAGAATGCCTACGGCAAATCTATTAAGTCAATAAGTTGTTATCAGATTCCAATTCTTGTTAAAAATATTATTTCCATTTTATCATTGGACAATGAAATTTTGGTATTATAATTAAGAACAATTGTTGTTCTATTTATAATAATAATGTTTTGTATAGAATCGAATATTACTTAATAAATTTTGTATACTGATTTACATGAAAAAATAATTTTGCATATCGAACAAATTAGTATAAGAAAAGGAGATGATCATTCAAAGAGTCGAATGTGTGTATTTGTCGAATACAAGTGTGAATTATTCAAAGGTTCAAAGAATTCGTAAATGAAACAAATTGGCAAAGTATTAAGATTCTTTGATTAGATCAAGGAATAAATACTTGTGCAATAAGTTTCTAGATCATCTCAAATGGTTTTCTCATAATGGACACATCCCGATACGTAATAATTGATCGATGTATCCGAAAGGAAAATCGCGACTGTTGGACATGGTAAGTATCCATAATGATTTTACCGACATTCCAAAGATCCTTCAGGATAATGTCCTAGAAATGGTCAGATATTCATTAAAAAGGTAACCTCAAAATCCGCCCCAAGACTCCATAAAAGTTATGGATGTGGAGGATTCCTAATCTTAAGTATGTTAAGATAAGGGTTGTCCAACTTATGTGAAAAGGTTTCAAAGGATAAGTTTGGGACAAGATTTGACAAGTACAGATTTGTGGGACATCCTAAAGTAAGTTTAGGTATATGTTCTATAATCCTACTTAGCAAAAGGTGTTTGTTATTTAAACACACGCCTTCTAAGATAAAGGTGTTTATCATAAAGGGGCTAGTGGAGGATAATAGATCTCAAGAGTTCAAGAACCACAAAACACTATAAGTCAAATAAGAGGAACTCAGTAGATAGATTCTATTGTACCACAACCGAATCGAATCGAATAAGATACCAAGATACCTCAGGAGGTATGGATTCATCATGGATGATGATGATGAGGTACACATCATAGAAGATGATGATCCAGAAAGTTACATACGATGAGGTAAGAGTTCTAAGTGTGTACAAAAGGGTCAAATGGGAGCGCCGTGAAATTTCTAGTATTATATGTTGATATACTACTTGATGAGGAATGACATACCAATGCTACAATCAAGAAAGATAAAGTTGTTCAAACATTCCTCCATGAATGATTTGGGAAGAGTATCTTAATTGGGGATATAAATCTATATAGATAGATTTAAGAGGATGCTCGACTTAACCCAAGGAACGATATTCATTTGATGCTAAAGTCGTTTAGCATGGCAAACTCCAAGAGATGTCTCATGTCGATGAGCTATGGAGTGTATCTCTTAATAGTCCCCACAGACTCAAAAAGAGAGATCGCATGAGTGACAATCATGTATGCAATGAAATGTACGAGACCGATGTCGATCACCATATTATGGAGAAGTTCACTATGAGTCGCTGAAAACATCTTAAAGTGCTTAACCCAAGACTAAGGATGTGATCATATTCATGGTGGGTCTAAATTAAAACTAGAGGGCTTAATGCACTCAAGTTTTTTTCGTATGCACTCAAGACGATGTAAAAATCCACTTTAAGGTAAAGTGTTATCGAACAAAGGTGCAAAGTTGAATCGAAAGGTTCCAAACAAAGAAAGAGTTGTCGGGTTTAGTGATAAAGACAAAGTATATAGCTATAAATGAAGTCGCAAGTTGATTGTTTGGATTAAAAGTTCATTACGTAACCAGAATAGTTCCTAAGTCTCATCTTCGATCTAAACATGTGTTGTGGGCACTTTCATTTGATTATTAGAATCATCGAAAGATGGGAAATCACTATAGTAGATAGTGGACTCTCATGAACAACATTACATATCCATTAACTAAAGCTTATCCAACAAAACAGGATAATCGCCACTTGCAGAGAAGAAGAGTATGAGATACCACGACGATCGGGTTTTTTAGTGCAAGTGGGAGATTGAAAGTAGTATGCACACAAGCCAATCATGTTTGATGATAAAGCATATACTTTCAGAATAATCTTATTCATTTATTAATAAAAAGTATTAATTTATTAAAGGCTTTTAATTATCTACATGATGTCGTTTTTATAATATGTGATAAACCCATAGTTTTAAGCAATGCTTTTAGAATAATGATGATGATCATTCTAATGAGATCTAAATTTTAGAAAGCTTAAAACTAAAATAGTTCCCAATCATCGATTACTAAATCGGGGATTAGTGAATCCTGATAGATCGGGTACATACGCGTTGTTTGCTTCATCGATGAGGATGATCGATCTCATGATCATTTGTGTGGAGACACTAAAGCAAGTATGTAGGTGCTTATTAGAGAATAAGTTCATCGAACGTGGCTCGCTAAGGAATACCTAATGGAGTTTTTTATTTGCTCGTCAATAGAATTTCTCAGAGTGATAGTAAGACAAGTGATCCTCGACTGAGATCATCATAAGATTCGTGTATGATGAGTTATACTTTGACTTATTCCTTAAGACCCTTAGGTATATCAAAGGGTATGCTTGGGTATAATAAGTTGTATATGGAGATAATGTACGATCAATAAAGAATCTACCACTTTAATAAAAGAAGAGAAATGTCCTATGTGATTCGATAAATGACAACCCAAAGAGTCCTCGGGTTAAGGCGTAATGAAATTAGAAAGGAGTTTCTAATTTGCATTATTTGAGTTGTGCATTTAAGGATCGAAATACATATAATTAAATAAAATAAGACTCGACAAAGAATTCCATGCCTTATATTTAATTGGGACATCAGATGGTGGAAGGATTGAATTGATTTAAGAACTATTTACTCAAAGGTTCTTTTATGATTAATGTTGAAATCTATATTATCCGGAAAGTCGCTGATCGCTAGGAGGCTTATCCCTATCAGTAGAATAAATATTATTTATTTAAATAAATTAATTGTTTAATTTATTTATTTAAATAAGATTAGAATTGTTCTAATTGATTTATTCACAACCGGCTTAATATGGAGAACCTAAAGGGTCACACCAAAAAGGAAGAATAATTATTTAAGAAGTTAATGGCATAATCGTAATAATATAGTTATGTATATTTAATTTAATCTATGGTGATGTAATAAATTAAATAGTTTAATATTTATTATTTAATATTTTAGAAATATTAAATATAAATTAATAAGAGGAGTCTTATTAATATTATTACAATTATTATTATTTTAATTTCTAAAAGAGTTTAGGAATTAATTTAATATAAGTATTTCATTTATTCCTAATAAGATTAGAAGGAAAATTAGTTAAAGGAGTTTAATTAATTATCCCTAATAAGATTAGGGAGCTTAATTAATTAAAAGAATTTAATTAATTAAATAAAACCCAATTCCTTAATTGTTAAGGTGGGTTGCCCACATCTATAAATAAGAGGAGTCTTATTTATGGGTGGGATGGGTTATATGACTTTTTCACAACATACGTAATAATTCCAATTGTTGAGAGTACGCCCTTTTCTATGTAGAGATAGAAAACTAGGGTTTAGCCAACCACCATCTTCTTGAATTTTCTTCTTCCTCGTGGATCACCTCAGAGGCCAAACATTTGGGTGGCTAACGCCGATCAAAGGAAGGAACCAAACCCGGTGGATTCAAGTTGAACGCGAAAAGGATTTCGAGGTGAACTTGCACCGAGGAAGCTCGATCTTCAAGGGTATGATTTTATTCTTTATCTTTTCGCTTAATTAATAATTGTGCATAAAGGGTGATCCGTATATGGTTTGTAAAATTTTTAAACTCGATTTTTTACACGCAATTTTCGCTTTTATTTATGCAATTTGATCAGCGAGTGATGGTCCCGAAGATAGCATTAGTAGTCCTCACTATTCGTGAAATAGTGTGATAATAATTGTAATGAGGACTCCTTTTTGAGTTTGTATAATATCTAGTAGACGATATTTGTATTTAAACTCACAGTTTATGTATTAAGTTGTATTTAAATTCTGTACCATGTAAGTGGCGACCCAAGATGGGTGATGTATACCTAATTTTGGGGGCGTCACACCTTGCCATCTGATTTCAGCAACTAACACATATCCCACAAATGCAAAAAAATGTTTTTTGTAAAAATAATATTTAAAACTTCAAAAATTAATTATTCTGGAATTTCAGAACTTCAATAATTCATAATAAATAGTCCTTTTATCAGAAAAATTCAAACCTTATGCCTTTTCCATAGGAAATTTCATTCTCTACAACTTTGCAGAAGAAAAATTTTCTAAATTCCAAATGTAAATTGACCAGAAATCCACAAACCAAGCGATTTTACGAGTGCTTTAATCAAATTTCAATGAGAAATGGGGCCCTCAGACATGTTTAACATGTTTTAAACATTAATTGTAACAAAAATACTTCTCTCTCCTCATATACTCATATATCCCAAATTCATTGTAAAAATATCACCATTATTATATTATTAAAATATAATAATATATTTAAATTAATTATTTATCAGAAAATATAAAATAACCATATTTCAACAATTGTCACATTAAAAAATTTTCTCTATCTATATCCACATAAAATGAATATTTTCCTTATCATATAAATCAATAATTAATTATTCACAAATAATATTACAGAATCACAATACTGACAACCATGCAGTTTCCAGGAAAGAGGGGGCTTTCCAATAAGGATTTCTCCTTACTGGCGCGCAATTAGGTGATCAAACCTCTCCTTAGATAGAATTTTCTAGACATTGCCAATAATGTTATATAATAATATTATTCATATAATATGAATTATTGACCTGATAATGAAAATACTGTGTAGTGACAATTATTGAAACAACAATAATATAAAATATCAACGTAGCAATTATTGAATCAATAAAATAAAATATTGAACAGTAACTATTGAAACAATTATTGAGTAATGTCTTCCTACGTAAGAATCAATAATTGGTGCAATACTGTGTATTATCGTGTGTTTTAACCACCGGGGTATTCCAACAATGATAATTCTTGTGAATAACTACGCCATTATTTATAAACAACTTATACTTGTCATTTTTTTCATCCATAAACTTTCAAGTTATGGGGCCCACACAGCTTTGTCTTGCGTCGTTGCATTTAATATTCTCGAAAGCAAAGTAAGAATATTCCACCACCAAACGAATATTCTCCGATAAAAATGAATATTTTATAACCACTTGCATATTTGAAATATTTATGCATTTTACCCATAACTAACCACATTAATCAAATCAACCCTTACTATTTCAAAATAATAAATAGAGGAAATTTAATTTAATTTATAATAAGTTGGGGTCTTAAGATGATGAGTTTTTTACAAATAACTGGCGTAGTTATTACCAATTAACACCGCTTAAATACAGTGGTTAAAATACGATGAATACGCTGGTTGGTCGACAAAGCGGTATTACCAGACAGACGCATTATTATTGAATTATTGATTCGTAAAGTAAGAAGGCCACTACTCAATAATTGTTACGATGAAGCTATCGCTCAATATTTTATTTTATTGATTCAATAATTGCGTCGATATTGATATTTAATATTATTGTTGTTTCAATAATTGTCATCGCATTTGATATTTCTCATTATCGATCAATAATTCATATTATTTGAATAATATTATTATGATGGAGACAGATTTTATCAATAAAGATTTAAATTTTGTCGAAATAATTTTTAATATTATGGTGTGAATTTGAGATAATATTATAGTTGTGGGTAGTATTTATAAATTTTGCAAAGTATGCAAGTGGTTATATTTTATTCGATTGGCCTGGGAATATTCGGTTTAGCAGGAATAATATTCAGATAAAGGCTCAATCATTGGTGGACCCCATAATGTAAATTATCATCGATCGAGAAAACGACAAAATATTTTATTGAAATAATGGCGGAAGTTTTACCGTTGATATTGTTGAACTACTCGGTAGTAAAAGTACAAAGAATACGTGTGGGTTGCATAGTGGCAACACCAGTATTGATTATTGATGCTTATGTGAGAAGTCACGGTTTGATTCCATTATTGTCGATTAATAATATGAATTATTATAGCGATAATGACGTTTTGTTTTATTCGTATTATTAACATAATAAAACGTAAACATCTTTTTATATAAAATGTAATACTTTATTAAAGTTATTCTATAAATGTAATATATTATATTTTATTACGATAGTGTTGCGTAGTGTTTTTTGCATAGTGTTGCATAGTGTTTGCATAGTAAAATGTTTTTATATAAATAGAATATATGATATTTTATTTAAAAAATTTTGCTTTAAATATGGACCGTCGATTAAAGTAAATCAATCTGGACCGTTCATGGATTAATTACTATGCATTCTATTTTCCTATAAATGAAGCTCATTCTTTCATTATTTTTACTTAATTCACCAAACTCTAGAGAGAAATTATAGAGAGAAGCTATATAGAGAGAAAATCTATAGAGAGAAAGAAGAAAAGTATTCTCGCTACTTCACTTTTCCAATATTCAGGTTCTTCTAAGGTAAGGGATATTATTTGTTGTACCGTAAAGGGTGTTATTCTTTCTTATTCATGAAGAAGAGAACTTCGTTATTCCATTCATTATTATTTCATTTGAATAACTTTGTAAAAGTGGCATACTATACATAACCTCAGATACGCAAAGATACCCTATACTTGGTGAAATCCTTATATTATTCCATTCTTATTTATTACGTTGGAATAACTCAGATACGCTGAATCCCCTATACTTGGTGATCTTCTTCTCGTTATTCCATTCTTTATTATTCTCGCTGGAATATCCTATCTCGTGTGTTTTACACCGGACTTGGTTCCATTGTTTATTATTCGCATTTATTATTCTCGTTGGAATATCACGCTCGTGTGTTTTACAATCGACCGGTTCCATTGTTTATTATTATTCAAAGATTTATTATTCTCGGTTGATCATCCTGCTTGTGAATTTCACCCGACTGGTTCCGTTATTATTATTACGTTGGAATAACTGCCTATGCAAAGTACCGCATTTATGGTGATTTCCTTTGTTATTCCATTCTTTATTATACCGGTTGGTTAAAACTTTGACTTCTATACTCCATGAAATTAGTAGAATATTCTTCGATATTTGCGTTTCATCCAAGATCTTTTCATGGAAATATTCTTCCGATCATTCTTGAATTTTACTCTACAAAAAACAAAGATCTTGTTGACAATTTGGACGTTACTAATTCTCGGATAAAATAATTCTTGAACTTGTTTTATTGAATTATTATGTCATTGTCATCATCCTCATGTTATAATATGTTATCTTCGCTTACGTGCATAGATGAACTTAGTATGATTATGACTGAGGATCATTCTAAGATAATCATGGCTTGTTATAAATGATGTGATAAAAGTCCTCAGTATATTCGTGAATGCGTTGATGGATAGTTTTGGTATGATTATGACCAGGATGATTCGGTAAGATAGTCATGACCATTGATAATTTGATGAAAATCCTTGATCGTGGTATGCATGTGGATGATTAGATATTGTGGTTTATTCATTAAACCGAGTCTTAGTGATAAAATTTATGAAAACCTTTTAAAACCTAAAAGATAGTATACTTTATTTTCTACTTGACTCTTTTTAATGGATCAGATATTCCACCGCAGCTTAAACGGGTTGTCTATTGTATTTTATCGTTTAACATTGTTGAAGGCTAATGATAATTTATTCGCATTATCTTAGTCATAATATTTCTTCTTTGGGCTAGTTGAGCTCACCCTTTCTTTCACCGTATTTCTTCGTGAAATGAGAATATAAATTGGGGACGAGTCTGGGAACGGAGTAATGGTCCGAGGATAGCATTAGTAGTCCTCACTATTCTCGTGAAATAGTGTGATAATAATTGTAATGAGAACTCCTTGAGTATGGATATTGTCTAAATGACAATATTTTTATTAGAACTCTCGCTTTATGTTATGTCAGATTGTACCTACGCTTATATTAGTAAGTTGTATTTGAATTTATGTTCCATGTAAGTGGCGACCCAAGATGGGTGACGTATACCTAATTTTGGGGGCGCCACGGTTGGTATCGAGCTTAGGATATGATCCCGGCTAAGATGTGAGATAAGAATCAGGAGGGGGAGACGGAAATTCCTTCGCTAGTATGACCTACCTAAGTTTATTTGGTATTTAATTGGTGATCGGTGTATAGGGATAATATGTGACATGTTAATTAACCCTTGTTTTGTGGGCGATGTTGAAAATGGCATCCGAAAATGTTGAGATAAGAATGGAGCACAGAGACCGTTGAGTCTCCACGCATCAATAATCGAGGATAATGTGCGACAGGATGGCGATAATCCTCCGTAAACAACAACACCGATCAAATGATTTAACGACGCAGACGCGTTTAGGAGTTTTTGAATTCATGCAACATCGTATCGAAGGCGGCCTTGCTCATAAAGCGAGGTGAAAATAATGGCAACCCACGGCTTGGTCACCGCTAAGCGATTCAAGGAGCTGGGACCACCGGAGTTTTTGGGAAAGCCAAAACCACTTCTGGCGGAAGCATGGATAAAGCAGATTACCAAGATATTTAATGTCTTGGGATGCTCCGAGGAGCAAAAGGTCCTTTTCACGCTTTTATGTTCAAGGCGGAGAGGCAGACATCGGTGGGAATTCCAGAAACGTACTCAACCTCGTCAGATCAAGATATCTTGGGAGAAGTTCCAGAGTTGTTTCAACGACAAATACTTTCCCGAAAGTATTCGCCGCCACATGAAGGAGGTGGAGTTTATCAAGTTGGAACAAAATAATATGACCGTGTCCCAACACGAGAGGCAAAATTTCATGAGTTATCACGATTTGCGTCCCCCACTTGGTGGATAATGAAGAGAGAATGGCGCGAATGTTTTTAAGAGGTTTGAAGTCGGGAGATACGCCAACATCTTATTTCTCATAAACCGTGTTTGTATTCAGATGTTGTAAATAGGGCTCGATTAGTGGAGCGCGATAACGAGTCAACGCATAACTAAAAGAGAGAGCAAAGGCAAAATTATAATATAATACGAGTAGTCATCAAGCGGTGACAACAAGCGTGGAGGGAATCAACAAAGCCAAATATGGTAACCACTTTGGTGGTAATCGTGGCCAAAACAATAAGAATGGACATTTCAAGAAAAGGAGATTCAACAATGATGGAAAGATGTCAAGACCAAAGACCCGTTGTTAAGGAAGGAGAAAGACCACCTATCATATGCTTCAAATGCGAGGAGAGGGACACATCATCCGAATCACTGCCACGCCCATCAAAGCATGTTATAATTGTGGAAGAGAAGGTCACTTAGCTCGATTTTGTCGCCATCAAGACAAATTCAACTAGGATGGAGGCACCAAAGGTCGTCCCTGCATAAACCAAAGCCTAGAGTTTAAGAGAGAGCGTTTTTTTCTCGTGACGAGGAACCCGAATAAAATTATCACGTAAGTTAATCATAAGCTCATGAAGTCTATACCGTGTTAGATACCCGTTCTACCCACTCTTTTATTTCACCTAGTTGTGTTCAATGTTTAAATTTGACTCAGGAGAAGTTAGACTTTGACTTATTAGTTGAAACTTCGTTAAGTAGGAGCCTTCGTTACCGCTTACTATTTTTAAATCTTGTTTGATTCAAATAAACACTTTCATGTTACCGTCGATCTTATCTTTTGAAAATACTTGCCTTTAATGTGATTTTAGGAATCAATTGGTTAACTACTCATCATGCTTTTCGTAAGGTTGTTAGCTTTTATATTCATAACCAACTGTTATACTTAATTCAAAGTAACCAAACCCTAAAGTTAATCATTGTTATATCAAGCCATAAGTAAAGAGCCCCGAACCTTTCGTTGTTGACTTCTTGTGTGAAATGCACCAAGCCGACTTTCGTCAGAGGCGACATCGTGAATGAAGATGGCAAGGTTATAGGTATCATTGTGAGGTGCTATCTAGGTTAAGGGATAGAAGTCACATATTGGTATCAATGTGACGTATTATCTAAGTCTTGGATGAGAGTCACAGATTTTGAATGATATTTCTATTATTAATAAATTTCTGGCGTATTCTTGAAGATTTCTTAGCCTACCCTAGAGCGTGAAATCGAATTTTGTATCAACCCCAAAGAAAAAACCCATTTCTTAAACCTCAAATATTTCTTCAACTAAAAGGATCATTTACGAGGATTATGATGAAAGTCATAATAAAAGCATTGGACTAATGAAAATCATGGGTATATGAAGTATTAGTAAGTGTTATGATGAGTTATGTTGGTTATTATGTGAAAACATGAAAGTTTCTTAGAAATCACAAAGAATTGAAAATCAGATTTTGGTGAAAAACGTAACATAAAATTCAATTGACCATATCTCCTATTATATTTTGAATTTTTGAATGTGGTCAAGTCCTAGAGTTAGATCTATGAGTTACCTAACTAATCCAAGTGGAATTACTGGTTAAGGTGTTGTAGATTTTTGTGTGGACTGATTTTAGCAAAGGAGTGCAAAGCTGCAAAAACCAAAAAAGTTGCTGCCATGATTTTAGAGGGGCTTTTTCGGCCACTTAAATTATGAGAAAAATTCTGGCCTTTTGGGACATGAAGGTATATGGTATAAAGTACCTCCTGTCCAAAAATGAGCTCATTCTGACTTAAAATGAGCAAGTTATGACTATTTCAATATTTAAGTTTTTCCGATTTAAAACGCTATAACCGGAGTTCTATAACTCCGATGACCATGAAATTTAAACTAGAAGCTCACGTTAACATGTGTAAGGTCCTGCCAAGATTTGGGAATTTTGGAGTTAAACTTGAGGTAGCTAATTTCTTAAGGAATTAATTAGAAATTGATTTTTGAAAATAGTAAATGAATTTTAAAAATTCGAGAAAATATATTTTCATTGTGGGACTATATTATGCTAAATCCCAGAAAAGAAATATTTTGGGACTGATTTGTTATTTTCATAAAAATAGTTTAGTTACTGAACATATGAGTTAAATATGTTATATGAAGTAACAAAGTTGAAAATAGGATTTTATTGCTAGAGAATCCTATATAGAGTATATGCATATTTTTTGATGAGAGATTTGATAATTGGTGATGATATCTTATGAGTATGGCATTTTTGAATGATTAAATGTATTATATGGTAAAGCGTAAACAATTGAAATAAATTGTTTATAAATTTAAGAAGTGATTAAAATATTGTTATAATATTAATGATATTAGATTATGAGATTATTAAGTGATTGATAACATGGGGATATTCTTGAATCCTCGGATAAATTATATTATAAATGTTTAATATTTATCCTTTATCTCATTTGATTGATTCTTTATATCATCGACATGATCCTCATGCTTATATTATGTTGAAAGTCATCCGTGGCTCACGCAGTAGATGGACTTGGTATGATTATGACCAGGGATTGTTCGGTATAATCATGACCGTAATTGAAAACACGATTATCTTTGGCACGTAGTGCATGGATAATTTGTGGTCGTGATACTAATGAATACACGATTATCTTCGCACGTAGTGCATGGATAATTTGTGGTCGTGATACTAATGAATACACGATTATCTTTGGCCGTAGTGCATGGATAATTTGTGGTCGTGATACTAATGAATACTACGATTATCTTTGGTAGTAGTGCATGGATAATTTGTGGTCGTGATACTTAATAAATACACGATTATCTTTTGGTCGTAGTGCATGGATAATTTGTGGTCGTGATACTAATGAATACACGATTATCTTTGGTAGTAGTGTATGGATAATTTGTGGTCGTGATACTAATGAATACACGATTATTATCTTTTGGTCGTAGTGCATGGATAATTTGTGGTCGTGATACTAATGAATACACGATTATCTTTCGGTCAGAAAGTATGGATAATTCGTGGTCGTGATACTAATGAATATCCTTGGCTACCGTAGTGCGGGGATGATTCGATGATATGGATTAATTATTGATTTGAGTCTCAAAGAATGAAATATTAATTCATGGATGTGGTAAAAGTCATCTTTGGTCAGTAGTGTATTGATAGACTTGGTATGATTATGACCAATGATTATTCTAAGATAATCACGACCAGTAATTGAAAACATGAATATCCTTGGCGTGGTGTATGGATAATTCGTGGTCGTGATACTATTAAGTCGAGTCTCAAAGATTATTGGTTTTACAGCTTGTATATCTTTGGCTCAGAAGTGCAAAAGATGAATTGTTAATGAATATCTTCGGTGGATTGCAAAAATGAATTTAATGTTTTCAACGATAAAGGTATTCAAGGTATCCTCATCTCTTTATCATACCAATTATATGTAATTCTAATTTCGAGGGCTAAATTCTATAAGGAGGGAGATTGTGAGACCCCAGATTTTATCAATAAAGATTTAAATTTTGTCGAAATAATTTTTAATATTATGGTGTGAATTTGAGATAATATTATAGTTGTGGGTAGTATTTATAAATTTTGCAAAGTATGCAAGTGGTTATATTATATTCGATTGGTCTGGGAATATTCGATTTAGCGAGGAATATTCGCATAAAGGCTCAATCATTGGTGGACTTAATAACAAAATTATCATTTGATCGAGAAAACGACAAAAATATATTTTATTGAAATAACTACGGAAGTTTTACCGTTGATATTGTTGAACTACTTCGGTAGTAAAAAGTACGATGAATACGTGTGGTTACATAAGAAAGACACACCGGTATTGATTATCGATGCTTATGTGAGAAGTCACCGGTTTGATTCCATTATTGTAGATTAATAATATGAATTATTATAAGCGATAATGACGCTTTTGTTTTATTCAGATTATTAACATAATAAAATGTAAACATCTTTTATATAAAATGTATACTTTATTAAAGTTATTCTATAAATAGAATATATTATATTTTATTACGCATATGCATAGTGTTGCATAGTGTTTTGCATAGTATTGCATAGTGTTTGCATAGTAAAATGTTTTTATATAAATAGAATATATGATATTTTATTTAAAAGATTTTGCTTTTAAATATGGACCGTCCGATTAAAGTAAATCAACTGACCGTTTCATGGATTAATTACTATGCATTCTATTTTCCTATAAATAAGCTCATTCCTTCATTATTTTTTTACTTAATTCACCAAACTCAGAGAGAGAAATTATAGAGAGAAGCTATAGAGAGAAAATCTATAGAGAGAAAGAAGAAAAGTATTCGCTACTTCACTTTTCCAATATTCGCTTCTTCTAAGGTAAGGGATATTATTTGTTGTAATTCGTAAAGGGTGTTATTCTTTCTTATTCATGAAGAGAACTTCAGTATTCCATTCATTATTATTCGTTGAATAACTCGTAAAAGTGGCATACCCTATACATAACCTCCGTGATATGCAAAGATACCCTATACTTGGTGAAATCCTTATATTATTCCATTCTTATTTATTCATTGGAATAACTCAGATACGCGAATCCCCTATACTTGGTGATCTTCTTCGTTATTCCATTCTTTAATATTCTCATTGGAATATCTCGCATCGTGTTTTACACAGGACCGGTTCCATTGTTTATTATTTCGCATTTATTATTCCGTTGGAATATCTCGTCTCGTGTGTTTTACAATTCCGACCGGTTCCATTGTTTATTATTATTCAGATTTATTATTCTGTTGGATCATCCTGTCGGTGTGAATTTCACCTGACCTGGTTCCGTTATTATTATTCTGTTGGAATAACCTGTCTATGCGAAGTACCGCATGCATGGTGATTTCCTTTGTTATTCCATTCTTTATTATACCAGTTGGTTAAAACTTTGACTTCTATACTCCATGAAATTAGTAGAATATTCTTGATATTTGCGTTTCATCCAGTATCTTTTCATGGAAATATTCTTCTGATCATTCTTGAATTTTACTCTACAAAAACAAAGATCTTGTTGACAATTTGGGACGTTATTAATTCCTCGGATAAAATAATTCTTGAACTTGTTTTATTGAATTATTATGTCATTGTCATCATCCTCATGTTATAATATGTTATCTTTCGCTTACGTGCATAGATGAACTTAGTATGATTATGACCAGGATCATTCGGATAATCATGGCTTGTTATAAATGATGTGATAAAAGTCCTCGATGGCTCGTGAATGCGTTGATGGATAGTTTTTGGTATGATTATGACTGGGGTGATCAAAGATAGTCGCACCATTGATAATTTGATGAAAATCTCGACCGTGGTACAGTGGATGATTAGATATTGTGGTTTATTCATTAAACCGAGTCTTAGTGATAAAAATTTATGAAAACATTTTAAAACCTAAAAGATAGTAGACTTTATTTTCTACTTGACTCTTTTAATGGATCAGATATTCACCGCAGATTAAACTGGTTGTCTATTGTATTTTATCGGTTTAACATTTGTTGAAGGCTAATGATAATTTATTCTCGCATTATCTTAGTCATAATATTTCTTCATCGGCTAGTTGAGCTCACCCTTTCTTTCACCGTTCTCTTCGTGAAATGAGAATATATTTGGGACAGTCTGGGAACGGAGTAATGGTCCAGAGGATAGCATTAGTAGTCCTCACTATTCTGTGAAATAGTGTGATAATAATTGTAATGAGAACTCCTTGAGTATGGATATTGTCTAAATGACAATATTTTTATTAGAACTCTCAGTTTATGTTATGTCGTATTGTACTGCATGCTTATATTAGTAAGTTGTATTTGAATTTATGTTCCATGTAAGTGGCGACCCAAGATGGGTGACGTATACCTAATTTTGGGGGCGTCATAATTATTAGATAACATTATTGGCAATGTCAAGAAAGTTCTGTCTAAGGAGAGGTTTGGTCACCTAATTGCGCGCCAGTAAGGAGAAATCCTTATTGGAAAGCCCCCTCTTTCTTGGGAACGGCCTGGTTGTCATAATTGTGATTCTGTAATATTATTTGTGAATAATTAATTGTTGATTTATATGATAAGAAAATATTTATTTGATGTGGATATAAATAATGAATTTATTTATGTAGTTATAAATGAAGGAATTAATGCTGAGGTGTTTTATCAGTATTTTGTCGGAATTGAGGTGTTAAAAATCACCCGTTTATTGATTTCGGATATTTTGTAGTTGGAATTTGGAAAAACTCAAAGTTACAAAGTTGTATAGAATTCGATTTCATGTTGAATGGACATAAAATTCGTATTTTTCTGATAAACGGGCTATTTTCTATGAATTGTTGAAGTTTCAGAAAATAAAATAATTTTTATTAATTTATGGGTGGGACCCACTTTTGGGTTGGTGTTGAATACACATGGGCTGCTATTTTTTTCTTCCAAGATGGCATGCTTGATTTTTCCAAAGGTGTGCGTAGAGAAAAAAGAAAGAAAGAATAATATTTTATTATTTTAGTCTCCTATGGCGTTCTAACATTTTCCTATAAATAGACGCTTAGGTTAGAATTGAAAATCACACCAGAAACAAGTTTTCTTTCTCTCTAGATTATCGAGCGTATTTTTGTGAGTATTTAGATAATTTAAGAGTTGTTGTTAAAGACAAGTTTTCTTTGACTTTCATCCGATATTACGATAAAAGCTAGATTATTTTGAGGTAAGGGATGTTATTTTCTTCTTAAATGATATTATTTTTTTCAATATCATTATACCAAAATATTGATGAACTTTTTAATCAAATTTGGAACTTTTTGTGTCGGGATTACTGTTCACGTATACGGCAATATTCACGAATACGGCACTATTCACCGAAAAATAAAATTTTTTTCTTTTTGTCCAAGATGTCTATTATGGTTACTATCTTTGATTGTATCCATATTTTGATCTTTATTTTGAATTCTTTTCACAATTGGTTATTATGAAGTATTATTGATCTTGGATAAAACTGTTATACGAATCCCTAATATTTGTCTTACATCTCATTGGATTCGTTTTTTTAAAATATTTTTCATCATACTCAAATTCTAAATGATGATATTCTTGAATATCTTTGGCACTGTAGTGAAAAGATGAATGATTAATCGATGAATATCTTTGGCCCGTAGTGCAAAAGATAAACAAGTGTTGAGATGAACATACGACCAATGGGGTGAAATAAATGAATATCTTTGGCTTCAGTAGTGCAAAGATGAATATTTGATTAAAAGATTTATATTGATTGATGTTACAGGGATAAAATATTGATGATGGACTCTTAAATCTTAGAAGATAGTAGAATTCATTCTCTACGTGACTCTTCTAATGGATTGTTGTTTCCGCTGTATTTGTTGATCTAAAACTTGTTGTCTATTATATTCTATCAGATTTTTCTCTGTTGAAGACTAATGATAATTTGTTGTATATTATCTTAGTCGTAAATTGATGAAATTATTGATTAGCAATTGATGTTTTTATTTATACTAGATTATGGATAAATACTTAATTAAGCGACGTCTTTTGATGAGAGATATGAACAAGAAGTTTTAAGAAAACTAGTGTATAAACTAAGTGAAGTATAATTCTATTGGATGACTTTTGTATAATCAATTGCATTATGTGCTTGTTATCTTTGGAGGTAATTTTTGTTATCAGTGAGTGCGCATTCATATTTCAAAACTGTGGTTTGTAGATATGGTATTTTGGTTCTACCACAAACTTTTGTTTCATAATTTAAAAAGACTTTTTGCTGATAAAAAAATAATAATAATTAATTACCAAGTTCTGAAGCAAGTGGTGGTATTAATAATTTTGGCCCGCTTGGTTTAAAAATTTTGACCCCCTACAAAAAGGTTCTGGTTCCGCCACTGTTGTTGTCTATTATATTCTATCAGATTTTTTCCTGTTGAAGACTAATGATAATTTGTTGTATATTATCTTAGTCATAATATTCTTTATTGGGCTAGTTGAGCTCACCCTTTTCCTTTTGTTCCATTTTTCTTCTCGGGAGGTGAGAAACATAGCGAGGATCGAAGTCTGGGTATGGAGTGATGGTTTTAGAAAGATGTTTTAACTGTCCTCACTATTTCTGTAAAATAGTGTATGAATAATTGTAATGACGACTTATTTGGGTGTGGATATTGTCTAGAAGACAATATTTGTATTTAAACTCACAGTATGCGTTGTCGTATTTTGCACGACAATTGTATTATTGAAGTTGTAGTTTGCCTTCTGTACTATGTATTTGACGACTCAAAATGGATGTTGTATACCTATTTTGGGGGCGTCACAAAATTACTATTATCCATAATTATATATTATGTACGTATTCTTCATTTTTACCTTCACGACATTCGTAGAAATTTATTTTTTAATAGCTCAAAATTTTATTTTTCGAGGTTTTGAGAGAGGTGATGATTTTAAATACTACTCTATTCGTTCTAAAATTAGAGATATAATTTAATTTTTGAGGTCAAATGACAACATATTAAAATTTAAATTTGGTATAATTCATAAAAGTTTAAAATTAAATAAATTTTATTATATATTATATAATTATAATAATAATTGTGTCAATTAAAATTAAATCTCAAAAGTCAAGTTATATTATCTAATTTTAAAACGAAATGAGTATATCCAATATATGGTATTTGAATCTTATAAAAGGTGAAAGGCACAGAAAGTAAAATAATATATATATATATATATATATATATATATATATATATATATATTCCGGTTATTGTGTGGAAAAAAAGTGAAGATATTACTAATATTTTGTGGAATTTGAATTATATAAAAAGTTTATCTTAATAATTATGTTACTATTTGTCCTCTTTAACAAATAAAAAAGGATTTGCGAGCCGTGTCTGCCAATGAACATTTTAAGTTAAAAAATAGTATAATATTTAATTTTCAATTTTAAAATAAATAAAGAAATTTTGTAATTCTTCATATTAATAGTTTATTAATGTTTTTATCCACATTCACCATATATATTTATTACAATATCTTAAAATATGTAATATTGATTTACCATATTTAAAATATTGTTGTATATGACAATAAAGTTATATTTATATCAAGTACGAACATATGTATATACACAAGATAAGAGGGGGTGCGAAAGATGGATCGACCCACATATTAATATTTTGTCTTATCCTATACAATTCTAAGTTATTTATAATCAATTTAAATTCGACATAAAAACAGTCCACATATAAATAAAAAAATATTATTAACATTTATATATATATATATATATATTAAGATTATAATTATTAAATGCCATTACTTTTGTATTATCATTCCAAATTTCATGGTGTCACTATGAATTGTTAGCCAATGGAGTACTGAGGATATATTTTATGGAGTACTCCATATTACTAGTAATTACTACTAATTAGTGTTATCCTTTTAAAAATCTGTCTGTCAAATTAATTTCAAAGATTATGCAATCTATTTATTTCTAAATTTAGAAAGTCCAAGAGAATAAAACAAATTGATCAAAATCATAAACAACTCTGGCGGAGATTCCAAAGCCCCATCCCACTCCCTCCATATCTATAAACCCAAAATATTTTCAGATTCCCCTCCTCCTTCCACCTATCTCTCACCTGTTAATTGTATCTCTCTCTCTCCTCCCCCACCTAAGTCGGTAGTAGTCATACTTTCTCTCTCTAATTAAATACTCATTTTCTGTTTCTTATTTTCTCTAAATAAAGTACCCATTTCCTGTTTCTTTCTCTAAATACACTTTCTCTGTTTTTTTTCTTCTCTCCATATATCCATGGCTTTATTCTTCTCTACCAAGTTTTTTCTACTCATATTACTCCTCACAGCCGTCCCGATAGGCATCCTCATATCCCTCGAAACAGCCAAACCAACCTCCCACAGGTTCCAATTTCACAGCACCGGCTGGCTCAGGGAGTGCACCAAATGGGACGACCTCAACAACCGCTTCATCGTCTCTTTCTTCGAGGGCGGTATGGGTATAGTCCCGGTTCCCAAAAATGGCCTTTCTGATCCCACCGCTGTCCTCCAAGAAATTCCGGTGGTCAAAAATGCCGACTTGGCCGGAAACGGGTCCCTCGGTTTTACCATCGACCGGCCGAGAAATCGTGTGGTGGTGGCCATTGCGGACGTCATAGGCAACAAGTACAGTGCAGTGGCGGCCTATGATTTGAACACGTGGAACAGATTGTTCCTCACTCAACTCAGTGGATCAGGTACGCGTGGGTCTCTAGGTTGAAAATGCACGACTTATTTTGTGCTGATCAAATATGGGTGAATATGTTTTGAATTGCGAATTATTTTAAATCACAACGCAAATGGCGTGTATTAATTTAATATATGTATAGAAGGGATATATAAAATTTTAAAAATGATTATCTTAATTTATAAAATATAAATTTTTATATTGAACGTAATTTAATTTTGTCTATGTTTTTCAATTACAAATTCTCTATTGGAGTATATTGGGCATGCTATGGATATGGATGATAGGAGTTGGAGAAAAAGATGCCCTCCCTGTCCTCCTATAAGACCCATTTTCTAATGTAAAAGTTCTGAGTAAAAAAGTAACCCAGTCCCAGTGGGCTGGCTGGCTGGAGGGAGTATACGTCAAGATTGGACCTTTTTAATTTTGACATAATTAATAATTCATGTATATATATAACTACTAAGTTGAATACTCCATAATAGAAATCCGGTCGTTTAGGCAATTATTGGTAGCTTATGTTATAGTAGTTTGATTTTAACGGAGGTAATCAAATTTGCAACCCTGTAAAGTTTTTTGTGATTTCATATATATATATATATATATATATATATATATCCAACCAACTTTGAAATGTGCGGAGATGGTGACAACATTGATATAGAATAATCTTATCAATGTGTTGGTTATTGAAATAACTGGCTGGCGCATCAAAACAAAGGCAAAGCTCCATTATTTTTCTTTCTGCCATTCAATTATTCTTCATTACTTTAATCTTTCTGTCTGTCGTAGTCAAGGCCCAAGGGGGTGGGGTTGGGTTGGGTTGATGAATCCTTTTAAATTATTTTACTGGAATATTTTCTAATGCTAATTTATTTTTATTTTCTTGATCATGTAGGTGATAAAACTATGGCCGATGACGTAGCAGTTGATGCACAAGGAAATGCATACATTACGGATGCCAAAATGAGTACGATATGGAAGGTGGGAGTGAATGGAGAATTTTTATCAAACATATCAAGTCCATTATTCACTCCAAAAGAGTGGTACAAAAACTTGTTTACCCTAAATGGAATTGCTTATCATCCTAATGGATACTTAATAGTTGCTCACACTATAACCGGCAATCTTTTTAAGATTGACATAAACAACGGCGACCACGTCGTCAAATTAGTGAAAATGATTGGAGATTCACTTTCATTTACTGATGGAATAGAGCTTTTATCTCCCAATAAGCTAGTTGTTACGGGCAATCCCAAGATAAGTTTGGTCGGAAGCCACGATGATTGGGAGACAGCAACTATATTGGACAAGGCACCGGTAGTCCGCCACCGTTTGGCCACGGCAACCACGGTGAAGGATGGTAAGGTGTATATCAACCACTTGTTTGGTATGGGATACCCCAAGAAGAAGCATGTCCTTGCCGAGGCACTTTTCTAAATAATCATCTTTCAATTTTTCACATTTTATTATTTATGTAGAACTAGAATCAGAGCTGTGTTGTAATATTGGATTTTTGGATCGATAATGGTCTAGTGGAAGATTGCTATATTTTGGATGGAATTTAGATAATACTACTTGCTCACTACTATGTCCTAAAACTGTCTTGAAATGAGAGAGTCCCTCCCTAAAATTTAGAGTAAAAAAATATATGACTAATGCTGTGTTGTAATATTATATCTGGGTGCACAACTTTTTGTGTACAATTGAATTAGTATACTTAATATTATTCAAAAATTATTTTAACTTCTTGTTTTAAAAAGTTAACCTTGACAAAAAGTTGTGCAAATTCTGCTATGCATTGCAAATATATATATATATATATATATATACACATACACCATTTTCCACCTATATATCTGCTTTGAAAACCAACTGAGAAGTGAACTCATGTTACCCTCTGTTGCAGCAACCTAACTATTACAAACTCGATAAATCGCCAAGTAAAAACTGAAACCATTTCCATATCCATTACTATATCACTTAATTGTAACTCACTACTGCTCATAAAATAACAACAAAAATCTGAAATCCTCGCCGCTAGGTCACATTACGTTTTCAGCTTATTGTGGGAAAAGTTAACATACCATTAATAAAAACAGCAAGCATCTAAAGTTAATAGTATTATATTAATATGAGAGATAGGGACAGGGACTACATTCTTCTGTACTAGCAGTTTCAACATCTTATTCCTTGTATGCATTGTCAACGGTCCAGTGGCCAAGTATTTCCTAGCTTATTTCGTAAAACATAGTTTTGAATGCAACAAGTACGTTCCCATGAAGATGATATGTTACTGAGATTGGTGTTTCTTTGCTCGACCTTGAGGAATTGACAGATGATCATCTCCCTTTGAACCCTCAGGTTTGCGAGCCCATTCAGGTGCTTGGTCAGGTCCATAACGATAATCATAGAATAGCTCCTCACTGGCTTCAATATGCTCATTGGCAAAGATGCCAACTCTATGATCGCCTGCCACCAGCATTACCTGTACACTTTATCTAATCAGTTTCATCAAGACAACTAATTTCACTTGAAAAATTAATTGAAGACAAATACCTTTGCATAACAGTTGGGATTCGATGAATGGTTTGCGAATTTCAGTTTGTCTCCTTTGCGATAAGCATCAAGGACATACTGTAAACAAAAAGCTACTGTGAGATTTTAAATGCTATATACCAACACTCGAGCATACATTGTTTGGGCCTTATATTTTCTTGATTTCATTAATTTGATACCTCTAATTAATAACAGAAAAGTAGTGTTGTTAGGAAGAACGAAGAATTAGGAAAGTTGAGGCTATGCACTACAATCTTTAAAAGCGGTCATGGGGTCAGCTGGTTACATGAATCCTATTGATTGTTTCAACTACCAAAGCATACCCAAAAAACATAACAAAATTATTACAGCACATCAATTTAAACATAACAAAAAAGACGGGTCTGGTATTTCTCACTTTAATATGTGTACTAGCAAGAGTATTATTATTATTATTGACATCATCAATTTTATTAGGCAAGTAATTCAAACACCCATGTCCTGACCGGGACTTTTAGTTTGCCCAACCCTCTGAGGATAACAGGATATACCACTCATGCTCTCTGGTGGATAATGAATTAATTCATCTCTTGTTTTTTACTCATTTCAAACCAGTAGTATTTGACACCGGACAAAATTACTTTCTTTTATTAATATGATCTTTGAATATCATATAACAATGGCTATAGTCAAAACTATACTATATATAAGCTTGATTCAACTAAGCAAAACTAAATTGACAGTGCACTATTCTCATCATTCTTTTTTTTTTTTTTGCTAAATACTCTACATCATTCTTTGTTCAGCAATAGCCATTTTTTTGTCTAGGAGTCTTGGGCACATCCTACTTTGGTTCATCCTATTGTTTATCATGTATTTTCTTTTAAAAATAGTGCAGGGTGAAACAATGCTGCATTTCGGAAAACATTTATTACAACGATCTTTCCCCTTATTTGTGCCACTCCCACTTCTTCTGAACAGCATAATAAATGTTGTTCAAACATTTGGTTTCACGTTACATATTATGCAGGACATGCAACTTTTGGAAAATAATGGTCACTTGCCTGATCATTCAAGTCAAAAAGGAATGATGAGTTTGCACGGTCGTAAATTTTCCCACGCTTATCTGCTTCTCGATGCGAAATCAATTCACCAGTATATTCTCCAAGATAATCATTTTTGTTGACAGGGTTCTAGAACCAGATGATTCATTTTAGTAGAAGAAACAACGACCAACAATTGAAACACTACAACACACTTATGGTTTCATACCTTTAGAAAGGCTCCCCATCCAGCAACATCAGATTTTGCCAAGAGGATCTAAAAGGAAACGAAGACACAAAAAGTCATATTTTTAGTGCTAATTTGATCATTTAAAAACTCCAGAAACTGGTTACCCTTTGCTGCTGCCTTAGAAGGAGCCTCATGTTCCCACATTGACCATCTCCCCGTCGAGGTGGCTCGCCTAATGAGCCATCCCCACAACTGCAAAATGTAAAAGTATTTAAAAATAATAATAATCACATATATAGATTGATCTACCTGCAAGGTAACTAGTCCAGGATCTCTCAAATTAGAAATCAGAAATAGTTTTAGGCCACCGGGAAAGGATTCCCTAAAATAGGTCCTTGTAAACATTAGAACCGTCACAAAAGCATGGGAATTGTGACTTCTAGAACAATCTGGATCAAATTTATTTATGATATTTTGCCAAATATAATTTATTGATATTAATACATTAAAGGAAAATAAAAGTTAGAACCAAATGTAAAAGGTATATGAACAGAGCACCTAGAGGCTAGAACCAAATGTCACCTATCTGAATTATATATTCATATCCTGTTCCTGATTTTAAAGAAATGCAAGTTAATATATTTCTATTAAATCATATGCTAACGTTGTCATATTTAATTTGTCAATCCATATTCCTCCGTGGGTTCCCAGACTTGGTGCCCTTCTACTAGAAAAACAAAAATCTTCTCCTATTTCTTTTTGATTTGCTTACAAGCAATGATAGATTGATAGTATCTTTCGTCAACAATTGATACGGACACTAGTACTCTACTTTTAGAGAAAGTTAGGATTCAAAAAAGAGGCAACCATAAGTTTCGTTCCCCCCGGGTTTTGGTCAACGGCGGGCGGACCCTGGTTTGGGGCCGAAGATGAGATCTCCGACGAAAACCCTTTTTAAATCCAAGGCCCACTCCACGAGGATGAGGTTGACGGTTCGTGGGTGGAATATCTCTCCCTATCCAACGCCAAGTTATGAAACCCCCGCCAATTCCCGGACATGTCAAGATCAAAATTCGAATTGGTTCTGGTCCTGGTCAGAGACCACTGTGTTCACGCCGTAGTTTCGTTCATTAAAAGTAATCTTTACTTTACTGAACTATGATCTCCCAATCCTTGGAAGTTCTTACCTATTTCATTCGATGTCGGGCGAATTGTAATTAAGTATTCTTGCTTGCTCCGTGTTGAGCCCATCTGGTCCTTCTTTTCTTCATTCTGGGCTATAGAAAGTAACGAGTCAGAGGAGGTGGCAACGGTCGATGGATGTTCATATTTGAGTATTTGCTGACTTCAGTCTTCGAGTATTGCATAGTCTTTGAAGTCAACCAACATCCACACCAACATATGATGTGTTAAGAGTAAACACAGGTCAAGATGGACTCCTCTTATGGTTCAGTATTGCTCAGGCCGGCTTCTTCTCGACTGGAAAGCCAAGTCTCGCCCACCCCCCGAAGGGACTTATCGGTTGCTCCTCAGATTTACGGATTCGCAGGGGGCCCCTCAGGCCTTACTTAGTTGACTGACAATGACAAAGGCTTGCGAAACTAAGTAGGGCCTTTTGAATTAAATGGTTTCCTAACTCAATCCCTGAACCAACCCCATCCACAAACGCAAAGTAAAAGCAGTCGCACCTATTTGGGGGTTCCAAACCCCCCCTTTCCCCCCAGCTCATGAGTACGACTTTACTGTGATATCTAGAGAGTTTGATCAAGCTTAAACAGGCATAGGTCTTATCCTTATGAGCTCAGCTCGGAGAAAGAAATTAAGGTTTCTATTGACTCATCAAAAGGTGAAATTTTGTCAGAGGCTGAAGCCTTCCCATAACTAATAAAGTCTTCGTCTAAGCCAGCCATGGTAAGTGGTGGTCAGCTGTCCCCATTACCATATGAGTTGGTCGGAAAGACAGATAGCCAAGCCAAGCTGCTTCAACCTCAAGAATGAGAGCAAGCAAGTCCAGGTTTATTGTTCAAGTCATTGTCTTTCGCCGAGAAAATAGATCTGATGCCAACAATCGGGCAAGCATTGGATTTCCAACAGTCAATATTATTTCTTTGAATGGTATCCCTTTCTGTAGAATCCCCTTCTTTTGAAAAGGTTAAGGCTTGAATGCCGAATTTCCCTATCATTTTCTTCTCTTCCACTTTGGCCAATATGAGTTCACCTGGTACTAGCAGCTTTATCAGGGAATTTCTCACCTTAGTAGGAGCTTTCCAAAGAAATAGCTTAGTAGCCACATTAGCAGCGCTTGGGATGATTTTAGGCGTGGCGTATTCTCTTTGGCTATATAATCGTGCTGTTTCTGGGAATTTAAAACCGGATTTCTTCCATAAATTCTCTGATCCAAATGGCAGAGAAGTTCCATATTTATACCTTCTCTTGTTGGAGGGGCGACCGTCCAACAGTGAGCAATTCCCGATCACTCGAAAATGTCTCTATCCAAAGGGGTTGGAGTCGTTCTAGAGTGAGAAGCAGAATGACTTTTTTCAAATAAATAGATAGAAGAGGCCTTCTGATAAGCCCACCCAGCGAAAAGAGTGGCTCTCCAACGAACAGGAAAGAAAGGGCAGTTCAGGACAAAGGAAGATGTCTTTGTACCACTTATACTCATCAAGGAAAAGCCTTAGGCTCATCAGGGATTCAATTAAGCGAGATGAAGTCGGTAAGCATTCCCCGAGAATGTCTATTTTCATATGCAATAAACATAAAATGCAAATTCTCCCAAATTTAAATAGCTGGCATGAGAATAAGAAAAAGAAGAAGAGAAAAACTACTAGACAGATTGGTAAAATAGATGTATCATTGTATTGTCTACAAAATCTCCGAAGGACATACAATTAACATGATTTATTCTCTAAGTAATTGAACAGATGTGCTTAGATTAGAGACAAAACTTGTGCATTTGATAACTAGAGTACTTTTTTAAAAATAAAATTACCAGGGAACAAAATACTCCATTCAGCTAATAAGATATAATGAAGTATGCGCTTGCCAAGTTAAAACAAGTTAGTTGTGCATATACACATGTATACAGATGGAAACTCATTACCTAACCCAGCAATTTCGGCAAACATCTGGGTCACATTCACGTCCAGCAGCAAAGCATGGGCATTGTCGACTTCTGCATTGACTCTTTGCACAGTGGCAGCCTCTGAACCGATTTTTGCAGCTCTTTGAGCACCTGAAGATTTTATTTAGTAGCTAACTGATTAGTCAAACTCCAAAATTTTTACTGGAATAATTGAGTGTAAAACAAAATTTTACTGGAATAATTTGTCTAGATTACATCCATCTTATGAGATTTTCAGTTAACACAGTTGATTAGTACATTGAAGATTGAATTTGATGTTGCCTCATCCCAGTAACTTGAGATTGGCTACAAGAATTCTAGATTATCACCCTAATACTACTCGTACAATCTAACATTCATCTGGGCAGTGGTGAAGTTACATAGGTGATTGTGGGGTCAATCGACCCCACTGAAAAAAATAATTACTTTATAATGTAAGGTGAATTTTAAAAAAATTAAGTATTATATATAAATTGATCCCACTAAAATTTTATAAATTTTCTATTATACGAGGTCAAATTGAAAATTTATAACTTTGTCAATCAAATTTTAACCACATATGACTGTCCTCTCAATATATGTATATCTCTCTATAATATTTTAAACTAAATAATAATCTAATTTATATTATTTTAAAAATAATTAATAAATTAATTACTTATGAACAGTTGTGATTAAAAAAAAAGTATATTATAAGTTAATATAGTATATATATACCATATATAATTACTTATTATATTGTCATTGTAATATAGTGTATATATATATATATATATATATATATATATATATATATAACCCAAAAGTACAGAAGTATTAAAAAAAAATTGGCTCGGGGACACTGTCCCCGAATCCCCGCCAAATTATTTATAGCTTAGTAATAATTTTGACCCCACTAAAAAATAATCCTGACCTCGCCAGTGCATCTGGGATGTCCTTTAACCAAGATCACCATAAATTTTCTTTGAAGAGCTCAATTATTTCACTTAATCAAGCATTTACCTATTTGAACATGACTTACCCACAATATTTTTCGCAGCAAGTTCCATTTTGTAGACAGGGGCATTGCTTTCCACAAACAGACTGACATCCACATGGTATATATTGCTTACAAGACTGATTTTTCCCATCTGCAATTCTTCTCCAAAATGATGGATGCCCGGCAGACTTCCAAGAATATTTGAGCTTTCGTGTTCTGCCCTTCTACGAAATAATCGTGATCTTGCTGGAATTTCTCGCTCCTATAATAAACATATAATTAAGAACAACTATAATAGATACATATAGTAGGGAGATAAAAAAAATTGGAACCATGGAAGGGATTACATTTAGGGGATACTTCCGTGACAAAACAATACTATCAATCTCAAAATTACAATAATTTATTACATTCTTATATCCATACTGGTTATAAACTACAGAGACGAGTGTATTTGACTTGTTTTCATACAAGCCAACTTCAAGGCCCTGGATTCATGTGAGACTGATAAGTGAAAGGATGTTCCCTACAAGCTTAGAATGCAAAGAGGCAAACTCATGCAGGTTGTCGTTTGACCTGGTCCCATGTTTTCCAGCTGACTGTTTTTTTTGTATTTGTTTTTGGTTTTTGAGGTGCGTATAGAGGGGAGGGAGGGGTTGGGGAGCCAGAAACACATACCGCTTTGTCTGTATCAGCTTTTCCATTGTCTTCTAAGAAAGAATTTGATGCAGAATCGGATCTGTGGGACATTGCTGCTACATCGTCACGCATGTAACTTGATACCTCTATGCAAGTCTTCAAGCCAGAAAGTAAGTTCCTTGCTATTAGGCAACTGGAAAGCAGGTGTAAAGCTTAACATTGGAAGCTATGGTATAACATTTTTTATACAAGGATGAGAAATTAATTACAAACTGAAAATGTACATGCATGTATTTCAAAAGTAATGAAATTCTATGTGAGAGTGAAACAACAGTTTTTTTGCGTACAATAAAGCACATTTTCAGTAATGTATATGTTCATGAAGTTTTCGTTCAAAATATTTCAAGAATAGTAACAAATGTATATGTTCATGCACCATGTCCAAGTTCAGCACATTACTAGTATGGAACATAGTAATTTAATCTGTTCTTTCTATGTAAAGAAAAATTAAAAGGCTTCAATGAATCTGGTGTTTGTGCACGTAAAGCATCTTATTCATTCCTTCATATCTCTCCCCTGCTCTTCAATGCCAGCTTATGTTCATATTCTTTCTTTTTGAAAAGAACGTTAATCTGCTAATATCAAACTTAAAGTGGCACAGCATCCTCTCTTACTCTACTATGGTTCATGTTTCTGCAGAGGCACTATTTGAAAAAATTACTATCATATAGCTACTGTGAAACTTCTAATAATCTTATAGCTGATATGCAGTCTTATTCCCTAGTAAAGTGTGATGTTAGATTCAATGCGCCCCGCCACCCCAATTATGATCTTTTGATATATAAATACTGATATGTACCATATAAAGTCTTTCTTTTTTTTTGTGTGGAGAAGATTATATAAATTTCAGGTCATTTAACGATTAGTACCACAAGATGAAGTATGATTTTATCTAAGTACTCCAAAAGCACTTCCTCCATTCATATGAATAAAAAAGTATATGTCAAAGGATATAAAAGAATTGACATAATATTCAACATTATGCTTTATATAATATATACAGTGATCTTTTATATGAAAATGAGATCCATGTGATCTTTTATATGAAACTGAGATCCATCTACCTGTTTCTTCCAAAAATTTCTATTCCCTTTAAGTATAGCTCTTTCTCAAGAGGTTTCCACTCACAGCTGCTTACTACCCCTTTGGCTTGAGCTCCTACAAGTTCGGATGCCTGCATAAATACATCAACTTCTGTTAAGCAATTTGTTTCACCTTGGATATTGTCCAAATTCTTACTTCAGTTAACAGTAGGGAGACAAACTGGCCTTGTCTGAAGCATGTCCAGATGATATACTAGATAGATTGCTGGTGCATAAATTGAGTTCGTTTTTATTGGTTTCTATAACTTTTAGGACCGTACTTTTGGTACTGGAGCTGTCATCATCTAAACTCCCTTTGGCAGCTGTGGTATCTTCTTCAGGAGCTAATAACATTTTCTGTTTCTTACTACAACCTTGAAGATCATTAGAAAACAATGTCAAGTCCTCTAGAAAGGCATTAGTTTGCTCTGAGGCCTTGCGTTTTCCTGTACCCGGATTTAGAAAAAAGCATTGACTTTTTAGACTATCAAAAAAAGAGAGAGAAAAAAGCAAGCATGTATTTTCAAGGGGAAAAAATATGCATCTATCATCAGAAACAATGTCTGTTAAATTTTCACCTGATTCCCCAGAATTGAGCGAGATTGTATCTCCACATTCCTCTTCTGAACTTTTGCTTTCAATTTTATCCAAGGTGTCAACGGCCGAACCATCTAGCAAGTCCTTGACAACTCTTAACTGAAAAATCACGAAGACCATAGGACACAACATAAACCAAGTTTAGCAACAGAAAACCAAGATAAAGTTGATGCTAAAACAATGAATAATGTATAATGTATTACAGGATGATGAAAAGTTGATGATAATTCTTTTTATGAGAAGATAGAGGCTATAATGAATAGATGTAATTATATGTCATGTGTTTATGGTAAAATAGATGTCAGAAAAGCTAGCTTGTTTTATTTAAATCCGTCCCAAGATAAAAACTTTTTATGAGAAGATAGAAGCTACAAAATTGCCCAAGTATATTTCATTAATATTCAATGAGGTGCAAGTTTATTATACTTGTCATGGAGAGAATTAGAATGAAAGTATAAAAATTTAGATGTCAAGGAACCCAATATGTTAAAAGTTTGTATTGAAAGTTTTAGGCAAAATAGTAATAAGGACTTTTATCCAGAAGGAATATATAATTTAGCTGATACTTTATGAGCACAATATCTGAAAGCTTTGATCTTGGGCCAAGTGAATTAAAACAGATGGGTTAAGCAGAATGACAAGTAAGAATTCATGCAGGAGGCCCCCAAAATTTTCAAAGAAGGCAATATGAGTAATGAGTTGAGAATAATCATAAATCATCATGGATCTAGCTATTGATTAACGATGTCATAAACCAAAAGTCTTAGGCATCAGCATTCTGCAAGCTGGCAGCAACCAAAGGGGCTCTTGAGGACATTAGTGTTGGTCCATAGCAGCAAAAGAATATTATTCTTAGAAATGTATGAAAACATGAAAGATCAAGGAACTTAAAGGTAATCAGTCTAATATTTAAAAATATAAACAGGATTCTTTCTAATTAATGGTCTGTGTGTTGCTGAAAGCACATATGGTGAATTCTTCAGTTATTGCTCTTTCTTGACCCTGTTGTTCATTGAAAGAAGAATTTACACAAGAAATGTAAATTGAGTGAGTAGTCTAAATCAGTCTGTTAATTCATAAAAACAGCTCTATAATTTCATGTGCATGTTTCTTTTTTCTTTTATATATCCATCCATCCTTTTGTAAACATGATATAAACCTACATGCCTCGTTTATGGAAAATTCATGCAAATAATATCTAGCGGACTCCGCTAAGGTCTAGGGAAAACTCTTTTGCAACATTTGTACAGGGTTCATCTGAAGAAGCTTACAAACCATTTGTTGCCTCTTCTTGAGCTTTGGTCCAACCCAGCAAGACTAGTAGTTCTGGGTTGCCCCAGTGAGACTTACCACCAAGTTTGTTAGCATAATAAAACCTTGAGGGTATTGATTTAGTGGCTAGAGTTAAGAGCTTAGCTAAGGCGCACCCTGCATGTGGACAAGTTAAATTTACCATTTAAGAAGTGGAAGGCACTAACTGGTCAGCCACTTTTAAGTTTTTATGAATATGTCATAGCCTTTCATGCTTCAACATGGTAAACAATTCAACTATGTGAAAGGCCCATTGTACTCCACTTTACCTTAGATAAATTGTGCACACGCTCAAAATTACGATACACGCGAGGGGGCTTGTTAAGAATATAAAGTTCCACTAATCAGACAAATCAAGCCTTAAGTGAGTTCGCTTAAGACTTAATATATGATTGTAGAGAAATAAAGAAGGGAAGATACTTTCTATTATACTATATCTTACAATTTACAATAGAGAACCTTTATATAGGTTTAGAACTTCAGTACATTTAGAAAATAAATCAATCATCCCTTAATCATGCAATCTCCCTTTAATCATGCAATCCCCCTAATCATGCAATCCCCCAAATCATACTATTAAAATAATATCCTAGAATCCTCTAGATTATCTACTAACACCCCCTCTTAAGTTGAAAGTCTTATATTATAACTTACAACTTGTTATAAAATATAATCCCAAAACTAAAAATTCAAACCAAACTTGAAGAAAAATATATTATCAACAACACTCCCACTCAAATTGAGGCTCTCTTCAATTTACACAAAAATAAAAAAGAAAAAGAAAAAAAAATGATGTGTATGTCCAAAGTTGATTCTCACCCTCAATACATAACTTCACATCCACATCCACTTTCCAAGGATATTATGTGCAGGAAATAATGGAGAACTCTTATCTCCAACAAAAACGATGAAAGACTCCTTGCCTTCCTCAATAACGGAGAACTCTTAAGCCTCCCAACAAATCGAAGGACACGCATTCCTCAAACCATTGTCCCATGAAAATCTTTGTTCTCCAATCAACAACCCATTTACATATTTCAACACAAGAAATGAACTACTCTGGACATGTAGCCTTTTTTGAAAATGAGAAAATAAAATTAAAAAAAACTTCAACTCCAACAAAAAACCAGAACTGAACCCTACTAACCACTTAATTTTTTCTTAAGATGAAGTTAAACAATAAAAAGAAACGATACCCGCTATCGGCTATGTGTCGTTGGCGGCGGAAGCAAAACCTTTTGATTTGATTGCCAAGATTAACCAAGCTTTGATATAGAGAAATAAATAAGGAAATATGTTTTCTATTATATATCTTATAATGTAAAATAGAAAGCCTTTATATAGGCTTAAAACTACATTACATTTGGAAAGTAAATCAATCATCCCTTAATCATAATCTCCCTTTAAACATAAAAGCATAAATAGTGGGTAATTCATTTATTGCTAATTCATTATAAGTTTGATCCATCAACAAAAAGCATAGTTGGCATGCTTCTCCACACATTCAACACCATATAAAAGACAGCAGACCTCATTTTCACAGACCAGTATAAATAGTGGGCAATTCATTTCAGCCGACACTCTTACTGGACATCACAGGTCATCAATATAGTTCATAGAACATCCCAACATTCTCTGAGACCTATACCATAATCAACTGAAATTCTCTAAAGTATCTACTTTAGGAACACCTAAGATATATATCCTTCCAAATTTTAAGGGAGCAGCATCCAAAGCTAGCTGAAATCACCACAGATAACAACCCCAATTCTTGGCTTCGCAGTTCTCTGTCTCTCTTTCCTCAGAACTGCTTTGGCCTTGCACTCTCCACGTACCCTCTTCTGAAACTGTTACATGCCTCACACTCTTATCTCTCTAAACCCTTACCCTCGCGGAATCACCTACATTTCTAAGGTAAAGTACATTAAGAAACAGAATTCCTATTTGAAATGCAGCTGGCTAGAGTTAGAAAAACTATTTATTGCAAATAAAGATCCAAAAGAAAAGGCATACCTGAATGTAACACTGATCACCACACGGTTTCCCGTCTTCTTCAGATTCAGATGAATAGGACTGCTTTTCACTCTGTTGAGAAAGCATCTTCAAAAACAACAGATAAAAATAATAACAATAACATGAAACTAACGAAGACAGAGGTAACACTTACAGAGTTAATTAGACCTTGAGAGCAACCATGCAGCCGACAGTCAAATACCTGTTAGAAGGATATACACAATGAGAATACTATTCAAGCAAATTATTAATATGCTTTGTTATATTAGATATGCTTTACATGTAATTGAATATATGTTAAGGTCAAGTACCAAACAGCGGCGACAGAATAGATTATCAAAAGAATCTAAAGAAGCGCTAAGGCTTTTGTCCAGAAATATGCTTCTGTCTGGCCCAGTTTTGTGGCTTATTTTTTCTTGATGGTTTCCCTTGAGCATACTGTAGCGCTCCTGCATATCAAGAACGTAATACATCTGAGCAATGAAAAGCATTATTGCAAAAACACAACCTATAAAGTGAAAAGGCTACATAATATAATACTTCCAATATAAGAGTTGTTCTTTGTTTATTTACAATTTCATTATTGTTCTTGAAGTATACTCAAAATTCATTAATACATTGCGCAGTCAAACCGACATTACCAGGATTTCAGAATTGGTGCCTCCAATAAATTGTGTCAAGATGTTAAGTACTTCTTCACTTAGTCCATGCTCCTCAGCAATTATCCTACAAGATTCAGCAAAAATACATACAATGTTTGCACAGCTTCCTATAAATTTATGAATGAAAACTACAGAAAACTACAGGTACAGTCATAAGAACTGAACTATAGAGATGTTTTCTGGCCATGTTGTCACCCACTCTGCCAATTCACAATTTAAGCAGTATACAACCCCCCCCCCCCCCCCTCCTCCTCTCCTTCTCCTAGTTCGCTACATAGGTTATATAGTCACATATTAATGCATGTGCTTAAAAATATAACTTTAAAATCACAAAAAGAAGAAGAAAAAGGCAAAATAAAAAAGAACACATAAAGAACTCTCCTCATGTTTATTTTTCTAATATGTAGTTATTTTAATAAAGTATATGCATAGTTCACGGGTTTAGAGGTGGAGGGGCAGCAGGGAGTGGATAATTATATAATTGCAGATGTTGAAAACACAATTCACAACTGGAATTAAGCTTTTCAATTTGAATATTGTAGCCACAAAATCCATCTATTGGAGCTAATCACGAATTCTGTTTGATATTCTTTCTTCACGATGTGTACAGTAGTTAAACTCACCATAGAATATGATCTTCAGCCTGAGAAAATTCATGTTTTTCTTCCTCTGGCTCTGTAATTTCTTCCTCACTGTCACTGCAGACTAGTGCTTCGCTGCCATGTTGATCATAGTATATACGTCTCCTCCCAACAACTGATTGGTCTTCAGCCATCCTCTGATTCCTGTGCTGCGTAAAGGACACTTGAGAAAAGAGAGGACACCAAAATCTTCATTTTGGAGAAGACGAGGAGATGACTTGAGTGCATGCATTTGTAATTAGGAATCCAGTGCAATTTTCCAACTCAAATAAATATGCAAATGCAGATAGCAAAATAGTATATTAACTAATAATTAACTGAAAAGGTAAATGTAATTCTCTGAGTAAGACGTGTGAACATGAGCTTTGCATATATTTGACACTCAACTTCATTACGTCAGTTAAATGATAAAATCACCCAGTAATGTGTCCAGCTTGGGAATCAAAACAGTTAACTGCTCAATAAGTTAGATGGTGAAGCATAGATTTGGGTAAGGGTGTCATTGCTCTCCACATATTTATGCATCATGCCTATAGCAGTCCCATCTGATAACCATAGTTATTTCTCTTCAGAGTTTGGCTCTCTAGGTGTCACCCAAGTGCCCATTTGGTAATAAAAAAGGAAACAAAGGGAAACAAACTCTTATCCTACCACTATTTACTTATTCAAAATTTCAAGGAAACAAAGAGTCTGGACCAAGCCTTTGCCTCGGGATTTCCTTGGTACTGACTGATAATTAGCTGAAATTATATTTAACCGAAGTAGTCTTTCCCTCTTTTCTTGATTTATACATCTCAATGTGAAATATGCCTTCAGTCATCACTCCCACAGCTTGAGCTTTAAACTGTTAATCTCCCTCAACATAATATGCATCCAAAATACTTGCTCATGTCACTCGTCAAAATATATAGCAAACACGATTTGTGCTTGCCTCTAAAAACATACAAACACCAGTCTGATATTTGCACCACAACTTCCCACCAAGGTGCACAAATTCTGATTCATTTCTAGCTGTAAATAAATTTTTCTTAACTCGTAACATATATTTATCACATCCGCAATCACATAAATGACCTGAGCACATATGCAATGGCGTGCCATGAAGGATCATCTGAGTCGACACATCAAGGGATGGCCTTTAAAAGCCTTCCATCAGAAACAAATCTCCAAGATTAAGGGTGTATTGTTCTTGCCTAATAATGCTTAGCTCATTTCTACACGGTGGCATGCTGCCCATGCCAACATATGTGCGATCTAGAAGGAGTTACCTCTCCAAGCTTTACTCAACTTAAAAGGAGGAAAATCGACTTTTCCTAAGATGTTGGAATATCCTTACAAAATGCAGAAACAGCAACCCAAAAGTATGGTTTTGCCATCTTGCATGTCATTGCTACCACTGTAGCCTTTCTGGTTTACCATATTGCCTATTGAGAGGGCCACCCCCAGGCCATCACATGCCTATGACTTGGGTATACCATTAATTCCCATTACATTAGTTTACTAGGCACCTAAAGACAAACAATGTGATTTCAAATCAGGTTATTAAAGATATACTCAAACATCACCATATAAAAACTAATGGCACAAAGGAAGGTGGTTATCAACATACCTGTCCAAAGATATCCAAGTAGTATAAGGTGGTATGTTCTCAACAAGTGGAAGCTTGGCACTTGTTGAATAGACAACATCTTGACAGTTGAAATAATCTTTATCTCTGAATCCTTGAACAATTCCACCAAATTTCTAGAGATGATTTTCGATTCTTGAAGAAAGCATTTTACCTGAACCATTTTTCTCCAAAGATGAAGCATCATGGTTGGACCAGACTGCTGACAAAAACAGAGAACAATGACTCTCGAGTTTCTTCTTATTTTTTTGGAGTTTTTCCTGCACTATAAATAAGGATTCATAACTCTCCAGCATTGTTTACTATGATTGAAACATCAAAGCACAAAATTAAACTTACTTTGATTGAAAGAATCCTGTCTGCTTTAATCTGTTTTTCCAGTTGAAGTATCTTCTGTCTTAAAGTTCCTAAAAAATCACACACCTGTTTCCAAAAGTACAAGTAATAATTTAATGTCATCCATAATGAATCAATGCAGTGCAGAACAACATTCCAGAACAAAACAATCAAGGAAATAGAAGAGGAAAGAAACAGTTATAGCAAAAAGTATGAGAGGGAAAAACAGAAACTGAAAACTATAAAACAATTGCAATTACTTAACTTCCAATTGAACTTAATTTCACCATTGCATTTTATATTAAAATATGCATTGTGGACTTGAATTCATTAAGAGTGTTTGATATTTAATTTGTTTCTATTTCTCTTTTCTTTCCTTCATCGATTTTCCAAGTTCCAAATTGAGCATAGCTCTATTAGATTGGTTATAATATATGTAAATGGAAGTATGAACAAGAAGTAAAGGAAAATATAAATGATTCAATTTCCACAATTTAATGCCACAAAATTCCATCTGATTGATGGGTAGTAATAAATGTAAAAACGAAGTTTTCAAAAATATAAGATTCAAATTGTCTTTAATCTTTTCCTTTCCTCTGTTTTCTCAGAACCAAAACTGATGTAAAGCTTCAAGAAAAAAACAAAGCAAAACCCCTTATTTAACAGTGGTACAATTCAAAGTTTAGTTCAGCTGCATAACTTTTAGCTAAGACGAGGAATTACGGAACAGTAAGTTAGCTAAGCAATCGGTCTGATCATCATTCTTCTTCAAAATCAAGGTGTTAAACCTATACTTACTACAATTTTTTCCCCTTCCAAATACAAGTAAAGTGAATCGGCCCTAGGGACCCAGAACAGCAATAGTTAATTAACGGATTAACCATTGAAAAGTATAATTTTAGAGAATTCAAATATTTTGAATTTGAATCTAATAGGGAGATATATAGGAAGAATAGACTGACTTTGGGTTTAGATGCAGAATCACTTGACTTGGACACCATCGCTGCTTTCACCGGGAAATTCAATCGACCGATCAATCAATCGATCCACATAAAGTGAGTGACAAATTTAGTGATAAAGAGAGATAGCAGAGAGAAAATAGGGGATCGGTGAGAGACTGTAATAAGGGAAATGGGCGAGCGGGCGAGAGGGCGAGAGAGGGGGGTAAATATGGAGGGACGCTAACGTGACATTAACGCAGCCAGCCGAATATCTGGGTAATAATGAGTCGGACTTCCCATACGAAATACCCGTTAAAATACGCGGGTAAAACGGTTAAAATACCCGTTTGCCCGTTGGATTGTTTTTCCCCAACGTTGTTTATAACTTTTTTGAAATCACTTTTCATTACAGCTTATAAAGTCCCGTGAAAATCAAAACTTATCATATACTCACTCCGTCTCTAATTATTTGACGTTTTAAAGGTGGACACAAGAATTAAGATAATAATTAGAAAGTATTAAATATAGTACTCAATTGTCTATAATATTCTTAAGGAGTTTTGTAGAGATAAAGAGAGAGAAGGAGTTTAAAGTATCAAAAAAAATAGATAGAGTAATGAGAGGTAATTTTGGAAAAATTATCATTAATTCTCCTAGATTTGAATAAACGTCAAATAATTAGGGACAAATGAAAAACTCTAAAACGTCAAATAATTAGGGACAAATGGAGTATTCGACTTGAATTCGAATTGTATTTGAAAAATTATACTCAGATTAGACTCGACTCGAATATTTATTACTCGAATTCGATCCGACTCAAATTGAATTATATTCAAACTACTCGCGAACTTCAAATTCAAACTCGAATTCAAGTCTCTACATAATAACTAGTTTTATACTAAATAAAATTATAAATTGAATTTGTTATTTTACTTAGAAATGAGAAAATATATTTACTATTACACTTTACAAATATAAAATCACAATTAAAATTAAAAACAAAATAATAATAATTAATTATCCTAATATGATTTAAATTTGTATATATTATAAAAGAATGCATGTATCGAGTATCTAATCGAATATGTATCGAATCACTTGATCGAAATTATTAGTTTGAATATTAAGCGAGTTAAGTTATAACTTCTCTCAGATTTTCTTTCATATTTTATTCGAAATTTATTTTAATCTCGATTTAGATCATATTATTAACAAATTCGAGTATCGCCCGTATTTTTTCGAACCGTTTAGCTGGTTTGCGGCCTCAGTAAAGAGCCAAGTGAGTTTTATCATAGGATTAAGAGTAACAATTAACTTCACATTCAAAACATGAGAAGGTCAAACTAGAGTCGTGGTAATCCTTGTTTTATATTTTGAAGTAAAATGACAAAATTCTCCCATTCCATAATTTCCCTCCCAAAAACTACAAATAATAGGATTATTAAACTCCACTAAAATATAAATGATTACTTGGTAGTTGGTCGAGGAGGATTGCGGAAGCAAAAGGAGCACAGAAACGAGGACAGAGTTCCAGATATACCCAATGAAGAGGTTAGTTAAATATGTATGAATATGATTATCAGTCACGATTTTGCATAATAATATTTGTTTGTTAATTTTACCATTCATCACAACAATGTAGGCCTGTTTGCTTTATCTGCTGTGAGCCTGTGACTACAATGTAGGCCTGTTTGCTTCCCAACAATAAAACTTTCTTAAATTTTAGTATGTTTGGCCATTTCTTCGGTTGATAATCTGCAGCATGCTTGGAAAACCTTAATACGGTTTAAAGAAAAGAGAAGAGCTAAAAATTGAATTGGGACTCTTATCCAGGGAGTATTATATTTGTTAGATATTTTCAAATATGGAAAGTATATATAATAAATAAATATATTATATGCTGTAATTAAAACAAATAGATGTGTTGGTTCAATTGGTTTGATTTGAAAGATTGCAACTCTTTGAACAAGAGGAATCTATTCGGTTAGAAGCAATTGAATTAAACAAAATATTCAATTCATTTTAAATGCAGAGTCGAATAAAATAGAAACAAGATGACATTTTAAATGTATTATTCAATTCATTGTATGATGTGTATGAAGTCAAGTTCATAGAAAAGACGGCAAGAGAATTATGGGAGGATCTCGATAATAAATATAAAATAGATGACGCCGAAAATAAAATTTTTTTAGTAAGTTTATTATTTGATTATCAAATGATAGATAACAAATCTGTTATGCTGCAAGTACATGAATTTCAAATTATTATGAATTAAATTGTGTCGAGAGACCATAGCCTTGACGAAGGGTTTCAAGTGTCAACAATCATTTCAAAGTTACCATTTTCGTTCGAAAGAAATTGAAACAATAGAAAGATGCAATGACTATGGAAAAGCTTATTAAATTTTTTTCAAGTTAGAAGAAAATTCTCGAAACTTGAATAAATTGAAAATGGAAAATAAAAGTGCTAAAACTCTTGTCATAGAAAATGTATCTAAACTAAATGACAATAACAAGGTCGTCAAGATAACACTTACATAAATAAAAAATCGAAAGGTAATTGTCGGAAATGTGATAAACAAGAATATATCTGCATATATATCTGCCACATGCTCTTGGTAAAACCCACTAATAGACAAAGAAGCAATACCTAATAACAAAGGAACAGAATAGGAAATACAATCTAAAATTTTATTGGACCTTTATTTACCTTTCACTAAATTGCATTTTAATATTATGCTTGATAATGTTTTATTTCTTTATTTTTATTAGACATAGATAATGTTTTATTTCTTTATTTTTATTTTTGCTTTTCTATTCATTTTCTTTCACCTGCAGTGTTCAAGTTCCAAGTAAACTGGAGTGGAAATAACTTTGTATTCCATTCTCTTTTGTGCTAAACTTTCTTTCCTCTTCTCTTCATTTGAAACTAACAAGCATAGCCTTAAACTAACTTTGAAGTGATGCCTCAAAATGCCACAGGTTTGATTTGAGATATACTTGGATGTAAATGTTTGGTTTCCAGCGTGGGCAAATAGATATTTGTGGTGATGTTTCATTGCTAATACAATGACAAGGGTCTATTTTGGATAATATTTGTATGCAGGAGATACTATCATAAATTGTCAAAGAATGAAAAACAAGTAAAATGGATGGTGTGACCAACACTAAAAAGTACAGGATACTGGACCCAGGAAAGAAAAGAAAATGTAGTATATATAGAAGAAGGATCTGTGAGGGTTTTGAGGACAATTGAGAAGAAATGGTGGTCTTAAAGCAAACAAGAGGAATTAATCCTAGCGTAAAGGTTTTTCTTAGAGGGAAGCTCTTTGGCACATCAGTTGAGTAAATTGTAAAGGTATTATGCGATAATCTTAACCCCGCTGATTTCTAATTGTTAATTAATGATGAATACACAAAAACTGATCAAGTATCACCGTATTATTTCTGATTAATATTGCAATGTAGTAATAGCTTGTTTGAATAAGTAACCTTTACTTCTCCACTACATTAGTAGTAATATTTTTTTCTCTCTAAAAGATCTAGCTGTAGCCAGATGTAAACTAAAGTTATGGAGTGACATATCAAGCATCATAGTTTTACTGTTTTAGAAATCTAATAAGCAGAGAAGCTAATTTTATAGTATTATTATGCAAATCAAGTTTACTAGTGCAAACACAGAGCAACACACTGGCCTTTGTTCTCCTTTTTCTTTTGGTGATTTGGTGTAGGATGATAATCTTAATTGAACTTCCAAACTGAAAGAGAATGAATTGGGGTTCCCTTCCACCCAACAATTGGACACTTCCCATTATTATCAAGATTGCAGGAACTTCCACAGGAAAATTGCTGCTCAAGGACTAAGTTAGATTGATACAGAGATAACTTGCTCAATTCAATCTCCACATGCCAATCTTTACACTTCTAATAATTCATTCTATGTCTATCCTAAAACAGTAAAACTGTTCACTGCCCCCTTGCCTAAATGATTTCTTTCTATGTCTATCCTATATGGGTTGTCTCGGTCCATGCAATCTTCCAATCAATCAAATTATGCACTATAGAAGAAAAGTGCCTCTATGAAGCGATTTACAAATGAAGGTGAGTTATCGCTTGCTTCTATCTCAGAGACTACCATAATCATATAGATCTGTGCCTCTAGTTTCTTACTTTCTTCTGTTGACAGACTCGAGAGAGCAGAACCATATGGATGGATAAAAGTGGTGATGCCATCAAGCTTTTTGTTAGATAACTGGATGTATCTTTCTCCCGCCACCCTAATAATTTCTTCTGTTGATAATTTTCTGTCACTCTCAGTAGCTTTGCTACTTAGATTGTTCAAATTTTCATCTCTTGACTTTTCTTTCCCTCTTCCATAATAGCTGAGGAGCTCAAAAGAGTCCGTAAAACTTGGATACGGATTAACCTTGACTGGTTCACTTGGTTCTGAAATCAGGTTTGGAAGTTTCCCATGCTTTTTGGCTTCGAAGATTGACAGAACCAGTAAGGGCATGCCATTGGCTTGGGTATTGTGGTGCAAGCCTTTTTGCATCCAATTATCCAAAATGGTTTGCTGTTGATCTTCAAGTAGATGGACTCTTGTCTCCGCCATGTTTGCTGGATGCAACCCCCCTCCAGAGTCTTCAATTCCAAATACTTGTACTTGTTTTCCTTGACTGACTACTTCCTCGTTCTCAACCCCTGTATAGGGACTATAACCACCTTGAAATTCATTGATACCGCACAAAGAGAGGTCATCTGCCATCTCAATGCAGATATACCTGTTCTCTTAATAAAATTAATGCCTGTACCAGGTTTATACAGTTTCTTTTGGATTATAATTACGCGGTGCTGCCATTAAAAGACAAACAAATGAATATTAAATATAGTAAGGAGTATAACAACAGAAATGACAATAAGAAGATTATGTCACAGATCAAATCAGAACTCTTCACGAAAGAATATTATAAATTTAGTTTATGATATCAAGGGCAATGAAACATTGTCCTACGGTTTTTGCTAACTATCTCCGTCCCTAAATAAAAGTCTTAATTTAACCTTTTTAAGGCATATTGGTGTTTAATCATAGGCACACTTGTAAAAAGAATTTCAGTTTTAATTTTAAAATTTAATACATATATCTCGAAAATATGATGTCTGTATTGATAAACATTAATGTGCTGAATAATTATCTTATTTAAACTTAGGAAATGTGGCTTCGCCATCCTCTTAGATAGTAATATGATGATTCATTGATGATGTAATGCTGATTATATGTACTCAAAAGGAAAAGTGAGGTTTTGACAAACTCTAGAAAACAAAGAAAGGAGCCGATTATGATGGAACCAACGAAGCAGACTCGGAGAAGTTTATCAAAATGAGAGTAGATGGAGATCAAAACATACAAAAGAGAAAGACAAGTTATTTGTTTGAATTAATGTTAGTGCCAGCGTTATTGAACACAAGAAAATTGGCCCCTTTAGTTTTATAGAAAATCACTCGTCCTCGTACTGTTTGTTTGGCTTGTATATTCATTTCCTCTCTGTTTTTTCTTTCTTCTTGTTTAAGGTGTTAGTGTTTGGTAATCTTATTGTAAGGACTGATAGTTAAATGTGACTAGAAGAATTAAAAAAATGAGATAAGATATGCGGGAAACTCACCCTAACATAAACTTGGGCTCACATAGTCACTTGTCTATCAAAATATCAATATAGTACCTATAGTTTTTGTACCTACAAGACTTTTCATGAAATCCCACACGAGTGATTCAATAAGTTAAGGGTTAGCATGAGACTTAAAATAAACTCAGCATCCTGTGTTTGACTTCTAAGGGCGATTTAAACAATCATATATTCGGACTGGTTAAGCAATTAGCGAATTTGTGACTTCTATGTATGCTTGTTAAGTATTCCTAATCTATACTGAAATCTGTCACATAGACAATCCTATGGTTGTGGATGATTTCTTAGTCTGAACTGCTTTGGTAGCATTGATTGCATTTATGCCCACCAACCCAGGTGGTGCTTGGGTTTGTTGATCTGTCCAAAGGATGAAAGACAGTCTCTGACCATCAAATCATGTGAAGCAGCCCCAAAATTTCGAACCCCTGAACATCAAAATTTAATTGATTAGGTTGACTTCCTCTTAGACTCTCAAAGTAACAGTTAAATGCTCACCCTTATATGTATTTATGAGAGAGATTTTTTTTTGGCAGCATAAAGATTTTCAAATGACTTGAAATCGAGGCATATCATGGAAATTCATTGATTTTGAATCGTTAAGAGTATATATCCACTTACAGAGCCTCAAATTGTGCAGATTCACAATATATGCTGAGCAAAACACACCGGGTTCACCAATTTCTTCCCCAGTTGACCTATTAGCAATCAACTAACAAAGGAAGTCAAGCCTCCGTTTTTGAAATTGCTGGTGCGCCAGCTGAGGGTGAAGAACATGGTGTGGAGAAAGAAGATAATTATAGCATTGTGGAGGATGTACACGAGGTCCATTGGAATGCTAATGCAGGCCCCTTGATCTTCTGTTTAAGTGCTCAGATTAGAAGATTTCGACATGTCCAGATGATCCCCAATGAAAAGCTTCACAGATGCCTGTAGAATGAGGGTCTTTGATTATAGAATTCTCAATTCTGACATATCCTGCTGTTGGGCTGGCTATTGTTGTTAGTATTCTTTTAGTGAAGAAGCTTATGAAAGTTAGCGGAATATGATTCTTTGATATCAAACACTTTGTTAAGGAAATGCATAGTTCTTTAATATATTTCCAAGGCTCGAGGGTGGGAGTAATTAAGGACTAGTTGATACATAATAAGGATACCCATTATTAATCATAATGCTGCATTGTTGATCTTTGACCTAATGTAATCTGATTTTATAGAGCCATTTTTTATGGTCACTTTGGTGATCTTTTTCTGCGTATACATTCTTCAACTTTAATAATGTGTATATATTGCAGCAGTGTTATTGGCCTTGAGCCGTTGACCTCATTTTATGCTTGATGTTGTTCACATAGTCATCACTTGATATATAATTTTGTACGTCATTAAACAGAGGCTTTTGTCCGTGATTTGGATGCGCATACATTTTCTCAGTAACAATGCATATATCCGATCTCACTATTTGCATACCTTTCTTATTTATTTATTTATATATAAGACACTGGGTTACATAAACATGTATATATAAAGTATCTTTCAAATCTCTCTTACCTTTCCGGGTTATAGAATGAATAAAACAATAAATGACATACATATCATCAAGAAAAGGTCCAAAACTCAGACTTTTTCATCATTTCCGCAGGATTCACCAGCCTTGTTTTCTACCTTCTTCGAAAGCAATACCATTCCAACCCATACAACACCTTTGACCACCCTAACCAATCCAATAGTAACAGTTAGGTAATACAACCACCACCCCACGAAATCCCCCACACAAATACCGCTCCATAGCTCCCTCTTGACCTCCGCCACAACCACCAGCACCTCAACCTCATCCTTCAATCTCCACCACCACAAAATACTAAAGCTAGAAGCCATCAACACCCTCTCAACCCACCTTTCCTAAATCGTAAAACCAAAAACCGTGTCGTCAACCACCGGCTTCACCACCGTCCTCGACCAATGAAGCATCGTCTTGTGTAATCCGAGAAAAAACATAACTCGAGTCAACAAACTTCTCTCATAACCAAAGTTAGAACCATCCACTCCAGCCCCAATGCTCCCCTCAATTCCCAAACCCACAAAAACTTGTAATGTGCAAAGTAATACCCAAGCTGTATATATACGGGAACGTTCAATGGGCTCCTGAGACTGATCCCTTGAAGGCGTAACGGTCTGACCATTACTGCTCAAGCCATGAAAAAGTGATGAAACGCTAACAATAGAAACTAGGCCATGGAGAAGAGTTGGATTTGTGTATAGGAAAATTGAGAATAACTGAGAGAAAGGTTGAGAGAGAGGATTGGAGTTTAAATCTAGGAGATATCGAGCGGTCGTAAGCCTTGCTAGAAGGAGAAATGAGAGTGGAAGGAGAAGGCTGAGGATGGTGGTGGTGAGAATTTGGAAGGGTTCTCTTAAGGTGGCAGAATTCAATACCTTGTTCTTCTCATTTTGTTGCAATATTTTCCAACCCATTTGATCAATTAATAACCAAACAAAAACACAGATGAAAATAGATAATGGTTTGCTGCGAAACTAATGCGACAGGACTATCTATATATATGTCGTGCACAAATATAACTAGTAAAAGTGGTTTCCACGACTTGGATATATAGTTGACATTGTTTATTTTACTTGTACAAATGCAACAAACTAATAATTTGCATTAATTTAATAATTTGGTTCGTTACATGTTCATGTTGTATTATTATAAAGATAAGTTGTTAATTATAAGTTTAGGGCCGGCTATTGCTCGTTGTTTAATTAAAGGTCATATGACGGATCAATGTGCTACAACAATATATATGATGCATGTTACGATTTGTTATTCAAGCATCTACTTCAAATCAATGCATTATCAAAAATGATACATACATCTTCTAATTTTATATGTTTTGATTTTTTTTTAATGTACATAATTAATTATAATTGATAATTTCTTAACTATAGTGGATCAATTACCTTACAATCATATTCAATTTCGTGATATACGTCGGCGTCGCAATCGTAATTCAATCAACTTCTTTCATAATACATAACAAACTCGTACATTATATGTAAATAGTACCAACAGAAGACAAGAATGCTAAGAATTGTAAAGTTTAATTTGTTAGATGCATGTAACAAGCCCTTAATGCGTGACATGATATGAACCAACCAAACACAAGATTAATTGCATGCCCGGCTCAAATTGAAAATTGCTCTATTTTTCGTTCTTTTCTGTTATTTCTAAGCTCCATTTTCCTTGTAATTTAATGAATGGAAGATTATGGCAAGTGTACGTTAAGGATGAGTCTGGACAAAAACAATGTAACTCCAATATTAATCTATCAACTTATGTTGCTAAGGCTAAGAAGGTCAGAATATTTTGTTGTGGCTCATAAAGTCTCAACCTAATTAATAGCATTCGGTCAAGTTGACACTTGTACTAGTATTTGATAACACATCTTTTGATATATATATATATATATATATATATATATATATATATATATATATATAGGAAATTCTTCCATAATAAATAGGTTCTTTAGAATCTTGTCAACACCCCTTTTGAATAGTTGATAAATTGAATAGATATGATGCGATTAAATTTTCTATTTGATAAGTAAAGCATAAAGGTTGTTGTCTTTTAATTATTTACTGCATCTTAACTTTCTATTTTATTAAGTGAATATTAACTTGTCATTATAGTTATAAAAAGTGAATATTTATTATTAAAATAATCCTTAAGTAGAGCTTGTCTTGAAGCTTAATACTTTTTTTATTTCCGTAGGAAGAGCATGTAAACTTAATACTTTTTTTTTTATTTTCGACAAGACACTTATCTTAGGCTTAATACTTTTTTTTTTTTATTTTTAATAGGTAGAGAGCTTGTATAAACTTATCTTTTTATTTATTTTTTCTTCTTTTCTCCATTATATGTTATGACTCAAACAAATTAAAATAAAATAAAATAATAAAAAAGACTTACCGTAGATATATAACTGTCATCACTGGTGAGGAAAAAAAAATTCGATATACCAACTAGTAAGTTTCTTTGAGCAGATTCTCGTGGCGCCCAAAATTAGGTATACATCACCCATCTTGGGTAGTCGGATACATGGTACGTAATTTAAATACAACTTACTTAATATAAGCGTGCGTGTATGCAATACGACATAAAGCGTGAGTTTGAATACAAATATTGTCTACTAGAGATTATACAAACTCAAAAGGAGTCCTCATTACAATTATTATCACACTATTTCGCGAATAGTGAGGACTACTAATCTAATCATCACGGACCATTATCTCAGTTCTCCCACTCGTCCCGCCTATATTCTCATTTCACGAAGAAACGGTGAAAGAAAGGGTGAGCTCAACTAGCTCAAGAAGAAATATTATGACTAAGATAATGCGAGAATAAATTATCATTAGCTCTCAAATGATGTTAAAAGCGATAAAATATAATGAATATCAAGTTTAACTACTGGTGAACCAAATGAATCCATTAAAAGAGTCAGTAGAAAATAAAATCTACTATCTTTTATGATTTAAAGGTTTTTCATCTTTGTTATAATTTGAGACTCAAACTTTAATAAATATTCCACATCATCGAATCACCCCTGCACTTTCTACGGCCGAGGATATTCTTTAGTATCGCGACCACAATTATTCATGCACTACGGGCCGAGAATATTTGTGTATTCATTAATGGTCATGATCATGCCAACAATCATCCATCAATGCACTACAGGCCACCGAGGATTTTTACCACATCATTTGTAACATTACGGTCACGCCATGATTACAAGAATAGTCTTTGGTCATAATCATACCAAGTCCATCTATGCACTACTGTGCCACAGATGACTTTCAATATAATATAAACATGAGGATGATGACAATGATATAAGAATTCAATAAAACAAGTTCAAGAATTAATTTATCTAGGAACCGATAACATCCAAATCACAATATCGACATCTTTGCTTTGTAGAGTAAAATTCAAGAATCTTTGAGAAGAATATTTCATGAAAGGATCTTTGGATGAAAGCGCAAATATCAAGGATATTCCACTAATTTCATGGAGTATAGAAGTCAAAGTTTTACTTATTTGGGTATAATAAAGAATGGAATAACGAAAAGAAATCACCATGCATGCGATAGGCGCTTGCAGGCAAAAGTTATTCCAGCGAATAATAAATAACGGAACCAGTCCAACGTAAAAGCGTCATGCATGGGATATTCCAACAGAATAATAAAGAATGGAACCGGTCCGGCGTAAAACGCATGCATGTGAGGATATTCAACAGAATAATAAAGAATGGAACCCGGTCGGCGCAGAAACACATGCAGGACAGGATGTTCCAACAGAATAATAATAAAAGGCGGAACCGGTGGGTATAAAACACACATGACGAGGATGTTCGATAGAATAATAATAAAGAGCGGAACTAGGTGGGTGTAAAAACACATGCATAAGATGTTCAAGCGAATAATAATAGAAGAATGTCACCAAGTATAGGGTAAACCACATTATCTGAGTTATTCCAACAGAATAATAAGCAATGGAATAACAACAGTTCTCTTCATGAATAAGAAAGAATAACACCCCTTACTTTTAGTAGGAGATTGAATACTAAAGTAGTGTAGTAACAAAAAAATACTCTCTTCTTTCTCTCTTATTCTCTCTATACTTTCTCTCTCTATAGCTTGAATGAATTTCGTGAAAAATAATGAAGCACTAGGTCTCTATTTATAGAAGATTTCTAGCTTAGCACCTACCGTATGAAAAAGCAAGTGGCTTTTAATTGGTGATGTGAAAAGAAAAGTGGTTTTTGGCCTTTTGTAATGTGAAACGACAAGTGGTTCGACGTCGGTAAAGGTAATTACTATATTGAAGGTAATTACTATTCACAAAGGTAATTACTATCGATGAAGGTAATTACTATTGATTGACGAAGAGACTCTTAGATGATGACATATGGGCCCCCGTAAAATAATCAAGCTTACCACAAGCGTCTCATAATGAGACTCTTTATATACATCAAGGATTGAATAAATATTACCACAAATCATTTTATTTTTAATCAACACATGTTTAATCTTTCAACAATTATTAATCATTTATAACTTGTCATCTCAATTATTGATTTAATATTATAACATATTATACGAGATGATCTTTGTGACAATAATTGAATCAATAATATAAGAGATATGATGCAAAGAATTCATGTAGCAATAATTGAGCGCGTATTGAGTGACTTCTCACGTAAGCATCAATAATCAATATCGTGTCTTGCTACTATACAACTACGGCAGACATCTTGTACTTTTACTACTAGGGTAGTTCAACGCTTTTTTAGCAGTAACACCTCTGCCATTATTTTTATAGAAAGATAATTTTTTCGCTTTCTAACTACGACAATACTTACATTGTGGGGTCCACCAATGATTGAGTAAATCGTAAATACGAATATTCCCCAACCCAACGAATATTTTATAACAACTTGCTTACTTTTTGCAAAATTTATAAATATTACCCACAACTATAACATTATATCAAATTTATTCCATAATATTCAAAAATAATATTTATAGAAAATTCATCTTTATTTATAAAAGTTGGGGTCTTACAACCTCCCTTCTTATGAAATTTAGCCCTCGAAATTAGGGTGCATTACCTAGTATGTCGAAGAGGTAAGGATACCTTGATTTCATTTTGATTCTAACTCCCAAGTCATTTCCTCAACATCGTGGTTCCTTCACAAAACTTTGACTTGAGGTATAACCTTGAGCGTAGAATATGTTCCTTCTTATCCGATGTGGCGCCCCCAAAATAGGTATACATCACCCATTCGAGTTGTCAATACATGGTGAAATAACTACAACTTTATTATTACAACAATAAAGCTGTGAGTTTGTATACAAATATTATCTTCAGACAATATCTATACTCGAGATAAATCCTCATCACATTTATTGATACATTATTTTACAAAATGGTGAGGACTACTAAACAACTCTCTCTAGAACTTTCATTCCATACCCCGACTGCACTCGCTTATATTCTCGCCTCCCGAGAAGAAAAATGGAACAAAAAGGAAAAGGGTGAGCTCAACTAGCCAAAGAAAGAATATTATGACTAAGATAATATACAACAAATTATTGTTAGTCTTCAACAGGGAAAAACTAATAGAATACAATAGACAACAAATTTTAAATCAATATTCGCAGCGAAAATAATAATTCATTAGAAGAGTTAAGTAGAGAATGCAAACTACTATCTTCTATGTATGAATTTAAAAGTTCATCGTCTATCTTTTATCCCTGTAACATCAATCAATATATATCCGGAATCAAATATTCATCTTTGCACTACAGGCCAAAGATATTCATCAGTTAGTCATGTTCATCTAAACACATTCATCTTTGCACTACTGGGCCAAAGATATTCTTGAAATTATTCATCTTTCACACTACAGCCAAAGATATTCAATAATATCATCATTTAAGGCGAGGATGATGAAAAAATTTTTAAAAAAAGCGAATCCGGTGAAACAATCGACAAGGATTAAGGATTAAGGATTCGTACTTTTTGTTTTATCCATGTCCAAAAATACCTCAAAAATAATTATAGTGGTGTAAAATTCAAGAATGATCAAAACATGGATACAATCAAAAGCTAGTATCCGAATAGATATTTTGGACGAAAAGAAAATTTTTCATTTTTAGATGAATAGTCAGTGATTCGTGAATAGTCAAGTATACGTGAATAGTAACTCAGAGCACCAAAAGTTCCAAATTTGATAAAAACTTCAGATCAATATTTCAACATAATGATATTGAAGAAATAATATCATTACTGAAAAAAAAAATATCCCTTACCTCACAAAGACAAGATTTTAGTTGAAACAGGATATAGGCTATGATTTGAACTTGCACCATATAGCAATACTCAAAGTATACTCAAAATACTCACAAGAATACATTTCGATAATATAGAGAGAAAACTTCAGCTTTTGATGTAATTTTCAATTCTAACCTAAGCACCTATTTATAGGAAATTGCTTAGAACACCAAAAGCAGAAAATTTAATTTAATATTATTATATATATCAAAATTCTACGCCACTCTTGAAATCTGATTTTATTTCAATAAGCACATGCCACCTTCTAGAAAAAGTAAGAAAAACGTTTTTCTAATTTAAAATAATTTAAACTTTCAAAAATCAATTATTTTGAGCTTTGAACTTCAATAATTCACAATAAATAGCCCTTTTGTCGGAAAATTGAATCTCAAGACTTTTATAGGAAATTCAATTCTCTACAACTTTGCGAAGAAAAAAGTTTTCTAAATTCCAAATAGGAATTGGCCAGAAATCCACAAACGGACGATTTTACAGGCTATAGTCAATAAATGGGGTCCACCGACATGTTTAACATGTTTTAAACATTTATTGCAACAAAAATACTCTTCCTCCTCGTATACTCATATATCCCACGTTCGTTGTAAAAATATCACCATTATTATATTATTAAAATATAATAATATATTTAAATGAATTATTTTATCGAGAAAAGATAAAATTTCAATTTTCAACAATTGTCACATTAAAATTTTTCTCCATCTATATCCACATAAAATCAATATTTTTCTCATCATATGAATCAATAATTAATTATTCACAAATAATATTACAGAATCACAATATTGACAACCGTGCGTTTCGTGAAGAGGGGCTTTCCAATAAGAATTTCTCTCCTTCTTGGTAGCGCAATTAGGTGACCAAACCTCTCCTTAGACGAACTTTCTAGACATTGCCAATAATGTTATCTAATAATATTATTGAGATAATATGAATTATTGCTTCGATAATGAAAAAATCTTGTGTAATGACAATTATTGAAACAACAACAATATAAAATATCAACGAAGCAATTATTAAATCAATAAAATAAAAATCTTGATCAAGTAATTATCGTAACCATTATTGAGTAAAGTGCCTTTTTACGTAAGAATCAATAATTGGTGCAATACAGGTATCTTCTTGTGTGTTAACCAATTTAGTATTTTAATAGTATTAACTTGAATAACTACTGTAGTTATTTTTAAACAACTTATATTTGTCGTTTTCTTCATCCAATCGCTTTCAGTTATGGGGCCCACACATGGTCGCTGCCGTCGTATGAATATTCCCCAACAAAGTCTGAATATTCCACGACCAAACGAATATTCCCAAACAACAATGAATATTTTATAACCACTTGCTTATTTTGAAATATTTGCGTATTTTTACATAACTATCCACATTAATCAAATCAACCCTTACTATTTCAAAATAATAAAGAGAAAATTAAATTTCATTAATAATAAGTTGGGGTCTTACAATGTAATCATCTATTGGGACATAATCGAAATTTCGGTTTGTTGTCCTTGAGATGATCCATATATGCCTCCCACATCGAAATATATTCCCTCTCAAGGCCGTGCAATCCTCGACATCAATAAATTTAAATTTTTTCTCCCTTTAAGGTCACCGTGGTTTTGGTCATTGATGGTATGCCTTGCGTGAACGAATCTGTCTCATCACACGGTCAAGCATCCGAAATTCCACAATATCAAAGTGGATCAAGGGGACCCCACCAGATCCTAACAACCTGCCTTCAAAATTAAATCCACTGATATCATCATCCCACATTATGTAAGGCCGCCAAACCACATCCCACATAGACTTAATATCTAACTCCCCTCGGTAAAATGACAAATGGTGATGGGGATTCTCACGTCTACCTGTGGCTGTGGGCTCCAAAATAGGACCATGCTAAAGCCCTAGGTAACCATAAGGATGATTGTGGCCAAGGGTTTGGCTTTCCAATACTTACACGCTCATAAGCCTAAATTTGTAACAATGTAACACAACCATTAATGTATTTAACTCCTTTCCTAGTAGTAGTATATAAAGATCTGTACAAATATGCTAACACTGCCGCGCCCCAAAAGTAAGTTACACAATCTTCAGCGTTGGCAATAAAAGACATATATCGTGGGTGCACACTATTTCTATTCCTATTAGGGAATAATATTGCCCCACACAACCACAACATGTATGCCTTTGTGTGTCGCCCTACAACATCTTTACTTGCATTCTTGGGACATTTATTAAAATATTCGATGCAACCACACTAATGAAATTGCCTTTGCGCTTTTTTGAACTAAAATATTCACCCATTAATTTATCTCCAAAACAATCCCTAAAATAATTCAAATTGGTGACAATGAGGGACCCATTAAGGCTTTCCTACCACCGGTAACTCCAAAAATAAAGTGAACATCCTCTAACGTGATTGTTATTTCTCCACAGTTTAAATGAAAAGTATTAGTCTCTGAGGCGCCATCTCTCGACTAAGGCGGATATCGGACTAAGATCGGTTTGGTGTGTACAACACCTTGATAACTAAATACTCCAAATCCACATTTATTTAAAAGGATTTTTGTTCTTTTTGTCAAAGCCCACCGATTATATTTCGATCGAGATATTGACCGGAGCTTAGTTTTCCCTATCTCTCCCATGATATATGTCATCCGATACATGATCTTGTTGATCATGCAGAACATTGGATCAATTGGCCCATATTCCCAACTATCCATCTTTTACCTAAAAAATACATCAATTCCATATTAGTATTAAGATGCATGACAAAATGAAGTTGAAAGTAACATGTTGCAAAATGACGGTAATAAAAATACACACTAACATGCATTAAAAAAGCGAACAACATGCATGTAATAATAATAATACATGTATATAATGTAATAATATTAACATGCATTAAAAACTAGTAAAAAGCAGAAACTATTAAAAACAAAAACAATAAGAAGAAAATAAATAAAAACAATAAGTGAACAATTGAGTACAATGGAATAAAATAAAAACAATAAATAAAAATAATAATAAAATAAATACTTATCAATGCATGCTTTATCTTTAGAAAAGTTTTTTTTTTTTTTTTTTTTTACCGGTCGATCTGATTTTTTAAACCGACTAATTTTTTTTAATTTTTTATCTTCTTTTCTCCATTGTATAATGATGACTCAAACAAATTAAAATAAAAAATAAATAAAAAAGTGCATGACCTAGATGTTTTTATACTACGTACGTACAGTCAACTGTCCTTACCGACAATTTTGAATTAAAAAAAAATCGGTATCCCAAACTATATTTTCACGCTAAGCAGATTCGAAATCGCGACCTCAAGACACAATCCTCATTATCGTATGACCACCCGAAAGCACCACGGGCCTAAGCCGCTAATTTCTACCAAGGATATATCTTTATAGTAAAACTTCACCTTCCCCAAAATCTATTAATTGGATTTGTTAAAATAGAAATAAGTTAATATCTATATTTATTATTATCCCTTTAATATTTTTTCTTATTTTTGTAAAAATATGTCCAATTAGTCTAATTAATATATTAAAATAAATATCATTCTTTAATAAAATATAAAGTGATCATTATAAATCTTGATTATTTTGTTGTTATTATACAAAAATAATAACAACAATGTAAACTATTAAAAATGAACAAATGGAATATCTTACAATAAATAACAATAATGACTATAACAATATCTTAAATTAAAATCTTCTAGATATCTTGAGAATATAATAAATGGAATCCAAGTAGGTTCAACTTGTTGAAGTTTTCATGCATTAAAATCTTAGAAATACTCCCTATATACTCTCTGTTATTTTTAGTTTGATCTAGCTTGGCAAGTGAACTTTAGTTTGAACAACATGTGTTCTCAATAGAAGTTTAAATAAGCTCATGCAAGTCCGGTACATGAATTATTTTAGGACCAAATTCAAACATTAATCTTTGTTATGGGTCAAGCCTTTTTAGTTTACCGAGCTTGCGGTGTTCTTTCCCGAGGCGATGTGGCAGAAAAAGTAGTCAACATGGCAGAAAAAGTACTTATCAATGCATCTTTATCTTTGCAAAAGTTTTTTCTTTTTTTTACACTGGTGCAGACAAACTTAAACCAATTTGCAGTTGTTCTTTCCCGAGGCGATGTGGTAGAAAAAGTAGTCAACATGGCAGAAAAAGTACTTATCAATGCATGTTATGCTGCAAAAGTTTTCTTCTTTTTTTTTTTTTTTTTGGTAAGTGCTGACTAAATTAAAAGCTTTTAGGTTTTTAATTTTTTTTTCTTCTTTTCTCCATTGTATAATGATGACTCAGCAAATTAAAATAAAAAAATATACAAGACCTTACGTAAAGTCTGACTGTGTCGGTGACAAATTGAATAAAAAAATTGATATCAACTAGTAGTATTTGCTTTAATGATTCGAACTTCGACCTCGTTTTAATCTCGTCTATATGACCACCCGAAAGCACCACGGGCCTAGCATTTTTAATTTACCTTGGATTTGTATATATCTTAAAAGCAGTCCATTTCCCCAAATTAAATTTCTTAATATTTTATTATAATTATTCGATTATTATTATTATTATATTATTATTACGAATTGAGTATAAAGCCGATTCCATATTATCTGAGGCTTATGTACTTTTTTATTAGTTTATTACCATTATTATTATTATTATAAAGCTGTATCGGCTGGTCTTTTTATCTTTAAATATTGTCTAGGAAGCTGCTATTTTCTCAAGTTATCTTCTTCTCCATGAACCCGAATTTGTTCTCGATATTATTTTCTTTCACCTCTACTCATAATTTGTTTCATCGGTTGCCCACTTTCACTTCGAGGAAAATCAAGTTGAAGTTCGATCGAGCAAAATTCATCACTATTATTCACAAGTAAGTTTTTCAAAATGTCATATAATACATCCGAATTTGTCGTTGAAGTTGAAAGTAATAAATACGATATTGTTCGCACGTTGGTCAATTATTTTATACGTTGGAAGAGGTTGAATATTTTATAGATCATATGCTCATAAAAATGGATTTGAGATTAGAATTGCAACTAGTCATAAACATGCTAATCTGAATGATATCGAGATCTAGGCAAGATATGTAAGTAAGTTCTAAGACACCAATTGTTGGTAAGTGTTTACACGATGATGAAGATAGTAGTAATAAAATAACTAGACAGAGAGACTCGATAGGGATTTAACAATGTGCAAAGCTAGAATATATGTTGTTCACAATAAGAAAGAGGACAATTGGCGTATATCTCTTTGTTGAATTAGAGCACAATCATCACTTAGTGACCCCCCCACCAAAGTAGATTTGATCGAGACTCACGTAAATATTACTCTGTTGCAAGAAATTTAATTGACACTTTAAATAAGTCTAGTATTGGTCCTAGTAAGATGATGAATGTTTTGAGCACAATGGGAGGTGGGTTGCAAAATGTTCCTTTCTCTACTGCTAATGTTGAGAATGTGGTGCGAGATTTAAGGCGTGATTCTGCAGATGAAAATGATGTACAAGTCATTGTCAATCATTTGAACAAACTTGCATCCGGAAGTGCCAGCAAATTTTTTTTCCGAGTGAAACCCGGTGAAAACAACCGCATAGCTTGTATTTTGTGGGTTGACGCCCGATCAAGGTTTATATATCAACGGTTCGGAGGCGTTGTGACATTTGATAAGTACATCTGGGACAAATAAGTATGGCATGCCGTTTGTTCCATTCACGGGTCAACCACCATTATCGATCTATATTGTTTGGATTTGCACCTTTATTACGAGATGAGACAGAGGACACTTTTGTTTGGGTAGACATGAGACATGGCTTGAAGCCATGGACTACAAGGCACCTACAACCATCATCACCGATCAAGACAGAGCCGTGAGTAATGCTATTACTACGGTACTTCCAACTAGTTATCATTTATTGTGTTCTTGGCATATTAGCAATAAATTTCCGAAAAATTGCATCATCGTATTTTATTATGAGCACCCATCGTTCAAAATGATTTTAACAACTGTGTGTATAACTCATTGTCCATCGAGGAATTTGAAGAGCTTTGGCATATTACGATAAGTTCCTATGAATTGTATACTAATGAATAGCTTGGAAGGTTGTATGATGTATGCGATGAAATGGATTCAAAGATATCAAAGAGATATTTTGCAGCGGGAATGACTACCACGGAAGAAGAAGCAAGAGCATGAATGCCTTTTTTGATGAGTATGTTAATGCATCAATAGGTATGCTATGTTTTGTCTTCGCAGAGTCGAAAAGCGTCAGAAAGACGGTTTATCGAGGAGAGGAAGGCCACTACATAACAAAACATCGTAAAAGGATTATGGTACTCGGTTCATCTTTAGAAGTTCATCTTTGCACAAGTGTACACAAAAGAGATGTTTAGGCGTTTCCAACGTCAATTCGTCGATCGATTCCATGAAATACAATGTTCAGTAAACTTAGTGAGTGTGTGTCACCGATACTAAGGTTTATGCAAAGTTGTATAATCACGATCTGTTGAAAGTGGTGGAAGATATAAAGAAGTTGTCAACAATCGATATTTGGGATCGGTAATATGTAAGCGCCAAATGTTTTCTCACTCGGTGAATTATGCAGGCACATCTTGAGATATTTCATAAAGAAAGACTATTTCACAAAATCGACCGAACATGATCCTTCATCGGTGGACAAGAGACGCGAACAAAAGCAATGGTGAAGACTTACTCTTTAACTCCACATCTGCGACTTGAACAAAATCAAGCAATGCGCTTATAATCATTTGATGGGTGATTACTGGGAGTTAGCGAAGAAAGCTGCTTGCTCGATCGAGAAGCTACAAAACTGTTCTTAAACTGAATGCACGAGGAAAAGAGTTGGTTGACCAGTATGATCCGGACGAGAATATTACTGAACTGGCAGATGAGGACATTGATTGCACAGTTGGAGATCCAAATCATGATATGGGATATGATAATGACGATGAAGATGCAGAGGTGGAAGAAGAAGAAGAGTTTTTGCCGCCTAATATTTCTCAAACAAAGGGCCGCAAAAAACAATCTAGATTCAAGAGTGCACTCGAGAAAATCATTCATTCTAAGACTCATCGAAAATGTGCAATTTGTGGCTTTGAAACCGACCACAATAAGCGAAATCACTATCGAGAGTGCTAGGGATTCTGAGCCAAAAAAAAATAGGCGTCGGTTGTATTAATCATTCTATGTTTTTTTATTTTATGAAAATGAACATGTAATATGTCTTATTCCTCTTAATGTTATGCGAGTACTAGTATTGGTATAATCTGTACTTCTAATATTGATAATCACATTATTATTATTATAATAATACTTCACTACTTTTATAAATTCGATAAGTAAATTAATTTCACGAAATGACTTGAAAAATTATCATCATTACTTATTAGACTAATTGAACTAGTTTTATTAATAATAAAATCATTTCTTAATAATAAAATCATTGCTTAATATATAAAATCATTACTAATAATCATTGCTTAATAATAAAATTATTAATACTAATAATACAAGATTTATAATGATCATTATTTATATTTTATTAAAGAATGATATTTATTTTTAATATATTAATAATCTTTTATTGATATTATTATAAAGATAAGAAAACATATTAAAGGGATAATAATAAATATAGATATTAACTTATTTCTATTTAAAAAATCCAATTAATAATATAAATTTATTAATAATAATAAATTGTAATATAATAGTAATGCAAGAATATAGATTTTTGGGGATGGTGAAGTTTTTTTCTATAAGGATATATCCTTGGTTGAACTTATGACTAGGGCAGTGGTCTTTCGGGTGGTAAATAAGGCGAGATATTAGTGCGTGAGGTCGCGAGTTCGAATCATTCAAAGTATTCTTAGTTGGTATATCGAATTTTTTTTTTCTCGGTAGTGACAAATTTATCTTAAGTAAAGTCTTTTTTATTATTTTATTTTATTTTAATTTCTTTGAGTCATAACATATAATGGAGAAAAGAAGAAAAAAATAAATAAAAAGAAAAGATAAGTCACAAGCCTTCACCATTTGGAAAAAAAAAGTATTGTTTAATATAAGTCGTGTCTTAAATTTGGACATAAAAAAAAAAAGCGGTATAGCTCTCTGAGCCGAAATAAAAAAAAGTATTAAGCAGAAATTACAAGCTTTCTACCTAAGTAGAAAATAAAATAAAATAAAAATTATTAAGTAAGATCAAGCTCTGCACCAGTAGGATTATTTTAATAATAAATATTCACTTTTTTATAACGATAACGACAAGTTAATATTAACTTAATAAAATAGAAATAGAATGCGGATGTAAATAATTAGCACAACAAACTCGTGTAGAACTTATCAAATAGAAAATTTAATCATGACCATCTATTCAATTTATCAACTATTCCAAAAAAAGAGTGTTACAGATAAAGACTATAAGAAGGTTCTTTATGGAAGGACTCTATATATATATATATATATATATATATATATATATATATAGAAGTGACATGAAGCGATGAATTTGCGTCTTATTATTATTTTCTTATTAATTTTTATCCTCACAAATTTAATTATATTACTATTTTATCTTTTTATATCAATTTTATTTTATCTTTTTATTTAGTTATTTAAATTTTATAAAAAAAAATTATTTTACCTTACATAATTTGCACACATCATTGTGTGCCACCGAGTGCTAGTACATATTATGCAACTACGTATCCATTAATCTCACGTTTTGATATTTTGTCATTAATTTTTTGATAAATTTAAATATTAGTAGTGTTGACACGCAGACGGAAAAATCATTCCCCCGTCATGTGTTAATACTGTATTAAATATGAAGTGAACTTATCATGAAATTTACTTCAAATTAACCGAAGCGTTATTGAATTTTGATTAATGATCTACTAGTACTATAATTTATGAATAAATACGATGAACAAGTTAGTTGAAATGGAGAATGAAGACTATTTCACAACCAATAAACAACATTTTGTAATTATTTTCCCCCTAAAATAATAAAAATTTACAAGAATAACACCATCAAATAGAGAATATAAATATTGTTGAATAGTAAGCACGTAATACAATTGGCAGGCCAATAATTTAAGTAGTGGGTCTATCAAATGGTTTCAATTATGCTTATCCGCGGCAATTGATTTGACGGGTAACATACTACTACTACTACTACTACTACTACTTAAGATGATGCATGCATGCGTCATTGATAATGACTTGCAGATTAATGAAATATAGAAGATGAAGAATACATTACATCCGCTCTTCAATTCTAGACATACTTTAATTATTAAAAATATTGTATCAAATTGTTAATATATAGTCACAAATTACAACATTAATTAAAATTTATTAAAAAATTATAATAACTCACTAAATTTTGGTACCTTTATCTCAAATTTAGCATTTAATGCTAGTAAACTCATGTTTATCCTAATATGAGTTATTTTAATTTAGACACTAAAAACGAAATTAGGACAAATAATTATACTCGGAAGAATGGAATATATATTAAACAATTCTAATTTACCATTTATTAATTTTAGTACTATATATTGTCTTTAATGACCCCAAAGACACACACACACACACACATATATATATATATATATTATACGCACTTTTCACTATTTATGTATTCATTGTAAGTTTCAACAATAGTAATATGGTTTCTTATATTATAAACTTATTATTTAACTCAATACCACAAAATGAATCAAAACATATATCGTATGATATTTTTGTATTTTTATTGTGTTATGGTTGTTACTTGAATCGTTATTAAAATACTTTATAAGGAAATCTAACTAATTTTTTTTCAAAAACATTAATTGACACATTAAATATGTATAAATATTAATTATATTAAATAAAACAAAGCCATGCCTGGCATGGCATGGGTTAAAAAACTAATTTTATTTAAATAATAATTTCAAACTCATTAAAAACATCATCACTTTCTCTCTCCTCTCCATTATCTCACTCAAAATTTAACGAGATGAAGATGACTTATTCACTCAAACCGAAAAGTTTTCGCGTTTGGTTCAAATCCAACATTTCACATGTAATTTAATTGTATATTTTTTTATAAATTATGACAAAAACATGTTAATTTTTATTGCGAATGAATATAATACAATATTTTGTAAATTAACACAAATATATATATATATATATATATATTCATGGGTAATTGATTAATTTGTCTATTAAGAACAAAGTTAATATATTTCTATCGCAAAATAAATCTTCTTTCGTATGAGTTTATATAGATTGGGGAGGATTGGATTGTATTGTATGTATCTGGTTCATTGCATACCCATATCGATATTATACGTACAGATAAAAAAATAATAATAATGTGTGGATTAATCATAAATAAATAAAGATATTGGTTAATTCTACAAGTTTGGTTAGCTAATTCCACAAGTTACCAACCCCCTCTCTTAATTTATTTGGACTTCCAAACGTTCAGCTGGCTAGATAGATATGACTAGTCTATTTCAAGCAATGGTACTCACTTAATTGGGCCACCGCCAATGCTCTAGCTGGGTGTGGCCCGCACGTTGTTGTTAAACTAAACCATCCACTGATCCACATCTGCATAGCGGTCCAGCTCCTCTTTACGGACTAAAATACGTAGACCGTAGCGGTCTACTTACTCAATTCAAAATTACTCCTACGTAATTAATATAATCTAATCGATCTCTACTAATTACTCCACTATGCATTGAGGCAAATTAAATGATTTGAGGCAAGTCCTGTTTACCATGAAAATGAGATTAAACGTGTAATTACTTGAAAAAAACAATAGCAGTAATAAATTAAACAATCAACGTGTAACACAAGGTAGCGTGCACCATATTACTTTATTATTTGTAAGAATTAAAAAAACAGTTGGTTTATTTATTTATTTATTTTTTTAATATTAAAACTTATACGAGAGAGTGAGACACATTCCTCAATTTATAAATATGAAAGGTTTATTGAAAAGTTTTGTCTAAACTATCAACCGTGATAAATTTTAATACATACATATTATTAAAACAGATCAAGTATAATCAAATCCAGACTTGAGTAATCAAATGGCGCGCATAACATATTGTTATCTACTTATCTTTGCTAGCTAGATCATTATATGACCATTATTTTTAAACAAATAGTAATACAGTAGTAGTAATATATTTGAGACACATCTTAAAGTTCTTAATTACCTTTTATCTGTGGGTGTGGAAAATGTGTATATTGTATGTTTTGTGAAGGTGGGAGGTGGTGAAGTGCATAGTTGTGTGTTTGTCATCTCTCTCCTCTTTCTTTTTTGTTTCTCTCTCATAATCAATCATTTAATGGAGCTCTGATTTTGATCCATCTGCTTCCTTCTTCATTTGCTCCCATCTGCAACTTCCATATATCTCATAAAAGTAACTAAGATACATAAAAGAGCGAGCAAGATAATTTTCATGGATAAGTACTCTCCCTCCCCTATATTGAACTCTGCAGAAACTCAGGCTTCCAAAAAACGGTCAGTTAGCATCTGAACTGTCCTTAATTCTTTATTTTCTTTAGAATTTATGGTGAATTTCATGAATTTGTAACATTCATAAGTTTTTTCTTGTATACGTTATGAAATTATATATACAGGAAGATGTCTCAGAAGACTGTATTAACAGTGAAGATTGAAGAAAATGAAAATGGGAAACAGAAGAGTGAGGGGCCTCCTCCTTCGGATTGTTGGTCATGGAGGAAATATGGGCAGAAACCCATCAAAGGATCTCCTTATCCCAGGTAATTAATTAATCCATTTTCTCTCTCCTTCCCTTCCAGTACTAATTTCTTTCACTCTTTGATCTGTACCAAATTGACAATATCTTACTTTATGTATTTATCTGCTGACTGCTAGTAAAAAACATGAAAAATGGATATTCCCTTTTCTCTTCAAGATTTCCCCAAAATGGCCTCCAACCCTTTTCCACATCCATGCATCTACCCTGCCAATTATATATGGATTCCTTTTCTTTCTTTCTTTCTTTTTGTTCATTCTCTTACCAGATCTTTTGGCACCTAAAATTCCTGCAGGGGATACTACAAATGCAGCACATCAAAGGGTTGTTCAGCCAAAAAACAAGTAGAAAGATGCAGAACAGATGCTTCATTGCTCATCGTCACTTACACCTCTACTCATAACCATCCAAGTCCCAAAGAGCCAAAACAAGAACCACCCAACATCCAAATCACCGAGGAAGACAACAGTCTGATAACCACAAAAGAAAAAGATGAAAAAGATCAACAATCCCTCAATGGTCATGAAGAGGATGGAGCTATTGAAAATATTACTGATTTTCACTACTGCCAATCTCCATTCAATAGCTCTGATCATCAGGACATCGTCATTAACATCAGACATGAAGAAGAAAGCACTTTCACAGAAAATCTACAGACTGTCCTGTTTGATGAAAAAGAGAAACCCCTTTGTTATCCTCATCTCATGACCTTCTCAACCCCCAAATCAGAAGAAAATGACTTCTATGATGAGCTTGGAGAACTACCCCCATCTACTTCTTATTTTACAAGCTTCATGAGGGGAAATTTCTTTGAGGATAGGATTCTTGTTCACCTATCTTGACTTTTAAGTACTTTTGTGATTGCATCCCTTAATTAGAGAAATGTACTTGATTTGTTCATATAAAATTAGAGCGCTACTATTAAATCTTGGCAGCTTTCAAATGATATATGCTTCTTCTTCTTCTTCTTCCCTCTCATTTCCCTTCTGTCACTGTTTTTAACTTTTTCTTTCCCCGTATAGTTTTTCACACTAAAAAGGACGAGAGAACTGAAAATATGCAGTAATTAGTGTTATGGAGGTAAATCATTACACTCAGGCGTGCCCTTAATTTGAGACTTATGGAGGGTTCTGTGGGAGAGAGAAGAACAGATAAACACCAGGAGAGAGAAGTTAAAATTTACTACAATCTTTAGAAACATAGCACGAGGGGTCACAAGCCTAGTGCTCAAAATTGCTTTGTACGAAGATAATGGGACTAATTTTATTTTTAATTCGCAAGTGGTTTAGTTGGTGGAGTGGAGTGGAGCGAAGGAGATGCATGTTTGGTGTTTCCTTGGTAGTATTGGTCCGTTGGACAACGGCTCCGTATATATATATATATACTAACGATAACCTGTGTCTGAAGGCACTGTATAATTCAAAAAAAATTATGAACACAAAAAAATGAAGCAGTGAATATGGACACACACTAAACTAAAAGCCTAAATTAATTATTAACACATCTGCACTTTCTATATATACTCCACAAAGCATTTAAATGAAAAAATTTTACGAAGACAAATTTCAATCAAAAAATAAAAAATATATCCAACTTTAATAGTCAAATTCTCATACATTTAAACTAAGTTTAACTACATTTCAAGATTTATTTTTTATTATGTATAAGCCTTTTTAATTGATTGTAACTTTTAAATAATAACTTGACAATTAAAAATTATTGTTTGCTTGTTATAACAACTCCTTTTTTAGTCGCACGTAGATGGGTATACAATGTAGCAGAGCAGTAACTTGATACAAAAACTGATTGCAGGTCGTTATATAAATTTAGGATTAGCTCAGCAACGAAGTTTAAAAATGAAAAACCACGACCAATAAGAGAGAGGAAGAGTTACAACTATACGAAATTGTATGAATTGTATAAATTATATAAATTTAGGTGTTATAAATGTATGAAACAAATATAAAGATTTTTTTAGCAATAGATTCATCTAAACTAATCATATGAAATTAGATATTATATTCAAAGGCAACCTAACCTATTCCATTATAAAGGAGAGACTTAGTCATCCAACAACACACACTGATACAACTAACATACCATGTGGTTGGTTCACATCTATAATATTTGACAAACTTTCTATTTTAAATGGGAATTTGCAGTAAAAGAGAAGAGATGACTTCTAGATTAGACAATCTTAGTACAATGCTCAAACTCATCTTGCATTTTGAAAATTTCATCAGAGAATAACCACAAAGAAACATGACGCAAATATTGTGTACCAGTGCAACTCATTTCGACTTTTTCTCCTGTTTCTTCTTGATAACTTCATTTATATACATTATGCCTTTTCCTTTATAAACTTCAGGAGGTTTACAACTCCGAACATCAGCAAACTGGTGTACCCTTGCCCGTGTCTGAAGGCACGGTGAAACGAAAAATTAGATTAAAATTCAAAAAGTAATACATTACCTAAATACTCTTTGCAACTTAAAATAACTTATAATCAGACATAACAATTATCATAATTCACTATATAACCACAATAATTAATACATACTCGATCATCAACACATATCCAACCACCAAAAAATAAAGCTAGTCGCTACTAATTTCAATAAATTTCGGCAAAGTTTCCTTTAAAAATAGATATCCAAAAAAATCTAAACTTGTCTACAAACTTACAATCATCTATAAATATTCAAACCACCAAAACAATCATCATTCCATACCCAAAATCATCATAACCATGTATAATTAGTTAACTTTACAAAAGACGAAACACAAAAATTATACACATGCAGAAAATAGAGAAACAACTTCGTATTCTTTACAGCTTACACCAAGTATCCTTCAATGTATACTTGAAAATACCTGAAAACTTATAATGAGTGGAAATATATCACATGCCAAAATTTTCCTAACATTTTCAGAAATGTATAAATATGAATTCACCCTAAGGCCAAAGTTACATCAACGAAGTAGTGAATCTAACCTTATCAAGGATAATTTATAGTACACTATACAGACGAATTAGCATACTTTCCTTTGTGTATAATCATTGCATTAAAGTCTCATCCGACAACTACAACTATGTAATTCTGCATAGCAAAACAATAATCAACATAAATAATCATATACAATTTAGTTTATTTAATACAAACCTTAAAGTTCAAAAAAAAATTAACAAATAGTACTCGTGACAAAAAGAAAGTAAGCAGTAAAAGTATATCGAAGCATATCGAAGAGTAAAAGTAGCACCATTGATTTGTCTATAGCGAAAACAATGTACGAAGTACCTTCCTCGATGCAACCCTACTAACAGGATACAAACTATGACCATAAAGGCTTATCACCTGCCAAAAAATCGAAAGTAATCAGATTTCAAATACAGAGAGTTGAAACACTCTCAACCTTATCATTAGCACCTGTCATTAACAAATCCCAAACAGAAAAAAAGAATTTTTGTTAATGTGTAGAAATCTCAAGTTTTCTCTTATTGGATACAAAAATCCTAAGTTATCTCTTATTTGATACAAAAATCATTGAGAGCAGTCGTAGTATAATAAAACTTCATTACATTTCCACTATTCTTACAAAGCACAAATTGCAGCTGTTAAGAAGATGGAAGTACAGGAGTGCAGACGAAGAAGAATTTACATATTCTATCAAAACTCAAACAGAATTCCAATCACATAGTTGTCAGCCCAAGAGACATAACAGATTGTAGGAGCTCATCATAGCTTTCCATAATTTAAGATCTCCACTGTATATTTTTAAAAAAGGTACGCTAGAAAATCTCAATGTGTATTATTTGTTCACCTCATTGAACTCTTCTTTCCTACATCCAAAGTTTAAAATATAAGTTCAGGAATCAAGAAACCGGACCACGGACACCCTTTTTCTAAAATATTATTAATGGCAATCCTACTGCTCCTTGGTCCTTAAATAAATAGTTCAGGTTATTCAGAAGTGAGCTATAAGAATTTCCCTTACTAAACACAAATAACAGTGGTTAATACGCTAAGATAACACTTTTAAGAATTTAAACAGTTAGCCAATAGAGGAACCGACTCTAATAATGCTCTCAGAAAATAGTACCTTGGAAGCATATTGAGGAGCGATCAAACATCGCAAGTTGCTTATAGGATGTAGCATTCTGTTCACTTAGATAAGTTCCCAACTGCCCAATCGCTGTCAATCTAAGACCTATAAAACAACAATATAAATGTTAAAGAGAACCATGAGAAGCTCACTCAAGAAAGCTTATGCATGAAAAATGTCCAAAAAAATTCAAATGACATCACAAGGAAAATTAATCAGCCAATCATGAAATTTAAATAAATTGTTCTCCCTTGGTTCAAAAAATGTGAGTCCCTCGGCCCTTTAGTATTAGAGGCTCGTTAGGCTCTCATGTAATCCGAGTGCCTCGGTGTATTGAGAGTTTTCAAGCAATTGCCCAAGTAAACGTCAAGTGTTAAGAGTGTATATATTCAAACTTGAGGGAAAGCGATTTGTTGAAGTTCGGATTTACATGTTAAGGAAGACGATGGCTTAATATACTTTTGGGTCAAGTTGGGAACCGAGTCCTCTGACGGGTACCACAAATCAAGAGCAAATCAATGATTTTTTATTTATTATTTATTTGGAGTTTTTATTATGTGTAACGTAAGAGTAATTGGTTTTGGAAAACTGATTAATAGATTTTTCTTTTACCTAAATTATCCTTTTGATTACTTTTTAATTAAAGTATTTCTCTAATTTTCTATGACCTCATCAATTACTCGTTCCCACGTGAATCAATTCTCTTTTTGGTATTCTCACATTGCCAATAAGTACACTAAATAGAAAGAGTTTAGAAAGCTATTAAATGGAAAGAATGTTATACTGAAAGTAGTACAACATTACACCAGTTTCCAGTGTAATCTTTTTCGCATTTTTTTAGTTTCCAATAAAAGTTGAGTACAAAGATTATGAGGGTTTAAGAGGAGAAATAGAATAAAAGTAGTTACTAATATAGAAATAGGACATTTATTTTGGGATATCTTAAAAAGGAAATTAATTAATACCAAACAGAGGGAGTATTTATTGGTTGGGATGTAGGACGTTTAGTAGTGATTAGGATTTTAATGTTTAATAAGGGTATATTAGTCCTTTATTTCTTTTATTATTTCCCAAGTAATATTTGGATTTTGAGTCTATAAATATTGATGTAATCTTCACAAGTTAATAAAACTACTGATTAGATTATTGATATTTAGCTATGCCCTATTTTATCTCTTTTGTAGTTGAGAAAACCTTGGGGTAGTGGTGTGCGAAACATCACCCAAGTAAAAGATTTTTTGGGTAGTGAGGTGCAGAGCCTTGCCCAATTTAATTATTCAAATCTTGTCCTACATCGACCTCATCAGACTTCCTTACAATTTTTATGGACAAATATTACCCAAGAGTAGAAGTCTCAACCGCTGGTTTTCACCTACTATTACAGATAAAAGATGTTCTCTTTTATATTATAGATTCTAGCGTTTGGTTTTATTTTCATTTGGGATGACAAATACTGTAGGCTTGACACAAAGGAAAGATGGGAGAGGAAATCCAACATGTAACATGTATCTCCTCTTAAGTGGTAGTAATGCTGCTTTAAGTGACGGTCACTTTTTGGGCACACTGAAACTCACTTCTAAGGACTTTTTGTAAGACCCCAAATTATTATTAATGAAATTTAATTTCCTCTATTTATTATGTTGAAATAGTAAGGGTTGATTTGATTAATGTGGTGAGTTATGGGTAAAATGCGCAATTATTTCAAACAAGCAAGTGGTTTTCAAATATTCATTTTATCGGAGAATATTCGTTTGGTCGTGGAATATTCTTACTTGTCGCTTGGGAATATTCGCATTTACAGTAGCACCTTGTGTGGGCCCCATAATGAAAAGCGATTGGAGGAAGAAAACGACAAGAATAAGTTGTTTATAAATAACTGGCGTAGTTATTCTGCAATTAATCTTTGTTGGAATACTCTATGGTTAAAACACAAGAATAAGGCGCGCAGTATTGCACCAATTATTGATTCTTACGTAAGAAGGCACTACTCAATAATTGTTACGAGAATTATTGTTCAAAGATTTTATTTTATTGATTCAATAATTGTTGCGTTGATATTTTATATTACTGTTGTTTCAATAATTGTCACTACACAATATTTTCCATTATCGGAGCAATAATTCATATTATCTGAATAATATTATTAGATAACATTATTGGCAATGTCTAGAAAGTTCGTCAAGGAGAGGTTTGGTCATCTAATTCATGCACAAGAAGAAGGAGAAATCCTTGTTTGAAAGCCCCTCTTTCCAGGAACCGCACGGTTATCGATTTTGTGATTCTCGCAATATTATTTGTGAATAATTAATTATTGATTTATATGATGAAAATATTAATTTTATGTGGATATAGATGGAGAAAATTTTTAATGTGACAATTGTTGAAAATTAATATTTTATCTTTTTCTGATAAAATAATTCATTTAAATATATTATTTTAATAATATAATAATGGTGATATTTTTACAATGAATGTGGGATATATGAGTATATGAGGAGAAAGAGTATTTTTGTGGCATTAAATGATTAACACATGATTTGTGTATCGGTGGACCCCATTTCTTGACTGGAATTTGATTATAGCCTGTAAAATCGCCCGATTATGGATTTCGGTCAATTTCTGTTTGGAATTTAGAAAATCTTTCTTCTCCAAAGTTGTAGAGAATGAAATTTCCTATAGAAATGACATGTGGTTCAAATTTTTCTGACAAAAGGGCTATTTATTGTGAATTATTGAAGTTCCGAAGTTCCGAAATAATTGATTTTTGGAAGTTTTAATTATTTTTTTAAAGAAAAATGTTTTTTACATTTTGTGGCCTCATTAAACATGTGATAAGTTGTTGAATTCAGATTCTTGGTGTGCTAAGGAAATTTGTATAAATATATTATTATTTTATTAAATTTTCTGCTTTGGTGTTCTAAGCAATTTTCTATAAATAGGGTGTTTAGGTTAGAATTAAAAATCACACCAGAAACTGAAATATTCTCTCTCTTTCTCTCTCGATATATTGAGCGTATTCTTGTGAGTATTTTGATACCTGATTTGTTGCTTTATACGGTGCAAGTTCCTTCAAAGACTATATCTAGTATTCCGCCGAGAGTCACCGTCTTTTCGAGGTAAGGGATATTATTTTAAAAAATGATATTATTTCTTTCAATATCATTATACCGGAATATTGGTAAGATTTTTCTTGTGAAATTATGATCTTTTTATGTCAGAGTTACTATTCACGAGTACTATTCACGAAGTATGATAATTTTTCTTGTGAAATTCTTGTCTTTTAGTGTCGGGGTTACTATTCACGTATACGGCACTATTTACGTATACGGCACTATTCACAGAAAAATTAAATTTTTATTTTTTGTCCAAGATATTTATTATAGATACTAGCTTTGATTGTATCCATGTTTTGATCATTCTTGAATTTTACTTCACTATAATTATTTATGAAGTATTTTTGAACTCGGTTTGGTTAAAGTACGAATCCTTAATATTTGTTCTTTTGTTTCACTGGATTCGTTTTCTGTAAAACATTTTTCATCATCCTCAGTCCTAAATGATGACATGTTGAATATCTTTGGCCTGTAATGCAAAGATGGTTGATTTTATTATGAATATCTTTGGCCCGTAGTGCAAAGATGTACAGTGTTGAGATGAACATAATCGATCGATGAATATCTTTGGCCCAGATCGCAAAGATGTACAACAGTGTTGAGATAAATATGACCGATCGATGAATATCTTTGGCATTGTAGTGCAAAGATGAATATTGATTGATGTTACAGGGGATAAAATATTGATGATGGATTTTAAATTCATAGATGATAGTAGATTTCATTCTCTACTTAACTCTTCTAATGAATTGTTGTTTCCGCTGCAGTTGTTGATCTAAAACTTGTTGTCTGTTGTATTCTATCAGATTTTTCCCGGTTGAAGACTAAAGATAATTTATTGTACATTATCTTAGTCATAATATTCTTTACTGGGCTAGTTGAGCTCACCCTTTTCCTTTTTGTTCCATTTTTCTTCTCAGGAGGCGAGAATATAGCGGGAATAGTGTATCAATAATTGTAATGAAGACTTTATTTGGATATGGATATTGTCTAGAAGACAATATTTGTATTTAAACTCACAGTATATATGCTGTCGTATTTTGCACAACAAATGTATTAATAAAGTTGTAGTTGTTTCTGTACCATGTATTTGGCGACTCAAAATGGGTTGAATGGAATGGACCTATTTTGGGGGCGTCACATTTTTAGTCATCAAACTCTGACGGACTAAAGTTTCAAGCTTCCATGGGTACTTTTTCTCAAACTGTACAAATTAAACCAAGAATACTAATAACTTATAACACAAATCAAATAAGTAACACTAGATGTATTTACCCCATATCATCAGCCAGAGGCCCAGAATGCATCCATATATATTCGCAGCACTACATAAACCTAAAATGCAGTTTCTCAGTATGTGAATAAAGCATTATATTAGATAACAGGACCGACTTAACTGTCATTCATTGTTCAAACTGCAATAAATCTTTTAAACATGACTGACTTAACTTTTATTCATAGTTCAAACTGTAATAAATCCTTCATTTGAAAAATGAAGAATATAAAAAAGATGCAAAAAATGGTCCGCGAACCAAATTCATTCACACATTTTACTTAAAAAAAATAACAAAACCTCAAGACCTTTTTCTTCATATAAAAAATTAAAAGAGCAGAACAATCCAAAACCTTCAACTTTCAAGAAGACCCCCTAAAACAAAGCACACAATGGTTAAGAAATCTTGAATTTGACCCTCTCCCCACCTAAATTGCTATTATGACTAACCTGCCCATTTGCTACTGGCATAAAGTTAAATTAGATTGTCATTCAGAATGTGGGTAGATTCTAGCATAGGTTATTTATGTAGCCTAATTGTAATGTATTAAAGGTGGCTTCTACATTGCCCATATTAATGGAGTAGGAGGGGAGGTTGATGAAAAATTGAAATAAGTTGATATTTGAGTTATGTGAATTCTGCAGGATTACGGATGCTGCTGAAACTTGAAGAAGGTTAAGAATATTTTTTTAGTTTGAACAACATGAAGACTTTGATATTAGCCATAGTTACATGGTCATAGCCGGGAGAGAGTTAGTTGGGTATGAGAGATAAAAGCTCTGTGTGTGGGTTTGAAATTTGATTACGAAGAATGAGAGAGAGCAGCTCATGTGCAACTTGGATGGGACATTTATGTATTTTCTATCTCTGCCAAAATGCAATATAGCATAACAAAACTCATGTTTGATCTACATGCATGTGATAACATACAAATTCGACATGTTTATATTCTGTTCAGGTCTTCATATTGGATATTCATTAGTTGAGCGTATATATGATTGATGGGTTTATGATTGATGGGTTTATGATTGATAACTATAAGCTTGTATTCTCTCTTTTCATAATAATTTTTTTTCTTCTCGATTGGAGTTCTCGCCAATTTCTGAGATAAGTAGACGTGTTGTTAGTAGACGTGCTGTTAGTAGACATTATGTCTTGGGTATATTTCATTTTCCAGTATTTTGTAAGCTGCCAAATCTTAAAGGATGGAAGAAAAAAAAATAGTTCCTGAAAGATTTTATATTTTGGTTAGATTCATAGTGTGCCCTTCTTTATTCTCTATGGAATTTTAGGACATTATGCCAGATTTTCACCTCTTTGCTTTTGTGGTTACAAATTAGTGTGTAGAGTTGCGCTCAATTTCTTGTTCTTCTTCCCCTTTAGTTACATTCTCAAAATCATTTTCTGATTCTTTTTCAGTTATTTATGTTGCAGGGTTCCTCATTTTTTACTGCTAAACTCTATGTAAAAAGGTTGCTGAAGCTACACAGGTCTGCCGAAATACCAACATTGCTTAAGATATTAGGTGGCTTTTGGAACTTGAAAAGAATTGAAGGAGAGCATACAAAGACTTCACCAACACATTTGCTACAGATAAAGAACCATGCCTAATTCAGGAAAAGAAGAGGGGTTTACCACCATAAAAATTGCATTAATGAATACTATTGCTTAAATTCCCCAAAAAGCCATATTTTTGGAAGATTTCATAAACGACAATTTTTAGTTTATGTACTTATGTTTCAATTAGGATGCCATTTACTGTCTTGCATCTCCAATATATGAAGTGAACATTCATAATTATATTTTGGGTAGAACAGAGGCAGACAGGGCTTTATGTGAAGTTAGGGAAAGTAAACCTACTTCTTCGAAAAAACTATAAAGGAACACACTTTATGCAGTCCAATTTCAAAAGTAAACCAAGTTAACTAACAAAATACAAAAAGAACAGTGTATACACATATAAATCAAGTGAACTATGAACTATATAAAACAACATCAAGTGAACTATGTGTATATGTTCAGATCCAACATCCAATATATACACATATAAATACCTCAAATGTGATATTGAGTGGCTTATCAACTGCAATAAAAGAGAAAAACAAAAAACAAAAAGCAAATGTTAGGGTTTTGGAAATCTGATCACCATTTTCCCATTTCCTGTGTTATGATCACCATTTTCTCTCAAAATAAAATTGACCCACTTCAAAAAAACTCAAACCCAAATTCCAAATTTCTCTGATTCAACTCTATGGCTCTGAAAAAAATTAAAAAAGAGTAAATTTCTCTGGTGGGTATGGGTGAAAGTGCAGAGGGAGAGAGGAGAAAAAGAACCTTGTTGTTTTTTTCGCTTTTTCGCCGCATGACCTATTTTTTAGGAAGATGACCCCTGCGATAGTGAGAAGGCTTGATTTTGGGGGAACTTTCTCTCTCCAAAAAATGAAGGAAATGTCCGACAGATAAGGAGAAGGCGGAATGAGAAGGGGGAAAAGGTATAAGGCGGGACTTGGGTAGAGTTTAAGGGATTTTTGAATTGGGCGTTGTTTTGTTTTTTGTTTGGCTGAAATGAAATCAGAGCCATTGGATGATGAAGTTTTAATCGAGGCCGTTGTTTGTTGAAGCCGCTCTGTTTATTATAATTAACTCATTCGCATATTTAACTCATTCGCATATTTATAGCTCAACTGTGAAACACAAAGAATTTAAGGGAATTTCATCCGCCTTATCTTCACTAACGTGGATATAAGAAGACGTGGGTAGTGTTAAAAAGAATGCCATACAAATATAGTTCCTTGAAAATTTTCAAGAATGCATTATAAAAATGCTTTGCGTAGGACCATTAATTTCAATTACAGAGTTCAACAATGCCAACAGTTGCATACAAAAATAAGTTTGTGATATTCACGGAAAGCAAACGTACCCTTTACCATAAGAAAAGAAGATCGACATCTCTTTGATTAATAGCTTCCATCCATGTATTGAGGTGAGCTTCATTCGCAGGGAAATTCTTTGACGCTGGATCAAAACCTTGATAGAGATAAACCTTTTCTTTCTTTATTCTCTTACTGCCATACTCCATCACATGAGATCCTACATTATAAGTGTTGAAATTGGATGTTCTCTCATTAACCTAAGCAAATTCAATATCCTAATATCAAACCAAATTGAAACAGCTAAGAACAGGTGTTACATAAGAGTTTGAAAGTATAGAAACCAACCCTCTGCATCATTGTTGTTCTATTATTTCTTTCTTCAAAGTTATGCATCTCCTTTGGAGTTCAAAAGTCACAGATCAACTCGTAAGTAAATTATTTATTCATTAGAAATCATATCCCAACGAAGAAAATAAGCAGAATCGGTTACCAAAGGTAATTAAAACAATTGTGCACAATCTCGCTAGTTTTTCCATATGAATCTTATACGAGCAAACTCTTTCATAGCATTCAAATTAATTTGTCTTGAAATAAACGGACCTCCCACTTCCATAGTAATAGATAATTGTATTAGTTCAGAAGAAAAAAAATCAGAAAATCCCAAGTATCCTTGATGTCTTACCATAATTATATTTACTGAATAGATCTCCAACTTCAAAAGTAATGGATGTCATAAGCATGGCCATATGGGAATGGGAAAATACCGTAAACTTGAGAAATACAACACGACAAAAGACGTGTGGAAGAAGATCACGATCGATGGCGAGAAAATCAGAAATGTATTCCAAGTGACCCTGCGGCAAGTAAACCACCGGGCTTCCTTTCTTAAGAACGAAATCGGTGGACCAAAGACACGCGCGTTATAGCTCCAAACACACACTTTGCGGACGACGACACCAAATTAGCCAGAGCCGGAGCAAAGGAAGACGGGGTCGATGTGGCCGAATCTCAAAACCCTAGAACTCGAATTGTGCATAAATTAAACACTCGGGCCTTATCCTAGAGAGAGAAACACTCGGCAATGGAGATGGAGTAGAAGTAAACTATGCCAAGTGCTAACTGTACCTGCGACTTAATCATCTCTAACTTTCTATACTTTCTCTCTAAAAATATATACAGTCTATGCTTTGGATCGTACATTAGGGGCGGGGTATGAGAGATTTGGGGCTGGAATTAGGGCTGGGTATGAGAGATAAAATATTTAGGGGAGTTAGCTGGGTATGAGTGTGTGTGAGTCTGTGTGTGTAAGAACAGAGAGCGCTCTGTGTATAAGAACAAAGAGAGAGATAGAGAGTTGGCCGGGTATGAGAGATAGAGCTCTGTGCGTGGGTTTGAAATTTGAATACGGAGAAAGAGAGAAAGAGTTGCTGACGTTAAATGAGAGAGCTCTGTCCGTTTTTTTGTGCGGCTGAAATGAAATCAGAGCCATTAGAGCCAATAGATTAAATCTGAGCCATTAGATGATGAAGTTTTAATCGAGACCGTTGTTTGTTGAAGCCGCTCTGTTTTATTATATATATATATATATATATATATATATGGGATCGATCCATATCAAACGTTGTAAAAAAGATTTTAACCTTACAATACATCGTGACCCTTCACATTAAGATCGAACGACTTCCGTCCGCAGTTTAGTTTTCAGTATTCTGCAGTTTAATACTACGGACGGGACAAATTACCAAAATACCTTCCTTGTAAATGTCTCCCGTTCGCAGTATTAAACCGCGGATGCTAGTTATGACCAAATGTTTCCCGTGTAGATGTCAAATTCAATTTTTTTTAATTTTCAAGTCTCCAAAAGATCGATTTTCTTTATCGATTCCCTCTTCCTGTCATTCTCAGGTAATAGTAGTATCTCTTTATATACACTCACCCATTTTTTTTAAAACAATTGAGAAATTAACGGGAGGAAGTACTTTGGCTCTGCAAAAAGTTAAAACAGAACAAGACTATGATCTAATAATTCGATCCCCAACTTCCGAAGAGATTTTCGATAGCCGAATCCTTCTCCCGAAGGAATTTTTGATAGCCAAATTCTTCTCCCAAAGAGATTTTCTATGACGTCCCCAAAATAGGTCCACACGACCCATTCTGAGTCGTCAGATGTAAGACCCCAACTTATTATAAATAAAATTGAATTTTTCTCTATTCATTATTCTAAATTAATAAGGGTTAATTTGATATAATGCTTTGGTTATGGGTGAAATGTGCAAATTTTGCAAAATAAGCAAGTGGTTATAAAATATTCATTTTTATCGGGGAATATTATTTTGGTCGTGAAATATTCTTTTTATCGGGGAATATTCGTACGAAGGCGCAGCCATTCGTGGGACTCATAACAGAATAACTGTCGAATGAAGAAAATGACAAAGTATGAGTTTTTGTAAATAACGGCGTAATTGTTACCGTTAACACTGTTGGATTACCTGGTGGTTAAAACACAGAAATACGCGTGGTTGCACAGTAGTACACGGTATTACATAGTATTGTTGAATTATTGATTCGTACGTAAGAAGGCACTACTCAATAATTGTTACAGTAGTTACTGTTTAATATTTTATTTATTGATTCAATAATTGTTGCGTTGATAGTTTATATTATTGTTGTTTGATAATTGTCATCGCACAAGATTTTCCATTATCAGATCAATAATTCATATTATTTGAATAATATTATGAGATAGCATTATTGGCAATGTCTAGAAAGTTCTGTCTTAGGAGAGGTTTGGTCACCTAATTGCGCGCCAATAAGGAGAAATCCTTATTGGAAAGCCCCCTCTTTCCTGGGAACGACCTGGTTATCATAATTGTGATTCTGTAATATTATTTGTGAATAATTAATTATTGATTTATATGATAAGAAAATATTTATTTGATGTAGATATAAATGATGGATCTATTTATGTGGTTATAAATGAAGGAATTAATGCTGAGATGTTTTATCAGTATTTTGTCAGAAGGGAAGTATTAAAAATCACCCGTTTGTGGATTTCAAATATTTTTTGTTGGGAATTTAAAAAAAAAATCTTCTGCAAAATTGTAGAGAATTCAATTTCAGGCAGAATGGACATAAAATTCGTATTTTTCTGATAAACGGACTATTTTCTATGAATTGTTGAAGTTTCAGAAAATAAAATGATTTTTATTAATTTATGGGTGGGACCCACTTTTTGGTTAGTGATGATTATACACATGGGCTGCTGATTTTGTCCAAGAAGGCATGCTTGGATTTTTCAAATGGTAGGTGGCGTAGGAAATTAAAAAGAAATAATATTAGTTTATTATTTTAGTCTCCTATGGCGTGTTTAAAGATTTTCCTATAAATAGACGCTTAGGTTAGAATTGAAAATCACACCGTAAATAAGTTTTCTTTCTCTCTAGATTATCGAGCGTATTTTTGTGAGTATTTATATACTTTGAGAGTTGTTGTTCGGTACAAGCTTCCTTCGGCTTTCTATCCGATATTCTAATCAGAAGTACCGCTATTTTGAGGTAAGGTATGTTATTTTCTTCTTAAATGATATTATTTTCTTCAATATCATTATGCCGAAATATTGGTTAACTTTTTAATCAAATTTGGAACTTTTTGTATCGGAGTTACTATTCACGTATACGGCACTATTCATGTATATGGCACTATTCACGAATACGACACTATTCATCGAAAAATAAAATTCTCTTCTTTTTGTCCAAGATGTCTATTATGGTTACTATCTTTGATTGTATCCATGTTTTGATCTTTATTTTGAATTCTGTTTCACAATTGGTTATTATGAAGTATTATTAATCTTGGATAAACTGTTATACGAATTCCTAATATTTGTTCGTCTATCTCACTGGATTCGTTTTCTTTAAAATATTTTTCATCATCCTCAGTCCTAAATGATGATATTACTGAATATCTTTGGCCTATAGTGCAAAGATGAATGATTAAATGATGAATATCTTTGGCCCGTAGTACAAAGATAAACAGGTGTTGAGATGAACATGACCAACTGGTGAAATAAATGAATATCTTTGGCCTGTAGTGCAAAGATGAATATTTGATTAAAAATGTATATTGATTGATGTTCTGAGGGATAAAATATTGATGATGGACTCTTAAATCTTAGAAGATAGTAGAATTCATTCTCTACGTGTCTCTTCTAATGGATTCATTATTTTTCGTTGTATTTGTTGATCTAAAACTTGTTGATATTATATATCTATCGATTTTTTTCTGTTGAAGACTAATGATAATTTGTTGTATATTATCTTAGTCATAATATTTTTCTTGGGCTAGTTGAGCTCACCCTTTTCCTTTTTGTTCCATTTTTCTTCTCGGAGGTGAGAAACAAGCAGGATCGAGTCGTGGGTATGTAGTGATGGTTCTAGAAAGATGTTTTAACTGTCCTCACTATTTCTGTAAAATAGTGTATGAATAATTGTAATGAGGACTTATTTGGGTGTTGATATTGTCTAGAAGACTATATTTGTATTTAAACTCACAGTATGTGTTGTCGTATTTTGCACGACAATTGTATTATTGAAGTTGTAGTTTACTTTCTGTACCATGTATTTGGCGACTCAGAATGGGTGTTGTATACCTATTTTGGGGGCGTCACACCAGATATCACACTATAAAAATCAAATACAAACTTCATTTATACAACTGTTGAACTGTTGTACAGAATACGACCATAGTTAAGCTGTGAGTTTTAATACAATATTGTCTCGTAGACAGTATCTAAACTCAAATTGTTACAATGCCATATAAAAATATAGCAACAAATATTTTAAGACCCCAAAGAAGAACGAGAAGATTACTATCATATTCATTCTAATGAGATGCACTTTTGACGCTGTCAAAGTCGAGTTCTCATCACCCTATTGTTGTTCGCCAAAATCAATTATTAAGTGACGTATAAAATACGACACACACATCTCAGGTCCTCAATACAATTATCTGTTGCATGTCATGCCGTTTTATAATGTATTAAGAAACTTCGATAGTCTCGGACCATCCCACTATTTCCCTGTTATCCCCGCTCGACCCAACTACACTCTTATTACCTTTAAAAAAAGAGTATTCCGACTGGTAGGGCGAGGATATACTCGAAGAAAACTTGTACTACGCTCAAAGCTTTTTTAAACTCTAAAGAAATACGCTCAAGATTATAGAAGAAGAATTCTCTCTATAATTTCTCTTTCTAGAGTTTCAATAAATTCGTAAGAAATAATGAAGGAATGAGCTTCTTTTTATAGAAGAATGGACTGCATAGTAACTAATTCATGAACGGTCTAGATTGATTTACTTTTAATCGGACGGTCCATATTTAAAGCAAAATCTTTTAAATAAAATATAATATATTCTGTTTATAATCTAATAAAACAAATAACTTTATAAAAGTATTCTATTTTATATAAAAAGCTTTTCTACTATTATAATTTCAACCAACGGTCTGAAAAATTAGTACATTTCTTCATGAAATAATATTGTACCCAAAAATAATTTGGATAGAAAAGAAATATATTTTTCGGGTAAATAGTACCCCATGAATAGTAACTCGTGAATAGTACTCCGACACAAAAAGTGCCTCAAATACCCGAGTGAATAATACTAGAGTGAATAGTAACCAGGTATTTTATGACAATTTGTCTACTTAAAAAAAAATTCACACATCACCCTTAACTTTAACCTTTTATCAATTTAACCATTTACAAAAATAAAAAAATTAAATATTTTTATTTCATAAAATTCGGGGTCTCACAATCTCCCCTCCTTATGAAATTTCGCCCTCGAAATTTACGTACGTACCTGATATTCAAAGAGATGAGAATACCTTGCTTTCTTTTCAGATTGTACCTTCCCGGTAATTTCCTCGTTATCATGATTTTCCCATTTCTCATCTCCTGTATTTCAGATATCATTCTAGAATATAGCTTCAAAACAAAGGTTAATTGACATATCACAATTTGTCTACTTATCAAGTAAACAATTTCGACTTAGGTAAGTCATATACACTTGAAGTATATAACCTCGTCTCTCATCCTAGTTCAGACTCTTATCTCCGCCAAATGACATATATCCCTAAGCTCGATACCAATTATGACGCCCCAAAATAGGTCCACACGACCCATTCACGAGCCGCCGGATATCACACTATAAAAAATTAAATATAAACTTCATTTATCTAATCGTTGAACTCGTAAATGCGAATAAATCGACCACAGTTAAGCGTGAGTTTTAATATAATATTGTCTCGTAGATGATTCAAACTCAAATTGTTACAATACCATATAAAAATACAGCAACAAATATTTTAAGACCCCAAAGAAGAACGAGAAGATTACTATCATATTCATTCTAATGAGGTGCACTTTTGACACTGTCAAAGTCGGGTTCTCATCACCCTATTGTTGTTCGCCAAAATTAATTATTAAGTGACGTATAAAATATGACACACACATCTTAGGGCCCTCAATACAATTATTTGTTGCATGTCATGCCGTTTTATAATGTATTGAGAAACTTCGACAGTCTCGGACCATCCCACTATTTCCCTGTTATCCCCGCTCGACCCAGCTACACTCTTATTACCTTTGAAAGAAGAGTATTTCGACTGGTAGGGCGAGGATATACTCGAAGAAAACTTGTCTTACGTTCAAAGCTTTCTTAAACTCTAAAGAAATACGCCAAGATTATAGAAGAAGAATTTCTCTATAGTTTCTCTCAGAGTTTCAATTGAATTAAGTGAAATAATAAAAGAATGAGCTTCTATTTATGTAAGAATGGATTGCATAGTAACTAATTCATGAGCGGTCCAGATTGATTTACTTTTAATCGAAGCGATTACATATTTAAAGCAAAAATCTTTTAAATAAAATATAATATATTCTATTTATAATCTAATAAAACGAATAACTTTATAAAAGTATTCTGTTTTATATAAAAAGTTTTTCTACTATTATAATTTCAACCAACGGTCTGAAAAATTATTACATTTCTTCATGGAATAATATTGTATCTAAAAATGATTTGGACAGAAAAAAAATATATTTTTCGGGTAAATAGTATCCCGTGAATAGTAACTCGTGAATAGTAACTCATAAATAATACTCCGACACAAAAAGTGCCCCAAATACCCGAGTGAATAATACTAGAGTGAATAGTAACCGGGTATTTTATGACAACTTGTCTACTTAAAAAAAATTTCACATATCACCCTTAACTTTAACCTTTTATCAATTTAACCATTTACAAAAATAGAAAAATTAAATACTTTTATTTCATAAAATTCGGGGTCTCACATTTTCAATAGCCGAATCCTTGTCCCGAGCAGATTTTCGATAGCCGAATACTTCTCCCGAAGAGATTTTTGATAGCCCAGAGTAATCGTTTCTCCCGAGCAGATTTTCGATAGACGAATCCTTCTCCAGAAGAGATTTTCGATAGCCGAATCCTTCTCCCGAATGGATATTTGATAATCCGAAATAATAGTCTCAAATCTTAAATTCATTTGGCATCTGCAGTTTAATACTGTGTAACCTAAAAAATAGAATAAAATCTGAATTTGGTTAATACCGCCCCTTTTTTTTTTTTTTTTTTTTTGTGCGCGCTTCAATAGTAGTTGATACTTGAGAGATTCTCTTTGCAGAAAATGCCAAAACTTACTAAGTATCCATTTTGTGGACGAGAGAATATTACATTAAATCCCACAAACTCTGGAATTGGGGCCACCATGTATAAAATAGGATTTCTATAAACTCCTCCAGAATTTACAACCTAGCTGCTCATTTTACAAGTCAAAATAGGATAAAATATTATTACTAAATCTGAAACCTACACCTCCTCCCCTTTTACATTTGAGAGGGAGAAATTATTGGGAATTTAAGATAAGATGCCGCTACTTGCTCTTTACCAACTCAACGGGCTGTTTGTTTAGAGTTGAATAGAATTAGAATTGAATGGAAATTTGAATCTAAATAAATTTGAATCGGTCCAAGACGTTTGTTTTAATCGAATTCTTTGAATCGGTCAGGATGACGAAATTTGAATGGTTAAGTCAGATTTTTTTATTTGAATGGTGAATGAAGAAATTTGAATGAAGTAAAAAAAAAATTTAAAAATTTAAAAATAAAAAAAAATATTAAGTATTATATTAAGTAATATTAAATAAATTTACAACAATTTTGAACTTTTTCAGAGGGATAAAATAATAAAATTTTGTCATTCAGATATTTCAGACATATCAATTATCAAACAGCTTTTTTAATTCAAATTCAGATTCAACTCATTCAGATTCAGATTCAGCTCATTCAGATTCAGATTCATTAAATTTTTATCAAACACCCCGAGTCAACTCCATCCCTTTACTAAATCTTCTCTACTTGCTCAAGAATAGAACAACCCTGTTTGAACCTTTTGGTTTGTATTGTTTTGGGCCATTTAGCAACCACCTGGCTTTGGACCCTTAACAAGAACTCTTCCATAGAGAACATTCCTCCAAGCTCATAAAAATGAAGGCTGGCTTAAATAACAATAATAGAATTGACCATCTAATAACTAATAACCGAGGGAGATAATTCATAGTTGATTGAAATCATATAATATAAGAATAAATATATATATATATATATATATATTTTTTTCCGTCATTATAACATAGAAAGTTCGATTTTTTATCATAGAAAGTCGATTTATAACGATGAAAAAACCAACCGCATTAGTTTCACTTTTTAGTTACATTTGAAGAAGATATATATACACACACATACATACATACTAAAAGCAAACTATTACAATCAGACCTTCCTCATTATTCCTGCTACTACTTGTAATCAATTATGACTTCAACAGATATCACAGTTTCACCAATTATTTTAAGCTAAAACAAACAGGCACAATGATGACCAGCCATAGCAGAAGCAGAAAAGGCGGTGTTTAAACCAAATTACACTAAATAAAACTTTGATTGCTCATCAAACTAAAATTGGGATGAATTACAAAGCAAAACTCATAAAGTTTATCCAGTTGTGCACAGATAACAACGTTCAGAAGTATAGGGAATTTAGAACAATACAAAGATGATTCCTTTCAGCACTACAGAGTAGAAATCCCATTCAATGCAGCAAAACTGTGAAAGGTTTACACGCCAATATGGTCACCGTTACGGACTTGCAGTAGCTGCCAGAGGTTGGAGTGCTTTGAGCGGATTCATGATTACACCATCTATAAGACCATATTCTTTGGCTTCTTTAGCACTCATAAAGAAGTCACGGTCTGTATCCTGATTTATCTTCTCCAGGCTTTGACCAGTGTGGTAGGACAGATACCCATTTAAGTTTGCTTTGTGATGCAACATTTCATTGGCCTAAGCATAAAATATGGCCACTAACAATCAGGACTTTAAGCAACAAAATAAAAGAACAAAATAAGTTTAATGGTAAACGATGGTCCCGTTTCCTCTCCATTATACATTCCACCCAATTTCCCCCAACACACATTTAGTGACAAATATTAGATTTAGTCACAGCAAAATATTTGTTGCTGGTGTTGTTGCTAAAAGCAATATTTTTGTCGCTAAATGTGTATAGGGAAAAAAGTGTAATGGAGGGGATCCTCGTACAGTAAATGACATCCTTATCAAAATGGAACGTTTACACACCAAGACTCGAGTAAAGTACACCTATATATAGATAATAATAAATTTCCCTAGCCTCTTACAATATCATAAAAAAGAATGCTCGGGGGAATATCATTCCTCTCATCTGTTAACTTTTTATTGCACATTCTTTCAGAAGATCCCATTGAAACACTGCTACATGATCCAATTTCCTAACTTAAATTGTGAAACTGTTTCACGCAGATGGTCCATACCAGGTACTTGAGAATGTACTAAATCTATTTATCCTAAGAAGCAAAGCCACAAGAAAATAAACTTATTATTTTACAATGGAACTCAAAAATGAGGGCATAACCGATGTAGGACGGAAATTGTTAGAACAAATAATTAATTGGAAAGAAAAGTAAGAGAACTAGGGTAATCCAACTACAGGAGAACCACTACTCCTAGGTTTCCCAACTGCAGGAGGGAGAAAAAAATATTGATCGCAACCAATAATTAGAACAATTTCAATATCAAAGTGTGTCCAATAATCTGTCATGACTTACATATTTATAATAAAAATAAACTCTAATAATCCTAAACTCATTAACAATTGAGCCTCTAAATAAATAACTCAATACTGAAATAAACCAATAAATAACAAGTCCACGAACTAAATAAATAAATAGACACTAGTAAATAAATAACTAAATAGCGAATCATCCACGACGACGTCTCATGATCGATCCCTATCAATAACAATCAAACACCACTTTGATATCAAGTAGTGAAGATATAAAGAAATATACTTCAAACACCACTTTGATATCAAGTAGTGAAGATATAAAGAAATATACTGAAGCTAACTTATTAGAGAATTTCCCAGAAACCCTATACACGAGACACAATGTTAACAGAAAATAAAAAAGAGAACTGATTGATGTAATAAACCCCGAAAAGCAAAAACTTTAAAATTGCAGCTCTAAGGCCTCCATTTCCGAAGTTAACACCCTTCGGTTGTACACTTATACTACATTCCATCTTATCTGCTTGAGGCCTTGTTCAGCAATTTCAAGATCTCATAGCAAGAGGATTTTAGCGCATTTTGTGTCAAATTTGATCAAGATGTACCTAATTGAAAAACAAACTGCCGAGATATACACACCTGAATATCTATGTCAGTCTGTCCGCCTTGTGCTCCACCAAGAGGCTGATGTATCATAATCCTCGAGTTTGGTAGGCTATATCTTTTACCTTTAGTAGTCATTAAGAAGACAGGAAAAACTTTAGAATTGCAAAACCAAACAATTGTTACAAAGAGGATCTAAAAGCCAAAGGAACTGAAACCCAAACTTGCTACCTTTGGTCCCAGCACTGAGTAGGAAAGCTCCCATGCTGTCAATTAAGAAGGAATCATATTCATCACCATAGTTATCAAGGCGACAAGTCGAGGCGAGTCGACAGCCGTGGGCTTAAGCGCTTAGGCGACAAGGCGCCCGACTAGTCGTCCACAAGTCGATAAGTCGTTAACAATGTAAATTTTATACGAATAAAATTATATATATTTAACATTTATATGAATATTTATATATTGATATTTCTAATGACTTACCAAATTTTATACAAGTATTGTTAAGATAAAGGTATAAACAAGCATATAATCATGATATCATATCATAAAATTAGACAACCATCCTTTATAAGATAAAGACATGTTCATTGTGACATTGCCAAAAACAAACATAATATAGAAATGAAAACAAAGTCATAAAAATACATAAATGGGATAGTTAACTATCTACAATTCTACAAAATACAATTAAACAAACAAACAAGACATTGTAATTTGTAAATTGAAATAACAAAACAAGTAAACAACTAAACATAAATGGGATAGTTACATTAATGCTGTAATAAGCAGGGGAAACAATTAAACAATAGAAATACTTTTCTCTTGAAATAATTTTAGGCAACAGGCTGAAAGAGAGAGAGTAAAGTAAAAATACTTTTCTTACTTTAAAATCAAAGAATAAGAGACAGATGAAGACGTGAACAACAGTAAATAATATAGCAGCAGTGAACAACAGTAAACAATAAATCAAAGAATAATTATAACCGAGCCAAAGAAGAAGACGTGAACAGCAGAAGAGAAGAATACAGCAGCAGTCAGACGAAGAAGAGAAGAAATGAAGAATACCTGTCGAATAAGGAAGTGGAACGAGCAGGAGCAACAGTCGAACTGTAGAAGAAGGTTTCTTCCTCTCGCCTCTCGTTTCTCTCTCTTGCCTCTCGTCTCGCCTCTCGTTTCTCCCTCTCGTTTCTCCCTCTCAAACTGTCGAAGAAGGAAAAGCCGAAAAGGAACTGTCGATGTCGAAGAAGGAAAAAGGAAAGAGCAGATCGATTAGGATTTAGGAGTTTAGGTTTATGAATGGGTTCGGGTCAAACCCGCTTTGGAAAGTCGCCCGCTTTTTCAGTTAGTCGTCCAAGTCATCTGCTGAGCGTCCAAGTCGTCCAAGTCGACGCCTGAGCGATCGACTATGTGCTCTGCCACCAAGTCGGTAGGACGACTTGATTTTTCTGGGCGACTCGACGCCTAGTCGTCGCCTAGGCGACGACTACTAATAAGAAAGAGTATCTTTTTGAGATGTTAACACGAGAACCAAATGAATGTGGTATAAACTCCCCTCCACACCATACCATATGGTAAAATTATATGCAATAAACGCTTAAAAATATTATTAACAAATAGGCTAGAGCTAGGCAGCCAAATAAAGTCAATGAGAAGATTTTCTTCTGGTGTTCGACAACTAAGCCTCATTTCTAGAGTGAGATGCGACACTGTAACCAGCCCAGTCTTAGGCAGCAGTTTTACAGCTACAACCCCGTTCAGCGGAACTAAAAGATGTTGTCAACAAAGTCTTCACAGCACTTGATATAGAACAAGCACAACAGCATAAAAGTATAAAACTTTATGGCTTTATGCTCATGTTTCAGAACATATTGATAGGCCACAAAAACAGCATTCAAAGATTCAGAATTTGTAACAAAATTAGCTACATTGATTTTTAAAACATGTCATTTCAATCTATAAGTATCATCATGAGTGTGCCATGGAGAAATATAGGTTAGAATAGGAGTGCAAAATTAAAAAAGAGCCTGTGTTGATAATTCATTTACCTAGCTGCTAGACCAACACACACAGTGGAGACATCAGGTCGAATATGCCTCATTGTGTCGAATACAGCCATACCTAGGGTAATAATAAACCAAGAAATAAACATATAAATTGTCCACAACACATTATGTAAAAAGTACCAAGATGCAAAAAATGAAAATAACTGTTATAAAGATAGGAAACATTACCAGCTGTAACAGATCCTCCTGGGGAGTTCACATACATGACAATATCCTGTTCAATATGCAAGGGCAGTTATGACAAATTAATCACTTCCCCAGGATTTTCAGCTTTCAATAAAGTTATTTATGTGTGTGCATGAGCGACGGTGATTATCTTGTCAGGGAGGTCACAAAATTCCATCCTTGCACCCCCACCCAAAAAAAACAAAAAAACATAAACTAATACTGGTGGTGAACACATGGGTCTTTGGGGGGTTGGGATTAGAGAAGCTGCTTGGCTAGAATGGAATATAACAAAAAATATGGAAATTTTTAATTGGATTGGTAATTTTGTGCCCAAGTGTGAGGGTTGGAACCATTACAACACTTGAAAATTTATGACAATGGTGCTTGTGACAAAATAAATAAAAATCCTCACAAAGATGCTATAGCAGCTAATATTATCATAATCCTTAATCACACCAATATATCGGTCAGAGCAGGGCCCGATTGATATATCACCATAATTGACCACAATAGTTCATTCATCAATCAAATGACTCAATTCAGTTTTCACTCCACTCATGATATAGATGTCATTTTTCATAACAGTCGGTCCAAAAGATTGAAAAGACTCGAATACAAATCACATAAGAAATTTTGTTTCTAAGAAATATTCAGGTAAGAATACACTTTATATACAAGTGAATTGCACACACTAACTATAACAACTCATGCTAAAGTGCAATTCCTCCAACACTGTAACTTGTAGCTAGAAATCTTTGTTTTGTTTTTACAAAGATACAATAACACAGAGCTACTAACACAATTTAGTTTGGAGAGAAAAAAAATGTCAAACCAGTCATATCTCTATTATGCATGAAAGGAAATCATGATATAGAAACCTAAAGTGTAATAAAGCAGGATATGAGGTCCAAAGCTCACTGAAAATGATGATATGACACACTAAGATGTTTTAAGGAAAGGAAAAACAGAAGAAGAACAAACCTTGTTAGGATCAACAGCATCAAGATAGAGAAGCTGTGCAACAATAATGTTTGCCATATCATCATCAACAGCTCCACCACAACGTATTATTCTCTATAAATCCAATTTAAATACTAATATCAATACTCCTCAAAAATCGAACAATAATAGACTAATCAAATGGAAACAAGATGTAGATAAGTATTTACATGTTGAAAAAGCTGACTAATGACACTCTGGAAACGCTCTTGAACCATCGGAGGCGGCCCTTGTCCTTGTGCATATGCTGGGAAATATGGCGATGATGGAACTTGCAAATCATCCCTACCAACATTCAAATACTAAATAATGGAAAACTGATTAAATGAAACAACAATTCAAGCATTATATATACAAAACCCAACCTTATGGACCAAATCCCTGGCAATGAACTCCTTTCAGGCGCCAAAAATCCACCAGAGTATACAGCCTTCACAGAAACACTACGAAGTTTCTTTTGATTACTTTTTCTGCAAAGATGATCCAAACATCGGAAATGAAAAGGATAAAACTGAAAAGAAAAATCAATTTATTCCAGGCAGTCAAAACTTCAAAATTTCAAGTCCGACAGTGTACAACTAAATTAGTTCTCATCTAATTTTGACAAAGTGTTCAGATTATATAAAACTTATGAAAATTGGCAGTGTACAGTTCTATTTTTGCCTACAAAATGTAGAAAGCTGATAGATTTGGAAAAAGTACCTGGAACGACGAGGGTCGAAGGGAATAGATAAAAATTTAGGGTGGGAACTGGAGGTGGAGCTAGGGTTTGGTGAAGAGAAGACGAGAGAGTTAAATCTCAGGGATGAGATGCAGGAATACGCCATTGTTGGTGTTATTGGTAATAACTCGAGAACTCAGCGGTGAATTTCCTCCAAGCTTATCTATCCACTCTTACCGGCGGCGACGGGATGAGTGAGAGACAGAAAACGTCAAGTCGTTTTTAGCAGTAACGTAGGAGCTTGGTATTTGGCTTTTGGAATTTTGGATTTTTACGGGTAGTGTGTAAAGTGTGACTACGCACACTGCCTTGCCCGATCTATAAGATCCAACCCGACGAAACAAAACCAAAGCATAATGGGCTTGACCAATTTATACGTTGTTTCGTACATATGGCATAAAATTTTTAATTTAGAGAGCAGGCTTAAATATGTTTAAGTGTAAATTTTATTTTAATGATTTATTTTTTAATTTTATCAATTAGGTATTAATTTTTTTAATTTCATTCAATTGAAACTATAGCGTCTAAAATTGTAGAAGTGATTATTAGGGTGAGACATAAAAAAAATTAATGTTTGTTAAAAAAATAATTTTTTATTTTAGAATTAAAGGATAAAATAGTCACCCCCATTTCATTAATATATTTTTCACTGATTAAAAAACATCAAAACCCTCAAAACTATGAAATCCCCAAACTCGATCGACAAAAATCCTAGCTCTGAGAAACACAAACTATGAAAACTAATCGATACACTTATTTGATGTGTGTAAAAAATTAATTTTTTATTTGTAATTAAACATTATTAATTTATTATTAAAGGGTAAAATAGTTACACCCCTTCCAAAATAAAACTAAATAGATACACATAAAAAAATTAATTTTTTACGCCCCCAAAATATTTTGTCGTATTTTACACGACTGTTGTATAATCAAGTTGTATTTGAATTTAGTATCATGTATTTGGCGACTCAAAATGGGTGATGTATACCTATTTTGGGGGCGTCACAATTTGGGTGGGACATTAAATTATTCACACATTAATCGACCAGGTCGTTCCCAGGTAAGAGGGGATTTTCCAATAAGGATTTCTCCCTGTCGGTAGCATAATTAAGTGACCAAAATCTCTCGATGTAACTTCCAGACATCGTTAATAATGCAAATAATAATATTAACAATTTAATCATCTCAATTATTGATTTAATAACATATAAAATATCGATAATACTTAAATCAAACTGAGTGACTTCTCACATAAGTATTAATAATCAATACCGAAAGCTTCTTTATGCAACTAATAGCAGTATTCTTATACTTTTACTATCTAGTAGTTCAACAGTATTAACGGTAAAACTTCCGCCGTTATTTTCATAAAAATATTTTTGTTGTTTTCTCAATCGACAACAATTACATTTGTAGGGGTCCACCAATGATTGTCTTCATTGTCATTGAATATTTCCTGATTAATCGAATATTATATAACAACTTGCGTGACTTTTGCAAAATTTATAAATATTACCCACAACTATTATATCAAATTTATTCCATAATATTCAAAATGATATTTATAGAAAATTCATTTTTATTCATAAAAGTTGGGGTCTTACAATCTCCTTCTTATGAAATTTTACTTGAAATTAGAGTACGACACGGTATGTCGAAGAGATAAGGATACCTTGATTTCATTTTGATTTTAAACCCGTGTCATTTTCTCAACATCGTGGTAGTTCCATAACACTTTGACTTGAGGTATAACTTGGGGCGTAGAATATGTTCCTTCTTATCCAAGATTTGAGCAGAACCTCTTCATACGTTAAATCTTCTGCTATTTCGTCCGGTTCTAACTCAATAATATGGTTCGGATCTTTCACATATTTACGTAACATGGATATCTGAAAAATGTTATGAACACGAGACATACTTGGCGGTAAAGCAAGTCTATAGGCTACATGTGACGCCCCCAAAATAGGTATACATCACCCATTCTGAGTTGTAAATACATGGTACAGAAACAACTACAACTTTATTATTACAACATATAAATTGTGAGTTTAAATACGAGATATTGCCATCTAGACAATATTCACATAAATAAATCCCCATCATAATTATTGATACATTATTTTTACAAAATGGTGAGGACTACTAAACAACTCTCTCAGAACCTTCATTCCATACCCCGACTAAGAGTACTCGCTACATTCTCGCGCCTCCCGAGAAGAAAAATGGAACAAAAAGGAAAAGGGTGAGCTCAACTAGCCCAAGTAAAGAATATTATGACTAAGATAATATACAACAAATTATCGTTAGTCTTGACAGGAAAAATCTAATAGAATACAATAGACAACAAGTTTTAAATCAATATTCATGATTGAAATAATAATTCATTAGAAGAGTTAAGTAGAGAATGCAAACTACTATCTTACATATATGAATTTAAAAGTTCATCGTCTATCTTTTATCCTGTAACATCAATCAATATACATCCGGAATCAAATATTCATCTTTCGCACTCTGAGCCAAAGATATTCATCATTAGTCGTGTTCATCTAAACACTGTTCATCTTTGCACTACTGGCCAAAGATATTCATCGAAATCATTCATCTTTGCACTACTGAGCCAAAGATATTCAATAATATCATCATTTAAGACCGAGGATGATGAAAAATATTTTAAAGAAACGAATCCAATTGAAACAAAATGACAAGGATTAAGGATTAAGGATTCGTACTTTTGTTTTATCCATGTCCAAAAATACCTCAAAAATAATCATAGTGGTGTAAAATTCAAGAATGATCAAAACATGGATACAATCAAAGCTAGTATCCGAATAGATATTTTGGACGAAAAGGAAATTTTTCATTTTTCGATGAATAAGTGTAAATGATTCGTGAATAGATCAGAGTATCGTGAATAGTGCTATATCGTGAATAGTAACCCTATTACACTAAAAGTTCCAAATTTGATTAAAAAGTTCGAGATCAATACTTGACATAATGATATTAGAATAAATAATATCATTAAAAAAAATAATATCCCTTACCTCGAAAGATCAAGACTTTAAATTTGAAACAGAATATAAAGCTATGACTTGAACTTGCACCGTATAGCAATACTCAAAGTATACTCAAAATACTCACAAGAATAAACTCGATAATATAGAGAGAAAACTTGAGTTCACGGTGTGATTTTCAATTCTAACCCAAGCACCCTATTTATAGGAAAATGCTTAAAACACCAAAGTAGAAAATTTAATATAATAATAATATATATATACAAATTTGTCTACGCACCTAGAACCATCTGAATTCAGCAACTTGCATGTGTTTAATGAGGCTAACCAAACACAAAAATGTTTTTGTTAATTAAAACAATTAAAACTTCCAAAATCAATTATTTTGAGCTTGAACTTAAATAATTCATAATAAATAGCTCTTTTATCAGAAAAATTGAAACTCGCGATTTTCCATAGGAAATTCCATTATCTACAACTTTGCGAAGGAAGTTTTTCTAAATTCAAGCGAAAATGACACCGAAATCCACAAGCAGGCGATTTTTACTGTATATAATCAAATTTCGGTCAATAAATGGGGTCCACCGACATGTTTAATATGTTTTAAACATTTATTGCAACAAAAATACTCTTCCTCCTCAGTATACTCATATATCCCACATTCGTTGTAAAAATATCACCATTATTATATTATTAAAATATAATAATATATTTAAATGAATTATTTTATCGAGAAAAAGATAAAATTTCAATTTTCAACAATTGTCACATTAAAAATTTTCTCCATCTATATCCACATAAAATTAATATTTTCCTCATCATATGAATCAATAATTAATTATTCACAAATAATATTACGTAATCACAATATATAAACAACCAGGCGGTTCCCAAGAAAGAGGGGCTTTCAATAAGAATTTCTCCTTCTTTGCAAGCAATTAGGTGACCAAACCTTTCCTTAGATGAGAACTTTCTAGACATTGCCAATAATATTATCTAATAATATTATTCGGATAATATGAATTATTGCTTCGATAATGAAAATCTTTGTAATGACAATTATTGAAACAACAAAGAATATAAAATATTAACGCAACAATTATTAAATCAATAAAATCTTGAACAATAATTATCTGTAACCATTATTGAGTAATGCCTTCTTACGTAAGAATCAATAATTGGTGCAATCTGGTATCTTCTTGTGTTTTAACCACCGAGTATTTTAACGGTAGATAATTGGTAACAACTACGCCGTTATTTTTAAACAACTTATATTTGTCGTTTTCTTCATCCATTCGATTTCCGTTATGGGGCCCACAAAAGACTGCGCCGTCGTACGACTATTCCTCGACAATACGAATATTCCACGACCAAACGAATATTTCCCGACAATAATGAATATTTTATAACCACTTGCTTATTCGAAATATTTGCGTATTTTACCCATAACTATCCACATTAATCAAATCAACCCTTACTATTTCAAAATAATAAATAGAGGAAAATAAATTTCATTTATTAATAATTTGGGGTCTTACACTACAGTCCCTACTCGATCGAGGATTAAAAATGGGCCAATGAATCAAGGATTGAGCTTTCCTCTCTTTCCAAATCTCAGAATCGCTTTCCGTGGAGCAACACGTAACAACACATGATCTCCGATATCAATTCCACGTCCTTTCGATGAAGATCAAGATAACTATTTTGTCGGTCTTGTGAGGTTTTTATCGTTGTCGGATCATTTTAATCTTTTTCGTAGTCATACGTATCAACTCCGGTCCCAACAACGTTGCTTCACCCACCTCATCTCAAAGATCTTTGAAGCGACACTTTCTTCCATACAGCGCCTCGAATGGAGTCATGCCAATACTTGCTTGATAAGCTGTTGTTGTTGGGAAAACTCCACCAATGGTAGAAACTTGTCCCAACTTCCGATTGAAGTCAAGGACACTGAGTCTTAATAAATCTTTAAGAGTTTGAATAGTCTATCGATTGTCGTCCGTCTCGAGGATGATAAGTAGAACTAAATCGTAAATCTGTGCCCATAGCTTTTGCAAACTAACCCAAAATCGTGAAGTGAATCTTGGGTCTCGATCGAAACTATGGGTCTTGGCATACCATCTTGATCTTACAATCTCGTTTATATAAATACTGAGCAAGGCGTTCAAGTGTATAAGTTTCTCAGATTGGTAAGAAATGAGCGAGACTTGGTCAATCTATCAATAATGACCCAAATTGCATCTATGCCTTGAGAAACCTTGGGAAGACCCGAACTTGAAATTCATAGTAATGTGTTCCCACTTCCATTCTGGAATTTCAAGTGGTTGCAATGGACCTTTTGGTACTTGATTCTCTGCTTTGACTCGTTGACAAGTTAGACACCTTGAGATAAATAGCGTTATCTCTCTCTTCATATTGCTTCACCAAAATGTATGACGAAGATCACGATACATTTTGGTACTCCGGGATGGATTACAAACGGTGTGTTATGCGCCTCCATCATGATTTTATACTTTAAATCGTGGTCGTTAGAACACAAAGTCTGGAGTTGACTCAAGTATTCCTTCTTCATCGATTCTTGCTTCCAAGATAACACCTTCTTGTACTTTCTTCCTCATACGCATCGACTTCAGTGCATGTAGCAGCGACTTTAACTTTATCGATTAAAGTCGGTTCTACTCGTATATTCGCCATCATCACATGGGTCCCAGAGTCTTTAATTCTATCTCCATCCTTTGCAAGTCATACAAGATGGGCTTTCGTTGACAATATCGCACTTGTACCGCGATATGATCTTACTCAACGCGCGTCACCTCTGGCGTTTGCTTTTTCGAGGATGGTATTAGATGGTATGATCATAATCTCTCAGCAGATTCAAGCCAACGTCATTTGTCGCGATGTTGAGTTCCTTTTGAGTGAAGAAATATTTGAGGCTTTTATGATCCGTAAAGATCTCCACTTTCTCCCTATACAAGTAATGCCTCCAAATTTTAAGTGCGAAGACAACGGTTGCTAACTCTAGATCATGAGTAGGATAATTCCTCTCATATTCTTTGAGTTGTCGAGAGGCATAAAGCTATGACTTTCCCATGTTGCATGAGAACACATCCTAACCCCTTGCTCGAAGCATCACTTTGAGATGACAAATCCCTCCGAGCCGGATGGTATTGTCGAGCAGTCTTTGAAATGAGTCTTCTTTTTGAGTTCTTGAAAACTCTTCTCACATTTCTCGTTCAACCGAATTTTGTATCTTTAAAGTCGGTGAGTTAAAGGAGTAGTGATTCGAGAAAACCCTTCTACGAATCTCCGATAATAACCAACTGGCGAGAAAGCTACGATTGCTGATCATTAATTTAGTTGCTCCCAACTTTGAATGGCTTCAATCTTTGTCGGGTCAATAGATATTCTATGACTTGATACCACGTGCCCAAGGAATGATACTTCCTCAAGCCAGAACTCGTAATTCTTCAACTTGGAGCTTATATTCACGAAACTTTTGGAGTATCAGCCTCAAGTGTTGCTCATGATCTTCATGGCTTTTGGAATAAATAAGGATGTCATCAATAAAGACGACCACAAAGTGATCCAAATATTCCTTGAATACTCGGTTCATCATATCCATGAAAGCAAAGAAGAGCATTAGTCGATCCAAAAGACATGACTAGAATTCATAATGCCCATACCGAGGAGTTACGAAAGCCGTCTTTGGAATGTCATCGGTTCTAATCTTCAATTGGTGATATCCGAGCGAAGATCAATCTTTGAAAAGAATTTGGCGCCAGAATCTGGTCAAACAGGTCATCAATACATGGCAATGGGTACCTATTTTTATGGTGATATGATTCAACTCTCGATAATCAATACAAAGTCGCATACTCCCATCTTTCTTCTTCACAAGCGAGCAGAGCACCCCAAGGAGAAATACTTATGACGAATAAAGCCGATGTCTAACAATTCTGCGGTTGGGTCTTTAACTCACGAAGTTCAATAGAGCCATTCGATATGGGGCTTTGGAAATAGGTTTTGTACCGAGTTCAAGGTCGATACAAAATTCAATTTCACGCCTCGGGGTAGGCCAGGAAGTTCTTCAGTGGAATCGTCGGGAAATTCATTAACAATAGAAATATCATTCAAAAGCGGCGTATTTTTGTTTAGATCAAGTGACATGAGCTAAGAAAGCTTGACATCCGTTTTTCAATAAACGAATAGCTTTATGGTTTGAGATGACAGTAATTGATTTTAATGGTTTGGTTGCTTGAATTCGCATAATAGGTTGATTAAGAATATGAAAGCTAACAACCTTACGAAAATAATTAATTTTTGCATGATGAATAGTTAACCAATCAATCCCTAGAATTACGTCAAATGCAAGTATTTTCAATGAAATAAGGTCGACGGAGTAATGTGAGGGTACCGATTTGAACCAAACAAGACTTATAAGCAGTTGATGTAATGAAGGTTTCTCAATCTGAGTTTCAACAGATAAGTCAAAGTCTAATTTCTCCGAGTCAAATTTAAACATTGAGCGCAAGTAGGAGAAATAAAAGAATGGGTAGAACAGGTATCAAATAAGGTATATACTTCACTAGAATTTATGATAAGCTTACCGTGATGACCTCGTTCGGGTTCCTTGCTTTTACTGGGAGGTCACGAAAAAGCTCTCCTTGAACAACCGGTTTTTGTCTTATGCGGGGCGACCTTTCGCCTCCATCCCCAATTTGGACTTGTCTTTCTGCCGCGACAAAATCGGGCCAGGTGTCCTTCTCTTCCACAATTGTAACATGCTTTGGAGGGCATCACACAGTTAGGATTGATGTGTCCCTCCCCTCCACATTTGAAGCATATGATAGGTGGTAGTTCTCCTTCCTTAACGACAGGTGTTGATGCTGACGTCTTTCCATCATTGTTGAATCTTCTTTTCTTGAAATGTCCATTCTTATTATTTTGGCCATGATTACCACCGAAGTGGTTACCATTTCTGGCATTTTGATTCCCTCCACGCTTATTGTCACCGCTTCAATGACTACTATCACTGATATTATCATTTTGCCGGCTGCTCTCTTTTGGTTGGGTTGACTCATTATCACGCTCCAATAACTGAGCCCTATTAACAACATCTGAATACAATTATGAGAGATAAGATATTGACGTATCTCTGGTTTCAAACCTCTTAGAAACATTCGCGTCATTTTCTCCTCATTATCAACCAAATGGGACGCAAACTAGGACTGATTTTCGCAAACTTGGCTTCGTCTTCGTGACACGGTCGTGTTGTTTTGTTCGGTTTAATGAACTCTACCTCTTTTATGTGATGTGAATACTTTCGGAAAGTACTTGTCGTTGAAAAGTTCTTGGAACTTCTCCCAAGACATCTTTAGTGCGGCGAGTTGAGTACGCTTTTACTGATTCCCACGGTAATCGCCTACGCATAACATGAAAGTGGAAAGGAACCTTTTGCTCTCGAAGCAACCCAAGATATCAAATATCTTGTTGATACGCTTTATCCACGTCTCACGCCTTAAGTGGTTTTGGCTCTCCAAAAACTCCGGTGGTCCCAGCTCCTTGAAGCATTTGGCGGTGGCCGTCAGAGAGTTGTCGATGTTTCCACTGCATTTTGGGACAGAGCCGCTCTTGCTTGATGTTGCATGAAGCTTGAAACATTCCATCATTCATCATTTCGTCAGTGTTGTTGTTTGCATTAGGATTGTCACCTTCACGATGCACATTATCTGATTATTGATCCGTGGAGACTCAACGGTCTCTGTTGTGACGCCCAGAATAGGTATACATCACCTATTCTCGAGTTGTCAATACATGGCATGTAAACAACTACAACTTTATTATTACAACAAGAAAGCGTGAGTTTGAATAAAATATTATCTTACAGACAATATCTATACTCAAATAAATCCTCATCACATTTATTGATACATTATTTTACAAAAATGGTGAGGACTACTAAACAATCCTTTCTAAAACCTTCATTCCATACCCCGACTGCGTACTCGCATTATATTCTCGCCTCCCGAGAAAAATGGAAAAAAAGGAAAAGGGTGAGCTCAACTAGCTCGAAAAAGAATATTATGACTAAGATAATATACAACAAATTATCGTTAGTCTTCAACGAGGAAAAATATAATAGAATCTGATAGACAACAAATTTTAAATCAATATTCTGCAATGGAAATAATAATTCATTAGAAGAGTTAAGTAGAGAATGCAAACTACTATCTTCTATGTATGAATTTAAAAGTTCATAAATCATCTTTTATCCCTGTAACATCAATCAATATACATCTGGAATCAAATATTCATCTTTGTACTACGGCCAAAGATATTCATCGATTGGTCGTATTCATTTAAACACTTGTTCATCTTTGACTACGGGCCAAAGATATTCTTCAGAAATCATTCATCTTTGCACTACTGGCCAAAGATATTCTTAAGAAATCATTCATCTTTGCATTACAGCCAAAGATATTCCATAATATCATCATTTAAGATCGAGGATGATGAAAAATATTTTTTTTTTTTTTTTAAAGAAAGCGAATCCGGTGAAACAAAATGACAAGGATTAAGGATTAAGGATTCGTACTTGGTTTTATCCACGTCCAAAAATACCTCAAAATAATCATAGTGGTGTAAAATTCAAGAATGATCAAAACATGGATACAATCGAGTTAGTATCCGAATAGATGTTTTAGACGAAAAGAAGAAATTTTATTTTTCTATTGAATAATCACAGATATCGTGAATAGTCAGAGTATCGTGAATAGTAACTTCGACACCAAAAGATAGAAATTCCACAAAAACATCTTCACACTTCACATGAATAGTACTCGTGAATAGTAACTCGTGAATAGTAACTTATGAATAATAATCGTCGTGAATAGTAACTCATGAATAGTAACCCATGAATAGTAACCCCAGAGCATGAAAAAGTTCCAAATTTGATAAAAACTTCAGATCAACATTTCAATTATAATGATATTGAAGAAATAATATCATTCTGAAAAAATAAATAATATCCCTTACCGAAAAAGATCGATTTACTTAAATTTAGAATCTGAGGGTATAGTCTTTGAAGGAACTTCAGACTAATCTAGCAATACTCAAAGTATACTCAAAATACTCACAAGAATACGCTCGATAATATAGAGAGAGAAAACTTGATTTGGTGTGATTTTCAATTCTAACCCAAGCACCTATTTATAGGAAAATCTTTAGAACACCAAAGCAGTAAAATTTAATAAAATAATAATATTTCTTAAAATATTCAAGCCCCACCTTAGAAATCTGATTTCAGATCATTTATAACACATGTGAGCCACTCAATTACAAAAAAAACGTTTTTCTTACAAAAATATTTTAAACTCCCAAAATCAATTATTTTGAACTTGAACTTCAATAATTCATAATAAATAGCCCTTTCATCAGAAAATTTGAATCTCATGAGTTTTATAGGAATTTCAATTCTCTACAACTTTGCAGAAGAAAGTTTTTCCAAATTCCAAATAGAAATTGACCGAAATCCACAAAGCAGGCGATTTTAATTTATAATCAAATTTCGATCGATAAATGGGGTCCACAGAGCATGTTTAACATGTTTTAAACATTTATTGCAACAAAAATACTCTTCCTCCTCAGATACTCATATATCCCACATTCGTTTTTAAAAATATCACCGTTAATATATTATTAAAATAATATATTTAAATGAATTATTTTATCGAGAAAAGATAAAATATTAATTTTCAACAATTGTCATTTTAAAAATTTTCTCCATCTATATCCACATAAAATCAATATTTTCCTCATCATATAAATCAATAATTAATTATTCACAAATAATATTCTGTAATCACAATATTGACAACTGTGCGGTTCAGGGAAAGAGGGCTTTCCAATAAGAATTTCTTCAACTTCTTGGCCTTGATTAGGTGACCAAACCTCTCCTTAGATGAACTTTCTAGACATTGCCAATAATGTTATCTAATAATATTATTCGAGGATAATATGAATTATTGCCGATAATGAAAAATATTGTGTAATGACAATTATTGAAACAACATCAATATAAAATATCAACGCAAAGAATTATTAACTCAATAAAATCTTTGAGCAATAATTACTGTAACCATTATTGAGTAGTGCCTTCTTACGTAAGAATCAATAATTGGTGCAATACTGGTATCTTCTTGTTCAACAACGCGTATTAGTGTGTTTTAACCACCGGGTATTCCAACAAGATAATCTGGTAATAACTACGCTAGTTATTTAAAAACAACTTATATTTGTCGTTTTCTTCATCCAATCGCTTTTCGTTATGGGGCCCACACATGGTCATTACTGCTAGTCGCACGAATATTCCCGACAACGATTTAATATTCCACGACCAAACGAATATTCCCAAGCGATAATGAATATTTTATAACCACTTGCTTATTTTGAAATATTTTAGTATTTAACCCTTAACTATCCACATTAATCAAATCAACCCTTACTATTTCAAAATAATAAATAAAGGAAATTCCTTTTTATTTAAAAATTTCGGGGTCTTATACCTGTGCTCCATTGATGTTTTCAATATTCTCGGATGCCATTTTCAAATACTGCCACAAAACAAGGGTTAATTAACATATCACATATTATCCCTATACTTTTTGAATTCCACCAATTAAATACCAAATAAACTTAGGTAGGTCATATCTTAGCGAAGAATTCTCCGCTCTCCCCTCCTAGTTCTTATCTCACATCTCAGCCAGGGATCATATCCCTAAGCTTTGATACCAACTGTGACACCCCCAAAATAGGTATACATCACCCATCTTGAGTAGCCAAATACATGGTACTAAATTCAAATACAACTTGATTATACAACAGTCGTGTAAAATAAGACAAAATACATGTTGTGAGTTTTAATACAAATATTGTCATCTAGACAATATCCATACTCAATTTAGTCCTCATTACATTTATTATCACACTATTTAACAGAATAGTGAGGACTACTAAGACACCATCTCGGACCATCATTCCGTTCCCCGACTAGTCCTGGCTACGTTCTCATTTCCTGAAGAGAACAGTGAAAGAAAGGGTGAGCTCAACTAGCTCAGTAAGAAATATTATGACTAAGATAATGCAGAATAAATTATCATTAGTCCTCAACAATGTTAAACCGATAAAATACAATAGACATCAAGTTTAAGCTGCGGTAACGAACATCTGATCCATTAAAAGAGTCAGTAGAGAATAAAATCTACTATCTTTTATGATTTAAAAAGGTTTTTCATCACTTTTATCGCCGAGACTCAAACAATAAATAATCCACATCATCCACTTTTCTGACCAAATATATTCATTAGGGTCACGATCACAAATTATCCATGCACTACGGGCCAAGGATATTTGTGTATTCATCGATGATCATGATCATGCCAACAACTGTCCATCAATGCACTTCGGGCCAATGAGGACTTTTACCACATCATTTGTAATATTACGGTCATGATTACACCGAATAATCCCTGGTCATAATCATACCAAGTCCATCTATGCACTACAGGCCACACATAACTTTCAAAAATAATATAAACATGAGGATGATGACAATGATATAAGAATTCAATAAAACAAGTTCAATAATTAATTTATTCAGGAACTAATAACGTCCAAATTATCAACATGATACTTCTTTGTAAAGTAAAATTCAAGAATGCTCAGAAGAATATTTTCATGAAAAGATTTGGATGAAGCGCAAATATCAAGAATATTCCACTAATTTCATGGGTGTAGAAGTCAAAACTTTAACCATTTGAGTATAATAAAGAATGGAATAACAAAAGAAATCACCATGCATGCAAAGATTGCATAGCATAGAAAGTTATTCCATCAAAATAATAAAAATAACGGAACGGTCAAAGCGTAATACGCATAAGCGAGGATATTCCAACAAAATAATAAAGAATGGAATACTGAGAAATCACCACATGCGGTACTTGAATAAACGAGGTTTATTCCAACGAGAATACTAAATGAAGGAACAAGGTCAGGTGAAATTCACACCAACAGGATGTTCCAATGAGAATAATAAAGACGGAAACCGGTCCCACAGAAAGCATGATGAACAGGATATTCCAACGAGAATAATAAAAATGGAATAAAGAAGAATTTCACCAAGTATAGTAAGGGTACAGCGATATCTGAGTTATTCCAATGAATAATAAAGATGGAATAATAAAAGTTCTCTTCATGAATACAAAAAGAAATAATACTCCTTACTAGTAAAAAGAAACTTGATATAAGAGTGAGTGAAGTAGCGAGAATACTTTTTCTTCTTTCTCTATAGTTTTCTCTCAGAGTTTAGGTGAATTCGTAAGAAATAATGAAGGAATGAAACTATTTATAGAAGAATGGAATAAATAGTAACCAATCCATGAGCAGTGCCAGATTGATTTACTTTTAATCGGACGATCCATATTTAAAGCAAAATCTTTTAAATAAAATATAATATATTCTATTTATAATCTAATAAAATGAATAACTTTTAAAAAGATTTTCTTACTATTAAACATCTACGCATTACTATGCAAAACACTATGCATAATAAAATATAATATATTCTAATTATTGTCTAATAAAATAAATAACTTTATAAAAGTATTACATTTTGTATAAATTTTTTTACTATTAACCTAATAAAGCGAATAACTTTATAAAAGTATTACATTTTATATTAATAATCTGAATAAA